>CM038145.1:283740560-284340560 GCA_021437245.1 Aegilops speltoides | reverse complement strand
TCGTCAGAGGCCTGCGCGGACAGATCGGGATCGGGGGTGGGGTTAAGGGCGAGCAGGGTTGCTGGCGTGCGGACGGGGCGGCCCTTGCGCGCGGCGCGGGACCCGCGTTCGCGGGGCTGGCCGGCCATCGGAGGGGCGACGGCGGCCGGAGGTTTTAGGGTGGGGCGGAGGCGATCGGCGATGGGATCGGAGTTAGGGTGGATGGGCGGCGCGGATAGCCGGATACCACGTCGATGGGTGTGCCTAAATGGTGACCGGGTCTGGGGTGGAGTGGTAACGGAAGAGGAAACAACGAAGGGGAATGGCTTTGCTTCTGGGCTTCGTGGGGCCCTGCCTGGGTTATCTATGGGTTTTTAGGGCTTTGGCACAATCCTGTTTGAGAGGCCTGGTACAATATGTTCACCATTGTGCTCAAAATAAAAATGCCACTGACTTCCTTGTCTCGGCGCCTCAGATCTAAATTTGTCTTATCAATCATCTCATGTGTTATAGTCTTCATTTTCTTGTCTTGACATCATTGTTGACGACGTTGTTAACCTTATCGTATTCACTACATATCAATTCAATTATTGTCATCTTCGCATCATTGCCTATCAACGGTCTTAAATGTCTTCGATGTCGTTCAAGAAAATAAGATGAATGGTAAGTAAATCGCTAATGAAAGTGACCGCTCATGTATTCCTCTAACTTGTCATTTTTCATCACCTTCTCTCAAGGTTCTTTTTTCGTATTCGGAAATCAATCCGTGTAAAAAAAATCGGTTATACCATATCGCCACACATGATTGATCTTACTCGCCGCCCAAGAATATAAGGCAAAGGCGGTAATGAACCCTGGAGGCGAAGCGTCGTTATTCTCCTCATTATTCTTTTGGAGGTATACGTGTGTAGCTTCATGATTAATTAATACTAACCAAAAAAACCTTTTTCAAAAGAAATATTACTTGTCACTGATTGTAAGTCTACACTATTTTTGGTTAGGAACAAAATGAAAGCACATCTTCAGAATATATTGCTTGGATATGTATGAAATAAAATGCACAACAATGGCGGTGGAAAAACCATAAGGCTAGAGAAAACTACGTGATCAACTCTGTCTCTAGACTTAAAAGAGGTGCTAGACTACTAAGTTGTTGAAGCTTTTGGTAGGTTGCTGTAGCCCTGTATATCGACTTCCGATATTTGCGAGTGGCATCACAAACCTACCGCTATGTATTTAGATTCAATTAATATATTCCTTCTAACTCATCAATTTCTGTCACCTTCTTTCAGCTCTTTTTCCATATTTTGAAATCAATCCATGTAAAATATTCTATTATACCATATTGTTGCACATCATTGACCTTACTTGCCGCCCAAGAATATGATGCAAAAAGCGGTAACGTACATGGGAGGCGAAGCGTCGTTATTCTCCTCATTGTTATTTTTGGAGGCCACGGCAGTTCGGATCTGCATCTCTCTAGTCCTAACTTGTCGGCGTTGCTGGATGTTGTCGTCCTACCCCCGCGTGGTTCGCTTCGTGGCTTGACCCACCAACGCACGTGGGTCCCGAGGTGGTGCCACCCTCCAACGGCAAGTGCAGCCCCGCCAACCCCTTCCCGAATGGTTGTTCCGGCCAATGTTGGCTTCCTCATCTTCGATTCCAGACTCGGCGACTATGTGATTGCTTAGCTTCTGCCCAGGGAGAGATCCCTGCTCGGTTTGCCGGTGCTGGCAGTGACGGCACCCGCGGGTGTCGTTTCCTTCTTGGAGGCGCTGCCACGACCTTCAGCTTTGCCCCTCTTCAAACTCAGGGGAAACCCTAGGTCTGGTTCCCCCGGACCGGATAGCGATGGTGTCTCGGCGTTGTATTCCTTCTCGAAGGTGTTATCTTGCTTGCTCGCGGTGTCCCTGGTGTGTGGCTCGGATGATGTTGGAATTCTTGTTGGTTCGGCGTTGCCGGTCGTGGTTCGGGCTTGAGGGGTTTAGCTGTGATGTATCTTCTATTCGGGCTGAGCATCCCTTGCCTCTCTGCTCCAGACACCATGTTCATGTCTGTCTGCATTCGTGTCATGTGTTGTACCCTCTGTGCTCATTCTATTCCTTCTATCAATGAAATGATACGCAATCTTTGCGTATTCGTGAAAATAAAAAAGTGTGCAGCTCCATGGTTAATTAATACTAACCAAAAAATACCTCACTTCAAGAATAAAAATAAAAATTAGTTGTCACTGATATGTAAGTCTACGTCAATTTTGGTTATAGGGACAAAATGAAACCGCCTCTTCAAAACATCTTGGTTGGATAGGCATGGAATAGAATGCACAATAGTGGGGGCGGAAAAACCATAAGGCGAGGGAAATATACACAATCAACTTTGTCTCTAGACTTGAAGAGGTTCTAACCCAGATGTTGGAGCTTTTGGGAGGTTTCTACCGCCCTATATATCGACTTTCAATATTTGTGAGTGGCGTCAAAAACTTACCACCATGCTTGTAGATGCTTAGAAAAAAATTTGTTTCCTCCTTACATGCTAAAATTAAGTTGTTTAGTCCTTTTCTTATGTTCATTTCTGCTATGACCCATACCACATCATCAAAAGACATACCTGGCGACATTATAGTAGACCTTCCACCATCCATCATAAACTTTGTATTGTTCCAGAAAATAAGGTCGGTGCCTAGCGAACCCCTGATTTTCTAAGGTATCGGTTGGTGAGTAGTTCTATTGTTAACTAACTCCATTTCTAATAAGTAACATTATGACCCATGAAGATGAAAATCTCTAATTCAACTTGCAATACGCAATAATATATCATGATTGAATTAGATGGAAGTATTATAGATTTGTTCACTAAAATATCGGTTTGTAGTTGTTGCTTTTTTATTGGAGACGTACAAATCAATGGCCAAAATTGCATCTTAAAAACTACGCTCTTGTCGAAAGAGACATCTATTTATAAACTGAGATAGTTCTTAATAACGTATGACATATGCTCCTATAAGAGGAAAGATGCTTTACAGATTGAACTGATTTACTATTTTTAGGATCCAATGGTCGGGAAAAAAACTTTATGCAACTTTAGGTCATGGTTGTACATTTCGATGATAAAGATTGCACAATCAAAGCAACCGTTTGAAAGAGAATACTTAAATTAAAAATAGTCTACAATTGCTCGCACGAGCAGACAATTCCATCTATCTACCATGTCATAGGATCAAAAAAACGATTCACCTCTCTCTCTCTCTCTCTCTCTCACACACACACACACACACACACACACACAGTTGCATGATCCAGGACACTCATACTCGTCATCATCTGCATGTGCGCTATGTTAGAGCATTGTTTATGGTCACGAACCACTGCCGGATCCGGCATAACTGTCGGTGTCACAAACTCCATGAATCATCTACATGGATGCTACCTATAATGGTTGCCAACCAATGTCGGATTTGGCACGGTGTCACAAACTCCGCCGTAGTTGGCGCCTACCTTTCCCTCTCCACCGGGTCCGCACTACCATGAAGAAGCAATCCTAGCGGCATATAGGTGGAGAGGGGAAGTGTGGGCTTCTAGATTTGTAGAATTCCCACTTATGCCCTATATAGGTGGGGGGTGCTTAGCCAGGTGCTAGAGAGAATTTTTTTTTTTCTTATATTGGATTGCACCGGTGCTTAGGAAGGGAGGCAGAAGCAAATGTTTGCTTTAGATGCCAGCCGATACTTAGAAATAACTGCTCCCTTCAAAGCCTCCATCAACAGAAAAAAGAAGAGAAAAAAGAGTCCAACGCCTCCATCTAAGCAACTGAAGCACCTCTGCATTGCAAGACCACATCTGATGCTGCTCTTTTTCCTCAAGCACCTGTGCATAAGCACCCACCATTGTATAATACATCTCATTTTCAAAATAGTGGACTGAGACGGCTAGGCTAGGATGCTGAAATGTTTTTATGTGACTTTTCAGGTTGAAAAATCCAGGATGAGAAGTTTATGCATGATTTTGGGAGAGGGGAAATATGGGCTTCTAGATTTGTAGAATTCTCACTTACATCTTATTTTCAAAATAGTGGACTGAGACGACTAGGCTAGGATGTTGAAATGTTTTTATGTGACTTTTCAGGTTGAAAAATCCAGGGTGCAAAGATTTATGCATGAATTTGGAGGTTAAAACATCCAAGGCCGGACAACCGAATGGATGCAAAGATCATGCATAAACATATCAGATTCCATAAAAATGTAGAAAAAACATATGTCCTCTGACAGTAACCAAAACCGTAATGCGGTGAGATCTTTAACAGTATACTAGAGTTTGAACAGACTGATTGTTTCTGTTCTTTGGCTGTGTTCGGCAATCCACCGCTCCGTTGCAGAGCGCCCTGCTCCGCTCCAGTGAAGTTACGGAGCGGAGGGATTCCGAACGGAGCCACATGTGTTACAGAGCGGGGGGATTCCGAGCGGAGCCACATGTATCATCTGTTCGTGCACGTTCATCAACTATTCCACTGCACTGCGAATATCCCAAAGACATCTCAAAGAGTAAATTGGAAAAAGGTTTCCTGCTGCGATCAAGCACTCCATCATCTGCGCCACAAAAATGGAATTTTCAAGACGCACGGAATATATCACTTGCATTGCGTCTTCAAGGTAAAGCTCATTCACAAATCGATGATGTTTAAGATAGAACTAAGGTACTGTTCTGTTCAATTTACAACACCAATCAAGAGCAAGACAACATTCCCAAGAGTCTGTCGCAGCTGACTCACACAGACCAAAGAACAAGGCGAGGACAACGGCTAAATTTTGGCCTTGCTCTCCATGCTGACAATACGACACCAGATATACTTTGAAAGCTACATTTTTATGAGCTCTCAGTAGCAGACTCATCTAGTTTCCACAACTTAATTTTGATTTGATAGAGCAGCAGGCAAGCGGCTGCTTCTGTTGTTGTTGCCGCTTCCGACACAAGCACAATGAGAGCAAGCTTACCAAATAACGATTAATGACACCAAAACCTGAAAGATAACAGATGCCTGGATTAGGAAGGCACCATAGTTGCCAGTTGTTTGTATCAGCTATAATGAAACATCACCTTTCTAAAGTCAGGAAAAGGTAAAGAAATTGCAGATTGCTAAAGATTATGTGTGTAGCACATATAGATTGAGCACTGAGGCAGGAAGAGTTTCTAATTTCGTTTCTTAAAGAATATCTTGGGGTGGTTACAGTACATACAACTTTTAGTTACAATTTTGTTTAAAAACTGTTCTCCCGTCGCTATTTGTCTATTTGCCCACTCTACCACTCCTGTTTGTAGGATAATTAGGGGATGGTAAGAAAAGTTGTTTAATTTACAAATCATAGACATGTAGTATCATAGCCATTCTTCAAAAAACAAAATTTCAAATTTTCTTACATGCATTACACTACACTTATTAGAAGGGAAAACAAAGTTCAAATAAATAAATAAAAGGAAAACATTTTTTCTCTGCAAACCTGTTTCTCAGCTTTTCTCGTACGCATCTTCCCTGTGACCACCACTCTTCCATTCAGTTTCATCATCTGCTTCCCTCCTTTCATCATCCTCACCATCGCTTTCACTCACTGTCTCCCACTCAGAGTCATCGGCCTCTTGCCCAAATGCATCACTAGCATCTCCCTCACAATGGATTCCACCATGTTTTAGGGATGATTCCCTGAATAACCAAGCAGCACGCATCTGCTTCTTTACCAATCGCTCAGCGTAATCAGGAACCTTGTTTTGCCTCAAGGATAGATCAGGATCACTGGACTGAGAGCATTCATTTATAAACAGAATTGCATCCAGCAGGCTCTCTTTTGCTAAACCAAGCATATCATATGCTTGAGCTCTTCTCCACAAACTTTTGGCATGTCGATTCAATGGACTATGAAGGCACAATGCACGGGTAGCATCACTGATGGCAGCCAAGGGTTGTTGCAGGAGAAGATAACACTGAGCTCGGTTGCTATGAAGCACCACTCTTTCTTTCTTGGACTTCATTGGACACAATGCGAGTGCTTCAGAGTACTTCGCTGCAGCTCCTTCAATATTTCCTGAAGAGAACAGAGAATTACCTTCCAATTTTACAACTAATGCTGCAGCTTGTTTTATATGAAGATCCTCCTTTGGCATATTCTTTTCCGATTTCAGTTTCTGCTTGAAACTCAAGAGTTCATCAATTTCTTCTTTGGTGTGACTACTAATTGAGTTCCGCGAGTTCCCATTTTGTTGCATACACTCTTGGAGGACTGTGACAATGGTGTCACCCAGCCTTTTGTAATCACCGAGTGTGGAAATATCAGCTAAATCTATCAGTGTCGGGGCGATTTTATCTATAACCTGTACACATGGGAAAAGCAACTAAGTTACAAAACCCAAAGCTTAACAAACAATTATAGATTGCATCCAGACAGGACGACAGTAATGAAAGTTTTTTTTTGTGCTAATAACCAGCAAGAGTAACCATTTTGAAGTAGCATTAACAAAAAGAAAGCAGACAACATAGCTCGCACCAAACAATATCTGAAATACTGAACAGTTGAAATCATTGTACAGCTTAAACAGACAACGTGCAGCATCCTAAGCTTAACAATAGTATTTAAAGTATTTAAATAATCAGAAATTGGTAGCTCAAAATACTCAGCTCTTCATTTCCAAAGGTTTACGAAGAGTTATCTAATTTGCAGTTATTTCCAACGAAATTATTGTTTCCAATATAGAAAGTGAAGTTTAATATCAGTTCTCAAAAATTGTCAGCTCGAAGTACTAGTTCGACCCTTCATTTCCTAATGTTTATCAGAAATTATGTAATTTACATTTTCTTGTTATCAAGTCCAAGGAACAACAGATACTTGTCGATATCTTTAAGCTCAAGCAATTCAACAAATATAATCCAGGCCATTTCAATTAGGACACAGGAGTGGGCACCAAGTGACAAGACGCTAAATTAAAATTCTTGATCATGTTTAAGCATCCCTTCAAGCATTGTGTAAAATTTGGAATGTCTTACCTTATGATATGTACTAGGATCCTGCACTAACCAGAGTAGACAGTCGATGGCCATGTATTGCCAGTCATCTGAAGAACGAGCAATGTTGCATAAGGCTTCGATGACACCAGAAATATTGGCAACATGACCTCGTCCAAGCTTACTCTGGCAGATTGTTCTTAGTAAACCAACACCAGCAGGTGAGTTCTCATTCACAAGCCCACCCCACATACCAGGTAACTTAGCTAGAAATTCAGGCTTGCAGATATCATGGAGAAACTCGGGCTTAAATGCAAAGCAGTTTATGAGCTGCAAAGACCAGCACTGCAGTTGGCTAGCCCATTCCTCAGCTTTACGAGATTCCATTTCAGCGCCACCCATACCACGTGTAAGAAGATCACAGTGGTAGCCAAGCCTTCGATCTATGAATTGGTAAAAGTGAGAGTACACAATTTCTAGAGAGCTGGAGGCAAGTTGAATTGCAAGTTCAAGCACTTCTCCATGATCAGCAACAGCAGGGAATGTACTAGGGTATGTAGCCAAATGCCCCAAAGCTCTGACAGCAACTCTTTGCTCCACCCAGGTCAGCCTACCTCTTAAGAGTTCAACTAATGGAGGTATTACTCCGGCACGAACAGCACGTTCTGCAAACTCCTCCATATTCATCGTATAGGATCCAATAACATGTGCTGCATAATATGGGATGTAAATATTCTGATCATGTGAAAGCCAACGCCTGTTTTTCAGGCCTTTCCATATTAGAGCTGCCATGCACTCAAATATCCCCAAGTTGATGAATTCAGGGTCATTTGGGTGTGCCATGGCAGTGTTCCAAAGGCCACTAATAGGGAGAACTTGGCCATCATCATCTTGGGAAGGAAGTTCTCTAAAGAATTTCAGCACACTTGCTCTTCGTTTGCTAGGGTTTGCTTCCTTCATAACACAGAAGAAACATCCAGGATAAGGGCAATCGGAAGGTATTTTATCCATCAAGAACAGGTCGATCTTATGTGCTTCCTTATTCAGATCCTCCCAAATTATGCTTCAAACTGCATCATGCAACCATATATAGTATCAGCAAAATGAAAGAAGAATAACTCCAAGGAATAAAGCATATAAAAATAATTTGAATTAGCATAGTCCACCAGATCATTTAATCCACAGTCAGCATATAAAAATAATTTTAATTAGCAAATTAATATAGCATGCTTGATAGCTTATCTTTTATCTCCCCTCCCACCACTGCTTAAGTTTGGAGATTGAACAAGTCATAACTACGTGAAGTTAACTGGCAAAAATTATCCACTCCCAAAAAAAGGGCAAAAATTACCAACACAACACACTAGTGGCAACTCCGCCAAAGGAAAGTGAGATTCACCCAAACTTGTTGATGTTATACAGGACATGTTCTATTTATTTGCAAACTCTAGCAAAGAGGAGTAAGGGAACTGTGCATTTGGTTCGAGCATGGGTGATAGATATATAGCCTACTTCCTATAACCCCTAGCAAAATTCCATTTAACGAGTAGCATCAGTGAAACAGCAGCCTTGCGCCGCCTCCCCGCTCATCGCCAAGGGCCGAGACCCCAGGGGAGAGGGGACGCGCCGGAGTCCAATTAGAGATATACTCCCTCCTTCCCAAAATATAAGGCGCGATTGACTTTTTACAGTCTTTGATGCACGACTTTGACCACTAATATATTTCAATGTATATGGATTGAACATGTATAAATGGCATCATCGTATTTGTCTTGCAGAACAATTTTATTTCATATGTATGTATACTAATTTTATAGACATAGAATACATGAAAATCATAGTCAAAGTTCCGTAACGAAGACCAGAAAAGTCAAACCGCGCCTTACATTTTGGGAAGGAGGGAGTATGACCTACTTCCTATAACCCCTAGCAAAATTACATCCAATTAGAGAATTGTACAGTAAACTGACAAGGACGTCCAAGTAGCAAGTAAATTTAACCCGCAGAACTGAGTTCATATATGTGTGATAAATAATGGAAAGCATCTTCTGGGGCTTATCTATCTAACCTAATAATCCCACATTCCTGTTATAACCCCTAGAGCTACCCCGGAATCTTCCAAAAGGGTACAGGACGCACTAGATGCGAGGACCTAGCTACCGTTGGAATCTCACAGCAGGGGAACAAGATGGAACCACCATGACAAGAAAAAAAATACAGCAAAATTCGCACACTAAACCCCAGTGAAACAGCAGCATTGCGTCGCCTCCCCGCTCATCACCGCTCACCGCCAAGGACCGAGACCCACGGTGAGAGGGGACGCGACTTATGGAGCCCAAACCCTACCTCGCCAGCCCCGCGCTCTCGCCCCCAGCGCGAACCAAGCAAGGAGCGCCCCCAGGAAGCCTAGAACTGGAACACGGCGCGGAGAAGAGCGGCACTGGAGGCAGGCAGGCAGGCAGGGGGGGGAAGAGAACGGACCGAAGAGGGGAGGACTCGGCGCCGGCCACCGGAGCGCCCCGAATGTAGGCCGGGATGCGGCCGCGCCAGATCGAACCGCGGGCGGAGGCGGAGGTGGGGGCGGGGGCGGATCCGGCGGGGAGGGGTTCCTGGCCGGTGTTCCGGGGAGGAACTGCTTTGATTTGGCTCCGGTTTGATTTGATTTTGGAGAGAGAGAGAGAGAGAGAGAGGGGAGTGTGGGGTGAGGGGAAGGAAAGGAAGGGGGAGGCGGGGCCTATGATGAAATGAAATTATCAGCGCGGCGTGTACCGGCGCTGCAGAGCTGCAAGTTGCGAGCAGGGCGGACCCCCGCCCCAGTGCCTGTCCGTCCTTTGTGTCCACGACGCCGACGGGCCTGACTGACTGCCTGCCTGCCTGCCTGGAGCCTGGTCCAGTGCGCGCGTGCTTGTCCACGGATCTCCCGGTTTTACCCCTCACGGGATGGTGTGAGAGCGGTGCCGTCAGTGTATCTCCGGGCACCACCCTCACACTGGAATATGGAAGAGCTAGTAGTAAATCAACGAGCAGCCCGGGGCGGAAAGCTACGGTGGCTCCGACTAATTTCTTTGCCGACTGACTTCAACCAGCCATGTGTTGAGGGGCCTGGTTAACCTGGAAGGCGGGAGCAGTTGGTTCTTTATACCCGTGTGATGGCGAACTCGGTAAGAATGTAACCGTTGTTTAATTCACCTGCTGCACAAAGGCTGCGCATTTCTAGGGTTCTAGGGTATCTAAACGGTCGGCAACAAAGTAATGCGACAAACAGGCGATGTTACCACTGTAATGCAGTTTACTAAGTACTACCAAATTGCCAACAACACGAGGCAGTGCGGCCGGAAATATCATTTTGTTTTCCTGTCATGTTCTCCAGCGAATATCAACCAAAACAACACCATTTCGTCTATCATCGTCAACATAAAAGGGTGGGACAAAAATGTGTCAACACAAAATACACAATGGCATCTCAATCTAATCTGATCAACACCTCATCCACAAAATGTTCTACTCTTGGCTTATTCTCGGTGTACCAAAAAATCCCTAGCATTTGCTCGATGAAGGGCAAGATTTTTCCCACGGCGCAGTTAACTACTCATACAAGCCAGCCACACTTGCGTCGGACACTGGCTTTGAAGAACAGACGCAGGGCAAGGCGGAAAGAGCAGCTTTGACGATAACAACAGCATCTCGTCCAACGATGTAATCCTACTCCTCGGCCTTCCCCTCCTTGGCAATCTGGAAGCCTTCGATCTTACATGCAATCTCCTCTACTCCAGCCTTCGGCTTACCATTTGTATCGACCGCCTCCTCAGCATCCGCGTTAGCTGGGCTCAGTTGCCAGATCCGAATAGTACCATCTTCCGACCCTGAGGCGTATGATTCGCCACCAGGTGCAAACCGGACGCAGTGAACTGGACCATGATGCCCTTTGTTACAGGCTGCACAATACACAACAACACTCGGTTATGTCAGCATGGCGAAGTGTAATTGAGAGAAAAAGGAACCAATAATAATGGGCAACCAAAACTTCTGAAATTACAATTGAAGCACAATCAAACCAGTAACATGACAATACTGCAACATAAATACCATCAAATAAATGCAGAATATAAAAATAAACACATGAAATAATGATGACTGATGGGTGAAAATGGTAATAAACTAGTCTCGGTGCCCGTGGAACTCTTGCTTAAGATTACATTGATGAATCCCATCATTGAAATATAGAACATATTGATCAATTTCCAATGTTCCTTTTCAACTGCTTTATAATATAATACAGATGTGGCAGCAATGACTACAAGTGGCAGCAAAATGTACTGCATGAATTCCTTTTCAGAGTTAATGACAAGTGCAACAAGAATGACCAGATAAATGTAGAATAAAAGCTCGCCATTCAAGGAGATTAACTTCTCAACGCAGAAATTTACTTTCATGGTCTTAATTGTAATTAACAGCAGATTTCATGGTGCTGGTGTTTCTGTTTGGATAATGCAAACCACACTGATTGAAGAGAAGAACGGACGATTAAATGTTCAAATAGATTGACTTATTTCATGGTGCTGGTGTTTCTGTTTGGATAATGCAAACCACACTGATTGAAGAGAAGAACGGACGGTTAAATGTTCAAATAGATTGACTTACTTATTTCTTCACCGGTGAGGAAATCAAATACATGAACCCACATATCTTCTCCTCCAGCAATGAATTTGCTCCCGGACTTTGGTTCAAGTGAAGCTGACTCCACAGTAAACGACATATCATAGCTTTTAACAAGCCCAAAGCTGCAGGGTAACCACCAAAGGGTTTGTACATAAGAAATTTATCTATTCATATGATGCAGAAAAATGTCAACAGAAAAGGACTTACTGATTAGCATCCCAAAACTTTACACTTGAGCCATCAGCTGTGGTGATGAACCTGCCATCCTGGCTTACTTCTGCACTGGTAACAGGTCCCTTGGTTTCAAGAGTTTGGACAATTTTTTCACTCCTCACATCCCATAACCTGTCAAAACCCATAGTAGTTATTTGAGACGGACAATGCTATATAGCCAACCAGTACATGTTTAGGATACCAAAATAGAGGCATTTCCTCCACAGACACACAAACACACCTTACTCCACCCGTATCAGTGCAGGAACTCAGTATAGTTTGGTCATTATGAAGCCAAGCAACAGTTCGGACAGAACCAGGTGATTTGTCAAGTTCTTTCGGAGCAACATCTGGTTTGTTCAAATCGTATACACGCAAAATCTTTTCCATACCTCCAGTAAGCAACAGGTGGGTGTCCTGCAGTGACATTTGCAATTTAATTAGGTTAAAAACTGCTCATGAAAGACAACAACAATCGACTAAAGCATGTAAAATGGTCCAGATTTCAGAAACCAATGTTTGCTTTTGATAGCTAATATATTTTAGGCAGGAATGAAAAATTATATTAGATCAGGCTTTAATTTAGTAGACCATGAAAGTGCTATAACCATCAACATTAGGAACGAAAAGGGGCAGGGCATCAGTTTGAACAAGCAATACCTTAGAAAAGGCACATGCACGGACTATATGCTTGTGTTCAAATGAATGTAGTTCATCGCCTGTTAGTGCATCCCATACTTTACTGAAGAAAAGAAAACGGAGGTGTCAATGGATATATGTCTTATGAAAACAGCAGGCTAAACTCAGAAATATGAATATGGGGCAATCTATGAGTATTAACATCAGAGAACTATATGATGCTTGCTGATTAGCATTATTTCTTGCAAACATGCTTGTTCTTATTGTCCTGCACACACTTGCAACAGATCTTTCATTGAATCCATTTTGTACTAAGCCCTGGTTTTGCATCTAGAATATATACTTACAACGGAAGAAATTTAAGAGAACAATCTGTGATTTATGTATATGCACATTGACCTACTTATGAATGCCCATTAATTCCGAAGTAGACTTAAATAGTACAATATTTTACTATGCTGTATGCTGTTTGATTCTTTGGCCTTTTTACCATAAATACAGCCAACAGTGGACAAGATTACCAAATTAGCAAACCATGTGCAGTTTAATGGCTATAAGTGGAATATGGTTAAATAACTTTGCAATATTCCAAATCAAGATGCAAGAAAACATGCAGTTATTGCGGTACCAGACACACATTAGTGCACCACTACTAGCCATCAACATTTTCCTCATCTTGCCCCTACTTTCACTGCCATGCTGACTGGGCCAACCAGTGTCGTGGTTATCCATGTGTTTCGTCCACGTAGGTAGCCTCTTTCCCACCCCCGCCTCCACTCAACCTAACTGGCTCACATATGACCCGCCACCACCGCACACTGCCCCCTCCAATCCCGCGCCCGATAGCACCATCAACACCCCACCCTAATTTAGTAATTCTACAGTCCAGGCCTCAAGGATCCTGGTGAACCAACCGTAAAAAATGGGACCTTAATCCTAACCCTGCCACCACCAGCCACCTTTATCTAAGAAGAACCCTGCCATTGCAGGAGAAGATAAGGAGCGGAGAGGTGGCAAAACAACTGAGCGAACATACTACCACCAGCACATAAGCATTACACAGAAAAAAAGGATAAGCATCAATTGATACAGCAGTAAGGATGTATTCCACTTATGACTAAACTAACTGGAACCAAACAATGCATAAGAAAATCATACGCTGAAAAGTCTGCAGAACCAGAGGCAGCACGCAGAGCATTTGTGTCAAGGCAACAGCTCCAAACAGCACCTTTATGACCTTCGAAAGTCCCAATCCAATCTCCAGTCTCACCATTACGAAGCATTGGATTTGAGTCTGCAAACGGAAGTACACGATATTAGCTATATTTGATAGCCAGCAATCAAACAAGATAGTACATTTCTCTAACACATATTTAAGTTTGCTACAGGGTAGAATCTCGAGTGATATGCTTTGAAGTTTATGTTTCTCTCTTTTCCAGTATTTGTAATATTAATATCAAGCAAAAATTAAGAGACAAACAATCTTCTGTCATTCATGTTACAATGTCCTAATACTTATAACAAAATACATGTGTTGGTTATTGTTCAACTCAAAGACAAAAAACATCTTTTAATCATTCTCTTATTAATTCAAAATTAAAATAATTGTAAATCTAGAAGATACATGTATTTACATAAAAACAAATGGGATGACATCCGCTAGAGATGGAAATAGATGCAGATCCGGTCCCTCTTTTGTCAAATATATGGGAATATTTGTTTTGAATCTAACACTGTTCAGTGTACATAGATTTTGCAGCAGTACAAGTTTGAGACATCAAAATGCACAACCAGATCAATGCACAAAATAGATGTTTAATAATCTATGTACAGTTATCCATAACTTACTGTTTTATACCTGTCCTCATAGCACTGTTTTTGAGTCAAACGACTAGTCGTCGACTAGTCGGTGAGTCGTAAAAAGAAAATCGACTAGTCGGTGAGTCGTAAAAAGAAGTCGACTCAACAACGTGTCAACTAGTCGATGAGTCGCAACTAGTCACAACTGCAAGGGTCCACTATTCAAGAGTCGCTACCCCTACATTTTAGTGTGTGCTTATATTGGTGTTTTTATATTGCTTTTAGCTATGGAAGCAAGCATGGCTTTCATACTTGTATGGTTTGACTCCATCACAGCTGTGACAGCTTAACTGTGTGTATAGAAAATGAATAGGGAGTATAACACACAATTACAAACCCTCGTTTGAACAGACTTGAATTTACTACTTTCTGCAAATACCTGGAGTCCGGACAATTCAGGAACAGAATAATTCTGTCCAATGTAATAACCATCGATAAGTAGGTGATCCAAACTTATTCTTTAAATCTGGCATCTAGCCTCGGAGACTACAAGTACACATGTGAGCTTGTGTGTGGTAGGTGGGGCGGGGATTTGTTGCTTCACAGATATCTTGACTAGCAGTGTGGCCGTAAGACTTAAAAACATACAAATAATTTGAGACGAGTCACAAACTAAGAGGCCACAACTAGAACAAGAGTGACATGAAGAGTACATTGAGACGCTTAGTCCTCCAAATCAGACCTACATGGTAAAAACTGCACTACGTGGCAACAAACAAACACAAGATACACTAAATGAAAGCAATAAATATAGCATCACCATCGGGGTAATAAACTGTTGAGATATCTCGTTACATTCCACCCTTCCTATCTCAAATATCTAAGTATGCAGTAGTCATCCTACTTACCAAAATTACAAAATATCAACACATTAGGTAACCATAATCCCTACTAGCTTATCTCAAACATTTCAAGTTCACATGATCAAGGAAAGCAGTAGCCGTCCTACTTATCACCCAAATTACAAACTATAGAATATCAATACATTGGATAACCTTACCATTCAAATTGGTATAAACCACCTTTAACTGGGCAATCAATCGCACTGAGATAACTAAATGAAACATTAAATCCCGATAGAACCCACGGCACTGGCCATTACTCATCCGCCAAAACAGAATTCGTCTCATCACAAGCACGGGAGCGAACGTATCATCCATTCCACTGCGCAATAGAATCACACAACAAACTGTTGCCCACGCATCGCAAGCCACGGCTAGAGCGGGCGAGAGGGCGGATGGCTTACCCTTGCTGGCGCTGATGAGGAAGTAGCCGTCGGGCGTGACGGGGCTGTAGAACAGGTCGACGACCGGCCGCGAGTGGCCGTGGCAGACCAGCGGCACCGCCGCCTTCTTCTTCTCCATCTCAGCCCCTCCCCCCTCTAACCCTAACCCTATCGATCGGCTCCGGCGGCGCGCGATCGGCTCCCAACCCTAGCCCCTACGAACGAACCAAGAGAATCGAATCGAAGCAAGATAAATTGGGGGAAGTCAGATGTGAATTGTGGCGCGGATCGGCGGCGGGGGCGGATGGGGATGAGGATGATCTGGGTCAGTGGGGGTAGATTTGTACGCGGATTTATTATTTGTTAGAGCAGTGGGTTCGAGCCCGGAGGCCGGCCTAGGGGCACTAGGCGAAAGGGTGGGGAAGGAGGAGCAAAGGGGCGAGGCCGCCTTATATAGACCACACCGACTAGCGCCGAGCTTGCTGGGAGATACTGTTGCCAATTCGCGGCCGTGCAGTGCACAGGATGCTGGGCGTTTGGGGATCTTTGGAAAACAAGAAGAAAAAAACATACTCCCTCCTTCCTTTTTTACTCCCTACTAGTTGTACGCCCGTGCGTTGCCACGGAACAACAAACCTATACACAGTGATGTGTATGTCATGTGTGGTTTATGACTTTGTAGCAACAATGGAGTCTGCTCTTTGTGCTTTATCTTTTTTGACCACGTGAGCACGAAATTGGTGAGCTTTGTGTCTCTGAGTAGTCTGCATCGCTTCACCCCGGATGGCGCGAGCAAACTACCGGACTGGTGCCCGCAAGTGGAAAAAGCGAGCATGGCCAGGCTAGCCAAGCACACCAATACCACGATCCTGGCCACGCTCCGGTTCATCTGGCTGGAGCGCAACTCCCGGGTGTTCGAGCGCAAGTGTTCTCCTCCGAGCCACACTCTAAATCTCATCAGAGCCGAGCTCCGTCTCTGGGCTATGGCTAGGGTAGACAGCGGCCATGCCTTCCAAGTTCATTAGGTCATAGCGCATGCCGAAGGGGCGGACATCGCAATGTAATCGCGTTGTAATTTCATGACGCTTCTTCCTAATCTTAATTGAAAAGACATGCAATGCTCCTGCATGTTCTTGAAAAAAAAAGTAGCCTCATCCGCGGTCTTTTCTAGCCCCACCTGCCCAAAGCTACCTGTTTCCTGGTCACCCTCAAGCACCCGCATCACCCAAAACTGAAGCAGCCTGGTACCCTTGCTTTCCTACCCATGGAGAAGTCCTCCCCGTCGCTGCCATTCATTTTTTAAGCCACCCGTCATGTTGAGCTTGCTTCTTTTTTATTGACAATTTTGTTGAGCTTGTTGTCTGGAAGTGAATCGATCGTGATAAGGTCAATTAGTAATACTTAGTTGCAAGAAAACGTTCTTCACATACATGTGGGTTGTGCTTCAAGTGAACCGATCTAGTTTTCTCAAATTCCTACAACCTGGTAAAGGTGTCCTCCATTGGTCCCAAATGAGTAAGGAGGACAATGATCGAAGGATAACCAAATATTGAAGATGATAACACAAAAGGAGGGCAAGGATACAAACGTGGCCGTGTTATATAATTGAAAATGAAAAACATAATTTCTCTATCATTTTATCATTCAACATGAGCACAACTACAAATTTATCTTCTTTTGCGCTACATTATGACTGATTGCAAGCCCTACTCCGTTCGGTCCTTGATTGCTTTCTAGCCTCGAAAAAATTCTTGTTACATTTCCAAAAATATTCAAATGGAGCATCAAACAAGCAGACATGTCGTTTCGAGTTTCGCACAAACTTGACATTGAGAATGCTAGAAATATACATCATCTCAAAAAGGCAACACAACATCTAAATACAGGAAGTACTATATTAAAGCTTGATACATTTCAATAGTGATGTTCCCTTCAATGACCACAAAGTCTTCAAATATCTGACAAGGCATACACATAATAGTATCCCTATTTTACTAAGGATATGTCTTATGTAAATTAGCACCAGCAAATGGGAAAGTATTACAAGTACTCCCTCCGTCCGGAAATACTTGTCATCAAAATGAATAGAAGGGGATGTATGTAGATGCATTTTAGTTCTAGATACATCCTTTTTTGTCCATTTTGATGACAAGTATTTTCGGACGGAGGGAGTACATATTATGGTAAAACAAGTTTTCAACTATGAAAGACATGTCTCAGTAAACACGATTGCTATGACCAGCATGAATCAAAAATACATTGTGTGCAAAAGATGGAGAACACAACTACATTTTACTCCCTCCGGACCTTAATACAACACGTTTTTTGGACAGTATGAGTCTGAAAAAAATGTCTTATACTAAATTACAGAGGGAGTACCTATGGAAGACTTCTAACTAAAAAAACAATGAGAAACACAAAACAATAGTCCTAGTTACAAAGGAGCAATGCAAGTGGAGCTCCTTTTAATATTCATTTGATGTCATCCTGTGTATTTTTCTCGTCAGATAATTGTTTCCTGGAACATAGGCAGATTATGTTAATGCTTACTATATAAAATTAATTTTTAGCAGTAGCCATAGCACATCATAAACCAACTTCACAGCAAGAACTTAGATTTAGAAGAAACATTGCTAAATCAAGTTAGGAGAAAGTACTACACTATCGAACTATCTGCCACCTGCTCTAAAACAAGTCAAGGTTCTATTTTCAGTTTTAACAATAGAAGACAATGTCAGTAATTGATTAAAACCAGAACTGTGAGTTATTAAGAAATGAAACATCTGTACAATGAGGGATAAGAGCATCTATAGCCGGAGGTTGCAGATTTGGACCCAAAAAGGTACGCGGACAGTGACCGGGCGTGCCTACAATTTACAACCACGTATCCTATTTTCAAAACATCTATTACATGCAGGGCCATGCACGTCGATCATCCTGTCCGTCTTGCGCCGTCTGGGCACAGAAAATTGCTCATACTTAATATTTTCACACCCGTCTTAATCCCACCTCGCCGACTGATGAGCTAGTCGACCAGCTTAAATATCCGGGTCAACCAAAAGGGATACGCTTCTGGCATCATTGCATCCAGGATATGGACTCTTACTATGAATCTTCTATCTTTATCATAATAGATTCATAGTGGCATTTTTTTTTGAATCACTATCTATCCATGCATCAAAATAAAATAAATATCTACTGTCATTGTAGTCGAGGTATCAACATATATGATCGAGACAAACTTGACACTCGATGAACAATCATCAGTCAATGAAATACAATCTAGTGTCAAATTTATCTCAATCACACATGCGAGAATTGATAGACCTACACAACAACAACCAAGCTTGCGCCATCCGCTGGTGCAGCTATTTAAGCCGGGCGGCATCCGCCTCGCCGGGCGATGGGACTAAAATTTGGTTGCACCGATGAGAGATGAGGAGGTTCAACCACTGTAGGTGGGAGTGGGAGGAGTTTCGGTTGCTGCAGGTGGGACCGCTACAACCTGCAGCGGGGTCGGCGTGCGTGCCCGGGCGTCCCCATATCCGCCTCAAATTTGGGCTGGATATGAGGGGTGCCGGTCAGCCTGGGCGTTTGAGACCCGTTTGAGGCACCCGTCTGAGGCAGATTTTCGCGACCGGTTTGAAAGGTCCGGTTGTAGGTTCTCTAATATGTATGAAAATAACACAGCTACTACGCTTTCATAACAGAAATATGATGAATTTTGAGACAACATAAAGGTTGTTTAACAAACACACATACTTCAATAGACAAAATATGCTTATTTTTAGACTATTCGTGTTCGGGAGAAAAATTATTACCGAGTGAAAAAAATGGATCCTCTTTATCTGATTAAGTTTAATGTACTTGCCAGAAAAATCAAGTCATGTACTCCCTCTGTAAAGAAATATAAGAGCGTTTAGACCACTACTTTAGTGATCTAAACGCTCTTATATTTCTTTACGGAGGGAGTATGATATATCAATCCAAGATTACCAATTTCCAATCCATATGGCCTCGTCATTCTTTTGATGTGAAATGATACATGTAGAGTTCTTTTCAGAGTTTTTTAACTTTAATAGGACATGGTAGGTACCAACGTGATTTGATGCTTTGGTTTCAGAATATAATAATATGATGCTTTGGTTTCAGAATATAATAATACACATATTTTATCAAAACTAACAAAATGAAGTTTCTAACATATACCAATCAAAATTGATCTGTTGCTGCATGATAAATTAGGAGTTGATAAGTTCATATAGCTTACATTTTCTTATGAGACATCACGGACTGACTATATATGCTATACTTGGTCTTCAATGTGTGCTAGCATAAACGTCCCATGCAATTGAGCTACATAGAAAGTCAGCATGATTTTGATTAGAATACTCCATTATCCCAGAAGTAATGAAAAAATCAATCCTAATACATTGATCAGGGCATATATATTATTACAGAGAAACCATGGTTATCTATATTGACTTTCTCAAGAAAACAAGATGATTCAATGGAACATGAAGATAAATTCAGCGAGCTAGAAACCTATTAAGAGGCAAATCAATTCCATGCCCACAGAAGTAAAGAGTCAAGTTGTACCTGCAATGTGTAATCATACTGAAACTGGAGGTAGCTAAAATTATTTACAGGTTCGAGATAAATAATATAGATCTTATTTGTGATATGCATATAGCAATATAAGGTCACTACTCATTACTAAAATAACATGAAAATCACAAAAAGGACACTCAATATCACAACTGAAACTACCGTGTGATATTTATCAAGTGAGAGCTCTAAAAACAATAAATTAGAACCGCAAAGGAAATATCATTGCATATTACTTGAAAGAAATCAACAAACTATAGATTGCAATTGCAGGAAATTTAGTTTTTCCTGTACATAAAAAAATTAGTACTTTTTTCTATTGATATAGGCAGCAGAGCTACTGTTCCTTCAATCAAAAATGCAGGAAAATTTCATATGGATGTCTTACATTGCAAAATCATTGATATGGATCCTTTTTGGAATACAAGAAAGAATTCATGAGTAACCAGAGTGCCGCATACAATCTGCAATCAGAGAGCTTACATTTAGCATGGGTAACAACTAATTAACAACTTGCAAGAATGATGGTGATTTGAACAGATCAGTCCATGGGTTGTTGACTGGAGTGATCAAGGAGATGTTGAGTACCATGAAGGAGCACAAAGTCACGGTATATCAAACAGAGTGGCACATATCCTAGCGAAAGAGCCTGGACCTTGTTACTGCTAGACCTTTGTGTCTTTACATGAAATCGGAGAGGGCGAGCCTCTCTTTTGCTCAAAAAAAAATCCTAGCGAAAGAGGGATGTGGTAATTAGCTTTGTAAAGTATGGTTGCGTATACCACCAGAAAAATCCTAGCGAAAGAGGGATGTCGTAATTAGCTTTGTAAAGTATGGTTGCGTATACCACCAGAATGTGTATCGGACGTTGTAGTACCTCAACGCCATTGATAAAGAACCACAAAGCACTTCTGAAAAACAACCTAATTCCCGTCTAAGAAAACATTGCAGCAATAATCTGTATCAACAAAAATAGTACAAGACATAACCAAGATATCAGGATCGAACTCGAGCTCTCTATTCATATCCAGACCAAGAACCCGAATTTTTTTAAGAGAGAGATAATAGGAGGAGCTTACGGGGTGGTTGCGCTCCCAATCCAGATGAAGAGGGAGAAGTCGAGGATGTGGACCAGTAGTAGAAGGCCTCGATGGCAAAAGGGTTATCTTGTTTGGAGCTCAGTGTTGAGCAGCGACAGGAAAGAGACGTCCGTCGTGCTGCTCGAAGACGGAATCCTCGCACACCACCGCCGATGAGGGGTCAATGGCATAGGATGGTATGCACATGCCTGGCCGCAGGAGAAGAAGAGGTGGATGTCAAGTGTACCGACGTGGAGGAGGACCTGTGGAAGGAGACACAGAGAGGAAGATGGGATTCCCACCACCGCCTCCTTTATGGCCTCTACACAAGGAGCCCCGTTGTCCCAGCAGCAGCAGTGCCGCCCCACCACCATTCTTCCTCTATGGCGCTAAGGGCAGGTCCGCCGCTGCGCTCCTTCCTCTCTCTATCTCTCTCTGCTATCTCTATCGCTTCGACGACGAGCGGAAGGGACGGGATGGAAGGCATCCCCTTCCCTAGATCCAGACGGCACGGGACATCGGGTCGTGATGCAGCGCATGGGATGGATGGCGAGCACAGGCGGCGATGATTTTTCTCCGACAGAGATGGGATCGGGAGCGAGGGGACTTGGGGAGAGATGGGGGCGTGCGACCTGTGTGTGCGTGTGTGGCGGCAGTTTTTTTGGTGATGGGTGGTGGGAGCATGCGTTGGTTTTTCTTTTCGTGCGATGGAGGGGGAGGACGAAGGGAGGGGGGATTGAACAGCAGGTCGAACCATCACGACGTTCGATCCCCCTTTAATAGTAGAGATGTTCCTAAATATGATCGATGGTAATACAATGAGTGGTGATCATCATGCAACTAGAATGCACATACAACTATGGTATATGAAATGCTCTATGGAATAAATGGGGTGCATCCAACTTGCTTGCTCATGAAGACCTCGAGCTTTTGAGTATGCGCCGACCATCGTCGTACCGAAGGATGACGGCCAGGAGGAGATGGTGGATGATGGCAATGTTGAAGCGGTCCAGATGGTGGTCAGGGCTCGTGAGCTTGGTCGATCTACAATGCCCATGGAGGTTGATGATTACAAGCCTCAAGGCTACCGCCGCTCCAAGCGCCTTCGGGCTCGCCGTGGCTAGGCTCCACTGCTTGTTTGGTTGCATTGGATCTGAATAGATATGAGGGGTTGTCATCAATTAACCCCCCCCCCTCCCCCATTTAGTGAAAATCCTAGCAATTCCATTCAAAGCCCTCGAATCCTAACTCAATATGCTTTGTTCGGTCCCAAAATCAAAGCCTAGAACTTCAGTCCATGACTAAATCGAATGTGTGAATGGTATAATCAATGTGTAAATCAACTGCGAGAATGGTAATCAATGCGTACATCGATGCTATCGGGGACTGAGGCCTTCCCACCGTTGATGAATGCGTGCCTGAGGGGTGATGAAGCCGGTGCTCGTCACCCATATCTTGCCTCTGATGCTCGTCGCCACTGCCTGCCATCCAAATCTTGTGCTCGCCGCCACTACCTGCAGTCCTGATCTTGTGATCGCCGCCGCCGATGAGAGAGTGGAGAGAGGGGAGAGTGAGCGGTGAGAGAAGGGTGAGGGGGTTTACGGTGCGCCTTTGAGAAACAACGTGGCATCCCGCGCGTGCTCCGCGCATGCAGCCGCCTCCACCCACGTGCCCTGGGTTGCATCGCTCGGGTCTGACTTGCCAGAAATGGCCCATTCGAGCATTCCTCCATAGGCAGACCTAGGGGCGCTTTAAGTTTCGTCTGGCCAAGATTTTCATGCATGCCAAGAATCCAAAACAACCCAAAATGATATCCAACGGGTCTGACTGAGGTAGGTGCAGTCTACCAAACACCTCATGGGTGCTTTTCAAGTGTACTAGCTTAATATCTGTGTGTTGTCATTGAACAACTTTCATTGACAGACAACAACACATTAACTATCTCACTTTTAATAGTCATTCCAAGTCCCATTTTTTTGTTAAAGTGACAAAACAATACAAATAAAAAGAGTCCCCACTTGTCCATGATTTGAATCTAGGTTGCCGAATTAAATATAGAAAGGATCATGTCACCACACAGACGACGAGTTTTTTTAACAGCAATGCCTTCAGAGAGGAAGCGGTGCTCAATCACCGCCGTCACTGGATCCAACATTATAATCCAGGTTTCCACCCTGAAGAACCAGTCTAAGCATATCCGAGCAATGCCTTCAACAAGGTAATGACGTAAAACATCGCCATTGTCAGGTATAACAAACACACGCCAGACCTAGGCTTTCATCCCGGAGCTTGAGACCGGGTGCTTGAGTAGCACCACCGTAGACGTCATTTATGTGTTGTCACCACATGTTTAGATACAATAGGTACATGCGATGTGTGATCATCGCCGCTACACAACCATCCCTCTGCGTCAAATAATTGTCCATAGTTTACAACTCTCCGCCAAAGTCAACCTCCAGATATAGAGGAAGGAACCTCGTGATGAACTTTAGGCGGCTACAACAATCTGCAGAGAGTCTGGTGTCATAGGCTGAGGCGGCATAGATGATTGAGTGCTCCAATGCCAAGGATGATGAACACTACTACCATCAAGGGATCATCCGTCTCATATTGGATCAGCTCCTGACCTCCAAGGCATGGTGGCGCTGTCATCATGCTGGAGCCCCATGAAGCAGCACCCTGATGGCCGAGCCGCCTCCAATCACCGCGGATACGGTGACTACACCCACGCCCGGCGTTCGCTCCGGTGGGACTGGCAGATCAAGCACAGTCGAGATCCAAACACTTCGCACCTAGCACAGATCAAGCAGAATCAGAATCCAGCCACTCCGCCGCGACACCCATGTCGCTGCTCCAGCCCATGGTCTCTCGTGATGTCGGAAGCCACGACCTGCATGCAATGCCCCACCGTACGATCCCACGACCACCCCTCCTGGCACCTTCGGCGGTAAGAGGGCCCGCCGCCATCGCGACAACGGGGGTTGGCGAGGACGAGCCGGTGGCGGTAGGTGCGTTTCCCCCGGGTCGCCCGACCCAAGAGCGAGACGGGGTCATGATGGTTTTCTGAGAACTATGGGCGTGTTTGGTTGCCCGCATCGAGCCCAACCAGGCCCGCGCGGGAAGAAAGATGCATGTTTGGTTGCCTGGATTCACTGTTGGGCCTGCATCGCACGCTTCTCAAAGTAGCCCAGAGCCTGGCTCGCTGAAAACGCTTGGATTGGCAGTTTCTCGCGAGCTAGGCTGAGTGCGGCGTGGGATCGCACGGGCGGGTGCGATGCGAGGGCGAGGGAGTATGGCGGGAGATGGAAATCTGGCGCGCCGTCCCGGCGCTAAATCTAGCCTTGCCCCCCTTTCACTCGCTCACCCATAGCCGCTACCCCTCTTTCTTCCCTACTGCCTCACCACCGGCGGCGGTTGCGATTTCAAATCTGCGCTAGAGGCGGCGGCGGCTGATACGTCTCCAACGTATCTATAATTTTTGATTGTTCCATGTTGTTATATTATCATTCTTGGATGTTTTACAATCATTTTATAGTCATGTTATATCATTTCTTGGTACTAACCTGTTGACATAGTGCCCAGTGTCGGTTGTTATTTTTTGCATGTTTTTTACATCGCAGGAAATCAATACCAAATGGAGTCCAAACACAGCAAAACTTTTTGTGGATTTTTTTTGGGCCAGAAGACATCAAGTGGGCCAGGAACGCACATGAGGGGAGCTCCGAGGGGAGCACAACCCACCAGGGTGCGCCTGGGGGCCCAGGCGCGCCCCGGTGGGTTGTGCCCTCCTCGTTGGCCTCCCGCACTGTCTCTTTGCTCTATAAATACTCAAATATTCCAGAAACCCTAGGGGAGTCGATGAAAATCAATTCCAGCCGCCGCAGAGTCCAGAACCACCAAATCCAATCTAGACACCACCACGGAGGGGTTCACCACGTCCATTGGTGCCTCTCCGATGATGCATGAGTAGTTCTTTGTAGACCTACGGGTTCGTAGTTAGTAGCTAGATGGCTTCCTCTCTCTCTCTTGATTATCAATACAATGGTCTCTTGGAGATTCATATGATGTAAGTCTTTTTGCGGTGTGTTTGTTGGGATCCGATGAACTTTGAGTTTATGATCAAATGTATGGTTTTATCCATGAAAGTTATTTGAGTCTTCTTTGATCTCTTATATGCATGATTGATTATAGCCTCGTATTTCTTATCCGATATTTGGGTTTTGTTTGGCCAACTTGATCTATTTATCTTGCAATGGAAAGAGGTGCTTTGTGATGGGTTCAATCTTACGTTGCTTGCTCCCAGTGACAGAAAGGGAAACGGCACGTATGTATCGTTGCTATTAAGGATAACAAGATGGGGTATTTTCTACATAAATAGATCTTGTCTACATCACGTCATCGTTCTTATTGCATTACTTCGTTTTTCCATGGACTTAATACACTAGATGCATGCTGGATAGCGGTCGATGTGTGGAGTAATAATAGTAGATGCACGTAGGAGTCGGTCTACTAATCTTGGACGTGATGCCTATATAATGATCATTGCATGGATATCGTCATAATTATTTGAAGTTCTATCAATTGCCCAACAGTAATTGTTTTCCCACTGTTTGCTATTTATCTCAAGAGAAGCCACTAGTGAAACCTAAGGCCCCCGGGTCTCTTTTCATCATATTTGCCTTTGTGATCTATTTTCCTTTGCATTTATTTTCAGATCTATTAAACAAAAAATACAAAAATACCTTACTGCAATTTATTTTATTTGCGATCTATTTATCCTATCTACCACAATTATCTCACGTTATCTTGCCTACTTAAGGCACCGTACCCAAAAGGGATTGACAACCCCTTTAACATGTCGGGTTGCAAGTATTTGTTATTTGTGTGCAGGTGTTGTTTACGTGATGTTAGGAGGTTCTCCTACTGGTTTTGATAACCTTGGTATCATCACTGAGGGAAATACCCACCGTCGCTATACTACATCATCCCTTGCTCTCTAGGGAAATACCGACGTGGTTCTAACAGACATCAAAAGGAATTTCTGGCGCCGTTGCCAGGGTGGCTCTTCAATATCAACCAGGTTCCTAATCACAAATCTAATCTCCTCGCAATTTACATCATTTCCATTTTTCTCTCATTTTACTCTCCCCCACTTCACAAAAATTGCCGTTTTATTCTCCCTCCTTTTCATTCGTCGTTTTCTCGTCGGATCTGTTTTTGAGTGCAATCTTGTTGTGAAGTCATCATGACTCAAGAGAACACCATTGTGTGATTTCTCAAATACCAACAACAATGATTTTATTAGCACTCCAATTGCTTCTCCCGCCACTAGTGCGGAGTCTTGTGATATTAATACTGCTTTACTGAATCTTGTCATGAAAGATCAATTTGCCGGTACACCTAATGAGGATGTCACGTCCCATCTTAACACATTCATGGAATTATGGGATATGCAAAAGAAAAAAGATGTGGACAATGATGTTGTGAAGTTGAAATTATTTCTGTTTTCTTTGCGAGACCGTGCAAAAATTTGGTTTTCTTCTTTGCCTCGCAAAAGTATTGATTCTTGGAACAAATGCAAGGACGCTTTTATTACTAAGTATTTTCACCCGCAAAAATTATTTCCCTTAGAACCCAGCTCATGAATTTCAAGCAACTTGAACATGAGCATATTGCACAATCTTGGGAAAGGATGAAATTGATGCTAAGGAATGGCCCAACTCATGGATTAAATCTTTGGATGATCATACAAAAAAATTATGCGGGATTGAGTTTTGTTTCTCATAATCTTTTAGATTCCGCCGCGGGGGGTACCTTTATGGAAATTACTTTGGGTGAAGCTACTAAATTGCTAGATAATATTGTGGCCAATTACTCACAATGGCATATCAAAAGAGCTCCTACTAGTAAAAAAGTCAATTCGGTAGAAGAAATTAATTCTTTGAGTGAAAAAATTGATGCTCTTATGAAGTTGGTTGCTAATAAAAGTAATAAAATTGATTTTAATGATGTGCCTGTGTCTACTTTGATTGAGCGAAATAGTGATGCCATAGATGTGAATTTTATCTCGCGAAACAATTTCAATAACAATGCTTATGGAGGTAATTTTAATCCTAGGCCTTTTCCTAGTAATTCTTGGAATACTTATGGTAATTCCTATGGTAATCCTTCTTATAATAATAATAGAAACACCTCTAATCTTGAGAATAATATCAAAGAATTTATCAATACGCAAAAAAGCTTTCAATGCTTCAATAGAAGAAAAGTTGAATAAAGTTGATGATATGTCTAGAAGTATTGATAGAATTTCTCATGATGTAGAAACTCTCAAGATGATTTTTTTTCCTAATGTTGAAGAATCGATTAAAGCTCTTTATGCTTCTATGTAGGAAAGTAAGAAAAGAACCGCTATGCTTAGAGCTAAAAGAGAATTTTTAGAAAGGGCATTTTCTAATGATTACTTTCATAAAAGTGACGAAGATCTTAAAATGATTGGTGTTTCTTCTATTGATTCTTTGTTTAGTAAAATGAAGATTCATCAAAAAGGGACTGGAGAAGAGTCAACTTTAGTTAGAAGGCGTCCCTGTGATTCGGAGGGTGACATTGGAGTATCTAGGTGACATTAGGGTTTTGGTTGATTTGTGTCTTAAGGTGACATTGGAGTATCTAGGTGACATTAGGGTTTTGGTTGATTTGTGTCTTAAGGTGTTATTCTAGTATGAACTCTATGATAGATCGAACGGAAAGAATAGCTTCGTGTTATTTTACTACGGACTCTTGAATAGATCGATCAGAAAGGATAACTTTGAGGTGGTTTTGTACCCTACAATAATCTCTTCGTTTATTCTCCGCTATTAGTGACTTTGGAGTGACTCTTCGTTGCATGTTGAGGGATAGTTATATGATCCAGTTATGTTATTATTGTTAGAGAACTTGCACTAGTGAAAGTATGAACCCTAGGCCTTGTTTCCTAGCATTGCAATACCGTTTACGCACACTTTTACCACTTGTTACCTTGATGTTTTTATATTTTCATATTACAAAAACCTATATCTATCATCCATATTGCACTTGTATCACCATCACTTCGCCGAACTAGTGCACCTATACAATTTGCCATTGTATTGGGTGTGTTGGGGACACAAGAGACTCTTTGTTATTTGGTTGTAGGGTTGTTTGAGAGAGACCATCTTCATCCTACGCCTCCCACGGACTGATAAACCTTAGGTCATCCACTAGAGGGAAATTTGCTACTGTCCTACAAACCTCTGCACTTGGAGGCCCAACAACGCCTACAAGAAGAAGGTTGTGTAGTAGACATCAAAGAGCACCATTTGCCAGGCTTGTCGAGACCTTGAGGAGCAGGGGGCTGCTACAAGATAACATCAACACTAGTGTCGAAGAGCAAGTGGCCATGTTCCTCCATGTTGTTGGCCATAACCAGAGGTTCGGGGTCATTCACAACACGTTCAGGAGATCAATGGAAACCATCTCAAGGTACTTCAAGCAGGTGCTTTTTGCTATTGGGGAGCTTAGAGGAGAGATGATCAGGAGACAATCTGGCCAGACTCCACCGAAGATTCGCGGAATTCCAAGATGGTATCCATACTTCAGGGTGAGCATTGACAATATACACTTTTCATGGCTTGATATGCTTGTATTGTTCAAGTTGAGCACTAACACAGGCTTGTGATGCTATTTTCAGGATTGCATTGGGGCAATAGATGGTACTCATGTCAATGCCAGAGTTCCTAGGTCACAGTCTGCAGCATATAGGGGGAGGAAGCACTACACGAGCTAGAATGTGCTTGTTGCTGTTGACTTTGATTTGAAATTCACATATGTGTTGGCTGGCTGGGAGGGGTCAACGCATGAGGTTAACATTCTCAGTGACAGCATGAGCCGACCTGGTGGGATCAACATCCCCGATGGCAAGTTCTACCTTGGAGATGCTGGCTATGCATGTCAGCCGGGTATTCTTCCACCCTTCAGGAAAACCAGGTACCATCTCAATGAGTTCTCTGGTAGGAACTATCTTAGGACTGCACATGAGCTGTTTAATCTTAGACACTCCAGCCTTAGAGTAACTGTTCAGAGGGCATTTGGAGCTCTGAAGAATAGGTTTATGATCCTGGATTAGAAGCCATTCCACCCATACTCCACTCAGGTTAAGCTAGTTCTTGCTTGTTGCATTCTGCATAACTGGATCCTCCAGTGGGGCTTTGATGAACACGTGCCTGAGGAGGAAGAGGTCGAGCCTGATGATGTTGTTAGCTCCGGCCATGGTGTGGAGGCATTTGACAATGACGCTTGGAAGAACAAAAGGTTGGAGTGGGCAGAGGCAATGTGGCTTAACAGAGGTTAGTGTAGGATTTGAAGAAGATGGAAGAAGAAGAAGCAGTAGCAGTAGAAGCAGCAGCAGAAGCAGAAGCACAAGTAGAAGAAGAGGAAGAGGAAGAGGAAAATCTGGTAGCAGCAACACCCACTAGTAGAAAAAGGGTCTAATGGGAAGCACATTAGTCTCGGTTTGTGGTTGAACCAGCACTAATGTGACCATTAGTGCCGGTTCCAACGGCTAGGCGGGCGGTGACCATTTGTACCGGTTCGTGGCAAACCTCTAGTCCCGGTTCGTGCCACGAACCAGTACTAAAGAGGTGGTGGCAGGCTGGTGTCAGGCTGCAGCCCACCTACATCTTTAGTCCCGGTTCATGGCACGAACTGGTGCTAGAGATGCACCTTGAGTCCCGGTTTGTATAACCAACCGGGACTAAAGATCATCCTATATAAACCCTTCATCCAGCCCGAGCTCTCTGTTCTTCCCCTTTCATTCCTTCATCTCCTCTGTTCTTCCCCTCTTCCTCGGGCTCATCACACATTTTGCCCAAATTTTGTCATGATTTGAAGGCCCCCATCCATTCAAGTGATCACAAAGGTTAGCAACTTTGTCATTTCATCTCTCATCACTACAAAAAAAGACACATCCATGAAATTTTGGACCGAACGAATTTTTTTCCTGTCATACTTATGACACTTCCATGACGACAATTGTGACAAAACCCGGTATCATCGTAGATGTGGTGGGATCCTACTTCTATTACAAAAAAATCATGACAGAAAATGGGCTTTTCGTCCTGGGCGGGCCGGAGACGCAACTGCATGACATTCTTTGGGCCGTCCATGACAGAAAAACCGTGGTAGAAGCGAGGGCGAGGAAAATATTGGGGAGTTCCCGGTTATGGTGGATGGTCGGGGGCCGAGCGATGCGCGTTTCTCTCGTACCGTACACATGTGGGTGCGAGGTCTTGGGATCTAACTGAACCCGAGTGAGGCATCGCCTAACTGAACCCGAGCGATTGCACTACAGGCTACGCGTTACTGAACCCGAGCGATCGAGCGATTCCTTCACTCTCGCCGCTAATCAAACCGATCGATGCCGCCTCGATGAACAAAGGCGTTCTTTGGGGTTGATGAATAGTGAGCGTTCTTTGGGGGGTTGATGAACAAAGGCGTTCTTTGGGGGTTTGGATGAATAGTTCCCGGTGGGGGTGGATGAACAGGACCCCGTGGTGTTGCCTCTGGATGAACAGGACCCCGTGGTGTTGCCTCTGGATGAACAGGACCCCGTGGTGTTGCCTCTGGATGAACAGGACCCCGATCGATCGAGCCGGTTGGGGCTGGATGAACAGGACCCCGTGGAGGGCTGGATGAACAGGGCGACCCCCGTGGAGGGCTGGTTGAACAGTAGCCGGTGGAGGGCTAGATGAACAGTAGCCTGTGGAGGGTGTGGTTGAACAGGAGCCCATGGAGAGGGCTGGTTGAACAGTAGCTGGTGGAGTAGCGCGCGGTGGAGGCTGGATGAACAGGAGCCCATGGATGAACAGTCGCAGGTGGAGGCTGGAGGAGGTCGACGGTGGATGAACAGTAGCCCGTGGAGGCTGGAGGAGGTCGACGGTGGAGACGAACAGTATCCCATGGAGTCCCGTTTTGTGGTACGCCACACCCCTCCCGATGAACAGGACCCCTGTTTCGACCGTAGCGCTCCAACACAAGTCCGTTTCCTCCGTTTTGCGGTACGCCACACCCCTCCTGATCAACAGGACCCCGTTTCGACCGTAGGAGGTCCAAAAGAAGTCCGTTTCCTCTGTTTTGCGGTATGCCAGACCCCTCCCGATGAACAGGATCCCGCTTTTGAACGTGGCCGGTCGAACACAAGGCCGTTTCCTCCGTTTTGCGGTACGCCAGGCCTCGTTTCCATCGGCTGTTCCGTCCAAGCCGGTTGGCTCCCACGCGTTCCGTTGCCTCCCGATGAACACGACGCATTCCGTTGCCTCCCCATGAACACGACGACGATGACACAGTTTCTCCGTCCCGACCCAGCCATGTATACGAGACCTGGCCGTACGTATGCGCGAGTAGGTGTTCGAGGCCCCGCCCATATGTACGTATGTGGCCGTATTTCGTTTCTTGCTTCCTGGCCGCTGTACGTACGTGTACATGCCACGTGCGCGCCTCTACTACGACATGTGCGCGTCTACATCGACCAAGATGTACGCATATCGTTCACGACCGAATGACAACGCCACGCACGCTTCACCGGTGGGTCCCGATCGAGCACTTCCTTGCGTGCGAAGATGTAGCTGGTGGGTCCCAGCAGTCAGGGGGGCGAATCATTTTTTGCCCGTAATATGGACGCACTTTCTTGCGTGCGAAGATGTAGCTGGTGGGTCCCAGCAGTCAGGGGGGAAACATTTTTTTTGTGAAATACGGTGGCCCATCTGGTGGACCCCTGCAGTCAGGTGGAGGAATCATTATTTTGCGCGTAATAAGGAGGCACTTCCTTACGGCTACCGTGGACCCAGCTGTCAGCCTCTCCACATACAGTACTCTTTCGATGGAAGTCGTTCCTTGAGCAGGTTGACCACGCCGCTCCGAGAGCACCAGGGCGGTGGACGATGGCGAGGCCTAGGAAGGGGACGACGTGGAGCCGGGGAAGACGCGGCAGTGGAAGCCCACGCGGAGAGGAGTACGAGGGTTCACTGGTTCGGCTGCGGTGTGAGGCTGCCATCGCCACAGAATAACAGGGGGTGTGAGTGAGTAGAGGGATGGCCTGGCCAATGGTGGGAGTAGTAGGGAGCGGTGAGACCTCCGCAGCATCACAACCGGCCACGGGAGGCAGAAGCACGCGACACGACCAGTGCTGCTTTGGGCGGCTGGAGCAAGAAGACCAGAGGTTGAAGAAGCACTACGACCGTTGGATGGACATCGTACAGTCACTGCAGCTAGAATCGTTTATATTGACTAAGTTGACAAAGCCCTTGGTACGCGTCAACTTAGTAGGCCCACAGGTTAGCCTCCGAAATGGTGCGCCCTAGATGTCAGGGGGAGGAATCATTTTTTGGGCGGCTGAAGCAAGAATATCCGAAATTGAAGAAGAAGCACGACATCCATTGGATGGACATCCAACGGCCACAGCTGCTAGAACCGTGTGTTGTTGACAAAGCCTTGCATATGCGTCAACTTAGTTTTTTTAGGGAACACATCAACTTAGAAGGCCCACAAGTGTGTGACAGAGAACATATAGCCCATTTGCGATTTGTAAGAATGTACAACCCATTTTTAATTCTAATGGAATTTACTATAGTCCATTTACAGTTTGTTAGAAGTACAACCCATTTTCTAGCTAGGACAATGATTAATAATTTTAACAAACCGCTCAAAACAGAATTCAAAAAAATTTCCCACATTTTGATGGGCTCTGAAATATTTTTATCCGAAATTTCTAGTCAGATTAAATATAATTATAAAATAAAGTTGTATTACGTTAAAATCCAACGAAATATTGCGCGCGCAACAAGTAATGAAATTAGAATTTTCAAATTCCAATAATAATATATTTTGAAACTAATTACGCGTTTGGTGCATTTTTTTATAGTTACTGCCCAGTTATTATATTACATCCCATTTATTATTTCTTAAAGTCCATTTTCTTGTTAAGCCTAATGCATACCTCCTAGGAAAGTTTGCAGCCCAGCGGAGCGGAGAATAACAAGTTGACCCAGATATTGTGTACAACTGTCGGCCCAATTGCATTGGTGATGTTGAAAAAAAGGCCTATGTAGTACAGTACAACCTAACATGGCTACTCAGCCCACATTCAGCGACGCCGGAAAGGCCCAAACAAGGCTTATGTACAACTTTTTGAAGTCACTGAGCTCGATTAATAACTTAATAAAAAAGTTAGATTATAGTGGAACCTAATTAAAAGCTGTCACGAGCAAAGAAATAATTTAACGGGTCCCACTTGTGCGTGTGTGCGTGCATGTGTGTGTATGTGTGTGAGAGAGAGAGAGAGACCCATCGGTCGATTCTCATAAATACATCTTTCAGCCATATGCATTGCTGATGCTCAGTAAAAACTTATATAGTTGACATAATCATATAGAACATCATAGCACACTGAACTTGCATACAAAAATTTCACGCAGGCGGCACAATTAGGATGGAAGCAGTGGATCGCTACGGGTAGGGCTATGTTGAAACCAATGAACTCGTACATAACAGTTCATCGTCTTTATCAATGACGGGGAAATATCTTGAATGTTGTGCAAAAAAAAACAGACAGACAACACAATAAGTTCTGCTAGCACATTAAGTTGACGTATAGGCCCTTCTAAAAAAAGTTCAGGTACAAAATTAGAACATGTCACAATCAAATGTACTGGCACATTAGTGCTTCACACTCATAGCTCGGATTTAACTAGTATCTGACAAGATTCAGTTGTTACCTCAAATTAGAGCACATCCAGGCAGCCAGCCCTGCCTCTTCTCCCAAAGAAGCAGTGGCCTTCGCCGCGCGATGGAGTAGGCCCTGTGCCATCCATCGTTCCGAGCAACACGGGGAAAGTCTGACGTTGACTCCTGTAATGGACGTCGTCGATGGACCCTGGCACCAGCGGCGACGGTAGGACTTCGATTGATGGATTGACCCCTTCTTCGACATGCACGAACACTCGATACAGGTACATCCCTAATGTGGTCCGCGTCGGCCTTGGTGGCGACGAATAGTACAACCCCAGTTCCTGCATCGTTATCTCAACACCAATCACCTTCGGTATGGTGGACGGCTTCTTCATCCATGCCATAACCGTCAGAGCCCAGCTGTCTGGAGGAACAAACATACTTATGATCTCACCTCCAAGGTCGTTGATAAGCTCATTCATGGACTCGCTGTTCCAAGCACATCGAGGCATGCCGTGGAAGGTAAGCTTTGTAAAAAACTCAAGCTCAGAGGGCACCGAGCCCCATCCTGGGTGCCACCGATAAAAGCTCACCAGCGCGCCATCGCAGAACAAACGCCGGGAAGATTCGAACACACGATTGGAATCGAAAGTTGTCCGGAACCTAACAAAGAAATCAGCCGGTGGCGAGTAGACTTCGATGAGCAAGTCACTTATTTGGATGCCGTGCGCAATGCCAAGAGCTTTGACAAGGTCATCCAGCGAGACAGGAGGCCGGTTGCCGTTGATGGCTACCATCGAGACTTTGCTTAAAGAACCGTCGTCAAGCGCCGCCATGCCATCTGTGGAGTGACAAAGACGCAGCGACCAAGGCGGGGATAGACCTCAGGATCTCCGACTCGGAGATCCGTGTTGACCGGCGACATGATAGCGCGCTTGAGTACAGAGAGTACAGGAGGGGGATTTGGGGGAACTGGAGTAGGAATCGAGATTCCAGAGGTGGGGGAGGGGCGGGAGATTGGGGATGAAAAGGTAGCATGAATTTCGAACACGCGCCAATATGCTCTCCGTGCGTGCTACGTCTTGAGCTTATGTTGGTTTTCCTTGAAGAGGAAAGGGTGATGCAGCAATAGTAGCGTAAGTATTTCCCTTAGTTTTTGAGAACCAAGGTATCAATCTAGTAGGAGGCTCCTCAAAAGTCCCACGCACCTACACAAACAAACAAAGAACTCGCAACCAATGCAATAAAGGGGTTGTCAATCCCTTCACGGCCACTTGCGGAAGTGAGATCTAATAGAGATAGTATGATAAGATAAATATATTTTTGGTATTTTGTAATATAGATGCAAAAAGTAAAGATGCAAATAAAAGTAGATTGAAAGCTCATATGATAAAAGATAGACCCGGGGGCCATAGGTTTCACTAGTGGCTTCTCTCAAGATAGCATAAGTATTACGATGGGTGAACAAATTACTGTCGAGCAATTGATAGAAAAGCGAATAATTATGAGATTATCTAGGCATGATCATGTATATAGGCATCATGTCCGTGACAAGTAGACCGACTCCTGCCTGCATCTACTACTATTACTCCACACATCGACCGACTCCTGCCTGCATCTAGAGTATTAAGTTCATAAAGAACAGAGTAACACATTAAGAAAGATGACATGATGTAGAGGGATAAACTCATGCAATATGATATAAACCCCATCTTTTTATCCTCGATGGCAACAATATAATACGTGCCTTGCTGCCCCTGCTTGAAGGAAATATGCCCTAGAGGCAATAATAAAGTTATTATTTATTTCCTTATATCATGATAAATGTTTATTATTCATGCTAGAATTGTATTAACCGGAAACATAATACATGTGTGAATATATAGACAAACAGATTGTCACTAGTATGCCTCTACTAGACTAGCTTGTTAATCAAAGATGGTTATGTTTCCTAACCATGAACAAAGAGTTGTTATTTGATTAACAAGGTCACATCATTAGTTGAATGATCGATTGACATGACCCATTCCATTAGCTTAGCACACGATCGTTTTAGTATGTTGCTACTGCTTTTATCCATGACATATACATGTTCCTATAACTATGAGATTATGCAACTCCCGTTTACCGGAGGAACACTTTGGGTACTACCAAATGTCACAACGAATCGGGTGATTATAAAGGAGTACTACAGGTGTCTCCAAAGGCGGATGTTGGGTTGGCGTATTTGAGATTAGGATTTGTCACTCCAATGTCGGAGAGGTATCTCTGGGCCCTCTCGGTAATGCACATCACTTAAGCCTTGCAAGCATTGTAACAAATGAGTTAGTTGCGAGATGATGTATTACGGAACGAGTAAAGAGACTTGCGATAACGAGATTGAACTAGGTATTGGATACCGACGATCGAATCTCGGGCAAGTAACATACCGATGACAAAGGAACAACGATGTTGTTATGCGGTCTGACCGACAAAGATCTTCGTAGAATATGTAGGAACCAATATGGGCATCCAGGTCCCGCTATTGGTTATTGACCGAGAACAGTTCTAGGTCATGTCTACATTGTTCTCGAACCGTAGGGTCCGCACGCTTAAGGTTTCGATGGCGATGCTTATTATGAGTTTATGTATTTTGATGTACCAAGAAGTTCGAGTCCGGATGTGATCACGGACATGACGAGGAGTCTCGAAATGGTCGAGACATAAAGATTGATATATTGGAAGCCTACATTTGGAGTTGAATGGTTCCGGTGAAAACAGAATTTAGGAGTACCGGAGGTTCTGGAACCCCGGGAGGTAAATGGGCCATAGTGGGCCTTGGTGGAAAGAAGAAAGGGCCAGCCCTAGGTGGCACAAGGCCTCCCTTCCCTAGTCCTACTAGGACTAGGAAAGGTGGGCAGCCCCCTCTCTCTCTTTCCCCTCCGGTGAATCCTATTCCAACTAGGATTGGAGGAATCCTACTCCCGGAGGGAGTAGGACTCCTGGCGCGCCTCCCTTGGCCGGCCAGCCCCTCCCCTTGCTCCTTTATATCACGGGGCAGGGGGCACCCTAGGACACACAAGTTTGATCTACGGATCATTCCTTAGCCGTGTCGGTGCCCCTTCCACCATATTCCACCTCGGTCATATCGTCATGAAGCTTAGGCGAAGCCTGCGCGGTGAAACATCAAGATCGTCACCACGCCGTCGTCTTGACGGAACTCTCCTCGACACTCGGCTGGATCGGATACGAGGGACGTCATCGAGCTGTCGTGTGTCAAGAACTCGGGGCGCCGAGTAACGGCGCCGGGATCGGTCGGATCGCGAGGAGAACGTACGACTACTTCCTCTACGTTGTGATCGCTTCCGCTTCGGTCTACGAGGGTACATAGACAACACTCTCCCCTCTCGTTGCTATGCATCACCATGATCTTGCGTGTGCGTAGGAAATTTTTTGAAATTACTACGTTCCCCAACAATGGCATCCGAGCCTAGGTTTTATGCGTTGATGTTATATGCACGAGTAGAACACAAGTGAGTTGTGGACGATATAAGTCATACTGCCTACCAAATGTCATACTTTGGTTCAGCGGTATTGTGAGATGAAGCGGCCTGGACCGACATTACGCCAGACGCTTACGCGAGACTGGTTTCACCGCTACGAGCACTCGTTGCTTAAAGGTGACTGGCGGGTGTCTGTCTCTCTCACTTTAGTTGAACCGAGTGTGGCTATGCCCGGTCCTTGTGAAGGTTAAAACGGAGTCTATTTGACAAACTATCGTTGTGGTTTTGATGCGTAGGTAAGAACGGTTCTTGCTAAAGCCCGTAGCAGCCACGTAAAATTTGCAACAACAAAGTAGAGGACGTCTAACTTGTTTTTGCAGGGCATGTTGTGATGTGATATGGTCAAGACGTGATGCTATATTTTATTGTATGAGATGATCATGTTTTGTAACCGAAGTTATCGGCAACTGGCTGGAGCCATATGGTTGTCGCTTTATTGTATGAAATGCAATCGCCATGTAATGCTTTACTTTATCACTAAGCGGTAGCGATAGCCGTAGAAGCATAAGATTGGCGAGACGACAACGATGCTACGATGGAGATCAAGGTGTCGCGCCGGTGACGATGGTGATCATGATGGTGCTGCGGAGATGGAGATCACGAAGCACAAGACGATGATGACCATATCATATCACTTATATTGATTTGCATGTGATGTTTATCTTTTATGCATCTTATCTTGCTTTGATTGACGGTAGCATTATAAGATGATCTCTCACTAAATTATCAAGAAGTGTTCTCCCTGAGTATGCACCGTTGCCAAAGTTCATCGTGCCCGCACACCACGTGATGATCGGGTGTGATAAGCTCTCGTCCATCTACAACGGGTGCAAGCCAGTTTTGCACCGCAGAATACTCAGTTATACTTGACGAGCCTAGCATATGCGAGATATGGCCTCGGAACACGGAGACCGAAAGGTCGAGCGTGAATCATATAGTAGATATGATCAACATAAGATGTTCACCATTGAAAACTACTCCATCTCACGTGATGATCGGTTATGGTTTAGTTGATTTGGATCACGTGATCACTTAGATGACTAGAGAGATGTCTGTCTAAGTGGGAGTTCTTAAGTAATATGATTAATTGAACATAAATTTATCATGAACTTAGTCCCGGTAGTATTTTGCAAATTATGTTGTAAGATCAATAGCTTGCGTTGATGCTTTCATATGTTTATTTTGATATGTTCCTAGAAAATTATGTTGAAAAATGTTAGTAGCAATGATGCGGATTTGATCGTGATCCGAGGTTTATCCTCATTGCTTTACATAAGAATTATGTCCTTGATGCACCGCTAGGTGACGGACCTATTGCAGGAGCGGATGCGCACGTTATGAGCGTTTGGCTAGCTCAATATGATGACTACTTGATAGTTTAAGTGCACCATGCTTAACGGCTTAGAATCGGGACTTCAAAGATGTTTTGAACATCGTGGACCATATGAGATGTTCGAGAGTTGAAGTTAATATTTCAAGCAAATACCCGAGTTGAGAGATATGAAGTCTCCAACAAGTTCTATAGCTAAAAGATGGAGGAGAATCGCTCAACTAGTGAGCATGTGCTCGATTGTCGGCTACTACAATCGCTTGAATCAAGTGGGAGTTAATCTTCCAGATAAGATAGTGATTGACAGAATTCTCTAGTCACCATCACCAAGTTAGTAGAACTTCGTGATGAACTATAGTATACAAGGGATGATGAAAATGATTCCCGAGTTTTTCATGATGATGAAATCGATGAAGGTAGAAATCAAGAAAGAACATCAAGTGTTGATGGTTAACAAGACCACTAGTTTCAAGAAAAGGGCAAAGGGATAGAAGGGAACTTCAAGAAGGACGGCAAGCAAGTTGCTGCTCAAGTGAAGAAGCCCAAGTCTGGACCTAAGCCTGAGACTAAGTGCTTCTACTGCAAAGGGACTGGTCACTGGAAGCAGAACTACCCCAAGTATTTGGCGGATAAGAAGGATGGCATAGTGAACAAGGGTATATTTGATATACAAGTGTTTTATGTGTGCTTTACTAGTGTTTATGGCAACCCTTCGGTATTTGGTACTGGTTCAGTTGCTAAGAGTAGTAACTCGAAACGGGAGTTGCAGAATAAACAGAAACTAGTTAAGGGTGAAGTGACGATGTGTGTTGAAAGTAGTTTCAAGATTGATATGATCATCATCGCACACTCCCTATACTTTCGGGATTAGTATTGAACCTAAATAAATGTTATTTGGTGTTTGCGTTGAGCATGAATATGATTTGATCGTGTTTATTGCAATACGTTATTCATTTAAGTAAGAGAATAAATGTTGTTGTTACTTTTACATGAATAAAACCTTATATGGTTACACGCCCAATGAAAATGGTTCATTGGATCTCGATTGTAGTGATACACATATTCATAATATTGAAACCAAAAGATGCAAAGTTAATAATGATAGTGCAACTTATTTGTGGCACTGCCGTTTGGGTCATATCGGTGTAAAGCACATAAAGAAACTCCATAAAGATGGATTTTCGGAATCACTTGGTTATGAATCATTTGATGCTTGCAAACCGTGCCTCTTGGGCAAGATGACTAAAACTCCGTTCTCCTGAACAATGGAACAAGCTACTGACTTATTGGAAATAATACATACCGATGTATGCGATCCAATGAGTGTTGATGCTCATGGCAAGTATCGTTATTTTCTGACCTTCATAAGATGATTTGAGCAGATATGGGTATATCTACTTGATGAAACATAAGTCTGAAATAGTTGAAAGGTTCAAAGAATTTCAGAGTGAAGTGGAAAAATCATCGTAACAAGAAAATAAAGTTTCTGTGATCTGATCACGGAGACAAATATTTAAGTTACAAGTTTGGTCTTCAATTAAAACAATGTGGAATAGTTTCACAAATTCATGCCACCTGGAACACCAGATCATAATGGTGTGTCCGAACGTCATAACCGTACTTTATTGGATATAGTACAATCTATGATGTTTCTTACCGATTTACCAATATCGTTTTGGGATCATGCATTAGAGACAGCTGCATTCACATTAAAAAGGGCACCATCTAAATCCGTTGAGACGACACTATATGAACTGTGGTTTAGCAAGAAACCCAAGTTGTCGTTTCTTAAAGTTTGGAGTTGCGATGCTTATGCGAAAAAGTTTCATCCTGATAAGCTCGAACCCAAATCGGAGAAGTGCGTCTTCATAGAATACCCAAAGGAGACAGTTGGGTACACCTTCTATCACAGATCCGAAAGCAAGACATTCGTTGCTAATAATGGATCCTTTCTAGAGAAGGAGTTTCTCTCGAAAGAAGTGAGTGGGAGGAAAGTAGAACTTGATGAGGTAACAGTACTAGCTCCCTTATTGGAAAGTAGTTCATCACAGAAATTGGTTCCTGTGACACCTACACCAATTAGTGAGGAAGTTAATGATGATGATCATAAAACTTGAGATCAAGTTACTACCGAACCTCGTAGGTAAAAGAGTGAGATCCGCACTCAGAGTGGTACGGTAATCCTGCTCGGAGGTCGTGTTACTTGACCATGACAAACCTACGAACTATGAGGAAGCGATGATGAGCCCAGATTCCGCAAAATGGTTTAAGGCCATGAAATCGAGATATGATCCATGTATGAGAACAAAGTATGGACTTTGATGGATTTGCCGATGATCGGCAAGCCATATTGTATAAATGGATCTTCAAGAGGAAGACGGACGTTGATAGTAGTGTTACTATCTACAAAGCTCGACTTGTTGCAAAAGGTTTTGACAAGTTCAAGGTGTTGACTACAATGAGATTTTCTCAAGCAGTAGCGATGCTTAAGTCTGTCGAATCATGTTAGCAATTGCCACAATTTATGAAATTTGGCAAATGGATGTAAAACTGCATTCTGAATGGTTTTCTCGGAGGAAGAGTTGTATATGATGCAACCGAAGGTTTTTCGATCCAAAGGAGCTAACAAAGTGTGCAAGCTCCAAATGATCCATCTATGGACTGGTGCAAGCATCTCGGAGTTGGAATATACGCTTTGATAAGTTGATCAAAGCATTTAGTTTTATCTGACTTATGGTGAAGCCTGTATTTACTAGAAAGTGAGTGGGAGCACTACAACATTTACGATAAGTATATGTGAATGACATATTGTAGATCGGAAATAATGTAGAATTATTCGCAAAGCATAAAGGAGTGTTTGAAAGAAGTTTTTCAAAGAAAGACCTCGGTAAAGCTACTTACATATTGAGCATCAAGATTTATAGAGATAGATCAAGATGCTTGATAAGTTTTTCAATGAGTACATACCTTGACAAGATTTTGAAGTAGTTCAAAATGAAACAGTCAAAGAAAGAGTTCTTGCCTGTGTTACAAGGTGTGAAATTGAGTAAGACTCAAAACCCGACCACAAAGCAGAAGATAGAAAGAGAATGAAAGGCATTCACTATGCCTTGGCCATAGTTTCTATAAAGTATGCCATCTTGTGTACCGGATCTATTGTATACCCCCTTTGAGTTTCGCAGGAGTACAATAGTGATCTAGGAGTAGATCATCGACACAGGTCAAAATTATCCTTAGTGGAATAAGGATATGTTTCTCAATTATGGAAGTGACAAAAGGTTAGGTAGTAAAGGGTTACGTCGATGCAAGTTTTGACACCGATCCGATGACTCTAAGTCTCGATCTAGATACATATTAAAAGTGGGAGCAATTAGCTAGAGTAGCTTCGTGCAGAGCATTGTAGACATAGAAAAATTGCAAAATACATAACGGATCTGAATGTGAAAGACCCGTTGACTAAGACTCTCTCACAAGCAAAACATGATCACACTTTAGTACTCTTTGGGTATTAATCACATAGCAATGTGAACTAGATTATTGAATCTAGTAAACCCTTTGGGTGTTAATCACATGATGATGTGAACTATCGATGTTAATCACATGGTGATGTGATCTAGATTATTGACTCTAGTGCAAGTGGGAGACTGAAGGAAATATGCCCTAGAGGCAATAATAAAGTTATTATTTATTTCCTTATATCATGATAAATGTTTATTATTCATGCTAGAATTGTATTAACCGGAAACATAATACATGTGTGAATATATAGACAAGCAGTTGTCACTAGTATGCCTCTACTAGACTAGCTTGTTAATCAAAGATGGTTATGTTTCCTAACCATGAACAAAGAGTTGATATTTGATTAACAAGGTCACATCATTAGTTGAATGATCGATTGACATGACCCATTCCATTAGCTTAGCACACGATCGTTTTAGTATGTTGCTCTGCTTTTATCCATGACATATACATGTTCCTATAACTATGAGATTATGCAACTCCGTTTACGGAGGAACACTTTGGTACTACCAAACGTCACAACGTAATCGGGTGATTATAAAGGAGTACTACAGTGTCTCCAAAGGCGGATGTTGGGTTGGCGTATTTGAGATTAGGATTTGTCACTCCGAATGTCGGAGAGGTATCTCTGGGCCCTCTCGGTAATGCACATCACTTAAGCCTTGCAAGCATTGTAACTAATGAGTTAGTTGCGAGATGATGTATTACGGAATGAGTAAAGAGACTTGCCGGTAACGAGATTGAACTAGGTATTGGATACCGACGATCGAATCTCGGGCAAGTAACATACCGATGACAAAGGGAACAACGTATGTTGTTATGCGGTCCGACCGACAAAGATCTTCAGTAGAATATGTAGGAACCAATATGGGCATCCGGTCCCGCTATTGGTTATTGACCGAGAACAGTTCTAGGTCATGTCTACATTGTTCTCGAACCGTAGGGTCCGTGCACGCTTAAGGTTTCGATGATGCTTATTATGAGTTTATGTATTTTGATGTACCAAGAAGTTCGAGTCCGGATGTGATCACGGACATGACGAGGAGTCTCGAAATGGTCGAGACATAAAGATTGATATATTGGAAGCCTACATTTGGAGTTGAATGGTTCCGGGTGAAAACAGAATTTAGGAGTAACGGAGGTTACCGGAACCCCCCGGGAGGTAAATGGGCCATAGTGGGCCTTGGTGGAAAGAAGAAAGGGCCAGCCCTAGGTGGCCGCGCGCCTCCCCCCTTCCCCTAGTCCTACTAGGACTAGGAAAGGTGGGCCGGCCCCCTCTCTCTCTTTCCCCCTCCGGTGAATCCTATTCCAACTAGGATTGGAGGGGGAATCCTACTCCCAGGACTCCCTGGCGCGCCTCCCTTGGCCGGCCGGCCCCCTCCCCCTTGCTCCTTTATATATGGGGGCAGGGGGCACCCTAGGACACACAAGTTTGATCTACGGATCGTTCCTTAGCCGTGTGCGGTGCCCCCTTCCACCATATTCCACCTCGGTCATATCGTCGCGAAGCTTAGGCGAAGCCTGCTACGGTGAAACATCAAGATCGTCACCACGCCGTCGTCGTGGAACTCTCCTCGACACTTGGCTGGATCGAGTCGAGGGACGTCATCGAGCTGTCGTGTGTCAAGAACTTGGGGCGCCGAATAACGGCGTCGGGATCGGTCGGATCGCGAGGAGAACGTCGACTACTTCCTCTACGTTGTGATCGCTTCCGCTTCGGGTCTACGAGGGTACGTAGACAACACTCTCCCCTCTCGTTGCTATGCATCACCATGATCTTGCGTGTGCGTAGGAAATTTTTTGAAATTACTACGTTCCCCTACACTGCTGTCACTAGGAAAGGACACCGCAAGATTGAACCCAAAGCTAAGCACTTCTCCCATGGCAAGAAAGATCAATCTAGTAGGCCAAACCAAACTGATAATTCGAAGAGAATTGCAAAGATAACTCAATCATACATAAAAGAATTCAGAGGAGATTCAAATATTTCTCATTGATAAACTTGATCATAAACCCACAATTCATCGGATCTCGACAAACACACGCAAAAAGAGTTTACATCGAATAGATCTCCACAAGAGAGGGGGAGAACATTGTATTGAGATTCAAAAAGAGAGAAGAAGCCATCTAGCTAATAACTATGGACCTGAAGGTCTGTGGTAAACTACTCACAACTCATCGGAGGGGCTATGGTGTTGATGTAGAAGCCCTCCGTGGTCGATTCCCCTCAAATAGTGCCGACGAAGGCTCCAAGATGGGATCTCGCGGATCTGAAGGTTATGGTGGTGGAAATTGTGTTTCACCGGCACCCTGGATGTTTTCGGGCTACGTAGGTATATATAGGAGGAAGAAGTACGTCGGTGGCCGCCTGTGGGGCCCAGGAGATAGGGGGCGCGCCCAGAGGGGGTGGGCGCGCCCTCTTGTCTCCTGGCTGCCTCGCAAGCTTCTTGACTTGCACTCCAAGTTCTTCGGATCACGTTCATTCCAAAAATCACGCTCCCAAAGGTTTCATTCCGTCTGGACTCCGTTTAATATTCCTTTTCTTCGAAATACTGAAATAGGCAAAAAAAACAGCAATACGGGCTGGGCCTCTTGTTAGTAGGTTAGTCCCACAAATGATATAAATGTGTAGAATAAAGCCCATAAACATCCAAAAGGGGTAATATAATAGCATGGAACAATAAAAAATTATAGATACATTGGAGACGTATCAGTGCGCAAGCGCACAAAAACACTGGTGGCGCCCACATGTCGGCCTAAGAGTCCTTATTCTTTCTTTTTTGGAGAGCCCGACCTTTTTTGAGGATCTTTTGAGAGCCCAGCCTGAGAGTCATAATTGACCTGTTTGGCATTGCGTTACTACTCGACCCATATTCAACGACACCTCACTGGCCCAAACAAGTGTACATCATCGAAAAGACACGGAGCTCAAATTATATAACTTGAAAAAAGGAGATATACTCTGAACACTGGAGAATGGTGATGCCCTCATTTAGCCCACTAGTAGTTTGAGACAATAAACAGTTCCAAACAACGATATATACAACATTCAAACACTGACTAGTGACTACTACTGACATAAACAGCAAGACATGATAGTTCATAAGAAGTCTTGCTACACCACCAAAACGCACCCATCTGCAGCGCTCAGACTCTCGTGATCCAGACGAGAATGACATTCACAGAGGCAACTATGACATAGTAAGAGTGACATAGACGAGGATGACCAAATGACAAGGAATATGCATAACAAAAGAAAGAACTACCCATCTAGAACAAGCAGCAAAGACAACAAAGTCATTCGAAGAGATGATCCAACACCATCATAATTTGCAGCCCCGCTTCAGTGACCAGTGATCCGGAGACACCAATACTCCACCCTTTCGACGCAACAACCCAATTACCTATCAACCTGAAGGCTTGAACCACATCACTGCCTGTCGTAATTGAGACATCCAAGGATCAAAGTTAATCTAGATGCCTTTGTCATTCTCACCTTCTTTTGGCTGCAGGTTGTATCATTGACAATCAGGGGAGTTTGCTCCCGAACTCCTAGGGCTCGCCGTGTAGACACAATTTTCCATAGCAAATAGAGCCCCCTTCCATCAAGGTCCTTGCCAACGGTGATCTCCTGGTTAATCGGATAATTGAGTCCGAGAAACAGAGAGTGTGAACCAAGGCTGTTTACCCGCCTCCAACTAAAAAATCCTGAAGGCCCCAACAAGCTGGTATCCTGCTCATAGACGTAACATCCACTGTCCGGATACTCACGTATTTCATGGTGCTTGTATACAATGGGATTTTTGCAATATAACTTTCTGGCTCATGTGTCCGAATGATCATCAGTCTTTTGCCATCGTCTGATCGAGCGAGGAACCAATTGTGCTTCCCTGTTTTTGGCAGAGGTGGTGTGTACAAAGGGTAGTAACTGTAGGGACACAGCATCATATCAAAAAGGACATGCAATGTTAATGTAAGATCAACATTGTTCAGAGTATGAGTAGGATAATGCAAGAAACAACATTGATATGTCCCTTTTGGAACTGGGAGGAAAACACAGGGAAATGTATACTGGGTTCGAAAATATAGAAGTGCCATGCATGGTTATACTCATGTTATCTCGCAATCGATTCTTCACATGAAACTACCATGTCATGCATGTTATGTAATCATGTTCTGTCCTCACAAACAAATTCTTCAAGGTAACTAACAGACCATGCATTGTTATATACTAAATGTTACGTGGGCAAAATTTTTGTGAGGATATTATTCTAGCCATTGGTTGCTGAAGGGCGAATATAGGCATGTACACATGGTAAGCATTACAGGATTTCACTACTTCCAAATATAGAGTTCTCCATATGCACATTTACTTCCCTAATGTATGGTTAGATGAAACCAACAGTGTGGTGCATGTTTCTACATCATGAAAATGAGGAAACTAACATGGCCATTGATACACACTCATATTTAGTAGTAGTATATAGATTACTGTAAAATAAGGAGAATGTACATATATTCCTAACCATTTGATTATTCAGGGGCACAAATTGGCTGTAATGACATGGTCACAATCGCATGAATTAACTCATTCCAAATATAGCTGATTTATGGCATCTCTAATACATTGCCATAGTTCTACTCAAATTCTGCTCAAACAGGGATATGCCAATCATCACAAAAAGTTCAAACAGTGTCATGGCGTCATCATTAACATGAGACGGAAATAACTTACACGCGCCATCCCAGCAATACGTGGTGCCATCTGCTTTGTCGATCGTGTAGATGATGCCATTGTGTTCAATAGCATCGTAGAAGTGTGTATCAGCTTTGACGATGATCCACTGCGAGCTGAGTTGTCTCCAGCTAAAGAAGGCACCAGCGTAAAGATAGGCGAGTCCGCGGTCGAACAAGACAATTAGCTTGAAGTCTGCGTAATCCGCATGTCGTGCGGGCACTTGGCAGATTACAATCTTCTACAAAACAAGGTCTGTCCAATTGACGTGGTAATCTAGATGACTTGGACCGCGATGGTAAAACTCTATATAATCCAACGGAGGAAGGATAATCTCATGGGAGGTCTGGAAGTTCACTGAGCACCAACTTTTTACCATCTTCTCTGAAGGCAGCCATCCAGTGGTAGTTCATCCCGACCCAGTACATACCTGCCAAGAAGTTTCGGGCGATGGTGATCGGATCAAAGTCGTGGGAAATGATGTATGGTGACCCACTACATACTTGCAAAGAAGTTTCGGCTCGGATTAAAGTCGAGGGGCATCATGTACGCCTCCGTATCATGGTGAGCCAATCTCGCAAGACTAGATAGCAACAATCAGGGTGTATTGAAAAGCTTAGGCCTCGCTTCGACGATGGCCGTGTGCATGTCCCTCAAGCATGCAGCCAGCCGCAGGGCGCTCAACATATGTCACTGGGGAGATTGCTCCAATCGCGGCTCATATGGATGCTACGCGGTTCGCGTTCGGCCATGGTGGAGTTTGGAAGGTGGGGGTTTTGGGGGGCTTGATTTCCGGGGGAGAAGACTATCGGTGCTGGAGCAACTAGCGAGGGAATAGTGGTATTGGGGGAGGCGAGCGAGGCGATGGTACACGGGGGCACAGTGAGATGGAGACGGAGATGGAGATGGAGATGGAGTGGTGCTATGGGAGGGGAGAGGGAGACGAGGCGAGGCATGCTAATGTGCTGTACAACGGCGGTGAAAGACTGCACAATGCACAGGGTGAGGCTGACTTTGGTAACCCGAACATGCCGCCTGGACTAGTGTCAGGCGCAGGGTGTTGTCACTTCACTATGAGGACCGGATGAATAGTATTTTGACCATCAAGTGTACCACATTTGTACTACTACTACGACTAGTAGTAGGAACATGAGTACTCCAGTACCGTATAGTGGAAATAGGTCTCCTGTGCTAGCATGCATGTTCACTTCGTCCTCCAGGTATCATCCATATTGCGAGCAGAAAGAAATTCTCGTGCATGCGGAAGCGTGAAGATGGGCCTTTTCTTTTTTGATGAGGATAACCGTGTATTCCTTAACTATAGAATGTTGTGTCTCCCACGCACGCGCCAATATCCATCTGAACCAGCTACGACACATTTTTTTATCTGTTTGCATAGGTCCCACCTATCAGGAAGGATGGGCACGTACACGAACAGGTACAACTCCTCGTCTACCCCGCATAGCCTTTTCGTTTAGTCTACCTAGCCGTCTAATCAACTGCCTGCACGCCACTTCTCCCATTTACTTCTCCATCGGGAACCGATTTTCCTCGGCTTCTTCACCTCCCCTTCGTCTTCATTTGCATCCAAACCCCACTGCGTTCACATTGTTTTAACCTCTTCACATACTCCTGGAGTAATTTCGAAGCCCCTTTAAATAATCATCTACTTCAGTTAGACTAGCCATCTAATCCTAATTCTCCAAACCATAGCCCTCCGTTCCAGTGGTTCCAAATGGCGAAAGAGATCAAGATGCAGGTTTTTAGCGTCCAACATGTCCTCGTCGAAGGCTCATTGAGCATAGTTGCCACCGTCACCGTCCACCCAAGGGTTGTTCGGAAGTGGATCAAAATGTATCCAACTCCCTCGAAAAGGTAGAGATGAGGGTCATCGGTCTCGACGCAGAGTACACGGAGTGTGCCACTGGGAAGATCCAACGCGCCGCCGTCCTTCAGCTGTGCCTCGAAGATGATGTGTTGGTGTACCACATCATACAAGCGCCCTCATACCAGGTGAGCTTCACAATTTCTTGTCTCGGGAGGACATATACTTCTGTGGGGCAGCCATCGAAGGGGACAAACAGAAGCTGGAGCCGTACAACCTTGATTTGAAAAGCATCGCTGACCTACAAACTAGAATCAAAATTACTGTAGAAGATTGTGATAAACAAACACCATCCCTATTCGACGTAGCAAATTTTGTGCTCGGTACAAATCTTCAGAAGGGTGACGAGACGCTGGCATTAAGGTGGTCTGGATGGGAGAATTATCCCTTGACATACGAGCGGATAAAATATGTTGCCCTCGATGCCCGTGTGAGTTTCGAGATAGCTGCAAGGTCCAAAGAGCTTGTTGCGAAGCCGTCTCCCACAGAAAATGAGAACAAGAAGAAGAATAAGAATAAGAAGAATAAGAATAAAAGGTTGCACCAGCAGCAGGGCATTACGGATGGATGAACTATTTCCTCTCTTGTAAAAGAAATTATTACCTCTCAGTGTATATTGATATAGATGGACTATTTCGATGGTGTGCATGTCTTTGGAACAAGTAGTAGCGTGGGTCCGCTTGACTATAAGGAACTATTTATCCACCTAGCGTTCTCCACTACTCCTTCCAGTGATCGGTATGCAATGCATGTGTCCGTAGACGTGACAGCTTGTCCATGGAAGTTCAACTATGGCGACCATCATGTTTCATCCCCTGCCACTCACGATTCCCACGACGCCGCTCCAACCCACGACACCACGTCCCCCGACGTGCGGCTCACCCCTCTCGGCCGCACCGCCCCTTTGCCTTTGTGTGCATGACATGTGGGCCACCTTAAAAGCGGCGAGCATCAAGTTTCTACCACAGCCACACGCGATTCCCACGACGCCGCTCGAACCCATGACGCCACACGTCCCCCGACCTGCGGCTCACCCCTCTCAGCCCCACCGCCCTGCCTTCGGGAGCATTACATGTGGACCAGCCACCTATCGGGTCCACATGTTATTGACTGAAAGGCAGGTGTAGTAAGGCGCTGAAGCTCAGCCCCGAGGGCACTAAGAGGGAAATGTAACTCCTGCACCAGGCCTTGTGGTGCTACCGCTGCACGAACTCATGCCAAACTCAAGATTTGTTTCTTTACTATACATGCACGCAATGATTTAATGGACATTGTAATCTCAACATGTGATGGGGAGCTCTAAATTTGAATTTGAAACTTATAAAACGAAAAGATTCAAAACAAAAAAACTGGGAGAGAGGGAGTATATCGTAGGATGTGTCCCATACGAAACAAGTCCCCTGGTTTGTCACCACGAAGATGCGGTTAGAAAGGAGCACAATGTCTTCGTACTCGTACAACAACAAATTGGCCGCAGACAGCATGGTCCACCTTTGACCGCCATGTGCAAGGTTCATGCTATCTTCTTCCATCTCACCGTGGTTCCATTGTACCAATTCATGCGGTGGCCTGTTGCATGGCTGATCCCAATGCTGGACAAAGGTTCTAGGAATGGTGTTAGCGTTGTAAATGTTGTGCAAATTGATGTTGGTACCCTCCCGTACATATGCAAGCCAATCTCCACTCACACCGAGCCTAACCTATGAAACAGTGGGCAGGGGAAGAATTAGGAAATGGACACGAAAGTAGTCTTTAGAATGCATTTACTACGTGATCAAACTCATCTTACCTGCTCACCAGAGGAAATCCGAGTGCCCCTCAACATCGGCATCTCAAGGGGCGTCAACTTGCAACTACAGCCACGCCGCGCTGGAGAGACCCCCAAGGAAACATCCTCGTGAGTTCCACGGAACATCAAGATGCATTTGTATGAGTAGTTTATCTTGTGAGAGAAAAGGATGAACGAGGGAAGGCCTCTAGAGATAGAGATAGAGACTACTACTACCAATGTGCTGGCCCGTGCGTTGCATGGATCCATAGTACTAGTAGAATAATACTTGTTCACGTGCTTGAAATATAAACACTCTAGTTTTGATATACATGTGTCGGCAGACATGACAGCTTGTCCATGGAAGTTGAACCACGGCAACCATCACATTTCTTGTTTCTACCACTGCCACTCCCACACGCAATTCCCACTACGCCGCTCCAACCCACGGCACAACGTCCCCCGACGTGGACATGGATCCTCTGACGTGGCTATCACTGCCTTACCCTGCCTTTCCTTCGCTGACAGGTGGGACCCATGCTTGGGAGGACCCACATGTCAGTGACAGAATGGTAGGATTGTTCATGTCAGGGGATCCTCATCCCCCCGACGTGCGCCTCATCCCTCTCGGCCCCATCACTCCTCTGCCTTTGTGTGCATGACATGCGGGCCAACTGAACTGCGGCGACCACAAACTTCACCCGATTGGACGCTATTTTCCTGCTCCGCTGCTGTGCTCGGATCCACACTCCCGCACCATCGAATTTTCATCCAGCGGTTGTGACACATTTCGTCCTGGGCATCAACAGGGGCGTAGCTACGTACAGCTAGCCGGTGTCACTGGCACCGGGTCCAATCTACACTTGCTTAAGATAATCCATTAATTTAGTGTGTATGTCATTGATTTTTTGATGTGTTCTTCTATGTGGACACCGGGTAATTTTCAGTCTGGGTCCGCCCCTGGGCATCAATCCTTAGCTGGAATACTTCTGTACTACAGGTAGTACCCGCCGGTGTGGCCATCTATGCCTCGTAACACCCCGACGCCCAGCTATAGCACCCTCGCCATGGCCACGCCACCACCGGCCGGTTCATCTCGAACGAGTTAGTCGCGAACCACGCCACCACCATGAGAATGACATGTGGGCCAGCCGCATTTAAGGTCAGCATGTCATTGACTCATAGGCCGGTGCACTAAGCCACTAAAGTTTGGTCCCGTGGGCCCCAAGAGGGAAATTTTACTCCTGCGGCAGGCCTTGTGGTGCTCCCGCAGTACGAGCTCGTGCCAAACCCGGAATTTGTTTCTTACTACTACCAACTAGTAAGGTACACGTGCATTGCACGCATGAGATTCTGGTGGTTTGTGCATTATGCTTACCATGGAGTCTTCTAGATTCTACATGTGGCAGAATCTGGTGGAATGTAGATGATATTCAACGACCAGTAGTGCTCGGATTTGCCATCTTTGTATCGTCGGATTGGCTTCATACAATGACCAACTTTCAAAGTTATTCACACACTATATCGGGGGTGTATATATAGATGTGCCAGCCCATTGCAATGGATCCAAAGTATATCTATTTAGTGGAGTGCACTCTAAACACATTATCTATTTATTTTTCTCTAACCTTTCGTAGCCATGTAACCAAGCGACATAAGCTTCATGGGTGCCCCCCACATCATATTATTCATACTACATTGACTGAAAAAAAGATAAATCACCCAAAACAAGATCTTCCCGTTTTTTGTTCCTACGATGCTGTGTCGTGCAAGTACCTACTAGTTGTATAGTGGTATTACTAGTTGTACAGTACAAACTTGGTACTAGTAGGAGTAGTAGTACGGAATGCTCCTACTCTATCAATGAGCCCCATCTGACACCAAATTTCTTGGCTTCAGTGCTACAGCTAGATCTTCCCCTTGTTCATGAAAATGCTAGGCAACACGCCTTCCCTAAGCTATGTGTCGTGCCGGACGGGCCGTGGAGTACTCCCGATTCTCGAGCTTGTGGGGGTGCGACGCAAACGCGACATGCCTTTTCCTTTTACTAGCAATGTGCCCGTGCGTTGCGATGGATCCAAAGTAGTAGAATAGTAGTACTTGTTCACAGACTTGAAAGAAATCACTCTTGTTTTGATATACTCCTAATATATTACTTTTCACTCAAAATATATTTCTCAGGCTGTTTTGATGAGGTGATGGAGGGATGTGGTTGCTTTCAAGATAATAAGGGGTTTTCTGCAAATTGGAGCAGAGAAGTGGGCTATTATTGTAAAAATGCCACAACTTACCTCATAGCCGTTAGATGTAGATCTAATGGTCAGAAACGATGGATGGAAGACACACCACCATCACCAACTGAGTCTTTTATAGGAGTAGGAGTAGAGAAACATGTATAAATTGTAACATTTGGTTCTGCTCCTTGGCACGATCGATAGATAGAAATAACGATTGGAAATGCTAGGGCGGGGCTATTTCCGCCAGATAAGCAGGGTACATAGTAGCTAGGTTGGCGCATCGTTGGTTTGGTCACATGCGGTCTGACATGTTCTAGTGTTTCTAGCAAGATGCCCGCGCGTTGCAGGAAGTTGATGGAAAAGGTGAGCACAACTTATAAATTGACGAATGGAGTACTAGTTATAGTGATGCATATAATTAAGCAAAGGGATTGCACATGTCGGTATTGACTGGAACGAGAATGTAACGGCACAATAAGAATTAAGGCCACGATGATGCGATCGCAATGGTGGTTACAGAAGGCAAGAAGAAAGATGCATCCATCAACGTACGACCTCCTCCTCCTCGTCAACTTAGCGCGCCGGGCCACCGACCGGCGGCTAAGGAGTGGCGGCTTTTGTGGCGAGGTCGAGGTGCTTCTCAGCAAAGGCATCCAAGGCTTCCAGCTGGTTGAGGAAGGCCAACGTCATAGCGTCCTCACTGGCCTTGTAGATATCTATGTACACGATTTGCTCGTACACGTGGATGTGTAGGTCGACGAATTCTTGTAGGGCGAGGCGCCTCGTGGCGAGTGCGACCTCCAGGTGGACATTCTTCGTGGCATCGGCGGGCAGTCGCTGGGCCACCAGTGCTTGAAAGAGGTTCTGGCCATGGAGGCCAATTAGGGTGGCAGGCAATGAGGAGCCCGGGCGCGCGGGCTGGAGGAGTACGGCGATGTCGTCCGCGAGCTTCTTGAGGATGGTGAACTTGTTGGTGGAGGCAACGATCATCTGGTCCAATTGAGAGTCGTAGTTGGCATCGACGGCGGCCATCCACCAGCCGGTCTCCAACACCGTCTGGAGAGGATCCTCGGCGCCATGTCACAGGCCGACATCGTGGACCATCTGGCACAGCCGCTGGCCGCTCGCGCTCATCGCGGCAATGGGTCTTGTCGTGGAATTGTCACGTCAGATGTCCTAGTGTAAGGACTTAGTCGTGAGGCCAACGCATCTATGTGGTAGCTTGAGAGGGGTTGAGCAGAATCGAGAGACGCAACACAAGACAGGGATTTAGACAGCTTCGGCCCCCGGGAAACATCATCCGGTAATAACCCTACATGATGTTTGAGGCTAGGTCTCATTATCATCATGAGGGAGTCGCCGTAAACCGGCTCTCCTCTTTGTGTCTAGCCCTAGATATTGTTTCTTCTTGCTTGTAGCTTGTCCCTCTTTGGGGAGCCCTGCCCCTCCTTATATATGTTGAAGGGGCGGTTTACATGACTAGTCCTAGTTGGACTAGGATTACTCTATTACAAGTGGAGTCCTAGTCTTGCTTCCTTTGTAAGGGAATATTTCTTGTGCTTTCCTCATAAACCGGCCCACCATTAAACGTGAACCGGCCTTCTGGGCCATGGGCCTCGTCATCCATCTGACCTGCCCGCCGGGTTACTAATGAACCGCCAAGACCGGGCGGGTAGCCCATGAACCACCAAGCTCCGGGCGGGTTACCAGTGAGTCGTCCAGTCCGGCCGGGTTATGCTTCCGGCCGGTTTACGCCACGGGGTATATCCCCGACATTAGCCCCCAGTTTAATTTGGATTTATCCATGTTAAACTGATCCTGTAAAATAAACACAAGAACAAACTTGACAGGTTGTGCTCCGGGTTAAGAATTCTTGTAAACCGGCACCTGATCATCCTTAAGTCCTTGTCATTTCCTCCTAGAAAATCCAGGTCAACAAGCCAGTGTCATACTCAATTTACTGACATTGGTTTCTCACAGAAAAATATTGTGAAGAATAATCCACTTGAGTCGGCTTCCAAAGCGCCGATTTTAGAAATATTGGTCTTGAAATACTCATCTGATATCTGAAAGTGCAACTAATCCCCGGGTGGTTTTGGTAATGGCCTGTGCTAGGCGTCATCCGGCTGATAGGAGTCAAACTGTAAACCGCCTTGCTAGCCGTTCGATGAGAGCTGCTCAGCCGTCTGATTAAGCCAACTGTGCCAGGTGCATCCTTCCCCTTTCCCAGCCCGAAATTGACTTCGTCTTCCGCCGCTCGCCATCAATGGCCCGGTCCTCCCACTCTCGTGTAGCTGCACCGGCCGTGCACCATTGTCGCTTTGCAGTAGCCGCCATAACAACATGTCATCTCCCTCATAGCAAAACAGCTCGTTGCACTGCAGCTTCGATCGGTCGCTGGCGAGATCGGCAGGTCGTGGTGCCACACGCGTAGCATTGCAGCTCAGCCGCCGGCAGGATCCGTGTGTCGTAGCAGCGCCCACGTTGCATTGCAGCTCCGCCGCCGGTAAGTTTCGCATGTCGCAGCGGCGCCCACGTTGCATTGCGAAAGGCGGGCAGCACAACGCAGCATCGACGCTCCGACGAAGCTCTATTGCAACTCCGGCGGAGCTCCAACGCAGCACCGACACTCCGGGGAAGCTCCATTGCAACTCCGGCCGAGCTTCATTGCAGCCCCGGAAGAGCTCCGACGGTCCGGCGAAGCTCCATTGCAACTCCAGCCGAGCTTCATTGCAGCCTCGGCAGAGCCCCGACGGCACCGGCGAAGCTGCTTTGCATCTCCGGCCGATCTTAATTGCAGCCCCGACAGAGCTCCGACGGCTCCGACGAAGCTGCTTTGCAACTCCGCCTGAGCTTCAGTGCAGCCGCTGATGAGCGCTGCGTTCAGAGCGCCGGTGAGCCCTCCATTGAAGCTCCGCCGCCCGCGACTTGCAACTCCAGTGGCCGACGACGAGGTTGCATCACAGCACGGCTTCTGGGGATGAGTTGCTGCGTTGCAACGCCGGCGACCGTCGAGGACGAGGGTGCGTGGCGAGCTCGCGTTGACCGCGTAGGATATGCGTGGGAGAGAGGAGGCCCCGATGTCTAGTATTCCGGCCGTGGAGCTTGCTGCATGATGGCTGGGAGAAGTACGCAGTGGTGTGCGGCGGCTGTGGCTGCACCATCATGCAGCGGTGGTCCGGTGGGTGAGAAATCATGGAGGGGAAGCAAAAGGGGATCACGCGAGGAAGAAGAATACTAGTCGATGGGTGAGAAACGTGGACAGAGCCAGACCTCGCGGAAGGATAACACCACCGATGGGGAAGCGTTGTGTCTTGTGTGGGCCTCGTAGTGGACACGCGTCGCGCGGAAGGAGAGGTTTACGCGAGAGAGAAAATCGGTCGGTTCATTTTAATACTTTTCCTTTGGTAATTAATAACAACATATATATCATTGAACTAATCATTTCTTGAGAATATTTCAGAAAGTTCAGTGATATGGGTATGGCAATGACTGATGATGTGGACCCCTCAAAATGCTAAGGAAAACATTGGCAAAAGCTCAAGACTCCATTTTTGGTTTAGTGATCCAAGATCACATTGAGTCCATAGGAAAGCCAATACTATTAAAAGGGGATGAGGTTATGATGATGATCTGGTTGCTCAAAGTGCTTAGTGATTTATCTCTCAAACTATCAGCAATCTTTCACTCCAACATAAACCCATAAGTAATCTCGGTCCCACCGATTCCAAACTCAGTCACACCGAGATGAACCACCTCAGCCATATACCCAAACCCTAAAATTTGGATTTTCCGATTCCAAACTCGGTCATACGAAATTGGTGTTGCCAAGCTTCAGAACATACAGACTCAAATCGGTGTCACCGAGATGAGAAAGTCGGTCCCACCGAGATTGGCAAACCCTAGACTTTGGAAGAATCGGACTAACCGAGATTGTATTTTCGGTCCCACGAAAATCCCAACGTTCTAAAGATTTGAACTTTCGGTCTCACCGAGTTGTCAACTTCGGTCGACCAAGATTGGTCAAATGTGTATAGCGGTTGGAATTTGTGTGGAGGCTATAAATACCCTCCACCTCCTCTTCATTCGTGGAGAGAGCCATCGAAAGAACTACCACTCCTACCTTACATTTCGAGAAGAAAACTACCTACCCTTGTGTTGAGATCAAGTTGCTCCACTCCCACCATATGAAACTTGATTTCTAGCCTTCCCAAGTTGCTTTCCACTCAATCCTTTCTTCCACCACAGCCAAATCGGTGAGGAGAGTTGAGTGTTGGGGAGATTATCATTTGAAGCACAAGAGCAAGGAGTTCATCATCACCAACACCATCTATTACCTTTTGGAGGTGGTGCCTCCTAGATTAGTTAGGTGTCGCTTGGGAGCCTCCGTCAAGATGTGGAGTTGAACCAAGAAGTTTGTAAGGGCAAGGAGATCGCCTACTTCATGAAGATCTACCCGAGTAAGGCTAGTCCTCCGTGGGCGTAGGCCATGATGGCATAGACAAGGTTGCTTCTTCGTGGACCCTTCGTGGGTGGAGCCCTCCGTGGACTCTCGCAGGCCGTTACCCTCCGTGGGTTGAAGTCTCCATCAACGTGGATTGACGATAGCACCACCTATCGGAACCACGAGAAAAATCTCCGTGTCTCCAAATTGCGTTTGCTCTTCTCCACCTCTCAATTACTATATGTGCAATTTACTTTCCGCTGCCATAACTCTAGAATTGCATGTGTAGGGTGATACTTGACTTGGTCACCATTGTGAACTTGCTAAAAACCTACTCTAATCAAAAGGCTAAACTTTTAAGTTGTCAAGTAGTCTAATCACCCCCCCTCTAGACATACTTCCGATCCTACAAGTGGTATCAGAGCTGAGGTCTCCATTGGATTGGTTTCCATTGCATTGGACTCCATAAGCTTGGTTTCACAACCTAGGAGAGTATGGCGTCTAGTGAGGGTAATTTCCGTAGAGGTCCTTACTTTGATGGTTCAAATTTTGCTAGTTGGAAGCACAAAATGAAAATGCATATTCTTGGACATAACCTGCGCATGGGGCATTATTTGTGTTGGCTTGCAAGGTGAGTTCTTGAGGAAGGAAAAGTTCGGATCGCGAAGCTCTGCGGATGAGTTGCGGATGTTCTGAAACAATGCTCAAGCTTGTGACATTCTCTTCAATGCTTTGTGTCCCGGGAGTTCAACAAGATCAGCCGTCTTGAGAATGCAAAAGAGATTTGGGATACTTTGGTGAAAATGCACGAAGGTACCGAGTCCGTGAAGGAATCAAAGCTAGATGTTCTTCAAGGTCAGCTTGACAAGTTCAAGATGAAGGAAGGTGAAGGAGTCGCTGAAATGTACTCTAGGCTTGCTCTCATTACCAATGAGATGGCAGGCTTAGGAAGCGAAGAAATGACCGACCGATTCATCATCAAGAAGATTCTCAGAGCTTTGGATGGAAAGTATGACACCGTGTGCACTTTGATCAAATGATGCCAAACTACAAAGATCTCAAGCCTACCGAAGTCATTAAGAATTGTTGCTCATGAGATGACACTTAAAGACAAGGAAGAGCTTCACAACAAGTCAAGTGGTGCTTACAAAGCTGCAGTTGAAGCTCCCACAACCTCAAGTGACAAGCTAGTTTCCAATGAAGAGATAAGCCTAATGGTGAAGAACTTCAACAAATTCTACAAGAGTAGAAGCAAGGAGAGAAGCTCAAAGTCTAGATCATATGATGAAAAGAGATCTTCTAGTCGTGATCGAAATTGCTACAATTGTGGAAGACCCGGACACTACTCAAATGAGTGTTCGACTCCCCACAAGAGAAGAGAAGAATCTCCAAGAAGAAGAAGCTCAAGAGAAGAGTCGCCTCGAAAAGAGAGAAGGAGTAGAGATGATCGTTATGAACGAAGATCCTCTCGGAGAAGCAAGGATTCGGAAAGGAAAGACAAGTCATCAAGGAGCTACACAAGAAGAAAACATCAAGCTCATGTTGGTGAATGGGTTTCGGCTCCGACTCAAACAATCACTCGAAAGAAGCTATCACTCCAACTCCGAATCTGATCAAGATGAAGGTGTTGCGGTCTTGCTCTCGTGTCCTCCAACTCCAACTCCTACGACATATTTGATTCACCAAATGAGGGAATTGGAAGATGCTTCATGGCAAAAGGCCCTAAGGTATCACACCCTGAGTTTATTGACTTTGATAGTGATGAGGATGATTTGCTTGGTGAAGATGAGCTTTTACATGACAAATCTAGCGAGCTTAGTAATGATGAACATGCTAATAGTCTTTATAGTCGAGAAGAGTCGAATGACAATGCTATGAAGGAGATTGAGCGTCTAACTAAAGAACTAAACACTCTTAATTTAGCTCATGAAACAACTCAAGAAGATCATAGAGAGCTCCTAAGATCTCATGAGAAGCTACGCTTCGAGAAGCTCAATCTAGAGCAAGAGCATGAGTTTCTAAAAGCTATCAATGACGATCTTCGAAAGAAGAGTTCTTCATATCTTGCCAAATGACTTCTCTTGTCTAATTTCTTGCCACCTATTAAAACTAAGCATGACAAGCATAAGAAAAATTCTTCATCTAGTAGTAACAATAATCATGCCAAATCAAATGTTGTTACTTCTAGTAATTCTCTTGATTCCACTAACAATGTTTCAAGCCAAGTTTCACTTGAGCAAGAAAATAGTCTATTGAAAGGGATTATAGAAAAGGTGTCTACAAGAGTCTTGCCGAAGCAAGAGCTTTGAGAAATTGTTCGCAAGCAAGGAAGACACCGAAGAATCAAGGAATTGGTTTTGAGCGAAAGTTCAACGCCGAGGGTGTTGAATGGGAAGAAGGTCAATATCCCACTCCAAAGTTTGTTTCTCAAGAGAAGAAGTATGATCCTACTTCTTCAAATAAGGAACAAGCTCAAGATGACCTTCCACCACAAGACCACAAGCTAAAAGGCAAGGACAAGCTTCAAGAGGAGATTGATGCATTCATTGAAGCACCCAAGGCCATGGTCAAGTGGGTTCCCAAGGCTACTTCAAGTTCTACTTGACAAGCTCAACTACTACCCCAAGGATTCCCATCAAGATGATGTGGATCCCAAGAAGAAGAACTAGAAAGTTCTTGAGGGTGACTCATGCGTACTTCACTCACATTCATTTTGGCAAGAACTTGTGCAATCAACTTCCACATCTTGCACTAGTTCATGGAGTCACAAACCCTCATGTTGGTAAGTCAAGGGACAAGGTAATCATTGCTTTCATGGACATCATCTATTGTGTACTTCAATCTATGTCCATGGATATCCTTGTTTGTTCCTTGTGGGACTAACCCATGTAGGTATTGAAAGTGCCCGAATCCAAAGGATTGCTCCCAACTCTTGATGATCTTCATCAACATTGAGCATCCACATCTTCAACATCTACATGAAGTCTTCAACGACAACCCAAGGTTAGTTTGACCCTTTGAAAGGGGTTCTCACATCAAGGGGGAGCTTTGCTCTAAAGAAATGAGCTAAAGCATCTTTTAATGGTGTGAACACATTAATGCTTTATGGAAAAGTGGTAACCCCACTTGTGCTTAAACGATGAGTATGACCTATGATCAAAAGTTCTCATTTGACTCCTAAGTCAATATACTCATATATAGATGACCTAGTCATCGCCAAATTGTGTGCTAGAAGCTAGTGTTTTGTTTGTGCATGTTTGACACATATTTCATTTGCTATCTTATTGTGTGAGCATGTTGGATGCATGATTTTATTCATTCAAGGACATCCATTTGTTGCTTTGGTCTTTTGGATTTCTCTTTTTGACCAAATGGATGGACAAGAATGCCTAAGTTCCTCCCCTAGCTATCCATGCTTTCTTGTCTCAAACTCTATTCATGCTTATATCACAAACTTTGAACAAGACTTTTTCGGACAAGACCGGTGGAGGAGCACTCGAGCCACCGATCCGTCAAAAGCCTAACTTCCAAAACCTTCTAAGTACTTTCGGTCAAACCGATATACTCAAATCGGACAGACCGAAATCACTTGGATTGATCTAGGTTTTCACCTCGGTGAAACCGAGTTGCAAATTTCGGCGTGACCGAAGTGTGTAACTGCACGCAGTTAACCATCTCGGTCCCACCGAGTTTTCCAACTCAGTCCCACCGACAGCCGAAGGGTATATATACCCGAGGACAGCGCGCGTTGATTACTTCTTCAAAACGCCTCGCCCTCAAACCCTTCGCTGCCGTCGCCTTGGTCTTTGAATCGTCTCCGCCGTCGCCTGTGCGCCCTCGCCGCGGGTCTCCATCGCCGTCAACGGTCTTTCTCATCGCCCGTTGCCGCCGTGGTGAAGCTCCACCAGTTGGGTGAGTTTCATCCTCTCGTGCTCAACCGCTGATTCAATGCACGATAGGCTTTGCCTAGTTTCTTGCCAAGATTAAAATCTTCCTATCCAGTGATTAGATCATAGAACAAAATTGAGTGAAAATTTTAGGTTAGGTTTCATGAACACATCTCGGTGTGACCGATTCTACATTCTTGGGTGACCGATTTGGCCTCTGGTCATTGCCTTTGCACTTTTCGGTTAAACCGAGTTGTGCAAATCGGTAAGACCGGTGAGGATTTAGTGAAACCCTAGTGCTCTCGGCTGACCGAAACCCATTTCGGTCCAACCGAAAGTGGTGTATATGGTGCATTTAGACACTTGGATTCACGAATTTATAGACTCGGTCGGACCGAAATGTATTCTGTGAAAACCTAAAACTAATGTTTGAACTCATTCTTTTGCAAAAACCTCTGCGGTTTGTGATAACTCTTCTATTCGCCTATACCTATTCTTTTCACAGGTTGTCGGTCATGTCGATGGAAGTAGACAGTCGAACAGTCTGAATTGCAGTTGAGATTCGAGAGGCAGCTACAAGTCTGAAGAAAGCAGTTTTTCAGATGATGGAGAGGAACACTCCAAGTGGTTTGCTGCGGCTGCCACGGGGCGGGAAGAAGAAGAATTACGATGAGGAGGATTCGACTTTGTTGCGAGATGAGGAGATAACTTCAAAGCCAAAAGGCAAGTGGTTGCCAAAGGCTATCAAGGGCAACAACAAAGAAAGGCACCAAAGAAGGTGAAGAAATCCATTCTTTGCAAAGAAGCTCAAGATGGAAGAAGAAACCTCCAAAGAAGATCAAGAAAACTTCCAAGAGGAAGAGGCTAGTTCATGAAGAAGTCGATGATGATGACTCGATGATGAGAAGCACCCCAGCCTCCTCGAAGCGAAGTTGATGGGAGATGCCATCGAGCGTGAGCACCCACAAAAGCTAAGCCATCAGCTCAAGCAAAGGCAGCCCAAGCCAAACCTGCTGCCAAGCCAAAGAAGACTGAAGAAACATACACTTGAGAGAAGAAGAAGGAAAATGTGCCACCGCAAAATCGATGATGAGGCTCATATTTTCTTTGAAGCTCGATGTAAATTGCCGCTTCATAATGATGCTCATCCTCGAGCTGAAAATATGAAGGAAAGGAAAGACAAAGGTCTCGAGCTATGGAGGCAAGTTGATCCATATGCCACCAGGAGAAGGACATTTGTTGACTCTAGATTCCACACTAGAGAGCAACAAGACTTTTATGAGACAGTGCTCATGGATAAGAAGCCAATTATTCTTGACACGGATATGTAGACCGGGAATACATTGACGAAGAAAACAGCACAGAGACTATTTCCCACATGTGCATGAAAGCTTCACCGCATGTGGAGTTCTTGAGTTCGTTGGTCGAAATTGACCGCTTGGAACGATGAGATGATCATGCGATTCTATGCCACCGCACATTTCTATCCGGATGGCGAATTGTATGGATGATGAAGGACGATGATTCTCCTCAACTGTTGAGGAATGGAGAGCGTTCTTGAATGCACCGATATCAAGGGATGATGACATTGATGTCTATGGCATTCGAAGAAAAATCATGAGTCAATGAGGAACATGTACAATGAGGTACGACAAGGATGTTGAGTTACGAAGCTTGGATCGGTTTATCATCTTGAGCAGGTCTCCCAACCACCAACACCATTACGAGGCATACTTTGATGCCTAAGTCGAGACCACCGCATGATAAGAGGGTATTCTATCAACATGCTGCACATTCTAGATCGAAGGCACCTTTTAAGGTGATGGACACGATAGTTGAGACTATCAAGAGGACAGCAACGCAGACGTAAGAGGTCGTGTGGGTTTGCTCCGCATATTCAGATGCTCATTAATGCCAAGTTTGGCACGGACACCTACCGTTGGATAGACCCCACTTGCCATTGCAGCGAACATGAAGATAATGAAGTTGTGATGGTGAGGATGCTCCCACATCTGTTGAAGGACATGCTAAGTCTGAAGCTGCCAAACAAGCTAAAGCTGAAAAGGAAGCGGCAACAAAGCCCAAGGCGTTGGAGAACAACTTCTTGAAGCCACTCGAGAGAATTGAACTACGCTTTGGCCAGCATAGTGCAGTCTCGGAGAGCCTAGAGAGGATCGTTGAAGATAAGTTCCATGCTCTGGATGTTAAGTCGATGAAGTGCAGTCATTGTCAACAAGCTTGAGGCGACATTGAGGAAGCGAAGAGGAGAAGGCAGAGCTCATGAAGGAGATGGAAGATGATTTGGTTCGGGATGACTATGAGCAGCTGCTGCTTTGCCGCCCACAAAGCCCAGATCATTGCTATTCTGTGGCAGACCCAGGGCTACTACTTGGCACCTCCCACAGCTCCATCGGTTCAAAGACCAGCTCAAAGGTGTCCACTCCTCCAGCTCCACAGACTTGGCGAAGCTTTTGCAGATGCAGCTATCTCCACTCCATCGGCGCAGACAGAGCCGCCAGCAGAGTCCCTAGTGACGATTAGCTCTATACCTTCGAACTTTTGGTAACTTGTTGCCAAAGGGGAAAATTGTATAGATCATAGGACTTCGAGAGAGAGTGCTCGTTTTGCTCTTTCGTTTGCGGTTTTCCTTGAGATACTTTTGAGTTCTTTGAGACATTTCGTGTGTTTGATACTCGTTTGCTCTATCTTGATGAGTGCTTGATCATACTATGCTTAATGTGTGCTTAATGTTTATCATATCCCATTCATATCTTGTATGATCATTTACTCATGTCTTGGTGATTGGGTGCATGTTCTTCATTCTTATCATTTTATGCGCTCCACCAAGATGTATGTGACATGGAAGAGTGACCCATGATCCTAATCGATTGTGCATTTGCATTCAAGCATAAATCTTAAATAATGCACAAATTTAGGGGAGCTCTTGCTTATCACATACTTCTCAAAGCGACGATGTTATTCATTGATTATATCATTTGTCGAAGCTTTGATCTATATGTTGTCATCAATTACCAAAAGGGGAGATTGAAAGTGCAACTAATCCCGGTGGTTTTGGTAATTAATAACAACATATATATCATTGAACTAATCATTTCTTGAGAATATTTCGAAAGTTCGTTGATATGGGTATGGCAATGACTGATGATGTGGACCCTCAAAATGCTAAGGAAAACATTGGCAAAAGCTCAAGACTCCATTTTTGGTTTAGTGATCCAAGATCACATTGAGTCCATAGGAAAGCCAATACTAGGGGATGAGGTTATGATGATGATCTGGTTGCTCAAAGTGCTTAGTGATTTATCTCTCAAACTATCGACAATCTTTCACTCCAACATAAACCCATAAGTAATCTCGGTCCCACCGATTCCAAACTCATCCACACCGAGATGAACCACCTCACCATATACCCAAACCCTAAGAATTTGGATTTTCCGATTCCAAACTCGGTCATACGAAATTGGTGTTGCCAAGCTTCAGAACCTTCAGTACTCAAATCGGTGTCACCGAGATGAGAAAGTCGGTCCCACCGAGATTGGCAAACCCTAGACTTTGGAAGAATCGGACTAACCGAGATTGTATTTTCGGTCCCACGAAAATCCCAACGTTCTAAGATTTGAACTTTCGGTCTCACCGAGTTGTCAACTTCGGTCCGACCGAGATTGGTCAAATGTGTAACAGTTGGAATTTGTGTGGAGGCTATAAATACCCTCCACCTCCTCTTCATTAGTGGAGAGAGCCATCGAAAAGAACTACCACTCCTACCTTACATTTACGAAGAAAACTACCTACCCTTGTGTTTAGATCAAGTTGCTCCACTCCCACCATATGAAACTTGATTTCTAGCCTTCCCAAGTTGCTTTCCACTCAATCCTTTCTTCCACCACAGCCAAATCGGTGAGGAGAGTTGAGTGTTGGGGAGATTATCATTTGAAGCACAAGAGCAAGGAGTTCATCATCACCAACACCATCTATTACCTTTTGGAGGTGGTGCCTCCTAGATTGGTTAGGTGTCACTTGGGAGCCTCCGTCAAGATGTGGAGTTGAACCAAGAAGTTTGTAAGGGCAAGGAGATCGCCTACTTCGTGAAGATCTACCCCGGTAAGGCTAGTCCTCCGTGGGCGTAGGCCATGATGGCATAGACAAGGTTGCTTCTTCGTGGACCCTTCGTGGGTGGAGCCCTCCGTGGACTCTCGCAGCCATTACCCTCCGTGGGTTGAAGTCTCCATCAACGTGGATTGACGATAGCACCACCTATCGGAACCACGAGAAAAATCTCCGTGTCTCCAAATTGCGTTTGCTCTTCTCCACCTCTCAATTACTATATGTGCAATTTACTTTCCGCTGCCATAACTCTAGAATTGCATGTGTAGGGTGATACTTGACTTGGTCACCATTGTGAACTTGCTAAAAACCTACTCTAATCAAAAGGCTAAACTTTTAAGTTGTCAAGTAGTCTAATCACCCCCCTCTAGACATACTTCCGATCCTACAATATCCGGCCGGTTTGAAGATGTAAAACTTGCCGGTTCAATATTACCAAAATTACCGGGTTATAAAAACAGATAATTCCGGGTCATGATTGTTGCTAATGCCGGTTCATGATGGTTGCCAACGCCGGTTCAATCTGGTTTGCTCAAACAGAGAATTTGAAAATATTTCTTCAATAATAATATAATACCTGTAGCCCCCAAGTCTTCGAGCAAAACAAAGTGATGGCTTAAGACTTGCTTCGATATAAATACTGCCAATTTTGAAGAAATCCATGTTGTTCATCCCAGTCACTAGTAAAAACTGAATACTCCATATTATGTAGCCCCCAAGTGCTGGGTTGTCATGCTTGCAGCAACCTGGGACTTGTAATTGACTGATGCCCATAAAACCTCAACCAATGTAGCCCCCAAGGGCTAGGTCATTATGCAATAATGGGCAGGTACTTTGTAAATATGATCATGTATACTTGAGCAGCGATATGTAGTCCCCAAGGGCCGGCTCATTATGATATGATGAGTCGGGTCTTCAATAAGGCCAATAAAAATGACTTTGCATTAGCCCCCAAGTGTCATGGTGCATGCTTGCAACGACATGAGACTTGCATGTAATCTCAATTTGAATAATGTAGCCCCCAAGTGCCGGGTCGTAAGCCTGTAGCGACTCGGGACTATTCCTTCCATTATAGAATAAATCATATCCTTTGATAAAATAATAGCCATTGCACTAAAGCGACTTTGAAAACCTGAATAATACCGGTTATTAATAACCATAATAAAATCCAGCCATGTTGGCTATTCAAGATAATATAATCCGGTATGAAAACCTTATTCATTCAATATAGTCGAAAGCTAGGCCGGTTTAATAAACGGCGGCGATTTATAATCATGCTTTATTCAACCTGTTTCTGCATACAACATAATGTCCTGGCGGTTTACCGCCGGACGGGTCATAATGCCCAACATATAACCCGGGTTTATAACCAAGGCTGCACTTAAGAACAATCAAATATGAAATATATCATACCTGTGACATTGAATCAAATCGTTGGTTTACCAACTTTTTGTAGTAAGGGTGATAATCCCAATCTTGAGTACTGATAACTCCTTCCATATTGTGCCGGTTTATGATAAAACCGTACCGGGTTGTGATAGACACCGGATTATCCATATATAATACTGGCGACTCGTAGTCAAACCAGACCGGGTTAATAATCGCCGGATTATAATTGGTCATGTACTGACAATTTGTAATTAAAAGTCAAGCCGGGTTAATGAACGCCGGTTTACTCCATAATAAGATGGTAACATAAAATCAAACCGGGCAGATAGTCTCCGGATTAAGATTTAACCGTGTTCCGCCAATTTGTAATTGACAGTCGAACCGGATTAACAATGTCAGTTAAAAAAACGCAACAAAAATAATAGTCATTTAAGAAAAAGACTGAAGCAAAAGGCAATGATAGAACCGTTTGCAGAAAAATGCTTTATTGAGCTGATCAGATGGTGTTACCATGGTTAGACAGGACCAAGCCCCCAATAGGTGTGGCGATGGTTCAAGTCAGCCAGGTCCCCAAATGAAACCGTGGCATTTATGCCGATCAAAAGGCATGGCAATGGTTCGGGTTCGACCAAGCCCCCAAGTGATTCTATGGCCTTAGGCCGATCAAGAGGCGTGACTGGTTCAGACTTGACCATGTCCCCAAATGATCTGGTGGCTTTCGCCTATCAAAAGGCGTTGCATAGGTTCGGATGCGACCAAGCCCCCAAGTGATATTTTGGCATTGTGCCGATCAAGAGGTGTGACTATGGTTCAGACATGACCAAGCCCCCAAGTGATCAATAACATGATAAGCCAATAAGGCATGATACCCATGTTTGAACCGCGCATCATGGCAGCAGGTCCTCTTTGGCACCCTTTAACTTTTTGCAAGAGATAAATCCTTCTTGAGCCGGACGTTAAACCGGATATTGAGAGCTTCAAAGCTTTGTGGGAGACATCTTTCCCTTGAACCAGATTTTAAACCGGAATCCTCATTTTCAGCCGGAAATTTTCTGACGGCCTTTAAACTCGAACTTGCGAGAAGTTAATTCCTTTTTGAACCGGAAATTCTTAAACCGGATTTGAGAGCTTCAGTGAGACTGGCTTCCCTTGAGCCGGATTTTAAACCGGAATATTTTCTGATGACCCGGAACTTCTTTATTGAGCCGGGATTTTGTAATTGTCATATACTTTCCAAGCCGGAAATTTTCTGACGGCCTTCAAATAACATAGCCTCCGGGACGGGTTATCTTTCCTCCATTGTCACAGGGTTTTTAAATCTGCTGGCCTTGCAAGACTTGTTGCGTCATATCATCGTAGCCCCCGAGTCTCAAGGTGACTCGAAGAGTTGGCTTGAGATTCTCCATATTTGACCGTCATATAAACCGGCATAACTTGTATATCATTGGTGTTGATAGCATGATGTGAATCCACAGAAGGTTGAGGTGACTGCGGCGGGTTATAAATGATCCCGTATGAGCCGTGTCGAGAATCTTTCGGCCAATGGTTCCTTCGAACTGGTGATTTGAAGTTAACCAAACTGTAATGGCGGCGACTTGTGCGCCTGCCCATTGAACCACCCAGTGCAGACAACGGTTGATAGTTGTGACTTGCTCATGAAGACATGTGCATTGGTGGCTCCGCGGAGGCCCACTGCAGCGACTCCGGTCAGTGGCAGCTTGTAGCAAAGCGACCTGGAGACTGGCCGACGACGGTTCATGGCGCGGAGGCAGTGGTTTGGGTAGGCGGGCGCAGACTCCACCATCAGTCGAGGAGGCTGGGCACAGCCGGGCAATTTAACAGACGCGCAGACCGGGTCGGAGGCAATGAAAGGCCATGGCGACTTAATAGCAGCGGATCGGAAGCAGATGCGGAGCAAGGCCCAATCCGGATTGGAAACAGAAGGAAGCCAGTCGTCTCTTGGCGTGGCGGTGACTTGGAAGTAGAGTTTAAAGTAAAATCCATCCGGGTCATGGCCGGCTCAATCTTTGGCTTTGAACGTGAGCTAGCATGCTTGGCAGACTTTACGTGAGGAAATTTTGTGGCACATATCACGTCCTTGTCCTTCCCATCTAATTTAGGCTTTATGCATCTGTTCAAAGACAAAACCGCAAGCAAGGCACTACCAAGCAAGCAAAACCTGGGCCGCGCAGCTACTTTGAAGTACAGCCGTCTGACCCGGCGGCGGTTTATAGCAATGTGAAGCAGTAACGTTGGGCGCACCGGCCACAGCTGTAGATGAGACGGGGCCCTCGGCAGAAGCGAGGCGGCCGGCCGTTTGTCCAAGGCTAAGTCGGCACTCGTGGCCCAGCCTGACCACCACGTGAGGAGCAAACTGCAGTAAGACTTTCTCAATTGATGATGATCTGATCAGAAGCAGCTGCAATGGCGATTTAACACAGAACAGCAGCAGTTGGTAGGTGTAGTGGAGACAAACCGGAGGCGGAGCGAGGTGACTCGGTCTCGGCGGATTGGTACAAACTCAGAAACCGCGACAGCAGATGCGAGCAGTGGATACCATTGTGGTCCTCTTCTTTCTTTGCATTGTTTGCTTCAACATGCAAGGAGCAAAAAATAGTGCTCAGTTGACGAGTTGACTTTGGTCCTCACGTGAGCAGATAGGTCTCTGCAGTAGTCCTCAATCCATCGGACTGACCGATTAGTGTAGACGCGTTCGGCGGCGCCTACGACAAAACCCTACTTTCCTTTGAACTAGATCTTCTAAATCTTGTTTCGACGGTTCGTCGACGATGTTATCTTCAGCTCCGGCTTTTTTCCATCCGGTACATCACGAATTTTTCGATCCATAGAAAAGATCCCTCCAAGAACTCAACACCACCGTGCGCGGGCCCCACGATGGGCGCCAACTGTCGTGGAATTGTCACGTCAGATGTCCTAGTGTAAGGACTTAGTCGTGAGGCCAACGCATCTATGTGGTAGCTTGAGAGGGGTTGAGCGGAATCGAGAGACGCAACACAAGACAGGGATTTAGACAGCTTCGGGCCCCGGGAAACATCATCCGGTAATAACCCTACATGCTGTTTGAGGCTAGGTCTCATTATCATCACGAGGGAGTCGCCGTAAACTGGCTCTCCTCTTTGTGTCGAGCCCTAGATATTGTTTCTTCTTGCTTGTAGCTTGTCCCTCTTTGGGGAGCCCTGCCCCTCCTTATATATGTTGAAGGGGCGGTTTACATGACTAGTCCTAGTTGGACTAGGATTACTCTATTACAAGTGGAGTCCTAGTCTTGCTTCCTTTGTAAGGGAATATTTCTTGTGCTTTCCTCATAAACCGGCCCACCATTAAACGTGAACCGGCCTTCTGGCCCATGGGCCTCGTCATCCATCTGACCCGCCCGCCGGGTTACTAATGAACCGCCAAGATCGGGCGGGTAGCCCATGAACCACCAAGCTCCGGGCGGGTTACCAGTGAGTCGTCCAGTCCGGCCGGGTTATGCTTCCGGCCGGTTTACGCCACGGGGTATATCCCCGACAGGTCTGGAGTGAGCCCTTTTGCGCTTAGTGTAGGTACTTAGGCAAATGCTTAGGTGCGTATGATGTGGTAGATGCATTGGAATGGAGGGGCGCCTTTATATGAGGGCAAACTGCGTTGCATTCACATCGTGCAGCCTCTTTTCCCGGTCCTCCTCCCTTTATTTCCCTCATGCATTAATTGAAGGAGGACATATTGGCCGTTCAACATTTCGGAAACCGCTACTCCCTCCCTCATCTGCATTAAAGCCATATCGGGAATTGCACCGCCCGCTGCCAAATCGAATAGTACTGCACCGCCCACTGCACACCCGGCTGAACATGCCTCCTCGCCTCCATAAAACCCCTCCGTTAAACCCGCATGCAAACCGAGAAACCTACTCTGGCCACATGTCTGTTCATGAGCGGGCTGGAATTAAACGCAACACCGGCCGAGCTCCTCCCGTCAGCCCTCAGTTTAAACGAGGCCAGACGCCGGCCAAGCTCCTACCGTTTGCCCTCTATTTACACGAGGCTAGACAGACAACGGGCAAGAATCGCACCCCTCCGCCGCTTCCCCATCTCCTCCTTCACCATTTTCTCCACTCTTCTGATGACTTCCGAGGAGCCGTTCTCCGGCATATTATCCGGCTGGTGGCCCGCCGAGCCCTTCGGATATGGGCGAGGCCGCTCGGTGCTTCACCAACCTCGCTTGGCCCGACGGAGCCAGTTGCCGCCCCAAGCAAGCGCGTGGTTCAGCAACTTGCCGCTCTAGTTCAGCTTGATGAGGAGTGGCGAGTTGCTCCATGCCGGCACGACGGCGAGCACGCCGGTACGGGCGTCATCGCTGCCGCATCGTACCGCACGACCGTTGTCTGCGGTGGCCGCGCCTCCCGTGTCTGTGGGCGCGCCTCCCGTGCCTGCGGCAGCGCCATGCAAGACAGAAGCTGGGTGCGTGGAGAGCGACAAGTCGGTGGCCAGCTTCTCCGTGTATGCCGCCATCATCGAGGAGAAGTAGAACACGGGAGGTTGCCGCCACTCAGGTCCCATGAAGGCCACCGCCAAGGCGATGACTGCGCATTCAGGTGGTTTCTTTGCTGCTTTGTCTCTTCCGAGAACCTTCGTCAACCCCGCAAGTGTCTGCCGGACATGAGGAAGACAAAGGGATCCACGGGCGACCATTTAGATTATGTACTCCCTCTCCAGCTGGCGGGAAATATTTGTTCTAAGAATGGATAAATTGTATGTATCTATAACTAAAATAAGTTTAGATACATCCATTTCTAGGACAAGTATTTCCGGACGGAGGGAGTATTAATTATACCAAGAGAGCCGGATTAGCACCTCTTAGTTCATGTAAATGTAATGAAATCCATCATGTTTATATGAAGATCCGGCTTTTTCATACGAAATCCTTCATGCTTATATGAAATCAGTCCATGTTTGCACGAATTTCATCCGGTTGGTTAGAGTTGTGAAAATGTATGCCGCTGGCGTTTGAGGTTGTCCTCCGCGGAAGGAAGCGGGAGGAAATTTGCCGCCTGCCGTTGGAGATGCTCTTATGCTAGAAATAATAGAGTGACATCCAATCCATTTGAGTTAATTGCATTTATGATTGTCCCTCTATAAAAAATTAATTGCATGTACAGTGTACACGTTACTTGCAGGGTGGCTCCAGCTTCGTATAGAAAGTTAAAAAGAAACAAGTCCATCCTTAATCTTGTATTCAAAGTTTGTGGGTTCCACTGTCAGTACAGTAGCGAAAGAAGTATATATTAAATAAGTAATATATAATATAAAAATCTAAAGTTAAAGACAGAATTCGAACTCATGTCATCGTGTTGCGAGCATCCGGCGCTAACCAGTCCAACACATTTTTGTTGTAGACCATGCTGGAGATATATCTCCATGTCTACTCTTATACTCCATTTGTTCCTAAATATTTGTCTTTTTCAGATTTCAAATGGACTACCACATACGGATGTGTATGTAGAGTGTAGATTCACTCATTTTGCTCCGTATGTAGTCACTTGTTGAAATCTCTAAAAAGACAAATAGTATTTAGGAACGGAGGGAGTATAAAATAGAATTGGTGATGATGGTGTGCGTGCCATCCTGTAATATAGGCCGTTGGATTTATATCTAACGGACAGGAAGGAAACTATGGCAATTTTGCAAAAATATACCCACACCCCTCTCCACATTCGCAAATAAGGCCTTCCCTCATTCATCCTTTTCTCTCACAAGATAAACTACTCATGCAAATGCATCTTGATGTTCCGTGCAACGCACGGGCATCTAGCTAGTTTCTTTTAAAATAGTTACTATGATAATTGGGTTGAAGTGATAAATTTTATGTCTGCCCCGAATGATTTCAGATTCACTAGTAGTAACAAAGAAAAGGTTGCCTTGTTAATTAACAGAAAACAGGGTGAAAACTATCACATGAGGTCGGTAAAAATGAGGCACACTGGGTTCAGCGTCATCATCACTATAGCCGTGCGCGCGTGAGAAGTCTATGTATCGAGGGGGCTACTGAGCGAGGCACAGAGACACGATGTTTTCGAGAGAAACCAATTGACAGATTACGATCAGATCGAGTTGTCACCAATCGGTGTCAAAACCGGCAGATCTCGGGTAGGGGGTCCCGAACTGTGCGTCTAGGCGGATGGTAACAGGAGACAAGGGACACGATGTTTTTACCCAGGTTCGGGCCCTGTCGATGGAGGTAAAACCCTACTCCTGCTTGATTGATATTGATGATATGGGTAGTACAAGAGTGGATCTACCACGAGATCAAGGAGGCTAAACCCTAGAAGCTAGCCTATGGTATGATTGTTGTAATGGTTGTTCGTCCTACGGACTAAAACCCTCCGGTTTATATAGACACCGGAGAGGGCTAGGGTTACACAGTGTCGGTTACAATGGTAGGAGATCTACATATCCGTATCGCCAAGCTTGCCTTCCACGCCAAGGAAAGTCCCATCCGGACACGGGACGAAGTCTTCAATCTTGTATCTTCATAGTCTTGGAGTCCGGCCGATGATGATAGTCCGACTATCCGGACACCCCCTAGTCCAGGACTCCCTCAGTAGCCCCTGAACCAGGCTTCAATGACGATGAGTCCAGCGCGCATATTGTTCGGCATTGCAAGGCAGGTTCCTCCTCCGAATAATTCATAGAAGATTGCGAACACCGGGATAGTGTCCGGCTCTGCAAAATAAATTCCACATTCCACTGTAGAGAGAATAATATGTACACAAGTTCAATCTGGCGGCGTACTTTGGGGCATGATGTCACACCACCACCAAGCCTTTACTTGAATCGTTTTTATTATACCACCTCGGTAGCGTTTAGCGGCGGTTTCTTTGGCACGTCTTGTCGAGCGAGATCGTGTTCCCTTATTCGGGATTCCCATCAATACGAGCGTGGGTAACCCAACCGTGCTCGTTGCCACGCCTCCTCTATCGAAGGTGAGTCCCAAACGGTCACGGGGACGGCTCTTGGTATTCTCCCTCTTTATAATGAGACCAAGGCTCGTTTCTTTTCTTCAATCCTCACTCTAATCTACCCCTGCCCGAGTTCCAACACCCGAGCCCCAGTTGGCGCTTGACCTTCAACAATGTCGGCTCCGACCTCTGTGGCGGTGGATGCCCTCCTCCGTCACGGAAGAGGGCGTGCTAAAGCTGCGAAGCAGCTGCACGACCTCGAGATTTCGCATAGGTTGCCGCCAAGGGCAAGTCATTCCTACTCTGAGCCCGGCGAAAGCGTCGTGTTCAGTGTCCCACCTCCGTCGGGGTTTAGGCTTCCAGCGGATCCTTTTGTGAGAGGGCTCATGTTTTACTACGGGTTGGAATTCCATGACTGCTCCGAGTCTATCCTCCACATCTCATCATTCATCGTGTGCAAGCCTTCCTCCGCACTACCCCCCACTTCGATTTGTGGCTCAAGACCTTCAACGTGGGCGAAGATGATCGAGGCGTCAAGCTGAGTCTTGGCGGGCGGTTAATAGCGAAGGGCCGATGCTCCATGGACCAAGGGCTCTTTCGGGAGGAGCTCGACTTGTGGCAGCAGGTGGTTCTATAATACCGCTCTAGGGGCAGCAAGCGAAGCCGCCCATCTTTCGCTCGAGCCCTCCGTGGCGGTGATGTCGTGGGTCGACCAAGGGCTCAACGGGGGCCGTCAAAGGACGTACCCCTACAGGGCGGTTTGAGACCTCCAAGAGAGGGAGATCAATCTGGTCAGGTGATGCAGGTTATGCTGATTCGGCGACTTCTGCCCTGCAAGCGTCGCCCCCTCCGCCTGTGGGAATTCAATCCAGAGGGGCCACGAGCTCTCCAACACTTCATGGGTACAACACCCATGGAGATGTATAAATTGTTCTTCGGATCACAAGAGATGTGTCCGAAATTGATCGAGGATTCCGGCCTAAGCTGCAATCGCCCAGATGCTCAGGTAAGTGGCCTTGCGTCCGGACACACCGTATGTTTGCGCCTTCTTGAGTTTGCTTTTAACCCATCGTCTCTTGAATAGGAGTGGATAGCGCAAGCGAAACTGATACGGTGTCCGGCCCCCCTCCCGGAGACCGCGCGGATCCGTCTTTGGTCGGGATCTTTGAAGGTTGCGCCTTCAGAGGAAGGCGAGGCGAAGAACGGGGACACTACCGCCTCTACCAAGGAGGCTTTTGAGAAAGGGGGAATCGAGAATCCCTCCTTCCAAGGGGAGAAGAGGACTGCTTCGAAACCCGGAGGCCAAGGCCTCGAGCGGGGAAGAGATCTTCACCCGAGGTCCTGCGTCCGGGAGGCCCGTCGCACTATCTCCCTAAGGAATCAGCCCTCCAGCGAGCCATAAGTAGAAAAAAAGGGGGGTCTGTAATAAGAGACATCCTACTTTTGCTTCTGAGGATAACTGAAGTTTTTACCTTGTAGTTCGGATCTCCGTCCTTCTCAGATGAGCTCATCTTCGGGGGACCTTCGTCCGGAGATGATGGAAAGCGAGACGCCTCCATCTGCCGCACCATCGGATAGGGCGGACGAACCTGAGGTGTCATCATGGAGGGTATCCCCGAGTCCGGCAGGGCCGAAGAGTTCGGCACCAACTGGTGTGCAGCCGGGGGAGCTGAAGGATCTGCTTGAGAGGGCGTCTATCTTGGAAGGTCACCGTACATTGATGACTATGGTGATTGGAAGAATTTCGTCCGCCAAAGGCGGGTTGCATGATGCCGTATAAAGCTTGCTGGCGGGGTTTGAAGTACGTAAAAATGACATACCTTTTGACAGTTTTACACATAAAGTGCGCCCTGTATAGATAGTAGCCCCTGAGACTCGGTAGGTTGTCGAGAGCGACAGCGTGACGAGGATCAAAATCGCATGTATTGATTTTTGCCTTTCCTATGTAGGTGGCGGATAGTTCGGTGGCCAGCCGGACTGATGGAGTTGCCGAACTAAAGCGGAACTCGGCGTTCGGATCACGGACATCGCGCTGGTCAATAAGCGACTTGACGAGTCACAAGGTAGGTTTTTTCTCCGTGGTCACCTAGTAAGGGAGCCAAAGCCCACTCCTTACAACATGTATGCTCAATGCAGATGGTGCCGCTGCTGTGGAGAGCCTTCGGGTAGAACTTGCTCGAGCCAAGGAGCAGGCCAGAAGGAGTGATGCGGCTGCCTCGAGGGCGGCCGAAGAGCTAGAAACCAAAAGGGCTGCTCACTGCCGAAGCAGGGAGGAGATGGCCGAAATGGTCGTGAAGTTGAAAGATGTTACCGACCGCTATGAGGTTCTTGAAAAAGAACGCCGAGGGGAGCAAGAAGGCCTGAGGAAGGCCACCGCCGAAGCCAAGGATGCCCGTTCTGCAATGAGGGCTATAAAGGAGGAGCTGCGCCAGGCCGGAGATATTGTGGCTGGCAAGCCCTTTCTGCTGCGAGGTTTACAGATCCGAAGTACGCTCAGCTTGGCCAGCTGTGGGGTCTGGATGTGGCAGATGCTGTTGTGCACTTCCGAAGTCAAAAGGATCACGAGACGGAAGAGCTTTTTTGGTCTCAATTCCATAGTCCGGAGCATTCACTTCCGTTGACCGATCGGCTGGCTAAGTGGGCTGAGCTAAATAGATTGTCCGGACTTGCCATGACGGATATCGTGGCTCATGTCTAGCCGGATAGACCCAAGCCGAAGAGTTATTTCGGCTTATTGCAGCAATTCCTTGGGGCGGTGCCGCATATAAAGGCGATGAAGCGGTCGGCCTGCATAGAGGGTGCATGGATGGCCCTCGCCCGTGTGAAGACACACTGGACAGAAATTGATGCCACCGTTGTTGCGACCCGGGGTTCGGACGAGAGCCGATTGCCCGCCGAGCACTACTTTGGAGAAGTTCTGCGTGGTGCTTGTGTAATAGAGTCGCAGTGCTTAAAAAATGTCATGTTCAAATGATCTTTATGGTTTGTAAAACGATGTTTATAATATAAGCGCTTTTTGTACTTGTGCGTTCAAGTATTGAAATATCTCCTGTGCAGCCGTTAATGTATACTTGTGTATAACCTGAAAGATGGCAGTCTTCGGCTTCAGCCCCCACGCACATGGTGCGGGGGTGTTTGCGAAATAGCGCATTTCAACACTTAGTCCAACGTCTTGGTCCTGTGAAGGAGGTGATAGCGTAGCAAACGAGGCAACCGGACTATAATGCTTTATCACTTTCACTTAGCCATAGGAGTTCGAAGGTGGGGCTACGATATAGCCCCTAGGGGCACCGCGCTCTCCGAATTTGGGGCGCGTGTGCACGACCGAAGCGCCCTTCACAAAACGGAGGAATTCTAAACATTCTGGAAGTCGATCGAGTGGTTGACCAGTCTCTCGCTACATCATGACAGCCAGTTTTCGGCTTTCTCTACTGAGGTACTCACCCGGCCGAACCGGGGCACAATCGCAGTAGTTCTCTTGGTGCCGCGTTAGCCGATGATACGGAATGTAAGGCAGCAAAACACGGGGCAGGCAAACCCAACATTTGACCAAAGACATGATTGAGCTGATGCATATAAGGCCTAACTCGAGACGCGAACACTCCACGAGGTGTTCGGTCTTTATGATGACGGGCAGATCAATGCCCTAAGCTCCTAGTGTCCAGGTACACGCAAGGTCCTCTGACGCGGCCGATGCCAAAACGTCAGCCTCCTCTCTGGTTATGATGAGCAACCAGGGGATGTGAATCAACAAGAGACAATAAGAAAGGTTTACGGAGGGTCTTAATCTGAAAAGAATCCTTGTAACGGGTCCCTACTGCATGTCTGCGCCTGTGTCTCCGTTGTCTTTGTATCACGGGCCAGGTGTAACACGCTGTTCATCTGTAAAAGAGAGGAACTTAGTTTGAAAAGAAATCGTGTGAAAAATGTATTTAAAACAGAGCATGAATAAATGAATAAAGTTGAGCTTTTATTGGCTCCTTATTGCTCATACGCACAACCCCTTGTGAAGGGGTGTGCGGCTAGGGAGCCCCTAGTTTATTTATGCCGGACTCGTCTAGCCGTGTCCGGGGTCTTGAACGACCTTTTAATGAGATGATGCCGCGTGGACCGGGCATTTTAAGTGTCAGAGACGCGTAGTGTGGTATTGCATTAAAGCGGACAAAAGCTTCACGTCCCAATAGTGCTTGATGGCTACTTTTGAATGGACCGACATGAAAGATTAGCTTTTCACGTCGGAAGTTGCCGGGTGACCCGAACACAACTTCTAGTAGTAAGGAGCCCGTGCACTTGGCGTAAGGGCCTGACGTCACTCCTTTGAAGGAAGTGCGGCTATGGCAAATTTTAGCAAGGTCTATCCCCAACTTGCGGATTGTGTCCGGATATAGCAGGTTTGAATCGCTGCCGCCATCCATTAGGACTTGTGTAAATTGTAGTCCGTCGATTATAGGTTCCAATATTAGAGCAGTCCATCCGAACATAAGCCCTGTGTATTAGGCCGCACTCTAAAATATACTTGCAAGATGTCATGTAATGAACATATATATATATATAGGTAATGTAATTGCACTTAAAAGTGCTGCATTATTTATTAAAGGAAGTCCGCTAGAGTGGATCGACAAATAGTGCGGTAAAGGGATTTAAGTAAACATGTCCTCCAGTGACTCATGGACTTGGTGTATATAATCGAATTTAATGCTCGTGAATTGAGACCACCGAGTGTTCGTCGCAGCCTTTTCGCCCCGACTGTTGATCACGAAGTTCGGCACACACGGACAGGCCTTCGTTACGGTGTCCTGTACACAAAGAAGGAAAATAAAAATAAATAAAAAGGGGGCACACTTGCGAGCCCTCGCGTGGTCGAACCGCACTGGGTCCATTGCGATCGCGGCCCTTCCCTCGCCCATGGTATCTCCAAAGCGAATGATGTACGGAGTGTTATTCTTGGCGATCATGCGCTGTAAAGCATGATGCCACGCTGCGGCTCGACGCGGCCAGTGGTCTTGGTTGGTATTGCTTCGGCGCGTTTTGTCAGATCCGCCGTTTAACGCCGACCGAGAATTAATAAGAGGCTACTCAGATTGGCCAGAGAGTCGCAGATGTTCCTCCGTCGAGGGAGCGCCTCCAGATTCCGCTGACCGTGATGACTCCACAGGGCCTCGCATCTTGAGCTTGAGGTATGCATACGCGGCACTGCTGAATTTTGTAAACGCGTTCGTCCGAGCAGAAACGGGATGTCAAGATTAACTCTCGCCCGAAATTGTCCGGGATCCGGACCACTTCCAGCATATGAGCCTGCATAGCTTGGCTTCCACACTGTATGACACCTTTAAAGGTTGTCTTTGTAGGTTTAACTTGAGGGGTCTATGCCCATTTTGCGACTTTATCCCGATAAAGCAGGTTCAGTTACTACCGCCGGCCCATCAGACTCTCGTGAGGTGAAATCCATCGATCATTGGGTCTAAAACCACGGCATTGGTTTGCCCTGCTCTATGGCTGGGTCATTATGGGTCTTTGTTGTTATCGGCGGGACTTTGGGCGGCGCTTGTGTCGCCGTTTGGTTGTTTTTCGAGAATTATTCTTCGCGCGTCCGTTGTTCCTCGTTATCGCTCCCTTTTGGGTGTCCACCATATATACATCATGAGTTGAGGTGGCCTTCCGGTGCTTTCGGTGGCGCTGGTTCTTGATCACCTCCGGCATCGTCGTCCATACCGTCGATGTCTTGAATCGTAGTCTAGCATGTCGGTTAGATGCTTGACGGTGGCTATAAAGTGGGTGGTGGGTGGGCTTTGAATTTCTTCGTCGTCCGCATCCCAACCATCGACCCTTGATCCGGCTAGGGCTCTCGATAACGAGAGATACTTTAGTGAATTGAGGATGTCGCCAAAGGGTGAGTCTTTGAAAGATGTCCGCAGCGGTGAACTCCATGATCGGCGTAGCGGATTCGATTGGCGGTAGCGGGAGGTTGAGTCGGCACCTCGAGTCCACGAGCTTTGCAAGGACAAGGTCGATATCCGGCTCCATCGCCGTAGAAGTTGCAGCCAGCGGCGGTGTCCAGCCACATCCTCGTCTGCGCGATCGGCTCGAACTATGAGTCGAGGCGGACTCATGTCGTCCTCGAGCCTTTGTCCGGTGGCGAGCTAAATCATGCCCGCCGTGGCGGTCTGGCGGCGCTTCGGTTGTGGCTCGAATCCGTCAAAGATCAAGTCTCCGCGGATGTCGACCATGAAGTTTAGGCTTCAAACCTGACACGGCGGCCAGGCGTAGCTTCGATCTGCTCGGATGGCCAGCGAATTAGCCCGATCTGGCTTATTGAACACGAAGATATGTCCGGGGAGAAAAGTCTCACCCTAGACTGCGTTGTTGTTGATTGAAGAAGCCATCAAGCCTATCGGTGACGACATAGAGGAACTCTCGATGAAAGCACCAATGTCGGTGTCAAAACCGGCGGATCTCGGGTAGGGGTCCCGAGCTGTGTGTCTAGGCGGATGGTAACGGGAGACAAGGCACCGATGTTTTACCGAGTTGGGCCCTCTCTATGGAGGTAAACCCTACTCTGCTTGATTGATATTGATGATATGGGTAGTACAAGAGTGGATCTACCACGAGATCAAGGAGGCTAAACCATAGAAGCTAGCCTATGGTATGATTGTTGTAATGGTTGTTCGTCCTACGGACTAAAACCCTCCGGTTTATATAGACACCTGAGAGGGCTAGGGTTACCCAGAGTCGGTTACAATGGTAGGAGATCTACATGTCCGTATCACCAAGCTTGCCTTCCACGCCAAGGAAAGTCCCATCTGAACACGGGACGAAGTCTTCAATCTTGTATCTTCATAGTCTTGGAGTCCGGCCGATGATGATAGTCCGGCTATCCGGACACCCCCTAGTCCAGGACTCCCTCATCACCCTTCTGCTGTCATTATTGGGGTGGGGGGGGGGGGAGGGGGAGGGAGAGAAAGATGTATCGAGAGTGTGTGTGGTAAGCACAGAGGCACAACTAGCGAGTGTGTGTGTATGTATGTGTGTTTGAAAGAGGAGTAGATAGATTACTATCAAGATCGAGGTGCCACCCTACTCCTTCGGTGTCGGGTTGTGTGTGTGTGTGTGTGTGTGTGTGTGTGTGTGTGTGTGTGTGTGTGAGAGAGAAGCCAGTCGATAGATTAGTATCAAGATCGAGGTGTCACCCTACTCCTTCGGTGTTGGGAAGTGTGTGTGTGGGGGGGGGGAGGCAGTGGCACTTACATATCTCTACTCTTATAAAAAATAGAGTTGGTGATGATGGTGTTCCTGCCATCCTACAATATAGGCCATCCGATTTATATCCAACGGATAGGAAGTAAACTATGGCAATTTTGCAAAAAGATACCCATACCCCTCTCCACATTTGCAAATAAGGCATTCCCTCGTTCATCATTTTCTCCCACAAGATAAACTACTCATACAAATGCATCTTGATGTTCCGTGCCACGCATGTGCATCTTGCTAGTAGGGAGAAGGAGTTTGTGTGACACATATCTAGCTATATTAAGGAATAGGTAGATAGCATGTGTGCGAGGCATACTTAAAGCATCACGAAGATAAACAAACGGTGTGCATGCAAGTGCCAGAAAAATGAAGCGAGAAACAATGTGTATGTGCGCGCGTGTGTGTGTGTGTGTGTGTGATAGAGAGAGAGAGAGAGAGAGAGAGATCTCAAAACAAAAGGTGCTCTGCTAGAATCCCATTGTATGTATTCATATGGTTCCGGAACTCGACTTAACCTTAGGCATATGTGTGAGATACATAATTATACTTTGAGACATTAGTGGATGTGGGTGGGCGGAATTAAAGGGGTGAGCGTGTTGATAGAGAGAGCGTGTGTGTTTCTGTGTGGGAGACTTGTAGGACGAGGTAGAAAGACAAATTCTAACCTTGACGGAGGGGGAGAAATACATGAAGTGCGCGTGTGTGATTCCGATGCACAGGGAAATGAGATATGTATGCGTGTGAGAGAGATTGCACAATTCATTCACGTTTCACTATCTAGCGATCGTGGACGTGCATCGCTTGAACATAAATCAATATCTACTTTGTATCGTGGCCAAAGGTACAATATCGATTCAACGCTATAAAGATTGGACACTCACATATCATATTTTTTCTATTTAAATAAACCTTTTCAGTTGTGCATGCCAAAGTTACAGTGATGTTTCTTCAAACAACCAATGTAGCTATCATGTACATGCACCATTGTTACTCTTGCATTCAAATTCATTAGTCTTGGATGATTTAAGGTTCTATTATGAAGTAATATATGTAATATTCATATATGAATTCAACGGGTACGGAATTTATGAAATGGAGGCTATGTAATCATATGAGGTAACACTTTTAAGTAGCGGACTACAATATCCATTTCTTTTTGTGCGCCTCTACACTAACACGTCAATGCATTATGTTTAAAGTATATAAGCAATGACACTAAATTATCTATTTACACGAGAAATACATAGGCTGAGCATTTGGTCCCTTTTTTTCTGAACGCGCCTCTACATCCGTACGATGGGCCGCGCCCATGTGAATGTCCAAGTTATCGGCGCACCATCCCGAGTTATTGTCTTTTTTTCTAGGGTGGACTTCACACCAGTTATTAACTGCTGACGCGTGCCCCGTGTACACAGTCTTGCATGACCTTCACGCTAGCACGGTCCAAAATTAGTTGAAGCTGGATCTGAGCGATCTCATGGTGGCAAAATCTCCGCCTCCTTCTAAAATTTCCACCACCTAGTCTTTAGCATGCGAAATTCCCCTTTTGTCCTTGGTGCACGGAGACCAACAGTTACAATACCGCCCTCATCTAGATAATAGGTCGGGGCTGGTTTGGTAACTGCCGGTTCCCCCCACTACACGGCACCCCCATTTCCTCTCCCCTCCCGCAAAAATGACTAACTCCACAGCACCAGAGCATCCACCAGCGTACATCACGCCGTCCGTACTTCATCGGCCTTTCTCCCCTTCCCTCTCCAAACCCTAGACTGCTCATCCACTAGCGTGCAGGCGATTCACTTTGCGGTGACATCCACCTCGCCGAATCTATACGTGGCGCATCTACCCTCCACCTCCCCTAGAAACAAGTAGACCGCTCATCCACCACTGTACCGCAGTCCATTCAGTGCCGACCTTGTCCACGGCGCCGGATCTGCTTCGCCAGTACTCTCGTCAACCACAGCGCATCTGCAGCGGCTCATTCGTACTCCCCACCGAAGACACTTCGTCCACACCCCCCGAAGCCGCCCCACCGACGTCCCAATCCACGGCCTCTAATCCTCTTCGCCGACACCTTCCTCAACCCTATCGGAGCCGCTTCGCTGACACCATCATCGACCCTACCGGAGTAGCTTCGCCTATACCATTCTCAACCCTACCGGGGCCGCTTTGCCAACTCACAAGTCCACGGCCTCAGATCCACTTCCTCGCACCCTCATCCAACCTACCGGAGTAGCTTCTGACGCCCCGTCCACGGCCACAGATCTCAGCCACCTTCGTCGACACCATCCTTAACCCAACCACCGGAGCAGCTTCACCTACGGCCTCGTCCACGGCCACAAATCCGCTTTGCCCACACCGTAGTCCACCCTACCGGAGCCGCTCCACAAACACCCTACTTGACGGTTCTAGATCTCCTTACCGGACCCTGACAGCTAGGGCAGCGTCATCACCCTTGACATTTCTAACCTAATTCCCACTGTCTGGCAAGATGCCAAGCACCCGCCACGGCCTAGGTCTCACCTTTAAACCCACCCAGCATCACCTGCCCGATGTACTTCAAATATACTAACAGGTCGCTGTGACCTATTATGCAGCTGGCAAAAACTACAAGGACGATGTTTCTTCTGGATCTAACAGCTTGGCCAACCAAGATCCTGGACTGAGGCATTGCTATGATCTTGTAAGTGCGTCTCTCTCTCTCTCTCTCTTGTATTGTTCTGTGCCTGCCAACGTGCTTTGCTAGGATTTTCGACCAGTAATTCCTTTGTGCAGACAATGATTTCTACTACTGGCTGCTAAATTAGATATGTAGATGTCATACATGATACTACCTCGTACCTCCGTTCCTAATTATAAGTCTTTCTAGAGATTCCACTATAGGCTACATACGGAGTAAAATGAGTGAATCTACACTCGAAAATGCATCTATATACATCTGTTTGTGGTCCATACTAGAATCTCTACAAAGACATATATTTAGGAACAGAGGCAATGTATTTCACAAAATCGTAGGTGGCATGTAGGAATTCCAGTGCACTACATTAGGCTCCCTTAGAGTGCCTGCTAGTCCAGCACACAGAGTCATGGCTAGTTTATGCTGCGCACACAATCATTAATTGGTGTTTTACATATGCGCAAGGGATATTCAATGTATTATCATGTAGGGATGTCTGAAATTAGCCGTGTCAACTTGCAGATAGGGTTACACAATGAAAAAGTACAAGATGTATGTGGCAATTTCATGGAACATCGCAAAAAAAGGAGAGGCAGAGTGAGCCTATATAGTGTGCTATGGTACGTCACTCTTCCATTGCAATCATCGTGACATGTTATTTGTATGTCAGTTCTATTGGCCAAGTTTCTTAGGGATAGTTATTACGAGTTATCCTAAGAAAATAAGCACCTGTGAATATAAGCTCCATGTAATAAGCCAACCAATTCTTTTCATTGCCTTTTCAGCTTATCTTTGGTATGATCAGTGAAAAGTCTAGATTGCATTATATTTTTTCATTTTGCTTCCCATATGAAAATTAATTTGACTTGCAAACATCACAAATTGAACCCGGTCACGATAATTAATATGATAGGAAAACATACCATCACTATTTGCTCAAAATGCAAATACAAAGATACCATCTACTTGGCACAATCTACTTTGGTCAATATTTTCCATAGAGATCCCATTGCCTAATTTAAACGAAGAACGCATGACCCACATTTAAATGAAGAACAATTAATTATTGAAATTTGATGGTCCAAGTGGCTGGTTATTATCATATAGCAGCACCACATGAAAGCATCATATAGCAGCAGTAGTAGCTCATAGCAACTCATCATACAACAGTAGCAGCAACAACAGTAGTGTGCAATTCATCATATACCAGCAGCAGCTCATAGCAATTCATCATATAGCAGCAGTAGGAGCGCTCATAGCAATTCATCATATAGCAGCAGCAGGAGCAGCGCATAGCAATTCATCATATAGCATCAGCAGGAGCAGCTCATAGCAATTCATCATACAGTAGCAGCAGGAGCAGCTTATAGCAACTCATCATATAGCAGCAGCAGCAGCTCATAGCAATTCATCATATAGCAGCGGCGAGGAGCAGCTCATAGCAATGCATCATATAGCGGCGGCGAAGCAGCTCATAGCAATTCATCGTATAGTGGATCGAGAATGAAAATTTGGCAAAAATCAGAGGAGATCCTCACCTTGTTGGATGAGCTCATCCTTGCAGACACCTCAAGGCCACAGACACAGGGAGGAGGAGGGGAATAAGGTGCCTACGCCCGCGGTGTGGCATCAGTCATAGTTGTGCGGCGCCCACGAGTAGTCGTTGGGCGAACCATAGTGGAAGCAGTTGCTAGAGACCATGAGAATGAGGCGGCAAGAGGAGGAGCAGCTAGGAGATTTGCCCTACCCGCCGCCATGTAGCCTAGCCGAACGAGCATCGTCGAGACCGGGCGAGATGGGACCGATGGCAATGGCTGTTGGAGGAACCCTAGTCTTTGCGAGGCGGGGATCGAGTAGAGGAAATGGGAGAGGAGATGCGGTAGGCGGGGCAATGAGCAGCTTGCGTGTTTGTTTTACTTGAGGTCGGGTGTGGCAGGCGTCAGCAGTTGCATTTTGAGTGTAATATAAGCGAGACGAGTCATTTCACTATTCCCCTTCCCTTCAATTTTTAGTGAGGTTCTACCCGAAACACCCCCCTCGAAAGCGAAATAAGTTAAGCCCAAGCCCATAACTCAAAAATGACTTCTTTACATCGTTTATGGCTTATTTTGACAATAAGCCCTGAAAAGCTGGAATCGAACTGGCACTTAACCCGCAATTCAAGTGTGCGTGCAATGATGAATCACGCCTGCCTGCTATAGTGTACATTTAGGCATCATCATACATGGCATAACCTAATACATGTGCATTCCATTATAGAATCTGGAATATGCAATGTTTATGTTAGTTCAAGCGTTGCACATGATGTTTAAATGCCCCTTAAATCTGGTCAGTCAAGTGATGGTCTTTAAGCCTCCTTCTTTGATTCTTTTCTTGATATGTAAGATTTGCTCACACATCTGTTCAATTGCTTGTTTGCATGAGCCAACCATACTAGGACCGTTTGCTTTGATTACTTGATGGTCTTGATCTAACACTCTAACAGAGCTTGTCAACGATTTAAACACTAAGGGATGTTGTAGTGGGGCCTTGTCTAACTCACAGGTGACATAAAGGTTTGGCTGTACAATAAAGTAGGCTCTCCAAGAGTACCTGGAGATCTAGTTCGAAGGTATGCCTAGTTTTTACATAGTGCAGACATAGTAAATGCTCATTTCATTGTGTGCAAGTGCAAGAGATGCGACATGTTTCATTATGTGGTGTTGTTTTGTTATAATCTCATCCTTTTGTGTTCACAGACTGGAAAGTATGCATATTTATCTTCCAAGGAGACGAGTAACTAGTTTGTGCCACCTTGCAGAGGGGGTGCAATGAAGATAAGATTGAGGATTTCCAAGTACAAGATGTTAGGAAGGATCCTTGCAAGAGAAGTAGGAGCTGCGCTGAGCCTCTTCAACCAGTTAAGGTAAGTCACTATATCCAACTCAACTGCTCAATTCCTTGTTTGATTCAGGCATAGTTAATTTGCTCTTTTCAATTGCTTTATTTGTCCTCAGTTAATGAGACGCCCAAAGAATGATGCGTGATGTTGGGTACTTGTATAACTATTAGTTGACATAATTAAAGGCCTTACCATTTAATTACTTTGCCGAAGTGTGCCTGAAGCTTTGAAGTCTATTAATCAACTATTATTGCATGAGGCTCACAATCTAGTTTATACTAGGCTAATGATTGCATAGTTTTGCTTATTGTAGTATGTTTGTATGAATCCCTCTGCTGTTCATTATGCTCCCTAAGACTTTAATTGAGCTACAGAATGGCCAACTGCTTGCTTACTTATACGCAACATGCTGTCTAAATTTGTAACTTGTCTGCGTTTTGGATTGGGCCCCAACATCATGCTCCTCTGGTGAGCTAAGAGAGATTTCTGTATGTAGGATGCACAGACTACCTTTTTATAATTCTTAAAATATCACCTGCTTATGCTTCATGATGTGTAACATTATTGTTAGTCCTGTTTTCCCATGTACAAAATAGTCTGTCCCGCTCGCTTCACTATTGTAACTATATTTTTTCCCTAGTCATGTCTACTTACAAAAACATTTCAGGATGAAGTGACATCAACACAAAGATCTGCAAGCAGTGCGGCATGGCCATTACCGAATGATTGTGGATTGGAATTGGAATGTGCTGATGTTCTCAAGCATCAACTAGAGGTGGCAAGACAACGTGTACATGATTCTCAACGTACAATCAACAAGTTGAGACTGGACATGCAGGTATTAGATGCAGGAGTCAAAAAATGAAACAAGACAATGAGGTAACCATGAAGAAATTGGAGATTTTGCAGACTAAAATTTGTGCTATCTGAATCCGGCCAATCCTATTTTCTGAAGAGATTATAGTTCAAATGGTAAGTTCTGTTGATGCATGTCCATGATGTATGAGCTTCATTTGTCTAGTGTATGTAATTTGCTGTTTGTGTACACTTTATTTTCACTGGTGCCGAACTATAATGCCCAGTGGGTATATTCGGCTGTAATTTCTTTATTGTATAGTGGAGGATTATTCTACGTTTCTATGATGTCTTTTTATTCTATAGTGTATGTTTTTTAGAGGCGATAGTATGGAGTAGGATATTTCTTGAATATACCATATCGTTGAAACGGGGGCCAACACGCCCAAACATTTCCTTGACGCCATACAAATGAACAAACATGTGTACTCAAAGCGGGCCTTAATTGGGCTGGTCAAAATAATATAAAGTGGATCCCAAATGATGTGGCCCACCGTAACAATGGCTCTTCGCATGCCGTCAACAGGCCTAAAGCTCGATAGGGCCGTATAAATGGAAATGGCCCGCGGGCCTTTAGCAGGCTGAAATAAATGTCAATTGTGTCTCGACCCTTTTACTTTACGGGCCAGTAAGAGGCCGAAAGTGTTATGGGCCAGAGGAGGCCCAATTTGCAAACTAGGCTTCTAACAGGCCGGAAGTCGCATTGGGCCGAAATGATGCCCTGCGTAACATGGGCCCCCAATGGACCTAAAGTCAAAGGCCCAACTGCTGTGCGGGCCGTTAACAGGCCGAGGGACAAAATGGGCTAAGAGTTGGCCCATTTACTGAATGGACCAAGGACATGCCTAAAGTCACAGCGGGCTAGAATTGGCCCAACTGCAGAATGGGCTGAGAAATGGCCGAAATACGTTCCAGGCCATTAACGGGCTAGAACTGATGATGGGCTGCTAACAGGCCGAAAGAAGCCCGGGCCGCAATTGGGCCCAAAGACCTAGCGAGTCGTTAACGAGCTTAAACTGACGACGGGCTGGAAATTGTAGAATCTAAAATGGGCCTTTGATGGACCGATTTTATGTAACTTGTATGGGTCGTACTTGTAAATGGGCCTGACTCAAGAGGCCACTAATGGGCCGGCCCGCTTATTTTGACAGGCCCAGCCTTTTCACCGGAATGGGCCTCTCTTGGGTCGTGCCACATGTCGACGTATCATAGGCGGCTCATGTCCAATGAGTGGATGACATCTATCCCAACTGTGAGGCAACACGTGTTTCCTCCGGCCAATGAGAATTTTACACATGGAAAATCCCCATTGGTCATGGTACATGTGGTTATCGGATCAAAAGCTGAACACGATAGCTTAGCGGCGTTCCGTTCACGGTGGATGCCACGTGTGGGTCACCCTTGAAGAAAGCACTTCTATGTGCTACGACTTATCATCATGGAAGTGGACACTTACGTGATGATAATTTTGGTAATGTCATGGAACACTTCTACGACAGCACAAGTATGACTATCTTGATTCTGTCATAAAATCGTCATGGATGTACATGCATGATAGAAAACGTGACCTACTGTGACAAACACGTATCATCATGGAAGTGTACTTTTTTTGTAGTGCATTGCTAGATTTGCTCTTGCAATGCTCTATATAGTGATTAATTTGTGGGTTTTAGTAATTTGGGAGGAATTATATGTGGTAGTTTATTTGATTTATATGCAGTTTGAGCTCAAAATAACTCTTTGTTTGCATATGTAGGTGTGGTTTACTTAGTGCCTTCCTGAAAGTGCAACTATCCCTGGGTGGTTTTCGTAATTCCTAACAACATATATCTCATTGAGCTAATGCTATTTCAAGATAAATATTTCAGGAAAGCTCAATGATTGGCATGGCATGGATGAGAAAAGTGGATCCCTCAAAATGCTAAGGACAAAAGGATTGGCTCAAGATCAAAGCACAAGACTCTACATTTTCTATTTTAGTGATCCAAACATTGAGTCTATAGGAAAAGCCAATACTATCAAGGAGGGATGAGGTGTTGCTTAATGGCTTTCTTGCTCAAAGTGCTTAGTGATATGCTCCAAAGCCCTCAACTACTTTCTCATATCCACATATGACCCAAACCAAAAGTCAACTTCATTACCGATTCTTTCTATCTGGCGCCACCGAGTTCAGATGTCATTGCCACTGCCACAAACCATAGTCAAATCGGTCTCACCGATAGGGATCTCGGTCTCACCGAGATGGGATTGTAATCTCTTTGTTAACCTTTCGTAATGTTTCGGTCCCACCGAGATGAGCGAACCGGTCCCACCGAGTTTGCCTGACCAACTCTCTGGTTAGCTTATTACCAAAATCGGTCCCACCGAGTTTGAGTAATCGGTCTCACTGAGATTACATTATGCCCTAACCCTAACCATATCGGTCCCACCGAGTTGCATGTTGGTCCCACCGAAAATCCTGACGGTCACATTATTTGCTAAATCGGTCTGACCGAGTTTGACGATTCGATCCCACCAAGATTGGTAAGTTGTGTGTAATGGTTAGATTTTGTGTGGAGGATATATATACCCCTCCACCCACTCTTCATTTGTGAAGAGAGCCATCAGAACGTGCCTACACTTCCAGCATTCATTTTCTGAGAGAGAACCACCTACTCATGTGTTGAGACCAAGATATTCCATTCCTACCATATGAATCTTGATCTCTAGCCTTCCCCAAGTTGCTTTCCACTCAAATCTTCTTTCCACCAAATCCAAATCCTGTGAGAGAGAGTTGAGTGTTGGGGAGACTATCATTTGAAGCACAAGAGCAAGGAGTTCATCATCAACACACCATTTGTTACTTCTTGGAGAGTGGTGTCTCCTAGATTGGCTAGGTGTCACTTGGGAGCCTCCGACAAGATTGTGGAGTTGAACCAAGGAGTTTGTAAGGGCAAGGAGATCGCCTACTTTGTGAAGATCTACCCTAGTGAGGCAAGTCCTTCGTGGGCGACGGCCATGGTGGGTGTCGGTGTCAAAACCGGCGGATCTCGGGTAGGGGGTCCCGAACTGTGCGTCTAGGCGGATGGTAACAGGAGACGAGGGACGCGATGTTTTACAGGTTCGGGCCCTCTCGATGGAGGTAAAACCCTACGTCCTGCTTGATTAATATTGATGATATGGGTAGTACAAGAGTGGATCTACCACGAGATCAAGGAGGCTAAACCCTAAAGCTAGCCTATGGTATGATTGTTGTAATGTATGTTGTCCTACGGACTAAAGCCCTCTGGTTTATATAGACACCGGAGGAGGCTAGGGTTACACAGAGTCGGTTACAATGGGTGGAGATCTACATATCCGTATCGCCAAGCTTGCCTTCCACGCCAAGGAAAGTCCCATCCGGACACGGGACGAAGTCTTCAATCTTGTATCTTCGTAGTCTTGGAGTCCGGCGGATAATGATAGTCCGGCTGTCCGGACACCCCTAGTCGAGGACTCCTCGGTAGCCCACGAACCGGGGCTTCAATGACGATAAGTCCAGTAGCATAATGTTCGGCATTGCAAGGCGGGTTCCTCCTGAATAATCCACGAAGATCGGGAACACGGGGTAGTGTCGGCTCGCAAAATAAATTCCACATTCCACCGTAGAGAGATAAAATGTACACCAGTCAATCTGGCGGCGTGTTATGCGGCGTGACATCACACGCTACCAAGCCTTTGTTTGAATCGTTTTTACTATACCACCTCGGCGTTTAGCGAAGCGGTTTCCTTAACACGTCTTGTCGAGCGAGATCGTGTTCCCCTTATTCGGGATTCTCATCAATACAGAGCGTGGGTAACCCAACGCGCCATTGATAGTGGCGCTTGGGAGATAAGCGAGTTTTATCGGGCGGTGGGGCGCATAGTTTTCGTCGCCCATATATAAGGGATAAGTTTACCTTCTCACCTCGCCTTCTTCCTCCTTTGCTTATCCATCTCCGCGTATTCAAGCTCCAACGCCTAAGCTCGCGCATCTCGCCCGACCTTCTCGAATATGTCCAGGCGGGAGGCAAATGGTTGGCCTCCACCGTTAAGGAGGAGCACATCACCAAACTTCTGCGCGGGATACCTTTCGGCGATATCGCGCATCGGCTACTGACGAGGGCAGCTCATCCCTACCAGGGCCCCATGAGAGGGTCGTCTTCCTTCCCCACTTCCTCCATGGTGGGCTTTCCACTGCACCCATTCGTCCGGGGATCATGTTTACTACGGCTGGATTTCCACGATCTGGCGCCAACTTCATCCTCAACATCTCGGCGTTTATCGTCGTGTGTGAAACCTTCCTCTGCATTCGCCCCACTTTGGCTGTGGCTCAAGACCTTCAGCGTCAAGCGAAGGTTGTGAAGGGCGCATAAGCGGAATCTTGGATCGCCATGTTGGGTAAGTTGCCCAGCGTCCTTTGGCTCGAAAGGGCCTTCGTGGACTCCGTCGAGGGGTGGCAATCGGGGTGGTTCTACATCACCGAGCGCGCAAGCCCACATGGGCAGCGGCCCCGAGTTTAGATCTGGCGTCCCCATGCAGCTCACCTCTGGAAGAGAAGGGCTTCTGTGGGGCAATCCGAAGGAGGTGACGGACTCGAGCACTGCATCCAGCTGGTGAGCAATAAGCTCGGGCTCGTCGGCGTGGTCCAAGTCATGCTCATCGCGGATTCTCCCATGCCAAACGGGCATTCAATCTGTGGGAGTTCAATCCGGAACAGCACCGAGCAGCTGGCGGGCTCTTCGATCGACATCTGAAGGCGCTGGAGGTGCTGTTTAAGGCGCCGAAGCCCCGCATCATGACGGAAGATCGCGATTTCGCCGCAACATCCGGTGGCGAGGTAAGTGATTCAACCCGTTCACGGGACACTTGTAGTAATTAAACCGATTCTAAGAGGGTTTCAATCTCTCTTTTCCTTTGACAGAATGGATGGAGAAGGCCAAGCAGCTCATCAGCCCGGCTCCCATGCGGAAGACCCGAGAACGCCCGTTTAGCGAGGGCTGCTGGTTCCGGCACCGCCGTGGTGCCGGAGAAGAAAAAAAGAAGGTGGCGCGGGGACTCGAAAGAGTTCCCGCAATCGAGCGTCCGACGACGAGGCGGACTCCTCCCCGAAGCGACGAGGAGGAGGACTCTCTCCGGAGGAGAGAGAAGAAGAAAGGCTTCCCCAATAGGGGAGGCGAAGGGTCAGAGGGGAGGACTATCCCCGGACAGTTCGCCAACACCACCGTTGGCGAGGATGAGTGGCCTCAAGGGCGAGCGTCCGGCAAGATCGTAAATATCCGGATCCTTGATGTGCAATTTCTTTAGTGTCGCGTAGTGTCCTTCTAATGCAGCGTTACATTAGTAGCCCGGCCGATGATGATCTCCCGCTTCATCGGCGGGTCGTTAACCCGTCGGATGTGGATTCCCTTCGACCGCCTCTACCCCAGCGCCAACAAGGGCCGAGGTGGGATCGAAGAAGGACCCATCGGGAGGAGGCTCGGGCGCCGTCGAGCTGCCTCCGGACTTTGTGCGGACTCTACGCCGGAACCCGATGGTTCGAGTCCGCGGCGGCCCTTCGAAAGAAGGGCAAGACCGTGACACCGGCGACCTCCGTCCAACGGGCGCGGATAACTTGTTGGGCGCTTAAAGGCGCTTCCATCGAGGAAGAACACCGCACTATCATGAGTGTGGTGATTGAAAAAGTTGACTCACCAAAAGCGGACTGGCCGAAGCCTGCGGCAGCCTTCTAACGAGCTTTGAGGTAAGAAGTTAAAATTATGTAATGTAATACCGCATAGACGGTAGCCCACGATGCTCGGTTCGGTGTTCGGAAAGAAAAGCGGACCGAGGATCTAACAAGATATCTGTGAGGTTGCTTAAAATATGTCAATATGGGTTTGTAGGCTGCGCTTGACCTCTGCCGCACTATCGGTAGGAGGTCGATGTGAAGAAGAAAGATCTCGAGTGGTCCGAGCAAGAGCTCGCCATGCCAAGCGACTCGAGGACAAAGAAGGTGAGTCACACCACTTTGAATAGTTACCTTCTGAGAAAAGGATTTTGGTTGCAATAAAATTAACAAGGATAATATGGGTATTGCGGGGCCACGATCGAGGTGGCAGCCTGAAGGAGGCTATGTCATGATCGAGCAGTCTTGACCATGAGAGCGGAAAGAGCGAGAGAAGCGGGAGGCACGGGTGGCGGAAGTGCGGCAAGAGCTCCGGGCTCTCATGGAGAAGCATGAGAGTTTGGGCGTGACTCAAGACTTCGAGAGTCCAAGCTTGCCTCGACTCTCGAAAGTGCCAAGTCCGCCAAGGCCGAGGCCGTAAGGCCCTTCAGGAGGTTGAAGATGTGAAGAAGATAGCAGCGGGTAAGGCATTTTTCATGCAAAGCAAGCATGTTAATGTAAAATACGACACTTACCGCGTTCGGAGCTCTCGAGGCGTTTGCGGATCTGCCAGCGTAGTCGTCCGATGCGCCGCATTCTATCATGGCGAGGAGGGAGCTCGACGGAGAAAGTCTTCGGTCTCGATCTGCTGAGGCGGACACCCGTGCCCTGGCGACCAGTGAAGCGGTGGTCGAACTCCTAAGGTAGTGAGGAGGCCATGAGGGGCCTTATAGTCCGTGTGGCTGGACAGGTCATGCTGGGGAGCTACTTTGGCCTCGTCTGGCGGCGGCTGGTGGATGCATGCCCACAGGTGGAGGTCGTCAGCGCTCCGCTTTGTATTGAAGGTGCTCGTCGGGCCCTTGCCCGCACAAAGGTGCATTGGGGAAAGTTGGATGCGGAGAAGCTTCTCATGGACCCACCGCCACCGGGCAAGGAGTATCGCACGCCTGAAATGTATTATAAAACTGTCCTGAAGGGAGCCAGCGATATTGCGGATGAGTGCCCCAAATGTAATCTTTGAGTACACTTTCATGTATTATCCTGTGCGCTGAAAACTGCGTTCATATGCGCCTTGAGCAACGCTTGTTTTAATTTAAAATATTACCTTCATTAGGCCGTTTATAAAATCGAGAGATGGCAAGTCGTTGGCTTCACCCCGAGCCACGAGTCTTTGGGGTGTTGGGATAACCTTGAGCACTCTTGTTCCCATTTTGGGTCCATCTAGGGGCGCTCAACACAACGAACAAAGGCGACGGACTTATAATGCTTGAATACTCTCCTTAGCCATAGAATTCTATAATTTTAAATTTTGGCGAAGCCCCGGTATTCGGAAGGCCAAATCCGGGCGCTATCCACGCCTTAAATCGGACATGGTCCGAACTTACTCAAGCGGCGTGAGTCTTTAAGGACCGAAGAAACCTCTCGAGCAGCGACCAGTCTCGCCTTATCATGCCGGTCGGTTTTAGCTTTTTCCATTGAGGCGCTCGCCCGGCTCAAGCTGGGCGCAATCACGGTGGTTCTCCCAAGCCAACTTAGCCGATGAGCGGGCGTAAGGCACAAAAGCGTGGGAGCCGAGGCAAACCCAACTATTGACCCAAGACACGATTCGGAGCTGATTCATATAATGCTATAAGTTGAGGTGCCGCACTTATGAAAGTGTTCGACTTATCACACCACAATGTGGGGAACATAAGCCCACAGTGTATTAGGCGTACCAAAATATCTGGTGCAAGATGTCATGTAATGAACATATATATATATATATAAGGTAATGTAATTGCGATCGAAAAGTGCTGCATTATTTATTAAAGGAAGTCTGCTATGAGTGCGGTGATACAAATAGTCTTGATAAGCAAGGGATTTGGAATAAGTAAACATGTCCCCCTCGGGGGGTGACCTGCGGACTTAGTGTATATAATCGAATTTAATGCTCGTAATTGAGACCACACGAGTGTTAAATGCAGCCTTCTTTAGTCACATTGTTGCATCACGAGTTCGGCGGTTTAAGCCACGGACGAGACCTCTGGTTACGGTGTCTGTGTACACAAGAAGGAAAATAAAAATAAAATAAAAAGGGGGCACACTTGCGAGCCCCTGGTGTGGTCGAACCGCACTCTGGGTCCATTGCGATCGTGCCCTTCCCTCGCCCCATGGTATCTCCAAAGCGTAATGATGTACGCGAGTGTTATTCTTGCGATCATGCGCTGGTGGGGTTGGGGCCGCATTACTCTGCGTGCTCGATCGCGCCAGTGGTCTTGGTTGGTATTGCTTGGTAGCGTTTTGCCAGATCCGGCTGTTTAACGGCGGACTCGAGAATGCCATAAGAGGCTACTCAGACTTCCGCGCGAGAGCGCAGTATGTTCCTCCGTTCGGAGGGCGTTCCGTATTCCGTTGACCGTGATGACTCCACGAGGGCTGGCATCTTGAGCTTGAGGTATGCATAATGCGGCACGCGTTGAATTTTACAAACGCGTTCGTCCGGCGAGCGTGATAGCCGCTATGCAAGCGGGACTATGTCGAAGATTAACTCCTCGCTCCGGAAATTGTCAGGGATCCGAAGACCACTTCGGTGTTCTTGAGCTGTCTGATTGGCTTCCACACCTGGTATGACACCTTTAAAGGTTGTCTTTGTAGGTTTAATCCTTGAGGGGTCTATGCCCATTTTGCGCACTTTATCCTGATAAAGCAGGTTCAGGCTACTACCGCCGTCCATCAGGACTCTCGTGAGGTGAAATCCATCGACGATTGGGTCTAAAACCAATGCGGCAAATCCGCCATGGCGTATGCTGGTCGGATGGTCTCTTCGATCAAAAGTGATCGGACAAGAGGACCATGGATTGAACTTCGGGGCGACTGGCTCCATCGCATAGACGTCCCTTAGTGCGCGCTTCCTCTCCCTCTTGGGTATATGGGTCGCGTAAATCATGTTCACCGTCCGCACTTGTGGGGGAAAACCCTTCTGTCCTCTATTGTTCGGCGGTCGGGTCTCCTCCTCGTCGTCGCTGTTTAGCCCCTTGTCGTTGTTTTCGGCAATTAACTTGCCTGCCTGCTTGAACACCCAACAATCTCTATTAGTGTGATTGGCTGGTTTTTCAGGGGTGCCATGTATCTGGCGTAAGCGGTCGAGTATTCGGTCCAAATTGGACGGACCCGGAGTGGTTCTTTTGAATGGCTTCTTCCGTTGACCGGGTTTAGAGCCTCGGAATCCGGCGTTGACTGCCGTATCCTCCTTGTCGTCACCGTTAATGCGGCGTTTATTTTTGTTTCGACGTGACCTGCCGTTGTTGTCCTTAGTATCCGGACTGCCAGAATTTTTACGGAGATTGTTGCTGCGAGCTAGCCAGCTATCCTATCCCGCGCAGAAGCGGGTCATTAATGATGTGAGGGCTGCCATAGATTTCGGCTTTTCCTGTCCCAGGTGCCGGGCTAGCCATTCTTCGCGGATGTTATGCTTGAAGGCTGCAAGGGCCTCTGCATCCGGATAGTCGACGATTTGATTTTTCTTCGTCAAGAACCGTGCCTGAATTATCCGCCGATTAAATGCAGTCTGCTGAATGATGTGGCTTAGGTCATCGGCGTCTGGTGGTCACACATACGTGCCCTGGAAGTTATCTAGGAATGCGGCTTCCAGGTCTTCCCAACACCCAATTGACTCTGCGGGCAAGCTGTTAAGCCAATGCCGAGCTGGTCCTTTAAGCTTGAGTGGGAGATACTTGATGGCGTGGAGATCGTCGCCGCGTGCCATATGGATGTGGAGAAGATAATCTTTGATCCAAACCGCGGGGTCTGTTGTGCCATCGTAGGATTCAATGTTTACGGGTCTAAACCCTTCAGGGATTTGATGATCCATTACTTCGTCAGTGAAGCATAGCGGGTGTGCGGCGCCTCTGTATTGAGCAATATCACGACGCAGCTCGAGAGAGCGCTGTCTGCCATGTTCGGCCCGGCCGGGGTTATTATATCCGGTGCGACGGTATTCGTCATGGGTCGTGGGGCACCCACGTGATCCGTAGATGGATCTGGATTGCCTTGCTTTGTCCTCCAATATATCTTGCAAGTCCGGCGCGTTCCCTCTTGGCCGTACTTTTGGAGCGATGCCGGAGTGCAGTCTTGGTTGGGGCCCTGGATGCTTCTCTGTCGCGACCAGCGGGTGGTCGATTAGCCGTATCGTCTTGCTGGTGATGGAGGTATGTATGCTTCCTCCTCTAATCGGGGAGCAGCTTGCGTCTTGGATAGCTTTGGAGGGCATTGAGTTTATACTCTTGACGCGAGGACCTCGGTCCATCGATCGGCCAGCAGGTCTGATCAGCTTGAAGCTGCTGCTGCTTTTCTTTAGGCTGTTTGCCGTGGCGATAAGCCTGCGTCTAAAAGCTCTTGTTGACGGGATCCTCGGGCACGGCAGATTACGTCATCGTTGAGGCTTGCCTCGTCTTGAGAGGAGGCATATAGTTGTAATCCTCAACCTCTTAAATGCCGCCCTCTCGTGAGGGCTTGCTTCTGCATCCTCTGCTTGAGTCTTCTTTGGAGGGTTGTCTTCGGCACTTTACGGGGTATTATTATCTCCGTGCGGAATCTCCATTCTTCTTTGTGGCGGGATTTAGAGTGGCGCCATTGGCGCCGGTGCTTGGGCTGTTTCTTTAAAGAATCTGCCTCCATTTGTTTCTTCGCCGTCCCGTCTTTTGGGGTATCCACCATGTATATGTCATATGGCGAGGTGGTCTTCGATTACTGTGGGCGCTGGTTCTGATTAAATCTCCGGCATTGTCGTCCATAGCGTCGATGTCTTGAATCGTAGTCTAACATGTCGGTTAGATAAATCGAGTGGCTACAAAGTGGGTGGTGGGTGGGCTCTGAATTTCTTCGTCATCCAGTATCCCAACCATCTGGCCATAGTCCGCCAGGCTCTCGATAACGAGAGATGCTTTAGTGAATTCAGGATGTCGCCAAAAGGCGAGTATTGGAAGATGTCCGCGGCGGTGAATTCCATAACCGGCGCCCAATCCGATTTGGTTGGTAGGGGCGTGGGAGGTTTGGAGTCCGGCAAGGAGTCCGGCACCTCGGAATCACGAGTTTTGCGAGGGACAAGATTAGTGTTCGGCTCCATCGCCGTGGAAGTTGAAGCTCCCGAGGCGGTGTCCATCGACCAACCCTCTATCTGGGCAATCGGCTCCGGACTAATGGCCGAAGCGGATTCGTGTGCGGCTACCAAGGCACTGTTCGGCGGCAGAGCTAGATCATGCCCATCGCCACGGTCTTGGCGGCGCTGCTGGCTCGAGTTCGAGTTCGTCAAGATCAAGTCTCCGCGGACATCGGCCGTGAAGTTTAAACCGAATCGACTGACGGCGAGCGTAGCTTCGATCTGCTCCAGATGGCCAAGCGAATTGGTCCGCGATCGAAGCCGCCGAATCTGAAGATCTGTCCGGGAGAAAAGTCTCACCACAGACAGCGTCGTTGGTTGCGAGATGCCATCAAGCACAGCCGGTGGCGACACGGAGGAACTCTCAATGAAAGCACCAATGTCGGTGTCAAAAGCGGCGGATCTCGGGTAGGGGTCCCGAACTGTGCGTCTAGGCGGATGGTAACAGGAGGCGAGGACACGATGTTTTACCCGAGTTGGGCCCTCTTGATGGAGGTAAAACCCTCGTCCCGCTTGATTAATATTGATGATATGGGTAGTACAAGAGTGGATCTACCACGAGATCAAGGAGGCTAAACCCTAAAGCTAGCCTATGGTATGATTGTTGTAATGTATGTTGTCCTACGGACTAAAGCCCTCCGGTTTATATAGACACCGGAGGAGGATAGGGTTACACAGAGTCGGTTACAATGGTAGGAGATCTACATATCCGTATCGCCAAGCTTGCCTTCCACGCCAAGGAAAGTCCCATCCGGACACGGGACGGAGTCTTCAATCTTGTATCTTCGTTGTCTTGGAGTCCGGCGGATAATGATAGTCCGGCTATACGGACACCCCCTAGTCCAGGACTCCCTCAGTGGGATAGACAAGGTTGCTTCTTCGTGGACCCTTCGTGGGTGGAGCCCTCCATGGACTCGCGCAGCCGTTACCCTTCGTGGGTTGAAGTCTCCATCAACGTGGATGTACGATAGCACCACCTATCGGAACCACGACAAAAACATCTGTGTCTCCAATTGCGTTTGCCTCTCAAACTCCTCCCCTTTACCTTCATATGCAATTGTTTTACATTCCGCTGCTATACTCTTAGAATTGCATGTGTAGGTTGATTGCTTGACTTGTGCTAAGTTGCTAAAATCTGCCAAGACCTAAAATTGGGAAAAGGCTAGATTTTTATTTGGTCAAGTAGTCTAATCACCCCCCTCTAGACATACTTTCGATCCTACAAGTGGTATCAGAGCTTTGGTCTCCATTTTCTTTGATTTCCATAGCTTTTGGTGGTCATAGCCTTGGTTTCACAACCTAGGAGAGTATGGCGTCTAGCGAGGGAAATTACCACTGTAGAGGTCCTTACTTTGATGGTACTAATTTTGCTAGTTGGAAGCATAAGATGAAAATGCATATTCTTGGACATAACCTCACCGTTTGTGCTATTGTGTGTATTGGCTTGCAAGGTGAATTCTTTGATGGGAGAGAACCGAACCGTGAAGCTACCGCGGAAGAGTTGAAGATGCTGCAATACAATGCTCAAGCTTGTGGTATCCTCTTCAACGGATTGTGCCCCGAAGAATTCAACAAAATCAGCCGTCTTGAGAATGCAAAGGAAATTTGGGATACATTGATTGATATGCACGAAGGTACCGACTCCGTCAAGGAATCCAAGTTGGATGTGCTTCAAAGTCAGCTTGACAAGTTCAAAATGAAGGATGGTGAAGGTGTCGCTGAAATGTACTCTAGGCTTGCTCTTATCACAAATGAGATTGCCAGCTTAGGAAGTGAAGAGATGACCGACAAATTCATCATCAAGAAGATCCTAAGAGCTTTGGATGGAAAATATGATACCGTGTGCACATTGATCCAAATGATGCAAAATTACAAAGATCTCAAGCCAACGGAAGTCATTGGAAGAATTGTTGCTCATGAGATGTCACTCAAGGATAAGGAGGAGCTCCACAACGAGTCAAGTGGTGCTTACAAAGCCTCATGTGAAGCTCCCACATCATCAAGTGAGAAACAAACCTTCAATGAAGAATTGAGCCTAATGGTGAAGAACTTCAACAAGTTCTACAAGAGTAGAAGCAAGGAAAGAAGTTCCAAGTCAAGGTCCTACAATGACAAAAGATCTTCTAGTCGTGAGCATAATTGCTACAATTGTGGAAGACCCGGACACTATTCCAATGAGTGTCGACACCCTACAAAAGAAGAAGATTCTCCAAAAGAATAAGTAGAAGAGAAGAATCACCATTAAGAGAAAGAAGGAGTAGAGATGATCGTTATGAGCGAAGCACATCCGGAGAAGCAAGGATTCGGAAAGGAAGGACAAGTCATCAAGGAGCTACACAAAACGAAGACATCAAGCTCATGTTGGTGAATGGGTATCCGGCTCCGACTCCGACAATCACTCCGAGAGAAGCTATCACTCTGACTCCAAATATACTCAAGATGAAGGTGTTGCCGGTCTAGCACTTGTGTCTACCAACTCCTACGACATATTTGATTCACCAAATGAAGGACTTGGAAGATGCTTCATGGCTAAAGGCCCAAAGGTATCACACCCCGAGTAGGTTGATTTCAATAGTGATGAAGATGACTTGTTAGGTGATGATGATTTACTTGTTGACAACTCTAGTGATGAATACTATGATGAAACTTCAATTAATCATGCTAATCAAGATAAAATGAATAACAATGATAAGGAGAAGATTGAGCTCCTAACTAAAGAACTAACACTTAAGTTAGCTCATGAAACTATCTTAGGAGATCATCGAGAACTTTTAAGGACTCATGAGAAGTTATGCTTTGAAAAGCTCAATCTTGAGCAAGAGCATGAGTTCTTAAAAGCAATCAATGATGATCTTTGCAAGAAAAGTTCTTCTTACATTGCCAAGCGTTTACTCTTATCTACTTACATGCCTCAAGTCAAGTCTAGTAACAAGAACAAGAAAGATTCTTCCTCTAGTAGTAACAATAATCATGCTAAATCCAATGTTGTTGCTTCTAGTAGTTCTCTTGATTCCACTAATGATTCTCTTAGCCAAGTTACACTTGAGCAAGAAAATAGCCTTTTGAAGGGAATTATAGAGAAAGGTGTTTACAAGAGCCTTGCCGAGAGTAAGCAATTCAAGGAAATTGTACTCAAGCAAGGAAGGCACCGGAAGAACCAAGGTGTTGGTTTTGAACGAAAGTTCAATGCCAATGGAGTTGAGTGGGAAGAAGATCAATACCCCAAGACGAAGTTTGTTCCTCAACAAGAGAAGTATTATCCTACTTCTTTCAAAGGGACACAAGCTCAAGGTGATCTTCCACCACAAGACCACAAGCAAAAAGGCAAGGACAAGCTTCAAGAGGAGATTGATGCATTTGAAGAAGCTCCTAAGGCCTTAGTCAAGTGGGTTCCCAAGACTACATCAAGTTCTACTTCATCAAGTTTGACTACGACTCCAAGGATTCCCATCAAGATGATGTGGATCCCGAAGAAGAACTAGAGAGTTCTTGAGCGTGACTCCGCCAACATCCTTCACTCATATCATTTTGGCAAGAACAAGTGCAATCAACTTCCACATCTTGCACTAGTTCAAGGAGTCACAAACCCTCTTGTTGGTAAGACAAGGGACAAGGTAACCTAGTGCTTTCATGGACATCATCTTGTGTGTGCATCACTCTATGTCTATGGATATCCTTGTGTGTTCCTTGTGGGACTAACCCGTGTAGGTATTGAAAGTGCAACTCACTCCAAAGGATTGCTCCAAATGATCTACATCAACATTGAGCATCCACATCTTCAACACCTACATGAAGTCATCATCGACAAAACCCAAGGTTAGTTCATCCCTCTTAGGGTGGATCTCACATCTAGGGGGAGCTTTACTCTAAGAATTGAGCTAAAGCAACTCTAATGGTGTGAACACAACAATGCTTTATGCAAAAGTGGTAACCCCACTTGTGCTTAAACGATGAGTATGACCTATGATCAAATGTTCTCATTTGACTCCTAAGTCAATATACTCATATATAGATGACCTAGTCACCGCTAATTGTTTGATAGATGCTAGAATTGTGTGTGCATGCTTTGTCACATATTTCATTTGCCATTTTATTGTGTGAGCATGTTGGTTGCATATTTTACTCATTCGAGGACATCCACTTGTAGTTTGATTGTTTGGTCTCTTTTTATTTTGCCAAGTGGATGGACAAGAATGCCTAAGAACCTCTCTAGCTATCTATGCTTTTCTTGTCTCAAACTCTATTCATGCTATATCACAAAGTTTGATCAAGTCAGATTCGAACCACTCAGTGCGAGGAGCACTCGGAGTCCCCGATTCGTCATAGACTTAAACTTCCAAAACCTCTTTGTGCGTTTCGGTCTGACCGATTCAACCTTTCGGTCATACCGAGATCACTAAGTTGATCTAGGTTTTCAATATCGGTGCAACCGATTTGAACTTTTCGGTCACACCGAGTTGCAGTAACTGTTTGCAGTAATGCATCTCGATGCCACCGAGTTGTTCCACTCGGTCACGCCGACAGGGTCAGGCTATATATACCCCCGGGCCAAAATTTGGAAATTTTTCCGAAACCCTTCGCCCGCGCACAGCCTGCTCTGCCTCTTCGGGTCTTCGGATCGTCCTCCCGTCGCCATCGACTTCCCGCCGCTGGTCACCGCCACCGTCAGCGGATTCGCTCCGCCAAGATCGCCGTAGCAAATCCATCGCCGCATTAGGGTATGGATTTGAACTTTGTGCTATTCTTAACTCCGATTCCTAGCACATTGTATTGCCATGAATCTTGCCACGTTTGAAATCTTCCTATCGAGCGAAACTACTCCGTAGATTAGTCTTGGATTGAAAATTTAGGGTTAGGTTTCCACCGAATTCATCTCGGACCGACCGAGTTGTAGAAATTGGTAGCTCCGAACTGCTGTCTGTGGAAAACTAAAACTAAGTTTTTGACTCAATTGTTTTGCAAAAACCTCTGTGCTTTGTGATGCTCATCCACTCTACCTCATCTACATCTATTCACAGGGTCTGCTGTGAGAGTTTGCATCATGTCAGATCAGAGTGACAGTCAGAACAAGTCTGAGGAGCAAGTTCGTATGAGTGAGGGCACTAGTCCCTCCAGCAGTTGTGATGAGGGTAGCAGAAGCACACCCAGCAATTGGCCAAAGGCAGCCACCAGGGCAAGGAAGAAGAAAACCTCAGATTCTGAAGATGAGGACTATGTGGCAGTTGAGGATGAGGCCACTGTCGGTGTCAAAACCGGCGGATCTCGGGTAGGGGTCCCGATCTATGCGTCTTAGGCTGATGGTAACATGAAGTAAGGGACACAATGTTTACCCAGGTTCGGGCCCTCTCGATGGAGGTAAACCCTACTTCCTACTTGATTGATATTGATGATATGAGTAGTACAAGAGTAGATCTACCACGAGATCATATAGGCTAAACCCTAGACGCTAGCCTATGATGATTATGATTGTAATTGTGATCAGCCTTCTAAGGACCAACCTCTCCGGTTTATATAGACACCGGAGAGGGCTAGGGTTTACACGGAGTCGGTTACAAGGAAGGAAATACAATATCTGGATCACCAAGCTTGTCTTCCACGCAAACGAGAGTCCCATCCAGACACGGGACGGAGTCTTGAGTCTTGTATCTTCACGCTCCAATAGTCCGGATGATATATAGTTCGGCTGTCCGGATACCCCCTGTCGGTGTCAAAACCGGCGGATCTCGGGTAGGGGGTCCCGAACTATGCGTCTAGGCGGATGGTAACAGGAGACAAGGGACACGATGTTTTTACCCGAGTTCGGCCCTCTCGATGGAGGTAAAACCCTACTCTGCTTGATTGATATTGATGATATGGGTAGTACAAGAGTGGATCTACCACGAGATCAAGGAGGCTAAACCCTAGAAGCTAGCCTATGGTATGATTGTTGTAATGGTTGTTAGTCCTCGGACTAAAACCCTCCGGTTTATATAGGCGCCGGAGAGGGCTAGGGTTACAGTGGGTTACAATGGTAGGAGATCTACATATCCTATCGCCAAGCTTGCCTTCCACGCCAAGGAAAGTCCCATCCAGACACGGGACGAAGTCTTCAATCTTGTATCTTCATAGTCTTGGAGTCCAGCCGATGATGATAGTCCGGCTATCCGGACACCCCCTAGTCCAGGACTCCCTCAGTAGCCCCTGAACCAGGTGATGGAGTCATATACCTAGGGTAGGGTCATAGACCTGATCTAAATACCCTACCCAAGGCCACCCTTAGAAGAGATCACCTTCCAGTCGACCTACGAGGAGCCCACTCGACTGACTTGAAGGACTCGACCATGAGGACTCACTCGACCACCAGAAGGTCAAGAAGCACTCTGTACTGCAACGGTCTGTAATTAAGTAGACTTTATGGTAGTTAAGACACTTTATGTGGGCGTTACGATGCGCGCCTGCACTTAATGTACTTTAAACCCTTCATTACATGGGCTGGCAGGGGTCCTGGCGCACTCTATATAAGCCACCCCTCCACAGGCAGAAGGGTTCGCACCCCTGTACTTCATGTACACATAATCCACTCGACCGCCTTGGGCTTGAGGCGTGGGGCTTTACTTCCTCAGAAGGGCCTGAACTCGTACATCTCTTGGGTTTACAACCTCTCCATAGCTAGGACCTTGCCTCTCCATACCTACCCCCACTCTACTGTCAGACTTAGAACCACGACAGTTGGCGCCCACCATGGGGCCGGTGTTTTAGCGATTTTCTGGAGAAGTTGCGACTCTTTCGAGTACTTTCATCATAGTTGCTACTGGAGTTTTGGTCGAGGGCCGCGAGATCCGTCTTGGCGCTCTCACCTTCATCGCCGACGACTCCGCATGGCTCCAGGAGGCTCCACTCGATGTTGATGCGCTCCCCGTCCGCGGTGCGACGCATTTTCGCGCATGCGTCCGCGGTGTTCTGCTGCGACAACCGTCGACCCCGTATCGGTCGACTCCCCTATCGGCTAACCTCCCGGTCTCCCACTAAGCGCAAGCGCTCTGGTGATCGAGGCTTCAGCGGTGGGTGAAGCACGCGGTGGCTCGCCAGACGGCCACCGCTCAAGTTGCGGCAATCGAGCCTGACGAATCCCTCTACGGCTGTTCGATCTGTCGGCCGGCTCGTAGAGACGCATCCGTCGCGATAGCGATGATCCGCGGCAGAAATCTTGATGGTCAACGGGCCTCGCAGTCCTCCTGGCTTCGCCCATGAGGGCGGGGCAGGCGGCGGGAACGACCCCGCACGAGACCACGAAGAGTACCAGCCCGAGCCACTCGACTCTCTGCAGAGGGAAGAGCTTTGCCGCAGGAACATGGATGCCCTGCATACTCCCATCGCGGGAGAAACCCCCGAGGCTCGCGCCTTGGAGGAGGCACGTTTAGCCAACTTGGCTGAACGCGCTCGTCTGGAGAACCTTCAGCGAGCACTTTCGGCGAAGCGAAGCGCAGCGAGTTCCAGCATGTCGGCGTCAACTCTTCCCACCGACTCGGTATATCGAACCCCAATCCAGAATTTAGCAACCTGCGACCCGTATAGCGAGTCCATCAACCCTCTCGGTCGGAAGCCGGGAGAGGCTTCTTGAATCGAGATTTGCTCCGGCAGCAGGAGACCAGAATTCAGCCGTGTCGCGATCGCACAACATAATTCACGGTCGATCCGTCACTTGAATACGGTTCATCGGCTCATAGTCCCGATCGCCTCCAAGGGCGTGAAGGACATGAGAATCGGCGAGACCATTACGGAGACCGACACGACCGTGATGATAGGCGTCGAGTGCCCACTTCCCCGAGGGTGGGTCTTACGCTCCTCGGCAGCAAAATGACAAAGTCCAACTTCGGTGTGGGGCGAAGAGCTCCAAAGTGGACCCGAGGAACCGAGGCTTGACGCACGATCCATTATCATGCAGGGGCTTGGTCGACTGAACAGAGCCCATCGGGTGGGCTCGACAGAGATCGCCCTAAGCGATCGAACGCATGTTTCGGTCCGAATGTTTCAGCGAGGCTATCGAGCCGCAGTGATCCCCCAATTTCAGGTTGGCAACTAGAGTAAGCAAGTTCACGGTGAGTCAAGCCCGAAACTTGGCTTGAGGACTACCGAGTGGCGGTTCAGATTGGTGGTGGGAATGACGAGGTGGCCATGAAGCATTTGCCCCTCATGTTGGAAGGTTCTGCCAGAGCGTGGTTGAATCAGCTACCTCCTAGCAGCATTTACACTTGGGAAGATCTGTCCCGAGTGTTCGTCGGAACATTTGAAGGAACTTGCAAGCGACCTGCTGGATTGACAGAGCTGCAAGTTTGTGTACAGAAGATGAATGAGACTCTCAGAGAGTATATTCAGAGATGGATCACTTTGCATCATACCGTGGAGAACGTGTCTGATCATCAGGCAGTCTGCGCCTTCAAGGATGGTGTCAAGAACAGAGAATTGAGTTTGAAGTTTGGTCGAACCGGAGACATGACCCTGAATCGGATGATGGAGATTTCTACAAAGTACGCCAACGGTGAAGAACAAGACCGACTCCGAAGCGGCAAGTACAAGCCGAGTCAGTCGGAGAAAGGAAACACTAGTCGGAAACAGAAGTGGAAGGCTGAACCAGCAGCTCCTAGAGAGGCTCTGGCCATGACTCAGGAAAAGTTCAAAGGGAAACCAAAAGGATCCTGGAACCCTAAGAAGGTGAAGGATAAAGAGGGAAACGACGTGATGGATATGCCGTGTCACATCCACACGAAGAAAGATGAAGAGGGCAATATCATTTACCCAAAGCATACCACTCGCTAATGTCGACTCCTGATCCAGCAGTTTCAAAAAAACAGTCCAAGGACAAGGAAAAGGAGTCTGACAAGGCTGAAGACAAGGAGGACAGTGAGGGAGGATATCCGCATGTCAACTCTACTCTGATGATCTTCGCAGATGTAGAGAGCAAGAGTCGACTGAAGGTCATTAACCGTGAGGTGAACATGGTTGCCCCAGCAAAACCAAGTTATCTGAGATGGTCCCAAACACCCATCACATTTGACCAGTCTGATCACCCAACTCATATCGCCACCCCCGGGAGGCAAGCGTTGGTGGTCGACCCAATTGTCGAAGGCACTCAACTGACGAAAGTGCTGATGGACGGTGGTAGCAGACTGAACTTGTTGTATGCAGACACACTGAAAGGAATGGGCATTCCGATGTCCCGACTGAGCACCAGTAACATGAGCTTTCATGGAGTTATACCAGGAAAGAAGGCCGAGTCACTTGGCCAAATAGCTCTGGACGTGGTGTTTGGTGATTCAAAGCATTTTCGCAAGGAAAAGTTGACGTTTGAGGTCGTGGATTTTCAGAGTGCGTACCATGCCATTTTGGGGAGACCAGCTTACGCACGATTCATGGCTCGACCATGCTACGTGTACCTCAAACTGAAGATGCCCGGCCCCAAAGGAGTGATCACTGTCACTGGCGATCGGAAAAAGGCAGAAGAGTGTTTCCAGAAAGTCTCAAAGATTGCGATTCCTGTGGCAGTGTGGTCGAGTTTGAAGAATACAAGCAAAATGCAGATCCGAGTGATTTGTCATGCGAGCCAAGAAGCCCGCCACAGAATCGCATTTCATCGTCCAAATGAGGCGAAGCATGTCCACATTCACCCGACCGACCCCAATGCAGCCCGACCCACATCTCCACAACACTCGACCGAAATAGGAAGAAGCGCTCATCCAGTTCCTCCGTGAGAATCGGACATTTTTGCATGGAAGCCACCGACATGCGAGTGTTCAGGGGTGGTGAGCATCGCCTTAGAGTCGACTCATCAGCAAAACCAGTTAAAGAGCATCTTGGCGGTCCGCCGTCCGAAGAGAAAGGCTATTGGTGAGGAAGTGGCTCGACTGTTGGCGGCAGGATTTATCCGAGAGATATACCACTCCAAGTGGCTCGCTAATGTCATCATGGTTCCTAAGAAGCACAAATCACTCAGAATGTGCATTGATTTCAAGCACATCAATCGGCCTGCCGAAAGATCATTTTCTCTCCTCGCATTGATCAAATTGTTGACTCGACCGCGGGATGCGAGAGATTGTCTTTTCTAGACGCCTATTCCGGGTACCATCAGATCCGTCTGTATGGACTCGACGAGATAAAAACAACTTTCATCACTCCATTCGGGTGCTTCTGCTATATCACCATGCCATTCGGCCTCAAGAATGCCGGAGCCACATTTATGCGAATGATTCAGAAGTGTTTACTCACTCAAATCAGTCGGAATGTGGAAGCATATATGGATGATATCGTGGTCAAGTCACGAAAAGGTTCCGACCTGCTCGCTGACCTCGCCGAAACATTTGCCAACCTCAGAAGGTATGATATCAAGCTCAATCCATCAAAGTGCACATTCGGAGTTCCTGGTGGCAAGTTACTCGGTTTTCGTTTCGAGAGAGGATCGGCGCTAACCCGAGAAGATCGGCACTATTCTCCTAATGAAATGCCTGTGCGAGTGCACGATGTCCGAAGCTTCTTGGATGCTTGGCGCATTAAGTCGATTCATCTCACGACTCGGTGAAAAGGCATTGCCTCTTTACCGATGATGAAGAAGGCGGAACAAGTTCGAGTGGACTCGAAGCTGATGCAGCGTTTGCGAGCTAAAAGCTCTGCTCTCCACCCAGCCGGTGCTTGCCGCCCAATCAGCAAAGAGCCTCTGTTGCTTTATATCGCAGCCACGGGACAAGTCATCGATGCGGTACTTACGGTCGGCGGGAAGAAGAAGGAAAGCCTTCAAAGTTCAGCACCCAAAGTATTATTTGTGCAAGTTTTGACCCCGTCAAGCAGAGATACCCTCATTATCGAAGCTTGTGTATGGGATATACATGACCACGAAGAAGGTTGCTCATTATTTCTCGATCATTCCATCACGATCGTCGACGCTCCACTTCGAGATTCTACACAATAGAGATGCAAGCGGTCGAGTGGCGAAATGGGCGATTGAACTTCTTCCCTTGATATCAGGTTTGAGGCAAAGAAAGCCATTAAGTCCCGAGCAATAGCAGATTTCCTCGCGAGTGGATTGAACAACAAAGACAGCCGGTGAAGTTCACTCGAGCATTGGACCATGTTCTTTGATGGCTCTAAAATGCTGAATGGTTCCGGTGTTGGGGTGGTCTTGGTTTCCCCCAGAGGAGATAAGCTTAGATATGTGCTCCAGATTCACTTTGGTTCCTCCAACAATGAGGCAGAGTATGAGGCCCTCTTATATGGATTGCGCATGGCCGTTTCACTCGGCGTCCGTCGCCTGATGGTCTATGGCGATTCAGATCTAGTGTTCAACCAAGTGATGAAAGAGTGGGACGTAAGAAGCCCAGCCATGACTGGATACTGCAATGCAGTGAGGAAGCTGGAAAAGAAGTTTGAGGGGTTAGAGCTCCATCACATATCCCGACTGAAAAATCAAGCGGTGATGATCCGCAAAGATAGGTTCAAGAGAGAAGCCATTCAGTGGTGTGTTCTTGGAGCATATACACACTCCATTAGTCAAAGAAGATCCTTTCACCGAAGAAGCTCCACAGCCCAAGAGTGCCACAGATCCGACTGAGGTTGAGGTCCCAGCAGTGGTCGACTTGGTCATGGAGGTCTTAGTGGTCATTCCCAACTGGATAGTTCCGTATATCGCGTATATCCTGAGAAAAGAGCTCCCAGAGGATGAGGAAGAGGCTCGACAGATCGTCCGTCGATCCAAAGCCTTTACCGTAATCAAAGGACAGTTATACAGAGAGAGCGCGACTGGAGTTGGTCAGAAATACATAACGCCAGAAGAAGGTCGAATCATCCTTGATGATATCCACTCGGGGACCTATGGTCATCATGCGTCCTCTCGGACCATCGTGGCCAAAGCATACCGAGCCGGATTTTACTGGCCAAGGGCGAATGAGATGGCAAAGGAAATAGTGGACAAGTGCGAAGGATGTCAGTTCTACTCAAATATGTCACACAAGCCCGCGTCAGCTCTGAAGACCATTCCACTCGTCTGGCCTTTCGCAGTATGGGGGTTGGACATGGTCGGCCCCTTGAGAACAGGTCGAAGTGGTTTCACGCATGTACTGGTGGCAGTCGACAAGTTCACCAAGTGGATTGAAGGTAAGCCTATCAACAACCTTGACGCCGGTACTGCTGTTAGCTTCATCAGGGAACTGATATTCAGATATGGAGTCCCGCACAAAGCATCATTACGTATAATGGGTGAACTTTGACTCGGAGGAATTCAGGATTTCTGCAACTCTCAAGGCACACGAGTCGACTACGCTTGATCGCTCATCCGCAATCGAATGGACAAGCAGAGCGAGCCAATGGCTGATCCTCAAAGGGTTGAAACCCGATGATCGTGATCTCAAGCATGCGGCTGGAGCATGGGTCATTTAACTTCCCTTGGTGCTTTGGGGATGCGGACCACGCCTAATCGGTCGACGGAAGAACTCCATTCTTCTTGGTCTATGGAGCTGAAGCAGTCTTGCCGAGTGATCTTCTTCACAATGCTCCTCGAGTTGAACTCTACAACGGGCGTAAGCTGAACAAGCGCGCAGGGCCAATCGACCTTTTAGAAGAAGAAAGGAGATGGCTCGATCCGATCGACTATCTACCAACAAGATTTGCGTCGCTTCCACGCCAGAAATGTGAGAGGTCGAGCTTTCCAGGAAGGAGATCTGGTTCTCCGAGTGGATCAGTGAAACAACACAAGCTTGCTCCTTCTTGGGAAGGACCCTTCATCGTCACCAAGGTTCTCCTAGCAGGGCATACCGTCTCTACAATGTCAAGCACAATATCGACGAGCCCCGAGCTTGGAACGCGGAACTACTCCGCCCATTTTACACTTAAAGTTTCCACTCGGATGAGTTGTAATAAAATACTTCTGTAGTTCATGGATTACAAAAAATAGTGTCATAATTTCTCCATAATTTTTGTCACTTTTTATTTGTCCAATAAAAATTTTCCCCTCAGTGGGTGACTTAGCCGCGAATCCGTTTCGCCTAAGTTTGTAAAAAATCCTTACCGAGTGGTGAGCCAGCCTTCCACTCGGAGGCTTAGCTGCGAATCCATTTCACCTAAGTTTCAACAAAATCCTACCGAGTGGTGAGCCAGACTCCCACTCGGAGGCTTAGCTGCAGTCCAAGTACTCGCCTAAGTTCAAATAAAATCCTACCGAATGGTGAGCCAGACTCCCACTCGGAGGCTTAGCTGCAGTCCAAGTACTCGCCTAAGTTCAAATAAAATCCTACCGAGTGGTGAGCCAGACTCCCACTCGGAGGCTTAGCTGCAGTCCAAGTACTCGCCTAAGTTCAAATAAAATCCTACCGAGTGGTGAGCCAGACTCCCACTCGGAGGCTTAGCTGCAGTCTAAACACTCGCCTAAGAACAAATACAATGTGCGCTTGTAAGGAGGACGAGGTGCAGGTCGACTGCGACCCTCTCCTCTGAGCTACGCCACAAGTACAACGTGCGCTCGTAAGGAGGACGAGGTGCAGGTCGACTGCGACCCTCTCCTCTGAGCTCGCCACAAGTACAACGTCTTGCTCGAAGGAGGACGAGGTGCAGGTCGACCGTGACCCTCTCCTCCGAAGCTCGCCACAAGTACAATGTGCGGTCGTGGGAGGACGAGGTGCAGGTCGATCGCGACCCTTTCCTCTGAGCTACGCCACAAGTACAACGTCTTGATCGTGGGAGGACGAGGTGCAGGTCGATCATGACCCTCTCCTCTGAGCTCCGCCACAAGTACAATGAGAAAATCCTACCGAGTGAAGAGCAAACCTCTCACTCGGGGGCTTAGCTGCAGCCCCGTGCTCGCCTAAGGTATAAAAATCCTACCGAGTGAAGAGCAAACCTCTCACTCGGGGGCTTAGCTGCAGCCCAGTGCTCGCCTAAGGTATAAAATCCTACCGAGTGAAGAGCAAACCTCTCACTCGGAGGCTTAGCTGCAGCCCAGTGCTCGCCTAAGGTATAAAAATCCTACCGAGTGAAGAGCAAACCTCTCACTCGGGGGCTTAGCTGCAGCCAGTGCTCGCCTAAGGTATAAAATCCTACCGAGTGAAGAGCAAACCTCTCACTCGGGGCTTAGCTACAGCCCAAGTGCTCGCCTAAGGTATAAAAATCCTACCGAGTGAAGAGCAAACCTCTCACTCGGGGGCTTAGCTGCAGCCCAGTGCTCGCCTAAGGTATAAAAATCCTACCGAGTGAAGAGCAAACCTCTCACTCGGGGGCTTAGCTGCAGCCCAGTGCTCGCCTAAGGTCTAAAAATCCTACCGAGTGAAGAGCAAACCTCTCACTCAGGGGCTTAGCTGCAGCCCAGTGCTCGCCTAAGTGAATTAAGGAATAAGTCGACTGCAATAAGCGTCTTGCTTTAAACCTGCAAAAGACATTTCAGGACAAAACCAAGCGTATTCAAACAACGAATCCAAGTTCAGATCGATACCTAAAGGAACCGAAAGTGCTCAGTCACTAAGCCTGTTAAGGTTTATCGGTTACAAAATCACTCGGCATACCGAGGAAAATTTAAAGGGTTGAGCTCAAAGAAGTTTTTTACCCCTCATGTGGAGGGCTGGAAGGCGCAACAAACTCATCAATGTCAATTCCGTCCGCAATCTGAGTGGCGGCAGCGATGCAGGTCTCCATGAAGGACCTGAAGTCATGCTTCTTGGTGTTGGCCACGCGAAGAGCCGCCAACTTATCTTCTCGCGCATCTTTGCAGTGGACTTGAGCCAAACACAGAGCAACATCTGCGCCACACCTTGCAGAGGATTTTTTCCACTCCTACACTCGACCAGGAACTGTGTTTAGTCGAGCCATCAGCGACTCGAGGTCATTCTGGAGTGTCTCCCTAGGCCAGAGCATGGTGTCGATGCGAGAAGTGGCGACCTTCAGCCTTGCAAGATAGTCAACAACAGCGGCAACGCGGGACTCAAGGCGGAACACATTCATGGCAGCTTCATCGGTCATTGGAGAGTTGACGGGGTCCAAGTTCGGTTCTAGTCGACTGGTTTCCTCTTCAAAGTTTTGACAGAATTCTGCAAGGACAATCACCGAGTGAAGGCAATGGTCGAATGGAAAGATCGCTGTTGAAAATGATTGTCGAGCGTAAAGGTTTACCTTCGAGCATAAGGAACAGCTTCTTGGCAAGTCCACTCAGGAAGGCCTCCAGATCATTTTTCTTCCCAGTCAACTGACTGACCTTGTCGGTCAAGGCAGCTTGGTCGGCCATTTTCGATCGACTTCCTTGTTGGCAATCCCAAGAGCAGCTTTCAGATTAGTATTTTCTTCTTCGAGCTTGGTGACTGAAGCTAACTTCTCGTCAGCAAGCTTGATCTTCTCAGCTAGCTCAAGGTCTTTTTTCTTCTGGGCCTCCTTCACCTTGCCTGCAAGTTACAACAAGGTCAGATTTTGAAACAAATAAAGGGAAAAAGGAGTCGTCGAGGCCTCACCGAACATACCTTTGGTCTCCTCCTTCGCCTTCGTCAGATTCTCCTGAACCAGCTTCAGATCCAGCTCGAGCTGAATGTGCTTGTGCTCCAGCTCGGTATAACGAGCCGCAAGGTCACAGGAGTTCTGTGACGAACCAATCGACAAAATATCAAGGATAATTCACTTCCGAGTGGATAAGAGAAAATCATGCATTTCTAAGACTACAGCCGAATACAAACATTCGACCGTAGTCTCGGGGACTACACCCAGCGGGTGCACTCAGCGTGCCCCCACTAGTTCTATTAAAGACAGAGTCGACCAGTTGACCCAAAAAAAAACAACAAGACGTATTCTTTAGACTGTAATCGACTGCAAGCAGTCGACCACAGTCTCGGGGACTACACCCAGTGGGTGCACTCAGCGTGCCCCCACTGGTTTGGGAAATCCATTTGCCTCAGTCGAATGACGGAAAGACTGAACTTATAAAGCCTAAGGCCATCGCCAAGTGATCGACCTTAGCCTTGGGGATTACACACGGGGTGCACTCAGCGTGCCCCCGCTAGCACGGAGTTTCAATCGACACACCCAGTGGGTGATTGCTATGGATTCCGGAAAGAAAAGCTTTTTGATAGCATATCCTAACAGAACAGGCGATCCGAGTGTCCTAAACATTGCTTTGAAGAGCAGAACCGGCATCGTAAGATGCCTGGCTCGCATCCCGGATGGCCTTCACCTACTCCATCATGATCCCTGCCTGGCGTATCGCCTCCTTTGCGGCACTAGCTTGGTCCTCTGGGACGTGGTGCGTCGTGAAGAGGGAAGGCTGTGCGGCACTCGACGAAGCGGGGAGAGCACTCGTCAGTGGAACCGCGAAGGACACGGTGTGTCGAGTGGTGTTCTCCTCCTCCGCGACCAGAGTCTCGGGCGCCGTCACATCCTGGGCCACCCTGTTGGCAGACGCTTTCCTACTCCTCCTGTGCTTCAACGGTTCCTCATCGTCATCATCATCAGGAAGAGTGATAACGACATTAGACGGAGCTACAGAAAGAATCAGAATTAGAGTTCATGAGTCAACCGGCTAAAAAGGAATTAAGAGTATAGTACCAGGGTTTGAGGTTGCTGCATCCTCCATCTCATGGTCGTCAGCCCTGGCTGAGGTCTCAGAAGTAGCAGCACTACAATTCCAAAGAATCAGTCGGCTAACTCAAGGGTCGATCAGAGATAAAGCTCGCACAAAACAAGAAGACTTAAGCAGCGTGTTTACCCTGATATGGTGGGGATGGACACCTTCATCTTCGGCAGGAGTTTGGTCGGCTTTGACGGGGCCACCCTGGACTGCTTCGACGCCTTTTCAGTCGGCACCGGAGAAGTGGTCCGAGGGCGCTTGGTCGACTGCGCGACAGCCGCAACCCCCTTGCCACGTTTAGTCACAGGGTCATGGACAAGCTTCGACCGCCTTTCCGAGCGCGGTGGTGCGACCTCCTCCTCCTCCTCTTCTTCGTCCTCCTCATCGTCATCATCATCATCATCATCCTCAGCGGCATCCGAGTCCCACTCCTCCTGGCTCTCGCCCCCGCTCGCTTCTCCCTCTTCAGTCGGAGCTTGTGCTCCATTGGGCATCTAGTACAGCTCGGTGAGGGCCTGATAGACATCAAGACAAAGATCAATCGACCAATTTGCGGAGAAAACAGAAATAAATATGACAAGAATACAATGGAAGGTAGAGCGGACATACCTTGTCTGGAACGCTGTGATGGTCGAGTGGAGAGATCCTTCTGGCTCCACGGGGGTTATCCTTGTTCCCAGTGACCGCGGCCATCCACCTTTCCACCGTGGCATCGTCAACTACTTCTGGGTGGATCCGAGTCTCATCTTCAGTTCTGCAGTACAACCACATGCAATGGCTCCGGAACTGAAGAGGCTGGATACGCCGCCTAAGAAAAACCTCCAAGAGGTCCATACCAGTTACTCCATCTCGAACCAACTGAACTACGCGCTCCATCAGCATCTTCACGTCGGCTTTCTCCTCCGGAATCACCTTCAGAGAGGAGGGTTTGTTCACTCGATCCATGGTAAACTGAGGGAGTCCACTCGACTGCCCCGGCGTCGGCTCGTTCTGGCAATAGAACCAGGTCGACTGCCAGCCTTTGACTGACTCGGGAAACGTCATGGCTGGGAAGGTGCTCTTGTTCCTCATCCGATCCCCTGCACCTCCACACATCTGGACAACTTTGGTTTTGTCGTCACTGGGCTCGCTTTCTTCACGGTCCGAGAGCGACACGTGAATATGTGCTTGAACAAGCCCCAGTGCGGTCGACAACCCAGAAAATTCTCACACATGGACACAAACGCGGCAAGATAGGCGATAGAATTCGAGGTGAAGTGGTGGAGTTGCGCTCCAAAGAAGTTCAAGAAACCACGGAAGAAAACACTCGGTGGCAAAGAAAATCCGCGGTCGACGTGGGTAGCCAGAAGCACGCACTCACCCTCTTCCGGCTGGGGCTGCCACACTTTGCCTAGAAGCCTTGCGGCTCCGTGGGGGATCAGACTGTCGTTGGCCATGTCGAGGAGATCCGTCTCCGTGATGGTCGACCGGATCCAATCTCCCTGGACCCAGCCGTTCGGCAGACGAGATCTAGACGAAGACCCGCCGCGGCTAGTGGTTCTCCCCTTCGCCTTCTCCGTCGCCGATGCCTTCTTCGTGCGCTCCAGCGCTGCCGTCTTCTCCTTCACCATGGCTGCCGGTGAGACGCGCGAGGAGAGGTTGTGTGGAGGCGAGAGCGGGCGCGTTGGGCGGAGACGAGGAGAGCAGAGAGGGAATGTAGAGGCACTATTCAAAAACCCTCGCCGGGCGCATTTATAAGATCCCTTCCGAGTGGATGACAGGTGGGCCCGGTCGATCTAATCACATCCCGAAACAGTCGCGCGGACGCGATACGTGGCGAAAAAGGCGGCGCGAGAATCAAGGCGTCTATGCCCTATCCCATCCGAACGCCGCGGTCCGCCCCGCTTCGCGCGCTTCCCCAAATTTCATATCCCGCAGAATCCGCAAACGGCAGATCGGTCTACATCGACGTGGATTTCTGCGATCCGTCAGCCGAAATTGTCAAAGTCCAAAAGATCACTCGACGAAAGAAAAGAATGGATCGAGTCGACTAAAGAAAAGTTGCTAAGCTATCGACAAGGAGATTATTGGTCCAAGACAGCGCAGGACCAGCACACAAAAGCCAGTCGGAAACAACATCAACTCCTTCACTCAAGCCTCAATCCATTCGGGGGCTAATGATGGAGTCATATACCTAGGGTAGGGTCATAGACCTGATCTAAATACCCTACCCAAGGACACCCTTAGAAGAGATCACCTTCCAGTCGACCTACGAGGAACCCACTCAATTGACTTGAAGGACTCGACCATGAGGACTCACTCGACCACCAGAAGGTCAAGAAGCACTCTGTACTGCAACGGTCTGTAATTAAGTAGACTTTATGGTAGTTAAGACACTTTATGTGGGGCGTTACTAGTAACGCCCCAGACTTAATGTACTTTAAACCCTTCATTACGTGGGGGGCAGGGTCCTGGCAAGACTCTATATAAGCAACCCTCCACAGTGTAAGGGTCGCACTGCATTTCTTATACACATAATCCACTCGACCGCCTTCGGGCTCCGAGACGTAGGGCTTTTACTTCCTCCGAGAAGGGCCTGAACTCGTACATCTCTTGTGTTTACAACCTCTCCATAGCTAGGACCTTGCCTCTCCATACCTACCCCCACTCTACTGACAGACTTAGAACCACGACACCAGGCTTCAATGACGATGAGTCCGGCGCACATATTGTTCGGCATTGCAAGGCGGGTTCCTCCTCCGAATAATTCATAAAAGATTGTGAACACCAGGATAGTGTCCGGCTCTGCAAAATAAATTCCACATACTACCGTAGAGAGAATAATATATACACAAACTCAATCTGCTGACGTATTTTGTGGCGTGACGTCACACCACTGCCAAGCCTTTACTTGAATTGTTTTACTATACCACCTCGGTAGCGTTTAGCGGCGGTTTCCTTGGCACGCCTTGTCGGCAGAGATCGTGTTCCCCTTATTCAGGATTCCCATCAATACGGACGTGGTAACCCAACCGCGCCGCTGCCATGCCCTCTATCGGCGCAGTCCCAAACGGTCACGGGGCGGCTCTTGGTATTCTCCTCTTTATAATGGGACCAAGGCTCGTTTCTTTTCTTCAATCCTCAATCGAATCTGCCCCTCGCCCCGAGTTCCAACACCCAGAGCCTCAGATTCGAGCATCTCGGACCTTCAACGATGTCCGGCTCCGACCTATAGGGCCAGTGGATGCCCTCCTCCGTCACGGAAGAGGACGTGCAAAAGCTGAGAGAAGCCAAGTACCTGACTTACGAGATTTCGCATAGGTTGCCCACCAAAGGGCAAGTCATTCCCACTCCCGAGCCCGGCGAAAGCGTCGTGTTTGTGTCCCACCTCCGTCGGGGTTTAGGCTTCCTGATGGATCCTTTTGTGAGAGGGATCATGTTTTACTATGGGTTGGAATTCCACGACTTGGCTTCGGAGTCCATCCTCCATATCTCATCATTCATTGTCGTCTGCGAAGCCTTCCTTCGCACCACCCCTCACTTCGGCTTGTGGCTCAAAACCTTCAACGTGGAGCCGAAGATGATCAAGGGGCATCAAGCAGAGTGCGGCGGGGCGGCTGTAAGCAGGAGGGCCGATGCTCCATGGCCCGAGGGCTCTTTCTAGGAGGAGCTCGGCTTGTGGCAATAGGAGTGGTTCTACATAACCGCTCCGAGGGGCAGCAGGCAGAAGCCGCCGCCCATCTTCCGCTCGGGCCCTCCACAGCGGCTGATGTCATGGGTCAACCAAGGGCTCAACTAGGGGCCGTCAAAGGATGTACCCCTATTGCAGGGCCGGATTCGAGACCTCCAAGAGAGGGAGATCAATCTGGTCGTAGTGATGCAGGTTATGCTGATTCGGCGTCTCCTGCCCTGCAAGCGTCGCCCCCTCCGTCTGTGGGAGTTCAATCCAGAGGGGCCACGAGCTCTTCAACACTTTATGGGTACGGCACCCGCGGAGATGTATAAATTGTTCTTCGGATCACAAGAAGTGTGTCCGGAATTGACCGAGGATGCCGGTCTAAGCTGCAATCGCCCGGATGCTCAGGGAAGTAACCCTGTGTCCGAACACACCATTTGTTTGCGCCTTCTTGAATTTGCTTTTTAACCGATCGTCCCTTGAATAGGAGTGGGTAGCGCAGGCGAAACTGATACGGTGTCCGGCCCCCCTCCCGGAGACCGCGCTGGATCCCGTGCTGGTCAGGATGCTGGAGGTCACGCCTTCAGAGGAAGGCGAAGGGGAAAACAGAGGAACTACCGCCTCTACCAAGGAGGCTTTTGAGAAAGGGGGGATCGAGAATCCCTCCTTCCAAGGAGAGAAGAGGACCGCTTCCGAAAACCCGGAGGCCAAGGCCTCGAAGCGGGGGAAGAGATCTTCACCAGAGGGTCCTGCGTTTGGGGAGGCCCCGACCACACTATCTCCCGTAAGGAATCAGCCCTCCAGCGAGCCGTAAGTGGAAAAAGGGGGGTTCTGTAATAAGAGACATCCCTATTTTTGCTTCTGAGGATAACCAAAGTTTTTACCTTGTAGTTCGGATCTCCGTCCTTCTCAGATGAGCTCGTCTTCGGGGGACCTTCGTCCGGAGATGATGGAGAGCAAGACGCCTCCATCTGCCGCACCGTCAGGTAGGGCGGACGATCCTGAGGTGTCATCACGGAGGGTGTCCCTGAGTCCGGCAGGGCCGGACAGTTCGGCACCAACTGGTGTGCGGCCGAGGGAGCTGAAGGATCTGCTTGAGAGGGCGTCTATCTCAGAAGGTCACCGTACATTGATGAGTATGGTGATTGGAAGAATTTCTTCCACCGAAGGCGGGTTGCATGATGCCGTCAGAAGTTTTCTGGCGGGGTTTGAGGTACGTAAAAATGACATACCTTTTGACAGTTTTACATATAAAATGCGCCCTGTATAGATAGTAGCCCCTGAGACTCGGTATGTTGTCGAAAGCGACAACGTGCCGAGGATCAAAATCGCAGGTATTAATTTTCGCGTTTCCTATGCAGGTGGTGGATAGTCCGGTGGCCAGCCGGATTGATGGAGTTGCCGAACTAAAGCGGCAACTCGACGTTGCGGATGCGGACATCACGCTGGTCAATAAGCGACTTGACGAGTCACAAGGTAGGTTGTTTCTCCGTGGTCACCTAGTAAGGGAGCCAAAGCTCACTCCTTACCACATGTGTGTTTGATGCAGATGGTGCAGCTGCTGTGGAGGACCTTCGAGCAGAGCTTGCTCGAGCCAAGGAGCAGGCCAGGAGGAGTGATGCGGCTGTCTCAAGGCGATCAAGAGCTAGAAGCCGAAGGGCTGCTCACCGCCGGCTAGCGAGGAGATGGCGAAATGGCCGTGAAGTGAAAGATGTTACCGACCGCTATGAGGTTCTTGAAAAGAACGCCAAGCGAGCAAGAAAGCTCAAGAAGGCCACCGCCAAGCCAAGGATGCCCGCTCGCAATGAGGGCTATAAAGGAGGAGCTGCGTCAGGCCGGAGATATTGCGGTTGGCAAGCCTTTTCTGCTGCGCAGGAGGTTCACAGATCCGAAGTATGCTCAGCTAGGCCAGCTGTGGGGTCCAGAGGATCCTTATATGGATTTAGCGGCGAGTGTGGCAGATGCTGTTGTGCACTTCCGAAGTCAAAAGGATCACGACACGGAAGAGCTTTTTTGGTCTCAATTCCATAGTCCGGCGCTCACTTCCGACCGATCGGTTGGCCGAGTGGGCTGAGCTGAATAGATTGTCCGAACTTGCCATGACGGATATCGTGGCTCATGTCTGGCCGGATAGGCCCAAGCCGAAGAGTTATTTCGGCTTATTGCAGCAATTCCTTGGGGCGGTGCCGCATATCAAGGCAATGAAGCGGCCGGCCTGCATAGAGGGTGCACGGATGGCCCTCGCCCGTGTGAAGACATACTGGACGGAGATGGATGCCACTGCTATTGCAACCCGGGGTTCGGACGAGAGCCGGTTACCCACCGAGCACTATTTTGGGGAAGTTCTGCGTGGTGCTCGTGTAATTGAGTCGCAGTGCTCAAAAAATGTCATGTTCAAATGATCTTTATGTTTTGTAAAACGATATTTATAATATAAGCACTTTTTATACTTGTGTGTTCAAGTATTGAAATATCTCCTGTGCGGCCATTAATGTATACTTGTGTATAACCTGAAAGATGGCAGTCTTCGGCTTCAGCCCCCATGCACATAGTGCTGGGGTGTTTGCAAAGCAGCGCATTTTCACACTTAATCCAACGTCTTGGTCCTATGAAGGAGGTGGTAGCGTAGAAAACGAGGCAACCGGACTATAATGCTTTATCACTTTCACTTAGCCATAGGAGTTCGAAGGTGGGGCTACGACATAGCCCCTAGGGGCACCGCGCTCTCCGAATTCGGGGCGTGTATGTGCCTGACCGGGAAACGGTCCTTCGTCAAAGCGGAGGAATTCTAAACATTCCGGTAGTCGATCGAGTGGTTGACCAGTCTCTCGCTATATCATGATAGTCAATTTTCGCTTTCATCGAGGTGCTCGCCGGCCAACCGGGCACAATCGCAGAGTTCTCCTGGTGCCGCGTTAGCCGGTGATACGGAACGTAAGGCAGCAAAACACAAGAGCCGGGCAAACCCAAGATTTGACCAAAGACATGATTCAGAGCTGATGCATATAAGGCCTAACCCGAGACGCCGAACACTCCCTAAGGTATTCGATCTTTATGATAACGGGCAGATCAATGCCCTAAACCCCTGGTGTCTAGGTACAGGCGAAAATTTCTGATGCGGCCAATGCCAAAATGCCGGTCTCCTCATCGGTTATGGTGAAAAACCGGTGGATGTGAATCAACAAGAGACAGTAAGAAAGGTTTACGCAGGTCTTAATCAAAAGAATCCTTGCCACGGGTCCTCGCTGCACGCTCATACCAGGTCTCCGTTGTCCGTATCCTCGACGGGTGTACACGCTGTTCATCTCAGAAAAGAGAGGAACTTAGTTTGAAAAGAAATCGCAAAAAATTTATTGAAAGCAAAGTATGAATGAATGAATAAAGTTAAGCTTTTATTGGCTCTTGATTGCTCATACGCACAGCCCCTTGTGAAGGGGTGTGCGGCTAGGGAGCCCCTAGTTTATTTATGCCGGAATCGCCTAGCCGTGTCCGGGGTCTTGAACGGCCTTTTAATGAGATGATGCCGCGTGGACCGGGCATTTTAAGTGTAAGAGATGCGTAGTGCGGTATTGCGTTAAAGCGGGCGAAAGCTTCGCGTCCCAATAGTGCTTGATGGCTACTTTTGAATGGGGCGACATGGAAGATTAGCTTTTCGTGATGGAAGTTGTCGGGTGATCCGAACACAACTTCTAGTAGTAAGGAGCCCGTGCACTTGGCGTAAGGGCCTGGCGTCACTCCTTTGAAGGAAGTGCGACTATGGTGAATTTTAGTAGGGTCTATCCCCAACTTGCGGATTGTGTCCGGATATAGCAGGTTTAAATCGCTGCCGCCATCCATTAGGACTTGTGTAAATTGTAGTCCGTCGATTATAGGATACAATACCAGAGCAGTCCATCCTGCGTTTCGAACGCTTCTGGAATAGTCCAGGTGGTCGAAAGTAATTGGTTTTGACATCCAATCTCGGGGTTTCGCTGGGGTGGACCGTGCGACACGTACTTCAGCGGGTGCCGCACTATTGTTCCGTAGTATTACATGAAGTGAGTTTACTGTTTTGACTTCTTGTGGGAAAGTCTTTTGTTTTCCGGTGCTCTGCTGGTGGGGTTCGTCGTCATCCTCGCTTGGCGCGTCGAGCCCCTTGTGTTCGGCGTTGAGTCGGCCGGACTGTTTGAAGACCCAACAATCTCGATGGATGTGGTTCGCAGGCTTCCCGGGGGTACTGTGGATTTGACATATCCGATCCAAGATTTTGTTTAGGTTGGATAGCTCGTCACAGTTGTCCTTAAGAGGTAGTGTTTTGTTATTCGGCCGCGAGCTTTTAAATCCGGCGTTGACCGCCGTGTTCTTTGGACTCTTTTCTTTATTTCGGCGCTGGTCTTTTCTGCGCTGTGATTTTCCATTTCCATCTCTGATCTCGGATGTACTCGGGTCGCTGGTGCTGCATCTTGCTAGCCAGCTATCTTCTCCCGCGCAAAAGCGGGTCATGAGGCTTGTTAGCACGACCATTGTTCTCGGCTTCTCTTGGCCGAGGTGTCTGGCGAGCCATTCGTCTTGGACATTATGTTTAAAAGCTGCTAAGGCTTCGGCGTCCGGACAGTCAACTATTTGGTTCTTTTTGGTGAGGAACCTGTTCCGCATTCTTGCTACGACTCTCCGGCTGTTGGGTTATGTGACTTAAATCGTCTGCATCCGAAGGGCGGACATAAGTCCCCTGAAAATTTGCTCTAAACGCGTCCTCAAGCTCTTCCCAACTTCCAATGGTATTTTCTGGGAGGCTTTTGAGCCAATGCTGAGCTGGCCCTTTGAGCTTGAGGGGTTGATATTATATGGCGTGGAGATCGTCTCCTCTAGCCATGTGTATGTGCAGGATGTAATCCTCAAACCAGACTCCGGGCTCTGTTGTTCCGTCGTATGCCTCTATGTTCACGGGTTTGAACCCCGCTGGATATTCATGATCCAGCACCTCATCGGTGAAACATAGTGGGTGTGCGGCGCCCTTGTATTTAGGTGTGCCGTTTTCTTCGAACACGCGGCGTGCTGTGTTGCTTCCTGGGGCCCTCTTCTTTGGCCCATAAATGGACCTGACCGGGCCATCCGTTTTGCGAGGATATTTATGTGTGTCATGTGCCGGCTTATGTGCAGCGCCGCTTGCCGCTCTTGGCCTGTCATCTGGTCGTCTATCCGGCCAGGCGGCCTCTTTGCTTTTTGATTGTGGGGGCTCTACGGCCTCCTCGTCGAATTCGGGCAGCAGCTTGCGCTTTGGGTAGCTCTTTGTGTGGTGGCTATTGCCATATTTGTCCGCGGTCTTGAGTACTTTGCTCCACCTCATTCTGAGTATGTCTTCCGCTGTTTTGAGCTTCCGTTTCTCCTTCTTCAAACTTCTTGCAGTGGCGACAAGCCTTTTTTTAAGGTTCCTATGCTCCGGTGGTGTGTCCAGCGTGAGATCGTCTGGACTGTTGTTCTCGCCGAGGATGATTTGATTATCCGATTCATCTTGTTCGGATGGCTGCTTGGTTGCATGTTCGTCGCCCACTGGTTTGTCCTGCTCTATGGCTGGGTCATTATGAGTGCTGTTGTTATCGAGGCGGGTCTTGGGGCGGTGCTTGCGTCGCTGTTTTGGTTGTTTTTTGGGGGAATTATCCTTCGCCGCGTCCCGTTGTTCCTCGTTATCGCTCCCTTTTGGAGTGTCCACCATATATATATATATATCATGAATTGAGGTGGCTTTCCGGTGCCCGGTAAGTGCTGGTTCTTGGTCATCTCCGGTGTTGTCGTCCATACCGTCGATGTCTTCGGAGTCGTAGTCTAGCATGTCGGTTAGATCGTCGACAGTGGCTACAAAGTGGGTGGTGGGTGGGCCTTGAATTTCTTCGTCGTCCGCATCCCAACCATCCTGACCGCAGTCCGGCCAGGGCTCTCTTGATAACGAGAGATACTTCAGCGAATTCAGGATGTCGCCAAAGGGTGAGTGCTAAAAAATGTCCGCAGCGGTGAACTCCATAATCGGCGCCCAATCGGATTCGATTGGCAGGGGCGCAGGAGGTTCGGAGTCCGGCAAGGAGTCCGGCACCTCGGAATCACGAGCTTCACAAAGGACAAGGTCAGTATTCGGCTCCATCGCTGTAGAAGTTGCAGCCCTCAAGGCGGTGTCCAACCACCTGTCCTCGATCTGCGCGGTCGGCTCCGAACTATGGGTCAGAGCGGACTCATGTGCGGCCTCTAGGGTACTGTCCGGTGGCAGAGCTAAATCGTGCCCATCGTGACAGTGCGGCGCGCTCGGCTGTGGCTCAAATCCCTCGAAGATCAAGTCTCCGCGGATGTCGGCCATGAAGTTTGGGCTTCCAAACCTGACTGATGGCTGTGGGCGTAGCTTCGATCTGCTCGGATGGCTGCGAATTGGCCCGCAAGGCAAAGACGCCAACACGAAGATCTGTCCGGGAGAAAAGTCTCACCACTGATCGCGTTGTTGTTGATTGAAGGAGCCATCAAGCCTATCGGCGACGACAGAGGAACTCTCAATGAAAGCACCAATGTCGTGTTAAAACCGGCGGATCTCGGGTAGGGGGTCCCGAATCAAGCGCCTAGGCAAATGGTAACAGGAGACAAGGGACACGATGTTTTTACCTGTGTTCGGCCCTCTCGATGGAGGTAAAACCCTACTCTGCTTGATTGATATTGATGATATGGGTAGTAAAAGAGTGGATCTACCACGAGATCAAGGAGGCTAAACCCTAGAAGCTAGCCTATGGTATGATTGTTGTAATGGTTGTTCGTCCTACGGACTAAAACCCTCCGGTTTATATAGACACCGGAGAGGGCTAGGGTTACACAGAGTCGGTTACAATGGTAGGAGATCTACATATCCGTATCGCCAAGCTTGCCTTCCACGCCAATCAAAGTCCCATTCGGACACGAGATGAAGTCTTCAATCTTGTATCTTCATAGTCTTGGAGTCCGGCCGATGATGATAGTCCGGCTATCCGGACACCCCCTAGTCCAGGACTCCCTCACCCCCTAATCCAGACTCCTCAAGAGACCACGAACCAAAGCTTCAATGACGATGAGTCCGTACATGATCTTGTCTTGACATTGCAAGGCGGGTTCCTTCTCTGAATACTCCAAAGTAATCATCGAACACGTAAACCGTGTCCGGATTTGCAAAATGATCTTCACATACCACCGTAGAGAGAATGATATATCTGCTGATAACCTTTTTTTAGACGACGTGACATGTCATTACGGTCGGGTCATTATTCGAACCGTTTTCCCACAACCAGCCATAGCGCATATTGCGAGGCAGTTTCCTCGACATGTCTTGTCAAAGCAGAGATCGTGCCCCCTTATCACGGGATTCTCAGCAATACGGGTATGGGTAATCCCACCGCGCCATCAATCATGGCGCTTGGGGGAGTAAGCGATTCCCAACGGGCAAGTGGGGAGGCGCGCCACTTTCGTCGCCTCTATAAAGGGACAAGGGTTCCCCATTTTCACCCACGTCTTCTTCCCTCCTTTGCCCATCCTTGCCTCCTCGAGCTCCAGCGCCCTAGTCCAAGTCTTCTCCGCATAGCCAAACATGTCCGGAGTAGGAGGCAAGTGGGTGGCTTCCACCGTGAAGGAGAAGCATATCACGAATCTTTGGGCGGCCAGATACTTGGACGCAGACATAGCGCACCGGCTACCGGATGACGGGCATGCCATTCCAACCCCGGGACCCCACGAGAGGGTCGTGTTTCTCGCCCACTTCGTCTGTGGACTGGGGTTTCCACTTCGTCGCTTCGTCTGTGGGCTCATGTTCTACTACGGGCTAGATTTCCATGATCTAGCCCCAAACTTCGTCCTCAACATCTTGGCATTTATCATCGTATGCAAGGCCTTCCACCGCATCAAGCCTCACTTTGGCCTGTGGCTGCAAATCTCCTGCGTGAAGCCGAAGATCGTGAGCGGCCAGCAAGTGGAGTGCGGAGGGGCCATGGTGGGCAAGATGCCTAACGTCACCTGGCTTGACGGCTCCTTTGCGGAGACCGTGAAAGGGTGGCAGGTGGGGTGGTTCTACATCACCGAGCTGCGCTGTGCCAACTGGGCGGCGGCCCCCGAATTTCGATCCGGAACCCCCATGCGGATCACCTCCTGGGAAAAGAAGGGCCTGGCCTGGGGCAAACCTACAGAGCTAACCGGACTCCAAAACTGCATCAAGAGCATGAAGGACAAGAACATCAAGCTTGTCAACGTGATCCAGGTCATGCTCGTTCGTCGGATTCTTCCGTGCCAAAGGCGGGCATTTGATCTATGGGAGTTCGTCCCGGCCGAACACCAGACGCTTCGGAGGCTCTATGGCATGACGCATAAAGACGCATGGAAGGCGCTATTCAAGGCCTCCGAAGTACCTCCTCCCACATCCGAGGACCGTGGACTTCATGCCGCGCGGCCTCCTCGTCCGGTGAGTTTTCTGACTACCACCGGATTCAGTTCTTCCCAATATATTCGTGGGGGAGTCTTAAGTAATTGTGCATATTTGATTAGGATTATGTGGAGACAGTAGAGCGGATTGACTGTCCGGTTCCGCTCCCAGAAGGCCCAGTTGATGCTCTCCTAACGGAGATGCTAGTCCAGGCGCCCTACAAGGGACCGGAGAAGAAGGCTGAAAAGAAGGTCCCGGGGACCAGGAAGGGTCTCCGGCGTAAGGTCGTACCAGAAGCCTTGTCCGAAGATGACGAGGCACACTCCTCCCCCGAAGGGGAGGAAGAAGAAGAAGGGGCCGCCCCATCCGGAGAGGATGGGGGGCCTGAGAAGGCGGACCAGGGGGCCGGGAAAGGCCCCCGACGCAAGGCCGTCATACCCTGGTCGTCCGATGCCGACGAGGCAGATTCCTCCTGTGGAGGCGGGGGGAAGCAAGAAGAAACTTTGCCTCCCCGCACTAGGGAGGAGAAAAAGAGGAAAGCCGCCCCGAAGGGGGAGGCTGGGACATCCAAGAAGGGAAAGGCGTCCCTTCCGGACTACTCCGCCACGGCCGCCCATAGCGAGGAGGGGTGGCTGCCCAGGGGGAAGCCCCTAGCGTGATCGTAAGTATCCGCACTCTATTGTGATTTTACTTCATAGTCTTGTTATAACACCGACCATATATGCAGTCTGGCCAGGGTTCATCCCGAGGTATCGTCTTCGGATGGGTCCCTGAGCGATTCAGCGATGAACTCGCTCCCGACGGCCACTACTCCTCAGCCCGCGGATGACACGGAGGTGTTGTCCCGAAGGCTCCTAGAATGGGGGAGGTGACTCTGGAGACGCCCCAAGGCAGAATTCCAGATGTCGGACACGCAGGGTTCAAGATCCCCGCGGATCATGTCGATGAGAGCCGTAGTAGGCCGGGCTCTCAGCCGAACACTGTTCCGGAACCTCCAATGGTTCCAGACTTAGGCGGGCAGCCCCTAGTTAGGGAGGGCGAGCCGTCCGTGCCGAGGACTTCCGTTACGCCCGAGCCGTCGGATTATCTGCTGGAAGCGCTTCGCGGCGCTTCCATGGATGAAGAGCACTGTACTCTTATGAGTGCGGTGATTCAGAAGGTTTTGTCCGCCAAGAGCGGACTAACCGAAGCTTGCACCAGCCTCCTTACAGGCTTTGAGGTAAGTAATAAAAATGTGTGAAATTACCACCCGATAGGTAGTAGCCCCTGATACTCTGTTTGGTGTTTGGAATGAAAAGCCAAACGGAGGGTCGATTATAATCCGCAGGAGTCTAATAATAAGTGTGCATGTGAATAAGCAGGCTGTGCTGCTTGCCGCTGCTGTCCGCACAGCCGAGGTTGCCGGACTAAAACAGGACCTGGAGCAGGCGCAGGGAGAGCTCGACCTCACGAAGAGGCAGCTCGAAGAGAACAAAGGTGAGTGATTCCCCGCTCTCATATAATGAAGGATAGATAAAATTGGTTATTCTAACAACGAAGCGTCGTGATTTTGTAACAGGGGCCACCACCGAAGTGGTGTCTCTGAAGAAAGCGCTACCCAAGGCCGAAGACAAGGCGGCCTTGGAACGCAAGGAGCGTGAAAAGCAAGATGCTAGAGTGGGCGAGGTACAGCAAGAGCTCCAGGAGCTCGGCAAGAAGTTCGAGTCTGTGGAGCATGATCTTAAGATGAAAGAGGCCGAGCTTGCGAAGGCCCTTGAGAGTATGAAGGACGCCAAGGCCGAAGCCGAAAAGGCACAACAGGAAATCCAGGCGGCCGAGAAGATAGCGGCGGGTAAGACATTCTTTATGCAAAGCAAGCATGTGGAGGAGGCGTTTCTTTTACTTACTCGAATTCGGAGATCTCCAGGGGCATTCGTAGATCTGCCACGCAGCGTATCAGATGCCGCGGAGTTCTACCGTGCCAAGGAGGGGAGCTCAACGGAGAAGCTGTTCTGGTCCCAGTATGCTGGGGCCAAACATCCAATGCTTCTGAGTGACCAACTGAAGCAGTTGGTAGAACTTCACAGGGCGGCCGAAGTGGCTATGAAAGATTTCATAGTCCGGATGTGGCCTGGTGAGCCCCTGCCCACTAGCTACTTCGGCCTGATCAAACGGATGGTGATTGCCTGTCCGCAGCTTGAAGTTATCAAGCGATCCGTTCGCATTGAGGGTGCCTGCCGGGCCTTTGCCCGTGCGAAGGTGCATTGGGGAAAGCTGGATGCGGAGAAGCTGGTGAAGGACGGGCCGCCGGAGGGCAAGGCGCATCGCTATCCCGAGAAGTATTATGATGGCATTATGAAGGGCGCTCGTCTCGTGGCCGATGAATGTACCAAGGACACAATCCTTGAGTAAATGTACCTCTGTCATTGTTGTAATATAAATACGAAGTTACTTGCGCTATGTAGCGCTGCTTGATTTAAAATATTACCTTCTGTGCGGCTGTTTATAAAATTCTGAAAGTAGGCCAGTCGTCGGCTTCCGCCCCCACGTAACTAGTACCGGGGTGTTCCTGGAAAAACCCGGATACTCTCTATCCAAATTTTTGGTCCCTTAAGGAGGTATCCGGCGCAGCGAACAAGGCAATCAGACTATGCAGCTTTATAACTTTCACTTAGCCATAGAAGTCTACAATTTTAAATTTCGCCGAAGCCCCTAGAATTCGGAAGGCCGAATCGGGGCGCTATATACGCCTAAATCGGACGAAGCCGATTCCTCGCCTAAAGCAGAAAATTCTTTAAGGATTTTAAGACCTCTCGAACAGCGAGCAGCTCTCGCCGCATCATGTCGGTCAGTTTTCTGCTTTCTCTACTGAGGTGCTCGTCCAGAAGAACCGGGACATAGTCGCAGTAGTTCTCCCTGCACTACCTTAGCCGATATAACGGAACATAAGGTACCAAAACAAGGGAGCCGGGCAAACCCAACTATTGACCCAAGACGTGATTTAGAGCTGATGCATATAGTGCTATAAGTTCGGGGTGCCGCACTGTTGAAAGTGTTTGGACTTGTTTTGCCGTATTATGAGGCGCCATAAGAAGCCCCTGGCAAACTGACCATACCAAGGTGTACGGATGCAATGTTAAGTAAACATTTGTAAGAAAAAAAAATGCTCAAATAAGAATAATAAGCTGACGCTATATATGATCTCCCATTGATGAATAATACGTTTAAGCGTATGTTTACAATGGGTGCGTTTAAGCAGAAGTAAATAGGACTATTTAACATGTCCTATCCAAGGGCAGGCTGCATGTAGGTATATAAAACAGGTATAACGATCATGAACAGATTCCACCTGGGTATTTCCTTTTGTGCGCAAAGCCTGTTGCCTCCTTGGTTCTTTCCTGCGTAAGTCCGACAATCTGGCTCTTCTGAAGAGGCTGGCCTAAAGCCTTGTACTGAAAGGTAAAAAGGGAAGGTTATGAAGGTATGTTGCGGTGATACCACACTGTTGACTGAGTCACTGCTGCGCCTCCGCCTGTGCCCATGGTAATTTGAGTGCGTAATTGTGTACGCATGGCACGAATGCTGCTTTGATGGGGCTTAAGCGGAGGCCGGACTGCTAGTCGCGCTCTTGGCGTGCCTGGTGATCCTGTTGCGGGGTGCTCCGGACTCGCTTGATAGTGCTCGAGGTTGTCGTCACCGGATTGGTGGTTTGTCGGAGGAGGCCGCATTGTACTTCCGCCGCGAGGGCTGTAGTATGCTCTTCTGTTCGGAGAGAGCGGTCCATATTTTCGTTGACTGTTATGATCCCATGCGGTCCTGGCATCTTGAGCTTGAGGTATGCATAGTGTGGTACTGCATTGAATCTAGCGAATGCGGTTCGTTCGAGCAGTGCGTGGTAACCACTACGGAAAGGGACGATATCGAAGATTAACTCTTCGCTTCGGAAGTTATCCGAAGATCCGAAGACCACTTCCAATGTTATAGAGCCCGTACAATGAGCCTCTACTCCAGGAATTACACCTTTAAAGGTGGTTTTGGTGGGCTTGATCCTTGAAGGGTTGATGCCCATTTTGCGCACTGTGTCCTCATAAAGCAGGTTCAGGCTGCTGCCGCCGTCCATAAGGACTCACGTGAGGTGGACTCCGTCGATGATTGGGTCTAGGACCAATGTGGCTGAGCCACCGTGACTGATGCTAGTAGGGTGATCCCTACGATCAAAGGTGACCGGACAAGCTGACCATGGGTTGAATTTGGGGGCGACTGGCTCCATCGCATAGTTGTCCCATAGTGCTCGCTTCCATTCCCGCTTGGGAATGTGAGTGGCATAGATCATGTTGACCGTTTTCACCTGGGGGGGATTTCTTCTGTCCCCCCATGTTCGGACGCCGGGTCTCCTCGTCATCGTCGCTGTGCAGCCCCTTGTCCTTGTTTTTGGCGTTTATTTTACCGGCCTGCTTGAACACCCAGCAGTCTCTATTGGTGTGGTTGGCTGGCTTGTCTGGGGTGCCATGAATTTGGCACGGGCGTTCCAGTATGCGGTCCAGACTGGATGGTCCCTGATTGTTTCTTTTGAACGGCTTCTTCCGCTGATCGGATTTGGATCCGCTGAATTCGGCGTTGACTGCCGTGTCTTCGGTGTTGTCGCCGTTGTTCCGTCGCTTGTGTCTGTTGCACCGTGGCTTGCCGTTATTGTCACGGACGTCCGAAGTGCCAGAATGTGGTGTAGTGCTGCTATGAGCCAACCAGCTGTCCTCTCCCGCGCAAAAGCGGGTCATTGGTGTCGTGAGAGCTGCCATAGACTTGGGTTTCTCCTGGCCGAGGTGTCGGGCGAGCCACTCATCACGGATATTATGCTTAAAGGCCGCCAAGGCTTCGGCGTCCGGACAGTCAACTATTTGGTTCTTTTTAGTTAGGAACCGAGTCCAGAATTTCCTAGCTGACTCTCCGGGTTGTTGAGTAATGTGGCTCAAGTCATCGGCGTCCGGTGGTCGCACATATGTGCCTTGGAAGTTGTCGAGGAATGCGTCTTCCAGGTTTTCCCAACTGCCAATGGAATTTGCGGGCAGGCTGTTTAGCCAGTCCCGGGCGGGTCCTTTGAGCTTAAGGGGAAGATACTTGATGGCGTGTAGATCGTCTCCGCGGGCCATGTGAATGTGGAGAAGGAAATCTTCGATCCATACTGCGGGGTCTGTTGTGCCATCATATGATTCGATGTTTACAGGTTTGAACCCTTCTGAGAATTCATGATCCATCACTTCATCGATGAAGAAGAGGGGGCGTGCGGCGGCTCTGTGCCCGGCTATGTGGCTACGCAGTTCGAATTGGTCTGGGTGGTTGTGTTCGGCCCGACCGGACTTGTTTATGGTGTATCCGTTGCGACGGTCATCGTCGTGTGCTGGGGCGCGCCCCCGTGATCCGTAGATCGATCTTGGCTGTCCTGCTTTGTTTTCCAGTATATCTTGCAGGTCTTGCCTATTGCCCCGGGCCGTAGTGTATTGGCGTGGGGGTGCGGGCTGGTATTCAGGCTGATATGCCATTTTATCCCGGCCACGGGGTGGCCGGTCAGCCGCGTGGCGCTCGAGTCCATATTCCTCGGCTGCCAAGACCTCAGTCCATCTATCTGTGAGCAGGTCTTGATCAACTTGGAGTTGCTGCTGCTTCTTTTTCAGGCTCCTCGCAGTGGCCATAAACCGACGCTTGAAGCGCTCCTGCTCCACGGGATCCCTAGGCATGCTGAACTCGTCGTCGCCGAGGCTAATCTCGTCTTCGGAGGGGGGCATGTAGTTGTCCTCCTCCGAATATCCGCCCGTCGCCTGTTTGTTTGGGCTGACCTGCTCATCTTCCTGCTCGGCCTGCTCGAAGGTAGGCTAATCAGGGTTGTATTCCTCTTCGACACCATCCGTATTGTTTTCGTCTCCTGGGTCGGTATTGCTGTGGCGGGGCTTGGAGTGGCGCCGACGACGCCCATGCTTTGTTTTTCTCCCTGAGGGGTTATCCTCCGTTGCCTCATCGCCATTGGTTTCCTTCGGAGTGTCCACCATATATATATATATATCGTATGAGGAGGTGGCTATCCACCGCCCTGTGAGCGGTGGTTCCTGTACTTCTCCTGCATCATCGTCCATACCGTCGATGTCTTCGGAGTCGAAGTCAAGCACATCGGTTAGATCATCGACCGTGGCAATGAAGTGGGTGGTGGTTGGGCAGCGAATTCCTTCGTCGCCTGCTTCCCACTCGAGCCGGACATAGTTCGGCCAAGAGCCTCCTAACAAAGAGAGGGACTTTAACGAGTTCAACATGTCGCCAAAGGGCAAGTGCTGGAAGATATCCGCAGCGGTAAACTCCATTGCCAGAGCCCAACCAGGCTCGGCGGGCTCGGGAGCGCGTGGACTGGAACCTACAACCGGATACGAGTCCGGGGGTCCGGAGTCACAGGCCTCCTTAGAGGTGAGGCCTGTGTTTGGCTCTAACGCCGATGAGTATGCGGCCTGCGGGGCGGGGTCCATCCACCCGTCCTTGGGCCATGCAGTCTGCTCCAGATTTAGGTCCGGGACTACTGCAGGGGTGATATCCCGAGCACTGTCTAAGATAGGGGGTCCCGATCTATGCGTCTTAGGCTGATGGTAACGGGAAGTAAGGGACACAATGTTTACCCAGGTTCGGGCCCTCTATATGGAGGTAAAACCCTACTTCCTGCTTGATTGATATTGATGATATGAGTAGTACAAGAGTAGATCTACCACGAGATCGTAGAGGCTAAACCCTAGAAGCTAGCCTATGATGATTATGATTGTAATTGTGATCGGCCTTCTAAGGACCAACCTCTCCGGTTTATATAGACACCGGAGAGGGCTAGGGTTTACACGGAGTCGGTTACAAGGAAGGAAATACAATATCCGGATCGCCAAGCTTGTCTTCCACACAAAGGAGAGTCCCATCCGGACACGGGACGGAGTCTTGAGTCTTGTATCTTCACGCTCCAATAGTCCGGACGATATATAGTCTGGCTGTCCAGATACCCCCTAATCCAGGACTCCCTCAGCCACTTCCAAGAAGAAGGTGCTGAAGAAGGAATATGGCACAACTGCATCCACCAAGCCAGGAATGAAGACAAAGGCTCCTGCCAAAAGAATTCCCATGTCTAAGGCCAGAGCCTCTACTCAAGCAACTTTGGGATCCGAACCCAAAGAACCAGTTGTGGCTGAAAAGAAAAGGAAAGAAAGGGTCAAGAAGACCATGGCCAGAGTTGTTGGAAAGCCTTCAAGGATGGAAGAAGAAGAGGAAGAGGTTGCTGCACCAGCACCTAAAGCTCAGAAGCTGATGGGAGATGCTATAAGATCAGGGGCTTCTCCATCTAAGCCCAAAGATGCTCCTAAGGATGCTGCTCCTAAGCCCAAGTCTGCACCTAAGAGGAACACTAGGAGTATTCCAGCTGAAGAGAACAACAAGGCCCCAGTGCCTGAAGCTGCTGAAGAAGATGAAGATTCACTTGTCTTGAGAAAGTTGAAGCCCAAGATTCCTGATCATAATGATGCTCATCCAGTTGTAGAAGATATGAAGCTCAGGAAGGATGCAAGTCTGAGACTATGGAGACAGACTGATCCCTATGCTTTCAGAAGAAGAACTATAGTGGACTACAAGTTCCACACTAAGGAACATCAAGATTTCTATGAGACAGTGTTGCTTGACAAGAAGCCCATAGTATGTGACATGAGATGGGTTGACTGGGAGTACATCAGGAAAAATGAAGAGCACTATCCAAGAGTGTATGACAACTTCAATGCTTGTGGAGTAGATGACTTTGCTGGCCAGAAGCTCACCAAGTGGAATGATGAGCTCATTATGCAGTTTTACTCCACAACTCATTTCTACCCAGATGGGAAGATAGTCTGGATGTCAGAGGGTACTAGGTACCAATCAACATTGAAGAATGGTTTGAGTTGATAAATGCTCCAAAAGAGAACGAGGATGACTTGGATGTCTATGCCAAGAAGAAGAAGAAAGACCACAACTCTATGGCTCACATGTATAGAGAGATCCCCGATGCTGCACTAGAGACACATAAGTTTGGATCTGTACATTACCTGTTGTCAGGGTTGCCTAAAATCAACTGGATCTTAAGGCACACTTTGCTGCCCAAGTCAGGTGATCACAAGATGATCAGAGGCCATGCAATTAACTTGCTGCATATATTTGATGTGCCTCAGAAATTCAAAGTCATAAGCCTGATTGTGGAAACAACCAAAAGGACTGCTGCTGATCAGAAGAGGAGTTGTGGATATGCCCCACACATTCAGGAGCTCATAAACTCCAAGATGGGCAGTTGCACATATCTTTTGGACAAGGACCACCTGCCCGTCTACCCTGATTTTGAGGACAACACCATTGTGATGGATGAGAATGAACCATCATTAGTGCAAGCACAAGAGAAGAAAGAGAAAGCAAGGGCTGAGAAAGCTACTAAGATGCCAACTGCTGAAGAGGCATCTCAGATTTTCCTGACGAGCAAGCAAGATCAACTTAGCTACTTGATTGCCTCCACCTTGAGGATTGAGAAGGGCTTGGCCACCCTGACTCAAAACCAGGAGAGCTTGGAGAGAATCATAGAGCAGAAGTTTTATGCTCTTGATGTCAAAGTCACTGAGATCCGAACTGCAGTTGAGCAACTTCAGGAGGATGTGGAGGAGAAGAAGGGCAAGTATACTACTGATGCTTGTGCTAGAGTGCCCAGAGGACAGAGATCTGCTGCAAGGCCTGCTCTGCACACACGAGCTACATCATCTCATCAGCCACTGCCTTGATGCCTCCAGCTCCAGCACCCACTCCACCAGCTCTAGCTACATCAACAGAAGCCTTCGTCCTTGGAGCCATCTCTAAACCTTCACATGAAGACCAAGACTTAGAGTCATTTAGCACTATGCATTTTTGTGAACTTTTTGGTAACTTGTTGCCAAAGGGGGAGAAAAATGTATAGATCATAGGCTTCGAGAGAGACTGTTGCTTTTGATCTCTCTTGTCTTTTTGGTGGTTGAACTTTGTTATTTGTGTGTTTGCTTGATACATTATGCCTTTTGTGAGATTCTTGGATGATCATGTGTTTGATCATATTATGCTACATTAATGCTTGTCGGATGATATTATCTCTTATATCCTCATATGATCATTCACTTTGCTTGGTGATGAGTGCATGTGTTTAATTATTATCATTTTGAGCGCTCCACCAAGATGTATGTGACATGGAAGGGTGACCCATGATCCTAACTCATTGTGCATTTGCAATCCAAAGCAAATTTTAAATAATGCACAAATTTAGGGGGAGCTCTTACTTATCACATACTTCTCAAAGCGACGATGTTTTTCAATCTTTATCATTTGTCGAAGCTTTGATCTATATGTTGTCATCAATTCCAATAAGGGGGAGATTGAAAGTGCAACTATCCCTGGGTGGTTTTGGTAATTCGTAACAACATATATCTCATTGAGCTAATGCTATTTCAAGATAAATATTTCAGGAAAGCTCAATGATTGGCATGGCATGGATGAGAAAAGTGGATCCCTCAAAATGCTAAGGACAAAAGGATTGGCTTGAGCTCAAAGCACAAGCTCTACATTTTCTATTTTAGTGATCCAAGATCACATTGAGCCTATAGGAAAAGCCAATACTGTCAAGGAGGGATGAGGTGTTGCTTAATGGCTTTCTTGCTCAAAGTGCTTAGTGATATGCTCCAAAGCCCTCAACTACTTTCTCATATCCACATATAACCCAAACCAAAAGTCCAACTCGGCCCCACCGATTCTTTCTATCTGGTGCCACCGAGTTTAGATGTCATAGCCACTGCCACAAACCCTAGTCAAATCGGTCTCACCGATAGGAATCTCGGTCTCACCGAGATGGGATTGTAATCTCTTTGTTTCCCTTCGTAACGTTTCGGTCCAACTGAGATGAGCGATCGGTCCCACCGAGATTGCAATGCAAACTCTGTTTTCCTTCCGTAATGTTTCGTCCGACCGAGATGAGCGAATCGGTCCCACCGAGTTTGCCTGACCAACTCTCTGGTTAGCTTATTACCAAAATCGGTCCCATCGAGTTTGAGTAATCGGTCTCACCGAGATTACGTTATGCCCTAACCCTAACCATATCGGTCCCACCGAGTTGCATGTCGGTGCCATCAAAAATCCTAACAGTCACATTATTTGCTAAATCGGTCCGACCGAGTTTGACGTTTCGGTCCCATCGAGATTGATAAGTTGTGTGTAACGGTTAGATTTTGTGTGGAGGCTATATATACCCCTCCACCCACTCTTCATTCGTGAAGAGAGCCATCAGAACGTGCCTACACTTACAGCATTCATTTTCTGAGAGAGAACCACCTACTCATGTGTTGAGACCAAGACATTCCATTCCTACCATATGAATCTTGATCTCTAGCCTTCCCCAAGTTGCTTTCCACTCAAATCTTCTTTCCACCAAATCCAAATCCTGTGAGAGAGAGTTGAGTGTTGGGGAGACTATCATTTGAAGCACAAGAGCAAGGAGTTCATCATCAACACACCATTTGTTACTTCTTAGAGAGTGGTGTCTCCTGGATTGGCTAGGTGTCACTTGGGAGCCTCCGACAAGATTGTGGAGTTGAACCAAGGAGTTTGTAAGGGCAAGGAGATCGCCTACTTTGTGAAGATCTACCCTAGTGAGGCAAGTCCTTCGTGGGCGACGGCCATGGTGGGATAGACAAGGTTGCTTCTTCGTGTACCCTTCGTGGGTGGAGCCCTCCGTGGACTCGCGTAGCCGTTACCCTTCGTGGGTTGAAGTCTCCATCAACGTGGATGTAAGATAGCACCACCTATCGGAACCACGACAAAAACATCCGTGTCTCCAATTGTGTTTGCCTTCTCAAACTCCTCCCCTTTACCTTCATATGCAATTGTATCACATTCCGCTACTATACTCTTAGAATTGCATGTGTAGGTTGATTGCTTGACTTTTTCTAAGTTGCTAAAATCTGCCAAGAACTAAAATTGGGAAAAGGCTAGATTTTTATTTGGTCAAGTAGTCTAATCACCCCCCCTCTAGACATACTTTCGATCCTACACTTCCTGTCTCCGTCCTAACCACCGTCGATTGCCCACATGTGCACCGTCCCATTGCTGGCACCACCTTGTGGTGAACCTCTTGTTCTTATATTTTTTATATAAAAAATCATGTTTGTGTGATTTAGATATATAATTACTTGTATAATTATCTTACCCGTACGTTGTTTGTTATATATAGTGCCATGGTTTTGATATCCGTTCCCGTCGGACCTCGTCCGGTTTATGATTTGGATGTATTATATTCTCTTTTATAACTATTTGTTGCATTTTGTGTTTATGAAAAATTATGCCCATCAAGTTGGCGTAGATATTTTCATCTAGGAGGTATGTGAACCGGAAATTCCAACCGACCCTATTGTCGAGAGGTTAAATTTAGTTGAAAATGAAAATGAGTATTTGAAAGAAAAATTGAAAAGAATTGAGGACGAGAAGATGGAATTGGAGCTGCATCTTGCCGATGTCGTCGATGATCACAAGATCAAGATGGAGAAAATGCGCTTGAAGATTAGAAAGATTAGAAAATATGCCATTGATAGTGAGGCTTGGTATCATTATGCTGTTGGATCAATTGTTACCTTAGTTGCCATCTTGATCGCATTTGTTGTTGCATTTAAATGCTTTAGCTAGAGAGTTTGTATGTTGTTTTATGAGAATAAGTGTGTATGGAACTTTAAGTATGAACTTGTATTAATTTGGCCTTTTCTGTGCCGTGTAATGAAGATTAGCCGTCAGTGGATCTATGATGAACAATGCTCTCCCCAGTTCGTTAATGGCGTGCATACTTTTCTGCTTGCGGCCGAGGCAAACAAGCGGGCATATGGTTTTATGTCTTGTCCATGTCCTGGCTGTAAGAATGATCGGAATTACTCTAAGTCAAAAACCATTCACGTCCACCTGTTTGAGTCCGGTTTCATGCCCCACTATAATGTTTGGACTAAGCACGGAGAAAGAGGGGTTATGATGGAAGACAATGAAGAAGAAGAGGACGACGAAAGCTATCCTGGCCATGGGTTCCCTGAATACGATGGCACAACAATGGGGGAAGAAGTTGAGCCGGCAATGCGGGAAGAAGCTGAAGAAGAGGCATCAGATGAGCCCGCTGATGATCTAGGTCGGGCCATTGCCAATGCAAAGAGAAACTACGCAAGTGAGAAGGAGAGGCTGAAGTTACAACGCATGTTAGAGGACCACAAGAAATTGTTGTACCCAAATTGCAAAGCTGACAAGAAAAAGTTGGGCAGCACACTGTAATTGCTGCAATGGAAGGCAGAGAATGGTGTATCTGATAAGGGATTTGGAAAGTTGCTGATAATGTTAAAGAAGAAGCTTCCAAAGGACAACGAATTGCCCGAGAGTACGTACGAATCAAAGAAGGTTGTCTGCCCTCTAGGATTAGAGGTGCAGAAGATACATGCATGCGCTAATGACCGCATCTGCTACCGCGATGAGTATGAAGATTTGAATGCATGCCCGATATGTTGTGCATTGCGCTATAAGATCAGTCACGATGACCCTAGTGATGTTGAGGGCGAGCGCCCCAAGAAGAAGATTCCTGCCAAGGTGATGTGGTAGGCTCCTATAATACCACGGTTGAAACGTTTGCTCCAAAACAAAGAGCATGCTAAGTTGATGCGATGGCACAAAGAAGACCGTAAGAAATACGGGAAGTTGAGAGTACCCGCTGACGGGTCGCAGTGGAGAAAAATCGAGAGAAAGTACTGGGAGGACTTCGCAGGTGATGCAAGGAACGTATGGTTTGGTCTAAGCGCAGATGGCATTAATCCTTTTGGGGAGCAGAGCAGCAACCATAGCACCTGATGAGGACATCAATACCATTGTTACACCCACAGCCCCTACTGCTACATATACTGGACCAATTACTAGAGCACGCGCCCGCCAATTAAATTATCAGGTACTTTTGTTTCTTGGTAATGATTCTAATGTTCATGAGAATATGATGCTGCCTAAATTGGATATATTTGTTTTGCTTACAAATGAAGGGCCTAGATTGGAGAAGGATGGACACTCAGAGTACCTAACAAGCATGGAGATGATGGCATGCAAGGGGAACAAGAACGGAGTTACAAGTGATGATTTCAGACTTTGAAGCCACCATAATGGGTGCATGAAGCCTTGGACGAAATATACAAGATGCCACTTCATAAATTTCGTCCCGAGGCTATTCTAGTTGTCTGCATCACCTTATTATTGGGTCAGCCCATGTAATTTCGAAATACATAAGTATAGGCTATTTTTAGAGTCCGTATGTGTGGGAAACAAGAGATAGGGTTGATTTGGACCCCTCCACCAAGGGCCACTAAATTCCCCCTCTTCCTCCATATATACAGCCCTTAGGGCACCGCTTAGACTTTGGATTTTGTTTAGATTAAAGTTCGCCATAGCTGCAATTTCACAGATTTCGCTTGTGTTCAACGACTGCATAAAGACGCCTCGTAACCCCACCTTGATCAATAAAGCTTTCATCTTATATTTGCAATATCCAGATTGCAACCTCAGTTTCTTGCTTGTTCTTCTTTTGCTCGCAGGAAACAGACCCTCGTGGTCTGGTTGATCGTGCTCCGGCGTGGTCAATAACCTCTCGGAGTTGGTTTAGCGATTGCTAAGGCGCGACATCCTCGCACGTTCATAGTCGGATTGTCAAAGTCGATTTCCACCTAAGCGATATCCATCATCTCATCGAAAGACAGGACACCTTTGCCTCTATCAAGTGGTATCAGATTTCCAGGTTGCTCGGTGAGATTTTACAGTTTTTCGTAGTTTAGATCGAGTCTGTTCTTCATACCTATAGTCCACGAAAAAGCCAAAAAAAGGGTTATTCATCCCATCCAAACCAATCTGAGCCTTTGCATAATCTTTTCTGTATTTGCTTTCTTGAATTTGCGGTTGCATCATCGTGTCAAGTTGCTGGTCTTAGCGTCTAGTCTTTTAGAGTTTCGAGTTCTGTTCACAGGTTGTCACGTCGCCGCTGCCATATATCACCACCGCATCATCATCGTTGCTGCTGCCATGTACCACCACCACCACATATTCACCGCCAGTCCGAATCCATATACGCCACCACATATACGCCGCCATCACGCCAATCCGAGTCCACCTACAACATATATCCGCCACCTGTCCGAGTTCCACCAGATTTATCTTCGTCACCAGTCCGAGTTCCACCAGATTCATCTCCGCCACCAGTCCGAGTTCCAGCAGTTTCATCTCCGCCACCAGTCCTATTCCGAGTCCAGTATTTTGTTACTCTGTTTTGGTTTTCCAGATCACGCCATACTCCGAGTCGGGACAGAGAAGGACTCCCCAATTTCCGTGCTACCCGCAACAGAGAAATAGTTCCAAACTCAAAAAAAAAACTAAGTCTGGAAAATTCTGGCTAGGCAGTTTTTAGACCATTTGTAGACTTTTTCGAAATTTTTTTGTTGCGGAGCGAAAAAAAAGAGGGAAAAAAGTGCAAAAAAAGGAAAAAAAAAGAGAATTTTTTTTAGAGTGTGCTCCTCCCTTGTTTACGCGCCGCGCCATGATTTTGTTGGTGTTCTAGGCTCGCGTCTCTAGCACAGTCTAGCCTAGGACCAGCACAATACCGTCGTTGAGCGTTTATTCAACTTTGCATCTCTGAATTGATTATTGCTGACCCTTTTTGCTACCATATTATAAGCCTTCCCAGCTCCACATACATCTACGCCGTCGCTTGACTCTCCCCGTAATCGCTCTATCCAAGCTTTGAGAGTTTTGACTACAACGGTTGCCGATCACCGCTTCTTCTTTGGGTAAGAACTGGTAAGAATTTGAGATTTGCTTCACGGGTTTGTGATACACCACCACCACTTCTTAGTAGTCTGAGGATCATATTCTTGTGTGTTTATATTTGCTGCTAACCATGGTAGGATCACAAGTCGATGAGACTGATTGGGAGAACTCGACGAACAAACAGCTACATGATAAATTTCAGCAAATGATGAGTGGACAGTGCAAGATGTGCTAAACAGATTTGACGAGGCCATGGAGAAGATAGATGGCATTGAGAAGACGTCAAACAAAGCTTGATAGCAAGTTTAATGAATTGCTCGCTGCTTTTCCACAACCACCGCCGGCTGCACCTATCGCACCTCTGCAACAACAACAACTACAACAACGCCCCTTCCAAATCAAGATGGACGAGCACAACGTGTTCCTATTGAGCCAGACAAAATTTTGGTGCTGCTGCTCTCACTGCTGGTGCTTCGGAGCTCCCGCATTCTCGCAGAGGTGGAGGACTATTATGAGGATGAGGTTGATCAAAATCGAACTACGTGCAGCCACCAAACCACCACCAAAGCAGTCGACCTCGGTATATATTCGCAACAAGAGGGCCTGCACTACCACCTCGTGTACGAGATAATGACCATATTCAAACTGAAATTGAATATTCCACCATTTGAGGGTAGATATGTTCCTGATATATATCTTACTTGGGAGTTAGAAACTGAACAACGCTTTTACATATTTACAATATCCCGAGGAGAGACAGTTCTTCATTGCTGTTTGTGCTTTCACTAGTTTTGCATGTGTATGGTGGTCTCGAACATTGTAGATTATATCCTATTCCAACTACTTGGGCTGCTTTGAAAACTGCTATGCGTACTCGTTGGGTTCCACCATATTATCAACGTGAATTGCTTCAAAATTGCAGCGTTTAAGACAAGGAAAAATTTCAGAGAAGAATATTATCGGGAATTACAAACCGGCATGATTAGATGTGGTATTGTTGAGGAGAATGAAGCTATGCTTGCACGTTTTATAGGTGGATTAAATAGAGAGATTTAGACCATTCTAGAGTATAAGGAGTATACTAATATCACTCGTTTATTCCATCTTGCTTGTAGAGCTGAACGTGAAGTGCAGGATCGACACGCATTGGCGCGAACTAACTTTTTTGCAGGTCGACTTTCATCATGGACACCGCGTGCATCCTCTACTTCCACTACACCAGCACCTCCATCAGCTGCTACCTCCAGCCGTGATACAAGAAAGCAGGCACAACCATCACTATCTGCCAAGAGTGCACCTACCGGGCCTGCGCAGAGCTCTTCCTCGTCCATGGCATCAACAGGGCACACAGGTGATATTATTTGTCATCGTTGTAAGGGAAGAGGACATTATGCGCGAGAATGCAAATCTCAGCGTGTGATTATTGGTACTGAGGATGGTGGGTATGAGTCTGCTAGTGACTATGATGAGGAGACTTTAGCCCTTATTACAAGTGAAGAACACGGTGGAGATGATTCTAATCATGAGATGCAATACATGGCTCCTGAAGATGCTGACAGGTATGAATGTTTAGTTGCTCAACGTGTTTTGAGTGTGCAGGTTACACAAGCTGTGCAAAATCAAAGGCATAATTTGTTCCATACAAAGGGAGTTGTGAAGGAATGTTTTGTGCGCGTCATCATAGATGGAGGGAGCTGCAACAACTTGGCTAGCATGGAGATGGTGGAGAAGCTATCTCTCACCACAAGACCACATCCACATCCTTACTACATACAATGGTTCAACAACAGCGGCAAGGTTAAGGTAACACGTCATCGCTCGTGTGCATTTTAGTATCTCTACATATGCTGATTATGTTGATTGTGATGTGGTACCTATGCAAGCATGTTCCTTATTACTTGGTCGACCATGGCAATTTGATAAAAATTCAGTACACCATGGTAGATACAATCAGTATATTCTTGTTCATAAGGATAAAAATATTACTTTGCTTCCTATGACTCCTGAGTCCATTTTGAAAGATGATATTAATAGAGCTAATAAAGCAAAACAAGAGAAAAATAAGAGTGAAAATCAGATTGTGGCAAAAGAATTTGAGCAACAAATGAAGCCTAATAGTAAACCATCTAGTGTTGCTTCTGAAATTAAATTGAAAAGTGCATGTTTACTTGCCACTAAATCTGATATTGATGAGCTAGATTTTAGTAAATCTGTTTGCTATGCTTTTGTGTGCAAAGAGGCATTATTTTCATTCGAGGACGTGCCTTCCTCTTTGCCTCCTGCTGTCACTAACATTTTGCAGGAGTTCGCTGACGTCTTTCCACAAGACGTGCCACCGGATTAGCACCTATTCAAGGGATTGAGCATCGATTGACTTAATTCCCAAAGCTTCACCGCCAAACCGTCGCCATACCGCACCAATCCGAGAGAGCGAAGGAGATTATGCGTCAAGTACAAGAGCTTCTCGACAAAGGTTATATACGCGAATCCCTTAGTCCTTGTGCAGTTTCTATTATTCTAGTGCCGAAAAAGGATGGTACATCGTGTATGTGTGTTGATTGTAGAGGCATTAATAATATTACTATTCGTTATCATCATCCTATTCCTAGGCTAGATGATATGCTTGATGAATTGAGTGGCTCTACAATATTCTCCAAAGTTGATTTGCATAGTGGATACCATCAAATTCGTATGAAATTGGGGGATGAATGGAAAACAACATTTAAAACCAAGGTTGGATTATATGAGTGGTTAGTCATGCCTTTTGGGTTAACTAATGCACCTAGTACTTTCATGAGATTAATGAACAAAGTTTTACGTGCTTTCATTGGACGATTTGTGGTAGTTTACTTTGATGACATATTGATTTATAGCAGATCTTTGGAGGAACATTTGGAACATTTACGTGCTATTTTTGTTGCTCTACGTGATGCGTTTGTTTGGTAACCTTGGGAAGTGCACCTTTTGCACCGACTGAGTGTCTTTTCTTGGCTATGTTGTTACTCCACAGGGAATTGAAGTTGATAAAGCCAAGATTGAAGCTATTGAGAGTTGGCCGCAGCCCAAAATGGTCACACAAGTGAGGAGTTTTCTTGGCCTCGCTGGATTCTATAGGCGTTTTGTGAGAGATTTCAGCACCATTGCTGCATCTCTCAATGAGCTTACAAAGAAGGATGTGCCTTTTGTTTGGGGTACCTCGCAGGAAGAAGCCTTCAGAGTGTTGAAAGATAAGTTGACACATGCTCCTTTACTCCAACTTCCTGATTTTAATAAGACTTTTGAGATTGAATGTGATGCTAGCGGAATTGGATTAGGAGGTGTGTTATTACAAGATGGCAAACCTGTTGCATACTTTTCTGAAAAATTGAGTGGGCCTAGTCTGAATTATTCTACTTATGATAAAGAATTATATGCTCTTGTTCGGACTTTAGAAACATGGCAACATTATTTATGGCCCAAAGAATTTGTTATACATTCTGATCATGAATCTTTGAAACATATTAAAAGTCAAGCTAAACTGAATCATAGACATCCTAAATGGGTTGAATTCATTGAGACTTTCCCTTATGTCATTAAACACAAGAAGGGTAAAGAAAATGTTATTGCTGATGCATTGTCTCGTCGCTATACTATGCTTTCACAACTTGACTTCAAAATATTTGGTTTGGAGACCATCAAAGATCAATATGTGCATGATGCTGATTTTAAAGATGTATTGCAGAATTGTAAAGAAGGAACAACTTGGAACAAGTTCGTCGTTAATGATGAATTTGTGTTCCGTGCTAACAAGCTATGCATTCCAGCTAGCTCCGTTTGTCTTTTGTTGTTGCAGGAGGCACATGGAGGAGGTCTAATGGTACACTTTGGCGTGAAGAAGACGGAGGACGTACTTGCTACACATTTCTTTTGGCCAAAGATGAGACGGGATGTTGAGCGCTTTGTTGCTCGCTGCACTACATGTCAAAAAGCTAAGTCACGACTCAATCCTCATGGTTTATATATGCCTTTGCCTGTACCTAGTGTTCCTTGGGAGGATATATCTATGGACTTTGTTTTAGGTTTACCTCGAACAAAGAAGGGGAGGGATAGCATATTTGTTGTCGTGGATAGGTTCTCGAAAATGACACACTTTATACCATGTCATAAAAGCGATGATGCTGTTAATGTTGCTGATTTGTTCTTTCGTGAAATTATTCGCTTGCATGGTGTGCCAAATACTATTGTTTCAGATCGTGATACTAAATTTCTTAGCCACTTTTGGAGATGTTTATGGGCTAAGTTGGGGACTAAACTTCTTTTTAGTACTACTTGTCACCCCAAACCGATGGATGCTGAAGTAGTCAATAGAACATTGTCTACTATGCTTAGGGCTGTTTTGAAGAATAATAAGAAAATGTGGGAAGAATGCTTGCCTCATATTGAATTTGCTTATAATCGTTCATTGCATTCTACTACTAAGATGTGCCCTTTTGAAATTGTGTATGGTTTCCTACCTCGTGCACCTATTGATTTGTTGCCTCTTCCATCTTCGGAGAAGGTTAATTTTGATGCTAAACAACGTGCTGAATTGATTTTAAAATGCATGAGTTAACTAAGGATTGAGCGATGAATGCTAAATATAAACTTGCTGGAGATAAGGGTAGAAAACATGTTGTGTTTGCACCGGAGATCTTGTTTGGTTACATTTGCGTAAGGATAGATTTCTGATTTGCGCAAATCAAAGCTAATGCCACGTCTTGACGGACCTTTTAAGGTGTTAGAGAAAACAAATGATAATGCATATAAACTTGAGCTGCCTGCAGATTTTGGGGTTAGTCCCACTTTTAACATTGCAGATTTGAAGCCTTATTTGGGTGAGGAAGATGAGCTTCCGTCGAGGACGGCTTCATTTCAAGAAGGGGAGGATGATGAGGACATCAATACCATTGTTACACCCACAGCCCCTACTGCTACATATACTGGACCAATTATTAGAGCACGCGTCCGCCAATTAAATTATCAGGTACTTTCGTTTCTTGGTAATGATTCTAATGTTCATGAGAATATGATGTTGCCTAAATTGGATACATTTGTTTTGCTTACAAATGAAGGGCCTAGCTTGGAGAAGGATGGACATTGTAGCACGAACAAGCATGGAGATGATGGCATGCGCAAGGGGAACAAGAACGGAGTTACAAGTGATGATTTCAGGACTTTGAAGCCACCATAATGGGTGCATGAAGCCTTGGACGAAATATACAAGATGCCACTTCATAAATTTCGTCCCGAGGCTATTCTAGTTGCTGCGTCACCTTATTATTGGGCCAGGCCCATGTAATTTCGAAATACATAAGTATAGGCTATTTTTAGAGTCCGTATGTGTGGGGAAACAAGAGATAGGGTTGATTTCGGACCCCTCCACCAAGGGCCACGAAATTCCCCCCTCTTCCTCCATATATACAGCCCTTAGGGCACCGTTTAAACTTTCGGTTTTGTTTAGATTAAAGTTTGCCATAGCTGCAACTTCGCGTACTTCGTTTGTGTTCAACAACCAGACAAAGACGTCTCAGAACCCCACCTTGATCAATAAAGCTTTCATCTTATATTCGCAATATCCAGATTGCAACCTCGGTTTCTTGCTTGTTCTTCGCTTGCTTGCGAAAAATGACCCTTGTGGTCAGGTTGATCGTGCTCCGGCGTGGTCAATAACCTCTCAGAGTTGGTTTAGCGATTGCTAAGGCGCGACGTCCTCGCACGTTCGTAGTCGGATCGTCAAAGTCGATTTCCAGCTAAGCGATATCCCTCATCTCATCGAAAGACGGGACACCTTTGCCTCTATCAGCACCTAGCCTGTGACTCTATGTATGTATAACTGCTACCTCTTGAGCACTGCATTGGATTCCCCCGAAGAGGAGAGGATGATGCAGTAAAGTAGCATAAGTATTTCCCTCAGTTTTTGAGAACCAAGGTATCAATCCAGTAGGAGACCACGCACAAGTCCCTCGTACCTACACAAAACGATAGCAACTCGCAACCAATGCTTAGGGGTTGTCAATCCCTTCACGGTCACCTACGAGAGTGAGATCTGATAGAGATAATATTTTTGGTATTTTTGATAGATAGATGCAAAGTAAAAGTTAAAGGCAAAGTAAAAACAAAGCAAGTAAATAAAGTGATATAGATTGATATGATGAGAATAGACCCGAGGGCCATAGGTTTCACTAGTGGCTTCTCTCAAGAGCATAAGTATTCTACGGTGGATGAACAAATTATTGTTGAACAATTGACAAAATTGAGCATAGTTATGAGTATATCTAGGCAACGATCATGTATATAGGCATCACGTCCAAAACAAGTAGATCGAAATGATTCTGCATCTACTACTATTACTCCACTCGTCGACCGCTATCCATCATGCATCCGGAGTATTAAGTAAAAACAGAGTAACGCCGTAAGCAAGATGACATGATGTAGAGGGATAAATTCATGCAATATGATAAAAAAAAACATCTTGTTATCCTCGATGGCAACAATACAATACGTGCCTTGCAACTTCTGTCACTGAGTAAGGACACCGCAAGATTGAACCCAAAGCTAAGCACTTCTCCCATTGCAAGAACTACCAATCTTAGTTGGCCAAACCAAAAAGATAATTCGAAGAGACTTGCAAAGATAACTCAATCATACATAAAAGAATTCAGAGAAGAATCAAATATTTTCCATAAATAATACTGGATCATAAACCCAGAATTCATCGGTCTCAACAAACACACCGCAAAAAGAAGATTACATCGAATATATCTCCACAAGAGAGGGGGAGAACATTGTATTGAGATCCAAAAAGAGAGAAGAAGCCATCTAGCTACTAGCTATGGACCCGAAGGTCTGAAGTAAACTACTCACACTTCATCGGAGGGGCTATGGTGATGATGTAGAAGCCCTCCATGGTGGATGCCCCCTCCGGCGGAGCTCCGGAATAGGCCCCAAGATGGGATCTCATGGATACATAAGGTTGCGGCAGTGAAATTAGGTTTTTGGCTCCTGTTCTGATTGTTCGGGGCTACGTAGGTATATATAGGAGGAAGGAGTATGTCGGTGGAGCTCCGAGGGGCCCACGAGGTAGGGGGCGCCCAGGAGGGGGGGCGCCCTCTACCCTCGTGACCTCCTCGGGCACTGCTTGGAGTAGGGTCCAAGTCTCCTGAGTCACGTTCGGTTGGAAAATCACGATCCCGAAGGTTTCCCGTTTGGACTCCGTTTGATATTCTATTTCTTCGAAATACTGAAAAAGGCAAAAAAACCAGCAATTTTGGGCTGGCCTCCGGTTAATAGGTTAGTCCCAAAAGTAATATAAAAGTGGAAAATAAAGCCCAATATAGTCCAAAACAGTAGATAAAGTAGCATGGAGCAATCAAAAATTATAGATACATTGGAGACATATCAGGCATCCCCAAGCTTAATTCCTGCTCGTCCTTGAGTAGGTAAATGATAAAAAAGAATTTTTGATGCGGAGTGATACTTTGGCATAATTTTAATGTAAATCTTCTTAATTGTGATATGAATATTCAGATCCAAAAGGTTCAAGACAAAAGTTCATATTGACACAAAAATAATAATACTTCAAGCATACTAATCAAAGCAATCATGTCTTCTCAAAATAACATGGCAAAAGAAAGTTATCCCTACAAATTCATATAGTCTGGCTATGCTCCATCTTCCCCACACAAAAGTTTTAAATCATGCACAACCCCGGTGACAAGCCAAGCAATTGTTTCATACTTATGACATTCTCAAAACTTTTTCAATCTTCACGCAATACATGAGCGTGAGCCATGGATATAGCACTATAGGTGGAATAGAAGGGTGGTTGTGGAGAAGACAAAAAGAGGGAAGATAGTCTCACATCAACTAGGCATATCAACGGGCTATGGAGATGCCCATCAATAGATATCAATGTGAGTGAGTAGGGATTGCCATGCAACGGATGCACTAGAGCTATAAGTATATGAAAGCTCTATAAAAGAAACTAAATGGGTGTGCATCAACTTGCTTGCTCACGAAGACCTAGGGCATTTTGAGGAAGCCCATCATTGGAATATACAAGCCAAGTTCTATAATGAAAAATTCCCATTAGTATATGAAAGTGACAAAATGAGAGACTCTCTATCATGAAGATCTTGGTGCTACTTCGAAGCACAAGTGTGGTAAAAGGATAGTAGCATTGTCCCTTCTCTCTTTTTCTCTCATTCATTTTTTATTTGGGCCTTTCTCTTCTCTTTTTTTATGGCCTCTTTTTTTTGTAAAGTCCGGAGTCTCATCCCGACTTATGGGGGAATCATAGTCTCCATCATCCTTTCCTCACTTGGGACAATGCTCTAATAATGATGATCATCACACTTTTATTTTTCTTACAACTAAACAATTACAACTCGATACTTAGAACAAAGTATGACTCTATATGAATGCCTCCAGCGGTGTACCGGGATATGCAATGAATCATGAGTGACATGTATGAAAGAATTATGAACGGTGGCTTTGCCACAAATACAATGTCAACTACATGATCATGCTAGCAATATGACAATGATGGAGCGTGTCATAATAAACGGAACGGTGGAAAGTTGCATGGCAATATATCTCGGAATGGCTATTGAAATGCCATGATAGGTAGGTATGGTGGCTGTTTTGAGGAAGGTATATGGTGGGTGTATGATACCGGCGAAAAGTGCGCGGTATTAGAGAGGCTAGCAAAGGTGGAAGGATGGGAAGAAGTGCGTATAATCCATGGACTCAACAATAGTCATAAAGAACTCATATACTTATTGCAAAAATCTAGAAGTTATCAAAGCAAAGTATTACGCGCATGCTCCTAGGGGGATAGATTGGTAGGAAAAGACCATCACTCGTCCCCGACCGCCACTCATAAGGAAGACAATCAATAAATAAATCATGCTCCGAGTTCATCACATAACGGTTCACTATACGTGCATGCTACGGGAATCACAAACTTCAACACAAGTATTCTTTGAATTCCCAACTACTTTAACTAGCATGACTCAAATATCACCATCTTCATATCTCAAAACAATTATCAAGCATCAAACTTATCTTAGTATTCAACGCACTCAAAAGAAAGTTTCACATATCTTGAACACCAAGTATATTATCATTAAGCAAATTACCATGCTATTAAAGACTCTCAAAATAATCTAAGTGAAGCATGAGAGATCAAATAGTTTCTTTAAAACAAATCCACCACCGTGCTCTAAAATATCTAAGTGAAGTACTAGAGCAAAAATTATCACGCTCAAAAGATATAAGTGAAGCACTATGAGCAAAACTATCAAGCTCAAAAGATATAAGTGAAGCACATAGATTATTCTAACAAATTACAATTCATATATGGCTCTCTCAAAAGGTATGTACAACAAGGATGATTGTGGTAGACTAACAAGCAAAGACACAAATAATACAAGACGCTCCAAGCAAAACACATATCATGTTGGTGAATAAAAATATAGCTCCAAGTAAATTACCGATAGAAGTGGATTTAAAGAGGATGCCTTCCGGGGCATCCCCAAGCTTTGACTTTTTGGTGTCCTTGGATTATCTTGGGGGTGCCATGGGCATCCCCAAGCTTAGGCTATTGCCACTCCTTGTTCCATAATCCATCAAAAGAATTCACCCAAAACTTGAAAACTTCACAACACAAAACTCAACAGAAATCTCGTGAGCTCCGTTAGAGAAAGAAAACAAAAGACTACTTCAAGGTACTGTAATGAACTCATTCTTTATTTATATTGGTGTTAAACCTACTTTATTCCAACTTCCTTATGGTTCATAGACTGAATTACTAGCCATAGATGCATTGAAATAAGCAAACAACACACGAAAAACAGAATCTGTCAAAAACAGAACAGTCAGTAGAAATCTGTAACTAACGCAAACTTCTGGAACTCTAAAAATTCTACCAAAATAGGAAGTCCTGGAAAATTTGTTTATTGATCAGCAGCAAAAATAATCAATGCAAAAGCACGTTCCCGTGATTTATCATAACTAAATTGGTGCGCGCAAAGTTTCTGTTTTTCAGCAGAATCAAATCAACTATCATCATAGGTTATCCTATAGGTCCTACTTGGCACAAACACTAATTAAAACATAAAACCACATCCAAACAGAAGGTAGATGGATTATTTATTCCTAAACAGAAGCAAAAACAAAAAACACAAAATAAAATTGGGTTGCCTCCCAACAAGCGCTATCGTTTAACGCCCTTAGCTAGGCATAAAAGCAAGGATAGATCTAGGTATTGCCATCTTTGGTAGGCAATCCATAAGTGGCTCTCATGATAGATTCATATGGTAATTTTATTTTCTTTCTAGGGAAGTGTTCCATACCCTTCTTTAAGGGAAATTGGAATCTAATATTCCCTTCCTTCATATCAATAATTGCACCAATCGTTCTAAGGAAAGGTGTACCAAGAATAATAGGACATAAAGGATTGCAATCTATATCAAGAACGATAAAATCTACGGGCACATAATTCCTATTTGCAACAATAAGAACATCATTAATTCTTACCATAGGTTTTTTAATAGTGGAATCCGCAAGATGCAAGTTTAGAGAGCAATCATCAATATCACGGAAATCTAGCAAATCACATAAAGTTTTGGGGATAGTAGAGGCACTAGCACCCAAATCACACAAAGCATGAAACTCAAAATCTTTAATTTTAATTTTAATAGTAGGTTCCCACTCATCATAAAGTTTTCTCGGGATAGAAACTTTCAACTCAAGTTTTTCTTCATAAGATTGCATCAAGGCATCAACAATATGTTCGGTAAAGGCCTTATTTTGACTATAAGCATGAGGAGATTCTAGCACGGATTGCAACAAGGAAATACAACCAATCAAAGAGCAATTTTCATAATTAAGTTCCTTGAGATCCAAAATAGTGGGTTTAGCAACATCACGGTTTTTATTTATTTCAATCCCACTTTCATCAATTTCATCATCAAGATCTAGAAACTCCGAATTCTTAGAACGCCTTCTAGGTAAAGGAAGATAATCTTCAGATTCATCAAGATTCATATTGCAAAACAAAGAGTTAATGGGGGACACATCAATAACTTTTAGATCTTCATCTTGATTTTCATAGGGATTGGAAGAACACGCTTTAATAAAAGCATCTTTGGAAGCACGCATCCTAGCGGTTCTTTCCTTGCACTCATCAATGGAAATTCTCATGGCTTTGAGAGACTCATTGATATCATGCTTAGGAGGAATAGATCTAAGCTTTAAAGAATCAATTTCAAGAGAAATTCTATCAACGTTCCTAGCCAAATCATCAACTTTAAGCAATTTCTCTTCAAGCAAAGCATTAAAATTCTTTTGTGAATTCATAAACTCTTTAACACTACTCTCAAATTCAGAGGGCATCTTATCAAAATTTCCATAAGAGTTATTGTAGGAATTTCCATAGTTATTAGAAGGATTACTAGGATAAGGCCTAGGGTTAAAATTCCCTCTATAAGCGTTGTTTCCAAAACTATTCCTACCAACAAAATTCACATCCATAGAGTCATTATTATTCTCAAGCAAAGTAGATAAAGGCATATCATTGGGATCAAGAGGAGTATTTTTAGGAGCAAACATCTTCATAAGTTCATCCATCTTTTCACTCAAAACATTGATTTCTTCTATAGCATGCACTTTTACTAGAAGATCTTTCGGTGTGCCATTGAGAATAATTAGCCATAATATTATCAAGAAATTTGGTAGCATCCCCTAACGTAATTTCCATAAAAGTGCCTCCCGCGGCCGAATCTAAAACATTTCTAGAAGCAAAATTCAATCCGGCATAAAATTTTTGTATGATCATCCATAAATTCAAACCATGAGTAGTGCAATTGCGAAGCATTAATTTCATTCTTTCCCAAGATTTGGCAACATGCTCATGATCAAGTTGTTTAAAATTCATGATGTCGTTCCTAAGAGTGATAATCTTAGCACGAGGAAAATACTTAGAGATAAAAGCATCTTTGCACTTGTTCCAAGAATCAATACTATTTTTAGGCAAAGATGAAGCCCAAACTTTAGCACGATATCTAAGTGAAAACGGAAATAACTTCAATTTGACAATATTGTTATCCGTATCTTTCTTCTTTTGCATATCACACAAATCAACAAAATTGTTTATATGAGTAGCGGCGTCTTCACTAGGAAGGCCGGCGAATTGATCTTTCATAACAAGATTCAACAAAGCGGTATTGATTTCACAAGACTCATCATTATTAAGAGGAGCAATCGGAGTACTAAGGAAATCATTATTATTGGTATTCGAGAAATCACACAATTTGGTATTATCTTGCGCTATGGCAACAAGTAATCCAACACACAAGCAAACAAAAAGGCAACGAAAAAAGGCAAACGGGAAAGAGAGGAGGAGATTGGAAAGAGAGGGTGAATAAAACGGCAAGGGTGAAGTGGGGGAGAGGAAAACGAGAGGCAAATGGCAAATAATGTAATGCGAGAGTTAGGGATTGCGATGGGTACTTGGTATGGTTGAATTGCTTGCGTGAGCCTCCTCGGCAACGGCGCCAGAAATTCTTCTTGCTACCTCTTGAGCACTGCGTTGGATTTCCCCGAACAGGAGAGGATGATGCAGTAAAGTAGCGTAAGTATTTCCCTCAGTTTTTTAGAACCAAGGTATCAATCCAGTAGGAGACCACGCACAAGTCCCTCGTACCTACACAAAACGATAGCAACTCGCAACCAACGGTTAGGGGTTGTCAATCCCTTCACGGTCACTTACGAGAGTGAGATCTAATAGAGATAATATTTTTGGTATTTTTGATAGATAGATGCAAAGTAAAAATTAAAGGCAAAGTAAAAACAAAGCAAGTAAATAAAGTGATATAGATTGATATGATGAGAATAGACCCGGGGGCCATAGGTTTCACTAGTGGCTTCTCTCAAGAGCATAGGTATTCTACGGTGGGTGAACAAATTACTGTTGAGCAATTGACAGAATTGAGCATAGTTATGAGTATATCTAGGCAATGATCATGTATATAGGCATCATGTCCAAAACAAGTAGATCGAAATGATTCGCATCTACTACTATTATCAAGACTCATCGACCGCTATCCAAAGATGCATCTAGAGTATTAAGTAAAAATAGAGTAACGCCGTAAGCAAGATGACATGATGTAGAGGGATAAATTCATGCAATATGATAAAAACCCCATCTTGTTATCCTCGATGGCAACAATACAATACATGCCTTGCAACTCTTTCTATCACTGAGTAAGGAGACCGCAAGATTGAACCCAAAGCTAAGCACTTCTCCCATTGCAAGAACTACCAATCTTAGTTGGCCAAACCAAAAAGATAATTCGAAGGGACTTGCAAAGATAACTCAATTATACATAAAAGAATTCAGAGAAGAATCAAATATTTTCCATAGATAATACTGGATCATAAACCCACAATTCATCGGTCTCAACAAACACACGGCAAAAAGAAGATTACATCGAATAGATCTCCACAAGAGAGGGGGAGAACATTGTATTGAGATCTAAAAAGAGAGAAGAAGCCATCTAGCTACTAGCTATGGACCCGAAGGTCTGAAGTAAACTACTCACACTTCATCGGAGGGGCTATGGTGATGATGTAGAAGCCTCTGTGGTGGATGCCCCCTCCGGCGGAGCTCCGGAACAGGCCCCAAGATGGGATCTCGTGGATCTGAAAGGTTGCGGCAGAGAATTAGGTTTTGGCCCTGTTACGATCGTTCGGGGATACATAGGTATATATAGGAGGAAGGAGTACGTCGGTGGAGCTCCGAGGGGCCCATGAGGTAGGGGGGCGCGCCCAGGGGGGCGCCCTCCACCCTCGTGACCTCCTCGGGCACTGCTTTGTAACGCCCTCGATGCGGCTATATCTCCCACGTGTCGAAGCACGACTTAGAGGCATAACCGCATTGAAAGCAATGTCGCAAGTGAGGTAATCTTCACACAACCCATGTAATACATAAGGGAAAGAGATACATAGTTGGCTTACAATCGCCACTTCACACAATTACATGAATAAAGCATTACATCATCCAGATACAATCAAGGTCCGACTACGGAACCAAAATAAAAGAAGAACCCCAAATGCGACAAAGGTCCCCGATCGACCCCAACTGGGCTCCACTACTGATCAACTAGAACGAAACAACACAAAGGGAAAGATCATCATCGAGCTCCTCCTTGAGCTTGGTTGCGTCACCGCTTTCATAACATAGGCACCTGCAAACTGGTTTTGGAAGTATCTGGTGAGTCACGAGGACTCAGCAATCCCATTACCATGGGTATCAAGACTAGCAAAGCTTAATGGGAAAGGAAGGGGTAAAGTGGTGAGGTTGCAGCAGCGACTAAGCAAGTATGGTGGCTAACCAACGCAAATAAGAGCGAGAAGAGAACAAGCGGAACGGACGTGAAGCTAGCAATGATCAAGAGGTGATCCTGAACACCTACTTACGTCAAACATAACACAGAAACCGTGTTCACTTCCCGGACTCCGCCGAGAAGAGACCATCACGGCTACACACACGGTTGATGCGTTTTAATTCAGATCAAGTGTCAAGTTATCTACAACCGGACATTAACAAATTCCCATCTGCCACATAACCGCGGGCACGGCTCTCGAAAGTTTAAACCCTGCAGGGGTGTCCCAACTTAGCCCATGACAAGCTCTCGCGATCATCGAAGGAATAGACCTTCACCCAGGAAGACCCGATCAGTCTCGGAATCCCGGTACATCAAGACATTTCGACAATGGTAAAACAAGACCAGCAAAGCCGCCCGATCTACCGACAATCCCGATAGGAGCTGCGCATATCTCGTTCTCGTGGCAACACCGGATGATACTAGCTACGAGTAAAACCAGACTTGAGTTTCCCGAGGTGGCCCATGAGTAGCTCGGTTCGGACCAACACTTAGACAAGCACGCCCGGGGGCTAAAATAAAGATGACCCTTGGGTTAATTACTCCCAAGGAAAAGGTAGGTGGTGGTGAGGCAAATGGTAAAAGTCAATGTTGGGCCTTCTGGACAAGTTTTATTCAAAGCGAACCGTCGGGGGTCCCATAAATCACCCGACCGCGTTAGGAACGCAAAATCTGGGAACATAACACCGGTATGACGGAAACTAGGGCGGCAAGAGTGGAACAAAACACTGCATAAGGCCGAGCCTTCCACCCTTTACCAAATATATAGATGCATTAATAATATAAGAGATATTGTGATATCCCAACCAAAATCCTGTCCACCATGGAGAAATCTTCAACTTCACCTGCAACTAGCAACGCTATAAGAGGGGCTGAGCAAAGCGGTAACATAGCCAAACAACGGTTTGCATAGGAAAGGTGTCAAAGGTTAGGGGTTCATGGCAATATGGGATGGCTTGATAAACAGGTAATAGGTAGCGCAGCATAGCGATAGAACGGAGCAACTAGCATGGCAATGATAGTAGTGAGATCCAGGGTAGCGGTCATCTTGCCTGAAATCCCGCAAGGAAGAAGAACAAGTCCATGAAGAAGACGAACGGATGAAGCCGAACCAATCGAAGACGAACGAATCCTCACGATCACAACGAAATAGGAACTAACAAGAAGAAGCACACAACATAGGTAAACACACCACACATGAACAAGGCATGATGCACAACAAGCATGATGCATGACCAAGCTACATGAAGCTACTCATGGCAAGAGATGATGCAAACAAGAACAACACATCAAGGCAAGTTTAAATGAGGCCGGAAACAACATATAACAATTCCGGTAAGTCCTCATATGCAAATTTCGAAATTGGTCCAGAACTGAATAAACCTTATGTTCAAGTTGTTAAACAGCAATTTGAGATGCACCAAGATGATCTACCCGAAATTCTAGTCAAGTTACATATAAAGTTCATTAGATTCGGAGCTACGGCCTAGAAGATATGAGCAAAACAAGTTAAACATGGCATTGATGCAAAATGCACTCAAACTTCAAGCAAACACCTCAAAACAAGGATGCAACATGATAATATGAAACTACATGCAAAAACAAACAAGTTTCATATAGAGCACACTCAAAACGGAGCAACGGTTCAACACAAGCACACTATACAAGTTATAGCAACAATCTGTCCATAACAGCAACTAGGCATCTTACAAGCACCAAAACAACATGCTACAGCCCCCCAACATAATAACAAAAGGCATGGGCATGAAGTACACGTAAAGCATAACAAAACATGAACACTGAGCTATCTCCAGAAATCACTAGAACATGCTCAAAATGACATGGAGATATTGCAAGTAATAACAATTTCAGACTTTAGCAGAAATAACATCAAGTTGCAATGTTTAGAGCTATCAAACAACATGTTACAGGAACTTATCATGGCAAACAAAGGCATGGCATGAAACTACTAATAGCATATATCAAAAGACCCTTACTGACCATGAGCCAAAAAGGCACGGAAAATATGATGGCACCCATGTAAACATGGCAAGTTATATTACAGATTCACAGCATGGCAGGAACAACAATAAGTAGGCATGTTCGTGAACTCAAACCACTCACTACAGAGCAATACATGGCATGGCAAGGTAACCAACAGTAAGAAGGCATGTTTATGAAGCTAAGCATGGCAAGAGCAAGTTCATAGGGTACATTGATCACTAGGAAAACACATGGGAACAAGTGAACTTAATGTTAACAGGTTGCCATTAACATTTTCAAGCAATTTTAGAGCAAGATTACAACATGTTCCAGCAGGCTATAATTGCAACCAAGTGGCATGAATGGATAGAACATGACATGTAGTTCAAAACATGTTTATAGAGCATCTCCAGATTATGCATAGAATGATTAGCGGAAGCATGTTAACATAGCAACAAATTATAACAGAATCTGTCAAGAAAACAGCAACAGCAACTACCCTACTTAGCAAGCTTGATACACTCAGCACACAACTCACAAAAATACATGCTCATAACCTCTGGAAAGATGGCATGGCATAGTTCAACATTCATGTAGAGCTCAACCTCATAGGATGCACGCATTAATCATGGCAAAAATGATAAAACAGCAAGTTATAACAGTTTCAGCAGATTAACATCAACATGCACTCTTCCAACAGCATTTCGGGCATCAAGATGAGCTCAAATGAAAATGATGCAATGGAATGAAATGATGTACTCGTTGAGGCGAACAATTTGACATATTACACGTGCAAAACGGAGCTACGGATGCAGAGATGTGATGCAATGAACATGCAATGAAAATAACACAGATCTGGGGACTTTGTGGAATTTTCACCTCGCGAAAAAAACAACGCGGATCGGGTCGGAGACGTGGATCGGGTCGGGGATGAAGCGGGTCGCGGATCCGTGACCCGACAGCGGAGAGCTCCGGCGAGCTCCGCCGGCGGGGCGGCAGGACGGCGGCGGGGGGCATCAGATCCGGGCATGGCGCCCCCGGATCCGGCGATAACGGGCCGGGCGGCGGCGGTGACCGGCAGCGGGTCAGCGGCGGCGCGGCGGCGAGGCGAGGGGCGCGCCAGCGCGGTATCGCGGCGGCGGGCAGCGCGAGGCGCTGGAGGCGGCTTTCCGGGCGAGGGCGCGGTTCCGCCGGCGGAGGAGGCCGGGCGCATGGCGCCGCGGCGGCTGGCGCGACGGCGGCGACGCACTGCCGGCGAGACGGCGGCGCGCTGTGGCGGCAGAGGGCGCGAGACCAACGGCGGCGGCGGAGCGCTGGACCCAGCAGCGCGGCGGACGGAGGGAGACGGGCAGCGGGCGGCGCTGGCCGCGGCGCGGCCGGCGGCGGCGGGCGCAGGGCGCCACGTGGCGCAGCGACGGGCTGCGGCGCGGGCGTGGGCGTGTCCGCATCGGGCGACGCGTCCGGCGGCGACGAGGGGAAAATTAGGGTTTCGGGGGGATTTTCATCCGCGAATTTGGAAGGGAAGGACCTGTTTATAGGTAGAGGGAGCTAGGAGAGTCCAAATGAGGTGCGGTTTTCGGCCACGCGATCGTGATCGAACGACCGAGAGCATGGAGGGAGTTTGGTGGGTTTTAGCCACTGCCGTGTCAAAACCGCGGATCTCGGTAGGGGTCCCGAATCAGCGTCTAGGCGGATGGTAACAGAAACGAGGGACACAATGTTTTTACCTGTGTTCGTGCCCTCTCGATGGAGGTAATACCCTCGTCCCGCTTGATTAATATTGATGATATGGGTAGTACAAGAGTAGATCTACCACGAGATCAAGGAGGCTAAACCCTAGAAGCTAGCCTATGGTATGATTGTTGAGATGTAATGTTGTCTCCCTCGGACTAAGGCCCTCCGGTTTATATAGACACCGGAGAGGCTAGGGTTACATAGAGTCGGTTACAATGGTAGGAGATCTACATATCCGTGACGCCAAGCTTGCCTTCCATGCCAAGGAAAGTACCTTCCGGACACGAGCCGAGTCTTCAATCTTCTATCTTCGTAGTCCGGGAGTCCGGCGGATATTGATAGTCCGCTGTCCGGACACCCCTAGTCCAGACTCCTCAAGAGCCCTCGAACCAGTCTTCAATGACGATAAGTCCGGCGTGCACAATGTTCGGCATTGCAAGGCGGGTTCCTCCCTTGAATAATCCGGAGGAGATAACGAACACCAGGATAGTGTCCGGCTCTACAAAATAAATTCCACATTCCAACGTAGAGAGAATAAAACACATATACTGATCCAATCTGCTGACATATTTGTGCGGCGTGACATCACACCGCAGCCAAGCCTTCGTTTTGAATTGTTTTCATTATTCCGTCTCGCACGCTTAGCGGCGGTTTCCTTAACACGCCCCGTCAAGCGAGATCGTGTTCCCCTTTATTCCGGGATCCTCATCAATACGTGCGTGGGTAACCCAACCGTTCCCGTCGCCACGCCTCCTCTATCGAAGTGGAATCTCGAACGGTCACGGAGATGGCCCTTGGTATTTCTTCCCCCTTTATAAGAGGACCAAGGCCTGTCCTTGTCTTTTAACCTCGCATTGAATCTTTCTTCCGCTCCCAGTTCCAACACCTAGAGCTTCGAATTCGAGCGCTTCAGACCCACAACCATGTCCGGCTCCGACCTCCAGGGCCGGTGGATGTCCTCCTCCGTCACGGAGGAGGACATAGTGAAGTTGCGTGAGGCCAAGTACCTGGCCTATGAAGTTTCGCACAGGTTGCCTGCCCCAGGGCAGGCCATGCCAGCCCCCGAGCCCGGCGAATACGTCGTCTTCGTACCTCACCGCCGTCGGGGATTGGGCTTCCCGACGGATCCTTTCGTGAGGGGGCTTCTGTTCTACTACCGGCTGGACTTCCACGACTTGGCTCCGGAGTCCATCCTCCAAATCTCCGCATTTATCATTGTCTGCGAAGCCTTCCTCCGCGTCATTCCCCACTTCGACCTGTGGCTGAAAACATTTAAGGTGGAGCCGAAGATGATCGGGGCGCCAATGAATGCGGTGGGCGACCATAAGCAGGAAGGTCGATGCCCCGTGGCTCGAAGGTTCCTTCCAAGAGGAACAGGGACTGTGGCAGCAGGAGTGGTTTTACATCACTGTCCCTAGGGGCAGCAAGCAAAAGCCGCCGCCCGCTTTTCGCCCGGGACCTCCACGGCAGCTGATGTCGTGGGTCAACCAAGGGCTCAACTGGGGGCCGTCCAAGGACGTGCCCGCACTGCAGGGCCGGATTCGAGACCTCCAAAAGAGGGAGATCGACCTGGTCAAGGTAATGCAGGTCATGCTAACTAGGCACCTCCTACCCTGCAAATGCCGTCCTCTCCGTTTATGGGAGTTCAATCCGGAGGGACCTCGTATTCTCCAACATTTCATGGGTGCGACGCCCCTGGAGATGTACGAGCTGTTCTTCGGACCGCAGGTGGCGTGTCCGGATTCGGCCGAGGATGCGGGACTAAGCCGCGATCGCCCGGATACTCAGGTAAATAGCTCGAAGCCCGGACATTCTATTTGTATGCCTTCTATGAGATCGTCTCCTGACCCTTTATTCTTTATAGGAATGGGTGGCGCAATCAAGGATGATAAGGTGTCCGGCCCCCCTCCCGGAGACCGCACTGGAGCCCGTGCTGGTCAGAATGTTGGAGGTTGCGCCCATAGAGGGGGGCGACGGGGGAGATAAAAGAGCTAATACTTCATCCAAAGGGGCGACTGAAGAGGAGGGAACCAAGGATCCTTCCCTTCAGAGGGAGAAGAGGACCGCCTCCGAAGATCCGGAGGCCCCAGCCCCTAAGCGTGGGAAGAAATCCCCACCGGGGGGTCCGGCGTCCGGAGAGAATCCGGACACGCAATCATCGCCCAAGGACCAGCCCTCCAACGAGCCGTGAGTATGAAAGAAGAAGTTTTAATAAGATAATACCTTCAGACGCTTCAGAGGTAACCAAATATTTATATCGCAGTTCGGATCTGCAGCCGTCTCGTGAGTTCATCCTCGGGATCTTCTTTCGAGATGATGGAGAGCGTCGCCTCCGTCTGCGCGCTTCGATGAGGCAAAGCGAGCCCGGCGTCATCACGGAGGGCATCCCCGAGTCCGGAGGGGCCAGAGAGTTCAACACCCACCAGAGCCCGGCCAGGAGAATTGAAGAGTTTGCTTGAGAGGGCGTCCATTTCAGAAGATCACCGTGCGTTAATGCGTATGGTGATTGGAAGGATTTCGTCCGCTGAAAGCGGATTGCGTGATGCTGCCATGAGCTTGCTGGCAGGATTTGAGGTATGCGAAAATAGCGTACCCCTTTGTTGTTTAACAGTTGTGCATATAAAAAATGCGCCCTGTATAGATAGTAGCCCCTGAGACTCGGTAGGTTGTCGAAGGCGACAGCGTGCCGAGGATCGAAAATCTAAATATCTCAGGTAATTAATACCGCCGTTCTGCTACAGGTGGCGGATAGTCCGGGGGCCAACCGGACTGATCAAGTTGCCGAACTGAGTCGACAACTGGACATGGCAGACGCTGACATCGCACTTGTCAATCAGCGACTTGACAAGTCGCAAGGTAAATAAATTCTCCGTAGCCGCTTTATTGAGTGGGTTAAAGCCCTCCTCTAATAAGTTATATGCTGTTTATGCAGACAGTGTTGCTGCTGTGGAGAGACTTCGGGTCGAGCTTGCACAAGCTAAGGAGCAAGCCCAAAGGAGTGATGCGGCTGCCGCGAGGGCGGCCGAAGAGTTGAAGGCCGAAAAGGCTGCGCACTGCCTAAGCAGGGCGGAGGTGGCCGAATTGGCCAAGAATTTAAAGGATGCTACCGACCGTAGCGAGGCTCTTGAAAAGGAGCGCCTATCGGAGCGGGAAGACCTGAAGAAGGCCACCGCAGAAGCCAAGGATGCCCGTTCAGCAATGCGGGCTATGAAGGAGGAGCTGCGCCAAGCCGGAGAAATCACGGCTGGCAAGCCGCTTCTTATCGTCGCCGGTTTATGGATGCCAAGTCGCTAAATTTGAGCGGCAATGGAGTTCGGAGGATCCTTATATGGACTTGGCGCGAGTGCGGTGGCGCCGCTAAGCACTTCCGAGCTGGGGATCACGAGGTGGAAGAGTTATCTTGGACTCAATTCCACAGTCTAGATCGCTCTCTTCCTCTGTCGGACAGGTTGGCGAATGGGCGAACTGAATAGACCGTCCGGCTGGCTATGATCGACATCGTGGCCCATGTCCGCCGCGAGGGGTCCAAGGCGACGAGCTACTTGACCATCGAGCAGTTCCTCGGGCGGTGCCGCATATCAAGGAGATGAAGCGGTCGGCTTGCATCGGGGCGCGGATGGCTCGCCCGTAAAGCGCGCAGTGTCCGGAGATGGATGCCACCGCTATTGCTGCCCAGGGTTCGGATGGGAACCGGCTTCCCGCCGAACATTATTTCGGGGAAGTTATGCGCGGCGCTCGTATAATAGAGTCGCAGTGCTCGAAGAATGTAACGTTCGGTTGAACACACGAACTTGTTTATTAATGATTATATTGTGAATGCTTTTTATACTTGTGTTTCCAAGTAGTAATACTTCTCCTTGCGGCCGTTTAAGTATACTTGTGTATAACTTTGAAAGATGCGATCTTGACTTCAGCCCCCTCGCACAAGGTGCTGGGGTGTTCGCAAAATAGCGCTTTTTCACACTTTAATCCGACGTCTCGGTCCTGTTATAAGGAGGTGGTAGCGTAGCGAACGAGGCAATCCGGACTATAATGCTTTATCTCTTTCACTTAGCCAATGGAGCTCGAGGGTGGGGCTACGATATAGCCCCTAATGGCACCGCACATCTCCGGATTCGAGTGCGTATGTGCTGACCGAAGCGGCCCTTCGTCAAAGCGAAATTCTAAACATTCCGTAGTCGATCAAGTGGTGACCAGACTCGCTATATCATGACAGCCAGTTTTCGCTTTCTCTCGAGGTACTCGCCCGGCCAACTGGGCACAATCGCAGAGTTCTCCGGTGCCGCGTTAGCGGGTGATCGGAACGAAGGCAGCAAAACACGGAGCCGCAAACCCAACATTTGACCAAAGACATGATTCGAGCTGATGCATATAGTGCCCAACTTGAGACGCCGAACACTCCCAGAGGTGTTCGGACTTTATGATAACGGGCAGAATTATGCCCTAAGCCCCTTGTGTCCAGGTACGGGCATTGTCTTCTGACGCGGCCAATGCCAAAGCGTCCAGTTCGCCTCGGCTATAGGAAGAAAACGGGGCGATTTAGCAACAAGAGACAGTAATAAAAAGGTCTACGAGGGTCTTAATCAAAAGAATCCTTGCGACGGGTCCCTCTTGCGTCTGCGCCTGTGTCTCCGTTGTGCCGTTATCCTGGATGGGTACGCACGTTGTTCATCTGTAGGAAAAAGAGGAACATTTTAAAAACAGGTCGTGCGAAAATAATGCAAAAGAATAAGTGTAAATAATTAAAGCTAGGTTTATATGAAACCGATGTTAGTTGTGCGCGCAGCACCTTATGAAAGGGTATGCGGCTAGGGAGCCCCTAGCCTGCTGAGTCTGGATTCGTCTATCCGAATCCGGGGTCTTTAAGTGACCCTCGCACTGAAATGGTGCCATGTGGACCGGGCATCTTAAGTGTAAGAGACACGTAGTGCGGTATGGCGTTGAAGCGGACAAAAGCCTTTGGTCCCAATAGTGCTTGATGTTCACTTTTAAATGGGACGATATGGAAAATTAACTTTTCTCGTTGAAAATTGTTCGGTGATCCGAACACGACTTCGAGTAATATCGAGCCTGTGCATTTGGCGTAAGGGCCTGGCGTAACTCCTTTGAAGGAAGTGCGGCTGTGTCGAATTTTGGTAGGGTCTATCCCCATCCGACGGATTGTGTTTGAATATAGCAGGTTTAAGTCGCTGCCTCCATCCATTAGGACATTTGTGAATTGTAGTCCGTCTATTATCGGATTCAATATCAGGGGAGTCCGTCCCGCGGTTCGAACACTTTTGGAATAATCCCGGTGGTCGAAAGTGATTGGTTTTGATATCCAATCTCTATGGTTTATGGGCCGGACCGTGCGAAGCTCTTTTTAGAAAGTGCCGCACTGTTTTTCCGTGTCCTCACATGAAGTGAGTTTACTGCTTTGACCCCTTGTGGGAAAGTCTTTTGTTTTCTGGTGCCCTGCTGGCGGGGTTTATCTTCTTCGCTTGACGCGTCGAGCCCCTTGCGTTCGGCGTTTAGTCGGCCGGACTGTTTGAAAACCCAACAATCCCTGTGGGTGTGATTTGCAGGCCTTCCGGGGGTACTGTGGATTTGACATATCCGACCCAGAATTTTGTGTAGGTTAGACAGTTCGTCACTGTCGTCCTTGATGGGTTGAGCTTTATTGTTCGCCGTGAGCTTTTAAATCCGGCGTTGATCGCCGTGCTTTTGGGCTTTTCTCTTTATTCCGCGCCGTTCTTTTTCTCGCCGTGATTTTCCGTTCCATCTCTTATCTCGGATGTACTTGGGTCACCGGTGCTACTTCTTGCCAACCAGATGTCCTCTCCTGCGCAAAAGCGGGTCATGAGGCTTGTTAATGCGGTCATTGTCCTCGGTTTCTCTTGACCGAGGTGTCTCAAGCGAGCCATTCGTCTCGGACATTGTGCTTAAAAGCTGCTAAGGCTTCGCGTCCAACAATCGACTATTTGGTTCTTTTGGTAAGGAACCTGTTCGAAATTTCATGCTGACTCTCCGGGCTGTTGAGTTATGTGACTTAGGTCATCTCGCATCCGGAGGCGGACATAAGTGCCTTGAAAATTTGCTCTAAACGCTTCCTCGAGCTCTTCCCAACTTCCAACAAGAGTTTTCTCGGGAGGCTTTTGAGCCAATGACGGGCTGGCCCTTTGAGCTTGAGGGTAGATATTTTATGGCGTGAGATCGCCTCCTCCGCCATATGTATATGCATATATAGTCTTCTATCCGCACTCCATGGTCTGTTGTGCCATCGTAGGCTTCTATGTTTATGGGTTTAAACCCTGCTGGGAATTCATGTTCCAAAGACTTCGTCTGTGAAGCATAGTGGGTGTCGGCGCCCTGTGCTTATGCGTGCCGCTATCGTCGGACACTTGACGTGTTCCTTTGCTTATTGGGGCTTTCCTTTTGGGTCCGTAGATGGACTGGCTGGGCCATTTGACGGTGGGGGCTTTATGGCCTCTTCGTCGACTCTGGGAGCAGCTTGCGCTTGGTAGCTCTTGATTGGTGGCTGTTGCCGTGCTTGTCTCATGGTTTTGAGCACTTTGCTCCATCTTATCCGGAGCGCGTCTTCCGCTGTGTTGAGCTTTCGTTTTTCCTTCTTCAGGCTTCTTGCTGCAGCGATGAGCCTGCGTTTGCAAAGATCTTGTTTGACGGGCTCCTCGAGTTCGTCGTCATTGTGGCTTGTTTCGTCTTCGGAGGGAGGTACATAGTTGTGATCCTCAACCTTTTCTTCTGCCGCCCTTTTGTGAGGGCTTGCTTCTACATCCTCCTTTGCTGAGTCTTGCTGAAGGGGTTTGTCTTCGGCACTCTCCGGGGTGTTATTATATCCCGTGCCGGAATCTCCATTCTTGTTGTGGCGGGATTTAGAGCGGCGCCGCTGACGCCGGCGTTTCGGCTGTTTCTTTAGAGAATCTTCCTCCGCTGCTTTTTCGCCATCCCCTTCTTTTGGGGTATCCACCATGTAGACGTCGTATGACGAGGTGGCCTTCCAATTGCCCTCGTGGGCGCTGGTCTGATCGTCTCCGGCATCATCGTCCGAGGCGTCGATGTCATCGGAGTCGTAGTCTAGCATGTCGGTTAAATCCTCGGCAGTGGCTACAAAGTGGGTGGTGGGCGGGCTCAATTTCTTCGTCGTCCGAACTCCAACCGTCCCGCCATAGTCCGCCAGATTCTCGAGATAGCGAGAGATGCTTGAGAGAATTCAGGATATCGCCAAAAGGCGAGTGTTGAAAGATGTCCGTGGCGGTGAATTCCATAACCGCGCCTAACTGCTTAATTGGCGGGCGCGGAGGCCCGAGTCCGGCGCCTCGGGATCACGAGTTTCGCAAGGGACGAGATCGGTATTCGGCTCCATCGCCGTAGATGTTGAAGTCGCCAGGGCGGCGTCTATCCACCGGCCCTCGTCATGGGCAATCGGCTCCGGGCAAGTAGCCGGGGCGGACTTGAGTGCGGCCACCAAAGCACTGTCCGGCGGCAGAGCTAGATCATGCCCATCGTTGCAGTGCGGCGCGCTTGGCTGTGGCTCGAGTCCGTCGGAGATCAAGTCTCCGCGGTCATCGGCCGTGAAGTTTAGGCTTCCGAATCTGAACTGACGGCCAGGGGCGTAGCTTTCGATCTGCTCCAGATGGCCAAGAGAATTGGCCCGCAGTGCAAAGCCACCGAATATGAAGATCTGTCCGGGGAGAAAAGTCTCACCCTGGACAGCATTGATGGTCGAAGATGCCATCGAGCCTATCGGTGACGACACAGAGGAACTCTCAATGAAAGCACCAATGTCGGTGTCAAAACCGGCGGATCTCGGGTAGGGGGTCCCGAACTGTGCGTCTAGGCGGATGGTAACAGGAAACGAGGGACACAATGTTTTTACCCAGGTTCAGGCCCTCTAGATGGAGGTAATACCCTACGTCCTACTTGATTAATATTGATGATATGGGTAGTACAAGAGTAGATCTACCACGAGATCAAGGAGGCTAAACCCTAGAAGCTAGCCTATGGTATGATTGTTGAGATGTAATGCTGTCTCCTACGGACTAAGGCCCTCCGGTTTATATAGACACCGGAGAGGCTAGGGTTACATAGAGTCGGTTACAATGGTAGGAGATCTACATATCCGTATCGCCAAGCTTGCCGTCCACGCCAAGGAAAGTACCTTCCGGACACGAGCCGGAGTCTTCAATCTTCTATCTTCGTAGTCTGGGAGTCCGGCGGATATTGATAGTCCGGCTGTCCGGACACCCCCTAGTCCAGGACTCCCTCAGCCACTTTGGAAGGGGTGTTGGGCTGCAACTCAAAGAGGGCTTTGCGGTTACCCGGTTAACCGTTGGAGTACCGAACGATCTCCAAATGGCACGAAACTTGACAGGCGGTCTACCGGTGCTATACCAAGGCCGCTTGGCAAACCTCGGGTATTCCGAGAAAGTTTAACACCCGCACAAGAGAAGAGGCAAAAGGGGAACGCCGGAGGGCATAGGAGTGCCGGATTGCAAAACGGACAACGGGGAAAATGCTCGGATGCATGAGATGAACATGTATGCCAATGCGATGCACATGATGACATGATATGAAATGCATAAGATGATATGGCAAAGTGCAACACGCAAGCAAATGACATGACAACGACGGTGAATAACTGGCGGACACCTGGCGCATCGGATCCGGGGCGTTACATGCTTGGAGTAGGGTTCAAGTCTCCTGGGTCACGTTCGGTTGGAAAATCACGATCCCGAAGGTTTCATTCCGTTTGGACTCCGTTTGATATTCTGTTTCTTCAAAATACTGAAAAGGCAAAAAACAGCAACTCTGGGCTGGGCCTCCAGTTAATAGGTTAGTCCCAAAAGTAATATAAAAGTGGAAAAAAAGCCCAATATAGTCCAAAACAGTAGATAAAGTAGCATGGAGCAATCAAAAACTATAGATACATTGGAGACGTATCAATAACCTTCCTCCTTGGTTGTGCATGAAGCGGAAGTTCATTATGATGCCAGTGCTGATCCAAGGCCCTAAGCAACCCGACAGCGACATTGATGTGTACCTAAGGCCATTAGTTGAAAAACTCTTACAGCTGTGGAATGAAAAAGGTTTACGTGCGTGGGATGAGCACGGAGAGGAGGAATTTGACCTACATGCGTTGCAGTTTGTGACCATCATGTTGGAGATATGCCCTAGAGGCAATAATGTATGATGATATTTCCTATGTGTTTATGAATTAAAGATAGTCCTTGGACATTATCAATGATGTGTGTCAGCAAGTACGTGACTTGTTTGTGGGACTATGCATTGTATGATGACTATCCTAAAAGGTCCCTAGTCGAAAGGGTTGTGTGGACGCGCAGCCGACTAGACTAGCATATGACATAGTCGATGGCTTGGTCTCACTAGCCATGGAGCATTGGATGATAACAGGATAATATGGACTTAGAAAGATCTGGTCGGATTCGACGTAGTCGAATCCAAGTCGAGATAAGGTCCGAGTCGGACAGACCCAACTATGAGACGCAGCGATATGTCATCTGTGAGTCTCTAGTACAACATACGTTCTATGTCCTAAGAACTGAGCTGACGCATGTACTCGGGATGGTGACAGACTTGCTTTGGGCCGACCAAATGTTACTCTGTGACTGGGTAGTTACAAAGGTAGGTTTCAGGCTTGTCCAGACCCATGCTGCGAGACATGGTCGATCAAGATGGCATTTGCCCCTCCGATTAGGAGAGATATACTCTAGGACCCTCGTGTGATCTGACCAGGATAAGCATGGCCATGCGACAAGGATTATGAGATAATCCGGATAGTGGTCGGCATCACTGGAATGAGAAAGAGGTTGGGCTAGCACAAGGATGACAATCTCGCAAAGGGAACAGAAGTGTGACATGTTGTACAGGTTCGCCTAACCAGCTTCATAGTTTGCTTGGTGATCGGCACGCCTTGCTAGAGGCCGCTACCAACCGTGCAGGACGGAGGTGATCGAACTGTGACCAAGCCGACTTGAACCTAAGGGGTCGCACGCTTAAGGGAAGGAACCTACGAGGTCGGTTCGTAGGACACTGGTCGTATGTTATCCGATGGACTAGGAACGTGACCGAGTAGACTTTGGGCTTTAGGGTCCGTGCGAGGCCCAAGTGTTGAGCCTGTGATGGACACCTATATAAAGTGGAGGTGCAGCGCACTCATGCGGTTGATCGCTTCGGCGCTGCGACTAGGGTTTGCATGTGTTGCGAATAGCCACCTCCACTCGCCGCCAGTTGTGTGATCGGACCTAGCAGTCTGCCGCACGAAGTTCCTCCTGCACGCGCGGATACCGTTAGAGGCGATGCACTTGCGCCGCTCCGGTGAACCTGTTCGCGGGATCTGATCGACTACGTGGGAGAGCGGCAAGGAGGAGACGACTCCGGGAACATGAGGCGACTTCGGGAATGCGCTGCCTCAACTCTACTTCCGCTGCACGACACTGCGCGTCTAGTGGTACGAACTGTGATCCATCTCCTGTAGCATGTTCTTGGTTGTTCTATGTGTAGGAAAATTTTAATTTGCAGTCGATGCACCCTACCGTAGATCCCAACAGTGGTATCAGAGCCTCTGCTATAGGATTTGGTTTCAGATCGTATGCATATTAGATATTGGAGGCAGCAGATGAGATCTGGTGTCCTTGATGAGATCGGCTATGTGCACGGTTGTTGATATCAATTGCACATGGGGATTGAAGAAGCTATGTTTTCTGATGATCGGGATCGATGAGGTCGTGACACGATCTACCCCTACCGGTCTGTCATCCGCCATTGGGGTTTACAGTGACCGCCGTGTGCGTAGCGCCGTGTATTTCGTACTCGACACACAAACCGGTAGAATGCGATTCTATGCATAACTTTGTTTTGCAGGTTTGATGTGAATAGTATGGCTCATGTGTATGTGATGCATGTGTGTAATTTATACATGGCCTGCATGTCATGTTTGTCAGCCGGCAGGAGCCAAAGTGTTGTCATTATATTGTATAACGACCTGCGTGTCGACTTGTGACTCTATGTAAAATTCATTACTAGTTGTAGTAGCTGGATAATAGGGATCAGGTTGGTGGCTTGGCGTCCTGGCGTGACAAACAAGATGGAGTCTGTAGATGGTCATCGGAGTCGGAGCCGACCTGGAAGAACGTCCATGAAGGAGCCATACTATTTCACAATATTTGTTTATTTGTGATTGTTATGATTCTTTGTTTCTATGCATGTTAGAATGGTAGATGATCCCTCATGAATATCAAGCGAATTGCCATCCCCGATGTTGCACCTTCGCACGTCAAGTACATCTAGTAGCGGCCTCATAAAATTGGGTTGCTGCTGGGTGTCCTTGAACTGAAGGGTTCGTGTCGGACACGGACATGCACTGCATCAGGTTAACTTGACAAGGATATCAAAACGGTTTTGGGCCTTGTGGCAAAGAAGGTTGGGAGCCGGGGTATGAGATACCTTCCCGACCGACAGGAGTCGTATAGAGATAAGATTAGCAAGGAGTTGCTAGATAGGTATGTTGGCTAGTAGTGATGCTAAAGCTCACTAGTCGCATGCGCTAGTCGGATCCTGAATCACTGAGAGTTTGCGGAGGGATGCTGACTTCACTGGGAGTATTTCTGTTTAGGCTTGAATTACTCTACATAAACACATTGCTTAGTGATTGCATATTTTCTGTTGTAGATTAATGGCACCACCTGCTCAACCCAACTTTGCATTGAAATCAATTCTGGAAAAGGATAAACTGAATGGAACAAACTTTACCACCTGGTATAGAAATCTAAGAATTGTTCTCAAGCATGATAAAAAGGAACATGTTCTAGAGGATCCACTTCCAGAGGAACCTGCCGATAATGCTAATGCCACATCTAAGAATGCCTACCAGAAACTCGTTGATGAATCAACGGAGATCAGCTGTCTGATGATGGCTTGTATGGAGCCCGATTTGCAACAACATTTCAAAAATGTTGAGGCTTACGATATGACCGAGAGTCTCAAGAGCATGTTTCAGACACATGCTATGACCGAAAGGTTCAACGTCTGGCGATCCTTGATGGATTGCAAGATGAAGGAAGGTGATCCACTAAGCCCACATGTGATCAAGATGATCAGATATGTGCAAGCTTTGGATCAGTTGGGCTTCCCGGTCTTGGATGAGCTGGCTACTGATGCTGTTCTGGGTTCTCTTCCACCCAGCTATGGGACGTTCATCTCAAACTATCATATGCATGGCATGGATAAGAAGCTCACTGAATTGCATGGGATGCTCAAAGTGCCAGAGCAGGATATTAAGAAAGGCACGCATCAAGTGTTGATGGTGCGGAAATCGGCTATGCTCAAGAAGAGTTGGTCCAAGAAAAAGGCTAAGGCAAAGGGCACGGAGACGGTAACCTCCGCCGCTGCGCCAAAGTCTAGACCGGACTCTAAGACCGTTTGCTATCACTGCAAGGAGACCAGTCACTGGAAGAGGAACTATAGCAAGTGGCTTGCAGAGCATGGCAAGAAGGCCGGGAATGCTGCTTCAGGCAAAGGTACACTTGTTGCATATGTTATAAACATTTACCTTGCTGACATACCTAGTAGCTCTTGGGTATTTGATACCGGATCGGTTGTTCATATTTGCAACTCGATGCAGGGGCTGGTAAGAACTAGGCATGTGGCACAAGGGAGATTGACATCGTGGTCGGCAACAAAGCAAGAGTTGCTGCGTTGGAGGTCGACGCGATGCAGCTCCAGACTTCATTCGGATTCATTATGGAATTGAATAATTGTTATTACATTCCTGCACTTAGTTGGAACATTATTTCTGCCTCATGTTTGATGAGTCAAGGTTATGAATTCAATTTAAAGGACAATTGTTGTTCGATATTTTTGAATGGTATGTTCCACGGCTATGCACCCATTGTTGATGGGCTATTTATATTGAATCTAGAACAGGAACAGGTCTACAACGTGAATGTCAAGAGGCATAAGCCTAATGAGATAAATCCGACATACTTCTGGCATTGCCGGCTTGGACACATTAGTCTGAAACGCATGAAGAAGCTCCATGATGATGGGCTCCTAACTTCGTCTGACTTCAGGTCGTTCGAGACATGTGAATCATGCTTGCTCAGCAAGATGACTAAGTATCCTTTTGCAAAGAGTTGCGAGAGGGCGTCCGAGCTGTTGGAGCTTATACACAGTGATGTGTGTGGTCCAATGAGCACAACTGCCAGATGTGGCTATCAGTACTTTGTGACTTTTACCGACGACTTGAGTAGATATGGATATATCTATTTGATGAGGCACAAGTCAGAAACTTTTGAAAAGTTCAAAGAGTTTCAGAATGAGTTTGAGAATCAGCTCAGCAAGACTATAAAGCTTCTGCGTTCTGATCGTGGAGGTGAGTACATGAGCCAAGAGTTTGATGATCATCTGAAAATCCGAGGTATAGTACCTCAGCTCACACCTTCGGGTACTCCATAGAGAAACGACATATCGGAATGGAGGAATAGGACCTTGTTGGACATGGTCCGGTCTATGATGAGCAAATTGGATTTACCCTTGTCATTCTGGGGATACGCTCTAGAAACTGCAGCTTTCACACTTAATAGGGTACCATCAAAATCCGTAAACAAGACACCACATGAGATGTGGATCAGGAAGAGTCCCAGTTTGTCTTTTCTAAAGATTTGGGGTTGCGAAGCATTTGTCAAGCGACTTATGTCAGACAAGCTTACACCCAAGTCGGATAAATGCATACTCGTGGGATATCCGGGGGAAACCTTGGGGTATAGCTTCTACGACCGGGAGGAGAACAAAGTGTTTGTTGCTCGGAATGGGGTTTTCCTTGAGAAAGAGTTTCTCAGTCGGGAGGCCAGTGGAAGGACGGTTCGACTCGAAGAAATTCGAGGACCACTCGTGGACGGCTCGGCTGGTGATGAAATCGTACCGGAGTCAGTCAGGGAACCTGTAGTGGAAGCGGCACCGGAACCACGGAGGTCGGAAAGATTGCGCAGAGTGTGCGATGTATTGTTGCTAGAAAGCGACGAGCCGGCCACATATGTGGAAGCGATGGTGAGCCCAGATTCTGAGGCATGGCTAGAGGCCATGAGATCCGAGTTAAAGTCCATGGATGGGAATCAAGTTTGGTACTTGGTTGATCCGCCACCTGGCGTAACTGCCATTGGTTGCAAATGGGTCTTTAAGAAGAAAACTGATGTGGATGGAAATGTTCAGATCCACAAAGCTCGGCTTGTTGCTAAAGGTTATGGACAAGTTCAAGGAATTGACTACGACGAAACTTACTCGCCGGTAGCGATGCTGAAATCGGTGAGGATCGTACTAGCTATAGCTGCATAATTCGATTATGAGATATGGCAGATGGATGTCAAAACGGCTTTCCTTCACGCAAATTTATCCGAGGACGTGTATATGATACAGCCCGAGGGTTTTGTCGATCTGACTAGCACTAGTAAGGTATGCAAGCTCAAGAGATCCATTTATGGGTTGAAGCAAGCATCTCGGAGTTGGAACATTCATTTTGATGAGGTCGTCACTGATCTCGGTTTCATCAAAAGCGAAGAGGACTCTTGTTTATACAAGAAGTTAAGTGGGAGCTCAATAGTATTTTTGATCTTGTATGTGGATGATATACTACTGATCAGAAATGATGTTTTGATGTTGAACTTGGTCAAGGGATCATTGAATGACAAGTTTTCGATGAAAGACCTTGGTGAGGTAGTGTATATTTTAGGCATTAAGGTCTATAGAGACAGATCGAGGAGGCTGCTCGGCTTAAGCCAGAGCACGTACATAGATAAAGTGTTGAAGCGGTTCAACATGAGTGAGGCGAAGAAAGGGTTCTTGCCACTCTCACATGGTATAAGGCTAAGCGAGACTCAGAGTCCTTCAACATTTGATGAGCGAAGCAGGATGAGTAGGATTCCATATGCCTTTGCAATCGGATCCATCATGTATGCCATGATATGTACAAGGCCTGATGTTGCTTTTGCAATAAGCCTAACAAGCAGATACCAGGCCAACCCAGGTGAGAGTCACTGGGCAGCGGTAAAGACTATTTTGAAGTACCTGAAAAGGACTAAAGAGATGTTCCTAGTTTATGGAGGTGAGGAAGAGCTCGTCGTAAGGGGTTACGCCGATGCTAGTTTCCAAACCGACAGAGATGATTGTCAATCACAGTCCGGATTTGTGTACGTCCTAAATGGAGGAGCAGTGCACTGGATAAGTTCCAAGCAGGATACGGTGGCCGATTCTACCACAGAAGTCGAATACATTGCGGCTTGTGATGCTGCGAAGGAAGGTGTTTGGATCCGGCATTTTCTGGATGATCTTGGTATTTTCCCAGCCTCGGTGAAACCATTGGACCTTTATTGTGATAATTCTGGTGCCATCGCACAAGCCAAGGAGCCGAGGAATCACCACAAGGTCAGACACATAGATCGGAAATATCAACTGATACGAAAGATCGTAAAGAATGGTGATGTAGAGTTATGCAAGATTCACATGGATGCAAATGTTGCAGATCCGTTGACTAAACCGCTTCCACAACCCAAGCATGAGGGGCACGTTAGAGCTATGGGTATTCGATGTCTATTTGATTGACTCTAGTGCAAGTGGGAGACTGTTGGAGATATGCCCTAGAGGCAATCATGTATGATGATATTTCCTATGTGTTTATGAACTAAATATAGTCCTTGCACATTATCAATGATGTGTATCAGCAAGTACGTGACTTGTTTGTGGGACTATGCATTGTATGATGACTGTCCTAAAAGGTCCCTAGTCGAAAGGGCTGTGTGGACGCGCAACCGACTAGACTGGCATATGACACGGTCGATGGCTTGGTATCACTAGCCATGGAGCATTGGATGCTAACCGGATAATATGGACTTGGAAAGATCTGGTCGGATTCAACGTTGTCGAATCCAAGTCGAGATAAGGTCCGAGTCGGACAGACCGAACTATGAGACGCAGTGATATGTCATCAATGACTCTCTAGTACAACACACATTCTATGTCCTAAGACCAGAGCTGATGCATGTACTCGGGATGGTGACAGACTTTCTTTGGGCCGACCAAACTCTACTCCGTGACTGGGTAGTTACAAATGTAGGTTTCAAGCTTGTCCAGACACATGCTGTGAGACATGGTCGAGCAAGATGGGATTTGCCCCTCCGATTAGGAGAGATAAACTCTAGGCCCCTCGTGTGATCCGACCAGGATAAACATGGCCATGCGACAAGGATTATGAGATAATCCGGATAGTGGTCGGCATCACTGGAACGAGAAAGAGGTCGGGCTAGCATAAGGATGACAGTCTCGCCTTGAGCCCGACAACATATATCATGAGGCAAACGGAACAGAAGTGTGACACGTTGTACAGGTTCGCCTAACCAGCTTCATAGTCTGCTTGGTGATCGGCATGCCTTGCTAGAGGCCGCTACCAACCGTGCAGGATGGAGGTGATCCGAACAGTGACCAAGCCGACTTGAACCTAACGGGTTGCGCGCTTAAGGGAAGGAACCTACGAGGTCGGTTCGTAGGACACTGGTCGGATGTGATCTGAACTGGACTAGGAACGTGACCGAGTAGACTTTGGGCTTTAGGGTCCGTGCGAGGCCCAAGTGTTGAGCCTGCGACGGACGCCTATATAAAGTGGAGGTGCAGCACACTCATGCGGTTGATCGCTTCGGCGCTGCGACTAGGGTTTGCATGTGTTGCGAATAGCCACCTCCACTCACCGCCGGTTGTGTGATCGGACCTAGCAGTCCGCCGCACGAAGTTCCTCCTGCACGCGCAGATACCGTTAGAGGCGGTGCACTTGTGCCACTCCGGCGAACCTGTTCGCGGGATCCGATCGGCCACGTGGGAGACCGGCAAGGAGGAGACGACTCCGGGAACGTGAGGCGACTCCGGGAACGCGCTGCCTCAACTCTACTTCCGCTGCATGACACTGCACGTCTAGTGGTAACGAACTATGATCCATCTCCCGTAGCATGTTCTTGGTTGTTCTGCGTGTAGGAAAATTTTAATTTGTAGTCGACGCACCCTACCGTAGATCCCAACACATCAATGATTGGCCTGCTCTTAGTAACCTTCCTGGACAGACAAACAAGGGATAGCGCGCATGCACGCACTGTTTGCATGATACCGATAGTATATATTTGGATAATTGTAAGAAGAATGTGTACCTAGGACATCATCGATTTCTTTCGAGTAGGCATCCCGTAAGAAAGATAGGCAAGCATTTCAAAGGTGAGGCAGATCACCGGATGAAGCCTCGCTACCGTACTGGTGATGATGTACATGATATGGTCAAGGATTTGAAGGTAATCTTTGGAAAGGGTCCTGGCGGGCAATCTGTTCCAAATGATGCTGATGGATGCGCACCCATGTGGAAGAAGAAATCTATATTTTGGGACCTACCCTATTGGAGAGACCTAGTGGTCCGCTCTGCAATCGACATGATGCACGTGACGAAGAATCTTTGCGTGACCCTGCTTGGCTTCTTGGGCGTGTATGGAAAGACAAAAGATACACCGGAAGCACGGTAGGACCAACAACGTATGCACGGAAAGGACGACATACATCAGGGTCATGCCAGCTACGCTCTTACCAAAGAAGAGAAGGAAATCTTCTTTGAATGCATGCTCAGTATGAAGGTCCCGTCTGGCTTCTCGTTGAATATAAAGGGAATAATAAATATGGCAGAGAAAAAGTTTCAGAACCTAAAGTCTCATGACTGCCACGTGATTATGATGCAGCTGCTTTCGGTTGCATTGAGGGGGCTTCTATCGGAAAATGTTCGATTAGCCATTGTGAAGCTGTGTGCATTCCTCAATGCAATCTCTCAGAAGGTAATCGATCCATAAATCATACCGAGGTTGGAGAATGATCTGGTGCAATGTCTTGTTAGTTTCGAGTTGGTGTTCCCACCACCCTTCTTCAATATCATGAAGCACGTCCTAGTTCACCTATGCGAAGAGATTGTCGTTCTGGGTCTTGTATTTCTACATAATATGATCCCCTTTGAGAGGTTCGTGGGAGTCTTAAAGAATGTTCATAACTGTGCTAGGCCAGAAGGAAGCATCTCCAAGGGCCATGAAAATGAGGAGGTCATTGAGTTTTGTGTTGACTTTATTCCTAACCTTAAGCCGATTGGTGTTCCTGAATTGCGGCATAAGGGCAGACTGGGTGGAAATGGCACGCTATGACCGGATCAAATAATATGTATGGACGGGCATTCTCTCACTGAAGCACACTACATAGTTCTACAAAATTCTGCCTTGGTGGCTCCGTATATGGAGGAACACAAGAATATTCTAAGCTCCAAATACCCAGAGCAATCTGAAGACTGGATTACACGTGAACAAACGAGGACTTTTGCCGGTTGGTTGCAGACACGTGCCATGCATGACGATGCTATTGAAGATGACCTGTACTTGCTGTTCCAGTTACCATCTTCGAATATAATGACTTTCAAAGGGCACGAGATAAATGGGAATACATTTTACACGATCGCCCAAGATAAAAAGAGCACCAACCAAAACAATGGTGTCCGCTTTGATGCAACAACCAGTAGGGGAAAGGACACATATTATGGTTACATAGAGGAGATATGGGAACTTGACTATGGAAATAATTTGAAAGTCCCTTTGTTTCGGTGCAAATGGGTCAATATGATAGGAGGCGGCGTAAAGCAAGACCCATAGTACGCAATGACAACAGTGGATCTCAACAATCTTGCGTACGCAGATGAACCATTCGTCCTAGCCAATGATGTAGCGCAGGTTTTCTATGTGAAGGACATGTCTACCAAGCCGAGAAAAATAAAAGATAAGGAAGCGAATACATCATACGATGAGCCAAGCGCCACATAGTTCTTTCAGGGAAAAGAAACATCGTGGGAGTGGATGACAAGACAGACATGTCAGAAGATTATGAAAAGTTTCATGAAATTGCTCCCTTCACAGTGAATGTTGACCCGAGCATCCAGTTAAATGATGAAGATTGTCCATGGTTACGATGCAAAGGGACACACACGAAGAAAAAGTTTCACACCCAAAGATCCCACTCTGGGATGTGACCAGCTTTACTATCATCACTTTCTTCTCTAGTGAGTTTCCGGACTTATATATCTGGAAAGTCCCACTTTGGACAAACCATAGGGAATCTTTGTAATGGTTAGGGAGCTTATGTGTTTTGGCATTTGGAACGTGTATTTGTGTGCTTCGGACAAACGTCATCAATTTTCAACCCTTTCGGACTTCATTTGGTATTTTTCATGCATTTACTGATATTTTTGAGCTAAATGACCCTGAAATTGAAAAGCACTACAAATGAACTCTGAAAAGGTTGAAAGTTGGCATGGTATCATCATTTCACCCACATAGCATTTGCTAAAAAGTTGAGAGGGCTACGGTAAAAACTGGATGCACTTCGTGTACAAAATGGACAATCTCTTCCGAAGTATCAGGGTTTCAAACGAAAACTCATCTGTTACAAAGGAATTTCATTTTTTAAAACTTATTTCAACTCCAGACTTTTTGTGTGTTCAGTATGCACCATTCAAATCCACGTTATCAATTTTCAACCCTTTCTGACTTCATTTGCTATTTTTCATGCATTTACTGATTTTTTTGAGCTAAATGACCCTTAAATTGAAAAGCACTACAAATGAACTCTGGAAAGGTTGAAAGTTGGCATGGTATCATCATTTCACCCACATAGCATTTGCTAAAAAGTTGAGAGGGCTACGGTAAAAACTGGATGCACTTCGTGTACAAAATGGACAATCTCTTCCGAAGTATCAGGGTTTCAAACGAAAACTCATCTGTTACAAAGGAATTTCATTTTTTTAAACTTATTTCAACTCCAGACTTTTTGTGTGTTCAGTATGCACCATTCAAATCCACGTTATCAATTTTCAACCCTTTCTGACTTCATTTGCTATTTTTCATGCATTTACTGATTTTTTGAGCTAAATGGCCCTGAATTGAAAAGCACTACAAATGAACTCTGAAAAGGTTGAAAGTTGGCATGGTATCATTTCACCCACATAGCATATGCTAAAAAGTTGAGCGGGTTATCGCAAAAATTGGATGCACTTCGTGTACAAAATGGACAATTTGTTTCGAAGTATCAGGGTTTCTGACGAAAACTCATCTATTACAAAGGTATTTCATTTTTTAAACTTATTTCAACTCCAGACTTTTTGTGCATTCAGTATGCACCATTCAAAGCCACGTTATCAATTTTCAACCCTTTCTGACTTCATTTGCTATTTTTCATGCATTTACTGATTTTTTGAGCTAAATGACCCTGAAATTGAAAAGCACTACAAATGAACTCTGAAAAAGGTTGAAATTTGGCATGGTATCATCATTTCACCCATATAGCATTTGCTAAAAATTTGAGAGGGTTAGGGCAAAAACTTGATGCACTTCGTGTATAAAATGGACAATCTCTTTTGAAGTATTAGGGTTTCGGACGAAAACTCATCTGTTATAAAGGCATTTCATTTTTTAAATGACCTAAGTATTACCAAATTGAATATAATGATAAAACACACTAATATTAAACATAATAAAAAAGAATCACTGAAAAATCTATTTTTAAAGTAAAGTTATTCACAAACTAGTGATTCACACAAATTTCAAATAATTCAAATTTAAACTATTTAAATTTGAAAACTACTGGCACTAATAGAAAATTTGTAATTTTTTGTACCTAAAGCAAAAGTATTCACAAAGAAACTCTAAATACAGCAAAAAGTAACTCAGAAATAAATAAAAGAAAATAAATAAAGTAGAAAAGAAAAAAAAGAAAAAACTAAATAAAAAAGGCCCGCCTACTGGGCCGCAGCGGCCTGCATATGACTACAACCCAACCTGTATTTGGGCCAGGATGCAGGCCCGCAAGCCTAGTAGGCCCAACAGGGCATCGAAGCAGAGGTAGGCCCAGACAGCCTGCATTAGAAAGGAGCTCGAGGCAGAAGCCGCTGCGGCGCTTATAAGCTGGTGTTGGCGCCCCTCGACTAGCGAGGTGGGACTAAACTTCTACGCGCCCGACGCTGTGCCAGCACATGCCTTTAGTCCCGGTTGGTGGCTCCAACTGCGACTAAAGGTACACCTTTAGTCCCGGTTGGAGCCACCAACCGGGACTAAAGGACTGCGCTTCCCGCCGCTTGGCCTGGCCAAAACAGACCTTTAGTCCCGGTTGGTAGCTCCAACCGGGACTAAAGGTCCCTCCTATATAAGAAAACACTTCGGAAATTTTCAGTTTCATCTCCCTCTTCTTTGTCCTTTGCTTCGATCGACATTGCTGCCGCCCCCGTCGCCGTCCCTGTTGCCGTTGCCGTCCCCGTCATGCTGTCCCCACATCCGTCCCCGTCGCCGCGCCCCGTCGGCCATCGGCCCCACTGTAAGACCCACCCCCTGCCGCGCCATGGCTGCCCTCGAGCCCGCACACACACACATACAATACACACACAGACATGCACACACACACACACACATTATTTTCTGTTTTTTTGTTTTTTAGTTTTTACACTTTTAGTTATAGAAATGTTAGATGAATTAGCTAGGTAAATATATATGTTAGATTAATGTCAAAGTTTTTGATGAATTAGATTAATGTCAAATGTTAGATGATCTAATTAGTTTTTTTACTTTTATTTAGATGAATTAGATATATTAATGCATGTTAATTAGATGAATTAATTAGTTTTGATACTTTTGTCAAATGTTAGATGAATTAGCTAGATATATTAATGTTAGATGATCGAATTAGCTAGCTAGCTCGTCATATGTCAAAGTTTGAATTTTGACATATATATGTAACATTTGATCATATGTCAAAGTTTGAATTTTGACATATGCAACATTTGATCATATGTCAAAGTTTGAATTTTGACATATGCAATATTTGATCATATATATATGTCAAAGTTTGAATTTTGACATATTCAACATTTGGTCGTGCATATATGTCAAAGTTTGAATTTTCACATAAGAATGCCCCGTATATGCCAAATATTTAAAAAATGTTACATATTTGCATAGAATTTGTTATCAACGTCAATGATGCCTGGCCCGCATCCTCGCCATCGACCCGTTCGCGACGACGTCCTGCTTCAGAGGCGCCATGTCCAGGACTGGGCTCCGTCGGGCTGGCACTGGGAGGTGCTACCTTCAGGGGCGCGCATCTTGGTGAGGAACCTGGGTCCTGTCGTCAACCTGGAGCTTCTTTGTTGGCGGGCGCGTGGGCCACATTTGGTGCGGAGGCTGGCGTCCCCCGAGGAGGTGGTACATCACCGTGTTAGGGAGGAGAACGAGCATGTCCGTCGCTACATGGTTGCGTTGGACGTCAGGTTCTCCAATACCTGACAGGTTCTTCAGGGATCTCACTGGAGCTATGATCCTATGGTGGTTCCTTCTCTTTGGGTGTCCACCGTGACTCAACTAGATTATTCGATAGTATTTGATCTGCATTAGCTAGAGATGTATTCGAGATCTTCGAGATGATGTATTTGAGATTATATTATTCGATAATATTCAAGACGATGTGTTCGAGGTTATATTCGATGATGCATATTATCTACTACGATTCAGTTTTATCTTTCGAGATGCATATCTATTATCTATTATTATTCAAGATTCATATCAATTATCTAGTATTATTCGAGATGCATACTAAATTGTTTTTATATTTCTTCTGGATTAGTTAAATAAAAGCTATGGCGGACAATACCGGTAGAGAAGGAGAAGTGGCTATGTTCAAGATCATACGTTCCACGAGCCGGCCAGATGAGATTGAAGAAGATGACGGCTCACAATATCTGAACAATACCGGGGAGGGTGATGATATGATATTCGATGAAGACGACCGAATGGACGAAGTCCTGAACTACGATGATCTTCAAATAGCAAACACCGGCGAGGTATATTTATATAAGCAGGCATCTGGTGATCCATCATATGTTTTAATTGATTTGTATATATATTAATGAATCAGTCTTTCTTCTTTCAGCCCCCCGGATCAAGTAAATCAGGAGAAGGTAGCAGGACAGTGCGAGGCCCAACCAAAAAGTTGAAGGAAGGCGTGAAGTACAACATCGATGCCACCAAACGTAATGGCGACCCGGTCGAGCCTAAGAAGAATGCAGGCAAGTTCGTTTATCAGTGTAGAGTTCTTGTGAAGGACCAAATCCCGATCTCCATTCAAGAATGGAAGAAGCCAGCAAAGAACTGCCCAGATCTTACTTTTGTGGACAAAAGAGCAAAATATCTGCTTTGGGAATCTCTCATGTCACATTTTCATGCTACCAGATCATTTTGCCGCTGAAGATGTGGAGAAAGTCAAGAACACTGCTCTTAGGAAGATGGCGATAGCGTTCAACAACCACAAGAAAACTGTATGGAACAAGTACCTCGAAGAAGGAAAGAAGACTCCAGAATTCAAGGGAATACTGGAGAAGCAAAGAGATCACTGGGATGCTTTCTTGAAATTTAAGGAATCAGAATTAGCTCAGGAATGGTCCAGAATAAACAAGATCAATGCCTCGAAGAAGATATGGCACCAAAAGCTGGGGCCAGGTGGCTATGAGGTGGCCCGGCCTAAGTGGGATCTCTCTGAGCAACAGATGAGGGACGCAGGGGTCACTCCAGTTACACTGAGCTGGCCCCCCAGGGTCAGGACTTGGTTCTATGCGCATGGGGGCTCATTGGACCCAAAGATAGGTGAGGTTTTGGAGCGGGCAAGTCTTAAAGGCGCCACCATAGTTTACTTGTGGCAATCGAAGAGGCACACACGGGTTTGTTCACACCCAACAGAGAGAACGACGAGCTTATGCGCGCCCTCAAGAAGTCGTGCGAGAAACAAGATGGCGGAGGAGAAGAAGAGGGAGCTGGAGGAGGAGCAGAGGAAGCAGGAAGCAGACTGCCTTTAAGCCCTAGAATCAGTGCACGCGAAGTTAGCACTCGCTTTCCAGCGGCACCAGCAGAAGATCGACGAAATCAGCCAGGGAAGGGGGTATTAGCAGTGGCAGGAGCTAGCGGATCCAACATTGGATAGCACCGCCCCATGCATGCTGAGAAGCAGCGTGGGTTCCTCCCCGGGCGTTGAGGCACTGCTAGATAGATACCCTGTGGATGACATCATGGATAACACTAATTGTGAGCTACATTTCAAAATGAAGAACATATCCATCAAGGTGGCGGATGACGTTGCTTATACAAACCCCCCTGAAGCAACCTTCCATTGCAATCCGATTCCAGCTGCCTATGCTCGTGTCGCGGTTGATGAAGTGGTGGCAGAATATTCGGGGCTAGAACTTGACATTCCTGGAGGTGACGACGAGCGCACACTGGGATAGGCCATTCATCATATCATTCTATGGAGAAAGGATTGAATCGTCTTTCCAAGGCCACCGACACCGCGTCAGTAGTCGACTCCAGCTCCTCCAAGTCAGCCACCGCCTCCGCAGACTCCTGCTCCTCCAAGTCAGCCAACGAGTGAGCTCACTCCTGCTCCTCCAAGTCCAGCACCACCGTGTGAGCCCACTCCTCCTCCAAGTCCGGCACCGCCGCGTGAGTCCACTCCTTTTCCTGCAAGTCCGACACCGCGTCATCCTCCTCCAAGTCGTTAGGCACCGCATCAGCCGTCTCCGCCACCTAAGCAACTGTGGAAGAGAGCCGACGTAGCTCTGGCGGCTAGCAATACAAGTACAGGAGGCAAGAGATTCCAATATGGTCCAGGCCTCAAGCCTCTTCCTCGCCGGCCTTACGACCTGACTGATGAGGGAAACGAAGCCGAAGTGCGAGCCCAACTGGAGGCCCATTTTGGACGTAAACCTCCACCGCCACCAAAGGAGATTGTACCTGACCATATCGTTGACCACTTCATTCGTATGGCTAGAGCACCAGCTCCCCCGCATGTTGACTCTGACCATGAGCGCCAAATCAAGAAGTCATTTCAAGCACAGAAAAAGGAGTCGAGCTTGAGCTCAAACTAAGGAGCTATGAAAAAAGCGGGAAAATTATTCCCCAGCTGGGAGAACAGGCGGTGCAATCGATCCCCCTGCTCATTGTACCATCAACACATGTGAGTACCGGCGCCGATCTGCCGGTAATAACCGATGCTCATAGAAGGATGGCTGAAGAGGCCGGTGTCACTGTGGACCAACTCCTAGAGCTCGAGCCCATACCAAGGATTACAGAGGAGGAAGTAAAACGGAAATATGCCCGTAGCCAACCTTTGGTCAAGACTGATGAGGTCAAGAAGCTCTCGACCAGAATGTATCAATTGCATCAATGGTATATGAATGAAACCAAGACTACCGGTTGAGAGTCCCTCATGGTGAAAACCAAGGAAGAGTATTACTATAATGAAATGGCTTTGTATGTCAAGTTTACAGAACTGTTTCAGTTATTCCATCAAGACGCACTCGACAAATCCCTCGTCAGTTGCTATTGTCTATAAGTGATTTCTTTCTGTAATTTAATAATTAAGTCTCTAGCTAGCTCTAGTGCTCGTTCATCATTACCTATAATTATCTTCACTATATTCTTTTATGTGGTATTATGCAGAATGAAGATGTATGAAATGGAAAAAGTTGGACGCTATGGCATTGGGTTCATTGACGCAAATACCATTAATGAAGAGACATGGTCACAGGAATTCTATCGAAAAGACACAGAGAAAAGCTTGCTAGAGTTCTTGAAGCGCCTAAATGCCTGTCCAGATATACTACTTCCTTACAACTTCGGCTGAGTCACACTGTCTTGTACTACAATTCAGTTTTTGCTTACTAGCTAGATGTTAATGAGTGTATAGGGGGTTTACGGTAGTTGATGAGTTATGCACATGCCCGCATTATACATGCAAACATGTGCGCATGCAGTTTCCACTGGATCTTGTTAATCATTAAAGTTGACGAGGAACAGTTGAAGTACTCGACTCACTACTGAAAGAAGTTACTAACTACGCAATCGTGAAGGGGATGGTCAACAGGTAATTTCAATCATTATCAAACTATATGTCGGCCTCTTTAAGTTCATCATTTCCTGATATCAACTAGTTAATAACTCTTTTATTCATTTTCTTTGCCGGCGGGTAGGGCTTGGGAAAAGTTTATCAAACAGGTTGATGGCCAATGGAAACAAAACCTTCGTTGGAATCGACCCAATGTAATTAATTAAGTAGTACTAGCTAGCTAGCTAACATCTTTTTAAATCTAGTTTCAATACCATTAATTAGCATGCTTGATTAATTATCATCTGATTGAATTCTATTCAACTAAAGGTCCTGAAGCAGGCGCTGGTGAATGATTTATGTGCATACTACGTTTGCGAGAACATTCACATGATGACGCGTGAAAGGAGCAAACCTGACAGAGACCAATTGGTACGTTTCCCAAACACTATTCACTTACATCATTATCTAATACACACACAACTAATACATGCATATTGATCCCCTTCTTTAAATATGAAGGACATGTGGGATCAGCTCCTACCAGAGAATCGCGTACGAGCGATTCAAGAGAAAATAGCGGGATTTCTGCTCGACCAGGTCATAGATCTTAAAGGAAAATTCTTTTACCTGCTACCGAAGTAATGCCTCCATGTAATGATCTGTATGTAAATTGTAGGAGAAATTGTATATACCAACTTGTATATATATATGTGTGAATGGTCGTGCGAGAAAGTCGATGTGATATATATATGTAGTAGCGTAAAATATGTTTCAAATGAAAAAGAATTAAATGAAAAACAAAAATTAAAAGGAAAAATAAATCATAAAAACAAAAAACCCTAGACCTTTTAGTCCCGGTTGGTGTTACCAACCGAGACTAAAGGTCTCCCAGCCCCCGGCGCGGGCTCGTGCCACGTGGACATCCATTAGTGCAGTTCGTGCTGAACCGGGACTAGGAGGGGCTTTAGTCTCCACCCTTCAGTGCCGGTTCCAGATCCGACACTAAAGGGGCCTCACGAACTGGGACTATATCCCATTTCTGCACTAGCGACCGATGGACTATCCCCTATTTAGCCAATGGCTCTTATAATGTGAATTGTGATTTGATTGTAGTTAAGATGAACTGTCATTTGTTTAACTAGCTGGCACTACATGTTTAGATTGTGTGTGGTAAGCTCACCACTAGTTAGAAGTGGTGACAACACTTATGCAGGTTGCAACCAAACACCATGTCATATATGTGCCTAATGCAATGCGGGCAATCAAACGCCGGGTCAAAAATGGTTGTCTGATGCAACTAGATACATGCAAGCAATCAAACTATGTGCATTTGAGGTCTTTTTGCCTGCATCCCCTCAAACCGGCTCACTAGAGCCAGGCTCGCCGGCCAGGCTAGATTGGCAATGTAACCAAACACGCCCTATGAGTTAGTAACGAAATGGAGGCTTATCTATGTTGCATAGACTGTTTTTTGGATCTTGCAAAACCAATTGTAGAGTTCTCATTTTATGCCCATCCCGTCCCTCATTCCCAGTACTTTGAGCACCTCTTTTTTTTATCAACTTTCTTTATATGTGGTTGGATGGTTAGAGGGACTGTGGTATCCCCAGCCCATTAGGGTTCAAGTCTTGGTGCTCGCATTTATTCCTGGATTTATTTCAGGATCTTCGGCGATGCGCATTCAGTGGGAGGAGACGTTCCCGTCGACGATGAGGCGCCTACGGTGACTTCGTAAATTTCAAGATGATATACCAGCTCAGTCTTTCGGAGGTGCTCATAGGGGTAAGGTGTACGTGTGTGCTTTCATAGGGGTGAGTGTATGTGCGTGTACATGAGCGCTTACGTCTGTACTGATGTTAAAAAAAACCAAAGCATTTTATTTCTAGAGAAATTAACCACTTCCTCCTATCCAAAATAAATGTCGCAGTTTTGAACTAAGGGAGTAGTTACATCCTTGTGAACTCGAATAGAACGAAATAAAATCTCGCAGTGAACCTCTGACGCAGTTCAGTTCAGAGTGAACTACGCCTAGTCACCAGGTCAGAGCGACTGAGCGAGCTAAGCTTAGGTACGGATGGTACGATCTTCAGTTGAGTCGGAGCTTAGCTATGACCTGTGCATCAAGGTCAGCTTCAACCGCAGCAACCGTTTGATCTTGGGCTTGAGCAGCTGTGGCGTGCCATCTCTGCAGGCCCTTCCGGACGTTCTCGCCGTCGTCCGCGCGGTCGCGGAAGGTCTCCATGTCGTCGTTCATGTTGGCGATGATGGACACGAGCAGCTCCCTCTTCCAATCCTCGATACGCGTGAAATCGCAGTACTTCTCCCCGAACTCGTACATTTTCTCAGGATCCACGCCGGCGATGTCGTGGGTGTACTTCTTCGGCACGCCGGCTGCCTCCCTGGCCCGGTAATACTCCTCCACGGACCGCAGCATCTCCTCCTCCGGCGGCAGCGCCCGCCGGCCGGACAGCACCTGCGCGACCCACTTTCCCTGCGCCTCGAAGAACCACGGCACCAGGACCTTCCTCGGTATGCCGACGAAGGAGAGCGACGGCGCCAGGGACGGCGGGAACACGTGCTCGAACAGTGGCCCCACGCGGTTGTCGTCGACGGTGACCGCGCCACCCGTGTCCAGGAACGTGAACGAGTAGGTGTACCCCGTGCAGTACATGACAGTGTCGGCGTCGACGGAGGAGCCGTCGGCGAATGCCACGCGGCCGTCCGCGTACAGACGGTCTATCTGCGGGTGGAGGTGCAGGTTGGCGTGGTTCGCCAGCATCTTGGACATCGCCGGCGTCATGGCCTCCTCCACGGACTTGGCGGCGAGGTGCACCTCCTTGGCGACGCGGCGGAGGTCCAGCGCGATGTCCTTGCCGCTGTCCCCGCACCCGACCATCACCACCACCTCGCCGCGGAACGGCTCCGGCGTCCGGTACGAGTGGCTGTGCAGCTGCCTCCGCCGCCAGTCCTCCATGCCGTTGATGCTCGGGAGCTTCGGCTGCGAGTAGTGGCCGGTGGCCACGACGACGGCATCGAACACCTCCTCCTTCTCCTCCTCGTCCATGGCCATGCCACCGAGGTGCACGGTTCTCACAGCCCATTGATGCGTCGACGACGTGGGCACGGCCGCGACGCGCGTGACCCTGGTGTTGAGCCTGACGGCGTCAGCAAGCCCGAACGCGTGGCAGAACTCCCGAAGGTAGCAGTACACCTCGCGGTGGGTCGGGAAGCGGCGAGGGTCGCGGCCGGCGACGCCCTCCCTGGGAAAGAACTGGAAGTCGGAGAAGCCCATGGCCTCCCGCGGGCTGATGAGACGGAGGCAGGCGTACATGCTGCTGTGCACGCACACCGGCGCGGCCCCGGCCTCGAGCAGGCCGTCATCGTCGGTCCTCGGGTCGTACAGCCACTGCCCGCCGACGTCGCCGCTCTGCTCCATGACCGTCACGACGTGGCCCTCTCGCCGCAGCTCGCGCGCCGCCGCCATACCGGCCATGCCGGCTCCCACGACGCACACATTCTTCGATTCCAGCTGCAGCGGCGGCTCAGCTGAGACCATTCCGATCACCACGCACGCGCGAAGGAGGGAGTTAATGAAAATTTTGGAGACGTGCGACTGAGCGAGCGAGTCTTGAGTGCTTGACTTAGCTTTATATAGGACACGAATACTAACGCTTAATTTTATTATTTTGCTAGAAAAAAAATGAGAGCGACCCAAGGCTAACCCCCCTCGTTGACATGTTTTTATAGAAGAAACTTCGCAAGCACCACGCATCCAAGTCGGGACTTAAATTTCGATGGACTGGCAACAACCTCGGCTGCCCAACCAACGGATCGACACTCGATCCTCATTTGTTGCTAGCACTTTCGTAGTGTGAAGCTAGTGCATCGACTGATGAACCGACAAGACGAATCCAGGTCCAGACTTGTTAGGTAATCTGTTGCTCCATTTAGAAATAAAGGAGCTCTCGATGATTAGCTCAATCCCAACTACTACTCTGTTTGTGCGATCTGCACAGCAAGACAATAGGTGACCTACACCCATAAAATAGCAAAAAAATTCCAAAAAAAAAACATAGCCAAAAATGACAAATAAATGCTCCATTTTCCTCCAGGTTTCTTAGATTATCCCCGGTGACAAGGCATCACACACAGGCCATCAATCTACTCCGTTCCATAATGTAAGACGTTTTTCGACACTAATGTAGTGTCAAAAAATGTCTTACATTATGGAACAGAGGGAGTATCATTTAGCCATCGAGTCGACGACGCTTTAATAATGCCAGTATAATAATGTACGTGAATGATGCACACGGACCACGAGTTCGTCCAGCAGCGACTTTTCTGGGGTTCAAATCCATGGGCGATTTGATTTCAACCATGCAAGTGCAGGATCATTCGGGGGTATTATTTCCCCTAAATAGCCCCTTTTTGGATTTTAAGCACCTCAATGTCCCTCCGAAAACTTAGAACGATGATGTACACATGATGTAGCCTGCACGATTTATGGACGATGTTGTCAATCTAGCCGTTGGTGTGAGGAGCAAACTGTAGAACATTGTCTGATTATGCATCGTGCATGAATCGGCCAAGCACCGTCGTTCTCAGAGTAGTTCCGAAAACTTATTGATAAGTCTGGCGTTGAGATGCAAGTATGAATGTTGACTTGATGCAGAATGATGGTTGGGCAGTGACAACGGTTGCGTACCATATGTAGTTGTTAGATTGTGCAAAAGTGATGATGACAACACATAAAAGTCGTTGATGGTTGTGCTACTCGAGCAATCAAGCTCGAGCCCTGATTGAAAGCCTAGGTCCAACCCAGGGGCGGCGCTAGGGGTATTCTTGGGTCTTCATGTGAATACCCATGATTTTTACAAAACAGTGTTGATTTTGGCAAAAGAGTGACAATTTTCGAAAAACAGCAATGATTTTGGCAAAATGAATACACATGAATACCCGGTTGCAAATTCGTGGAGCCGCCACTACTCCAACCCGAATTGGTTAGGGCATCTCCAATGCCGACCCTCAAACCGCCTGCAACCGTCCGGATTACTCGGTCTGGACATATTTGCCATCCAATGCGGACCTGTATCGGTCCGTCGACCGGTCCAGACGTAATTTTTCCCGCAAACCAAACTGTGGCCAATAGTACAATTCTTGGTTTATCTTTTTCCTTCGCAGTCTCCACATAACACCTGTTAGGAGAGCACTTCAGTAGACCAAGAAATGAGTTCACGTCTTTCAAGGAGATTACACATTTAATCACGGGAATATGACCTGTTATATAGTTCTCGATCAAGACCATATAAGCACACTAAATAAATAAATATGACCTCTCACAAAATGTGCTAAATGAAGCAATGTAACCCACTACAAAATGACATTTGACTATATATATTGTGTGAAGTATACAACAATAAATAAAAATGTTAGGTCAGAAATGAAGCAAGTGGAAACAACAAATCCTCCACAAATTCTATATACTAGAGGTTGCCGCGTGCTTCTCCGCGCCGTTCTTCACTTATGGAGTTAACTCTCTTTTTCCTTAGCATGCCATTGCAGTTGATTTTGTCATTTTGATTCTATCAATGTTTGCTTGGATCTCAATTATGTTCCGACCATACTTTATTTTCATTCGTATATCGTGTTCGGCTATTGTTTAAAATTGTATTTGTTTTAAGAGGAGAGTGGAGTTGATTGATGGGTGGTTGTGGTGTTCCTCACGTTTCATCTTCAGTGTCAGCTGGTGGTGCTTGTGTGATCCCCTAAGAGCTCTTATTCCATGTTGAGACCATGGAATTTGCTGCTATAACACTTATATGGCCGGCCAATGAAACTCTCGCCAACTCAGTTCGTCTCCTACTCTGCTCGCTTAACCTTTTTTTCCGCTCGCTTAGACAAAACCGGCTATCGTATTTTTATTTGATTTTTTGTTAAATAAAATCTTTACAATCTTAAAAAAATGTAATTTAGAAAGCGCATTAAAAACCATATTTTTTAGAGAAAACATAAATATTAGAAATATTCATTAATTTAAACTATGTTCGTGAATTTGAAAAAAATGCAAATTAAAAAAACATGTTCATGAACTTTAAAAGTATTCAAGAATTAAAAAATGTTGATGGATTTTAGAAGTGCGGACAAATAGAAACATTTGACAAGACGCGTCCTGTCGGTGTTATTTTAGAAGTGATTTGGTCTACGAAGATAGGTATGAGATAGATTTTTCGAAAAAGAGAATATATTAATATCAAGTAGATACCAATTACACCCAGTCTTTGCACCAACAAGATGTCTAAAAACATCCAAGATGCACACATCCAAAAAAAAAAAAAGAAAAACGAGGAAAAAAAACCTGCCACGATGAACAGTCACCCGTAGTAGCAACCCTCTAAACACCACCAAACACAGCACCCATACTAGAAATAAGCTTCTTCAAAAGCAACGTCTCGAGAAAGGAAACAATGTACAAGCGTTGTTCTTGCTCGATCAAAGATCATAGATTTTCACTATGAAGAAAGATCGCGTTTCCAAAACAATGACTTCAACAAGACCACTGCCAGACATAACCAATAAAGATTAGACCTTGGATTTTCAGCCTGGAAAACACGACTCGATATTCAAAGGAGCAACACAAGATCATGCCGGTGCGAGGGTCCATCGATGATTTGTTTACTCGGATCGGAGGACAACAACTGAGAAATAAGCGAGCACAGCCACAGAGCCAAACCATTTTCAATTATTATTGCCAGAAATGAAGTCACGCTCTGAGGCATACAAAATACAACTAACCTGGCATGAAATGCAAAAGAACTACGACCCGGGTTGTATGTTGACTTGTTGGGGACAAATGGAATGGCAGCGACAGCCCATGTGTTGCAGTTCATGGCCGGTAAGAGCATCTCCAGCCGCACCCCAACAGTCCCCCCCCGGCGAATGTTTTCGCGCCGGTGCCGACCCCCCACTCGCGGCCCCAAGATGCCGAAATCCTCCGGCTCTGCTTTTTTTGGGCCTGGCGATCCCAGACCGAACCCAGCGCACTGGGGGACGCTTGGGGGCTCCGGCGGAAGGGAAAATCGCGTCTGGGCCATCACTGTCAGGCGAAAACGCATCTTGCACGTCCAGATTTGCCCCCTACCACGCGTGCACGCCCTTCTGCCGCCTTGCCGATCCCGGCGCCGACCACCCCCTCCCATCGCTAGATAGGCCATTTCCCCGCCGAAAAAAAGAGAGGGTTCCGCCGCGGCATCCTCCACTCCATTCCTGGGCGAGCTTTCTGGCGCTCCGGCCGCGCAGGGCGGGATACCGGCGGCTGCGCGCCTACCACGCTCGCCAGGTGTTCGGTGATTTGTCTGCTCGACGATGGAGGAGGAACGCGATGCCGACGCCCAAGACGAAGAGCATCTCATGGTCGTCGTCGCCCTGGCCAGCCTGCTCGTGAGCAATGCAAAGCCGCGGCAAGGTGGCTCGGCGCCAGGCCGACTGAAGGCAAAGCAGAGGCATCGGCTGGAAGGCTATTTCTTGCTCTACTCCGACTACTTTGCCGACGCTCCACTACACGGCGACAAAGTATTTCGACGCCGTTATCGGATGAGCCAAAAGCTCTTCCTCAGGATTGTGGATTCCATCCGGGAGTTCGACCGCTATTTCAAGTGCAAGAAGGATTGCACCGGCACACTTGGATTCCCCTCACTCCAGAAGTGCATGACAGCTATGAGGATGCTTGCATACAGAGCTCCTGGTGATTCACTGGAAGACTATGGGCACATGGCTGAGTCCATGAACATTGAGTGTTTCTACAAGTTCTACAGGGCAGTGGTGGCATGTTTGGACCACAATACTTGCGATCACCCAATGCTGAAGACACTGCTCGGATCCAAGCACAGAATGCAGCAAGTGGATTTCTTGGGATGCTTGAAAGCATCGACTACATGCATTAGAAATGGAAAAACTGTCCATTTGCTTGAAAGGGGGTGTACAAAGGCGCCAAAGACGGTTGCAGTGTGGTACTTGAGGCAGTGGCGACAAACGACCTCTGGATTTGGCACTCCTTCTTTGGTATGCAGGAACTCACAATGACATCAACATACTGCAGTGCTCCCCTGTCTTTGCCAAGCTTGTTGAAGGTCATTCTCCTCCTGTGAACTTCGAGGTCAATGGGCGGCACTACAACAAGGGATACTACCTAGCAGATGGCATCTATCCGAGATGGTCCACATTTGTGAAGACTATCTCAAACCCTGTGCCAGGAGGCAAGAACTCTCACTTTGCAAAGGTTCAGGAGGCTTGAAGGAAGGATGTCGAGCGGGCATTTGGTGTGCTCCAATCTCGATTTGTTTTTGTCAAGTACCCCTCTCAGACCTAGTCAAAAGATCAAATGTGGGGATCATGACTTGCTATGTCATCCTACACAACATGATCATTGAGAGCCAGCAGGAAGAGCCAGTGTTTGACACTGAACCATATTACATTCAGGGTCTGAAGGAAATATGCCCTGGAGGCAATAATAAAGTTGTTATTTATATTTCCTTATATCATGATAAATGTTTATTATTCATGCTAGAATTGTATTAACCGGAAACTTAGTCCATGTATGAATACATAGACAATACATAGTGTCCCTAGTATGCCTCTACTTGACTAGCTCGTTAATCAAAGATGGTTATGTTTCCTAACCATAGACATGTGTTGTCATTTGATGAACGGGATCACATAATTAGGAGAATGATGTGATGGACAAGACCTATCCATTAGCTTAGCATTATGATCGTTACAGTTTTATTGCTACTGCTTTCTTCATGACTTATACATGTTCCTCAGAATATGAGATTATGCAACTCCCAAATACCGGAGGAACACCTTGTGTGCTATCAAACGTCACAACATAACTGGGTGATTATAAAGATGCTCTACAGGTGTCTCCGAAGGTGTTTGTTGGGTTGGCATAGATCAAGATTATGATTTGTCACTCCGTGTATCAGAGAGGTGTCTCTGAGCCCTCTTGGTAATGCTCATCACTCTAAGCCTTGCAAGCAATGTGACTAAGGAGTTAGTTACGTGATGAAGCATTACTGAACAAGTAAAGAGACTTGACGGTAATGAGATTGGACTAGGTATGTGTTGGGGAACGTAGTAATTTCAAAAATTTTCCTACGCACACGCAAGATCATGGTGATGTATAGCAACGAGAGGGGAGAGTGTTGTCTACATACCCTTGTAGACCCGAAGCGGAAGCGATCACAACGTAGAGGAAGTAGTCGTACGTTCTCCTCGCGATCCGACCGATCCCGGCGCCGTTACTCCGACGCCCGAGTTCTTGACACACGTACAGCTCGATGGCGTCCCTCGTACTCGATCCAGCCGAGTGTCGAGGGAGAGTTCCGTCGACGACGGCGTGGTGACGATCTTGATGTTTCACGGCGCAGGGCTTCGCCTAAGCTTGCGACGGTATAACCGAGGTGGAATATGGTGGAGGGGGCACCGTGCACGGCTAAGGAACGATCTCACGATCAACTTGCATTCCAAGGTGCCCCCTGCCTCAGTATATAAAGGAGCAAGGGGGAGGGGCGGCCAAGGGAGGCGCATACAGGAGTCCTACTCCCTCTGGGAGTAGGATTCCCCCAATCCTAGTTGGACTAGGATTCCCGGAGGGGGAAAGAGAGAGAGAGGGGGCCGGCCCCTTCTCCTAGTCCTAGTAGGACTAGGGAAGGGGGGGAGGCGCGCGCCCACTAGGGCTGGACCCTTTCTCCTTTCCACTAGGGCCCATCGAGGCCCATTTACCTCCCGGGGGGTTCCGGTAACCTCCCGGTACTCCGGTAAATTCCCGTTTTCGCCCGGAACCATTCCGAACTCCAAACATAGGCTTCCAATATATATATCTTTATGTCTCGACCATTCCGAGACTCCTCGTCATGTCCGTGATCACATCCGGGACTCCGAACTCCTTCGGTACATCAAAATACATAAACTCATAATAACTGTCATCGTAACCTTAAGCGTGCGGACCCTACGGTTCGAGAACAATGTAGACATGACCTAGAACTATTCACGGTCAATAACCAACAGCGGGACCTGGATGCTCATATTGGTTCCTACATATTCTACGAAAATCTTTGTCGGTCAGACCGCATAACAACATACGTTGTTCCCTTTGTCATCGGTATGTTACTTGCCCGAGATTCGATCGTCGGTATCCAATACCTAGTTCAATCTCGTTACCGGCAAATCTCTTTACTCGTTCCGTAATACATCATCTCGCAACTAACTCATTAGTTGCAATGCTTGCAAGGCTTAAGTGATGTGCATTACCGAGAGGGCCCAGAGATACCTCTCCGACATTCGGAGTGACAAATCCTAATCTCGAAATCGCCAACCCAACATCGCCTTTGGAGACACCTGTAGTACTCCTTTATAATCACCCGATTCGTTGTGACGTTTGGTAGTACCAAAGTGTTCCTCCGTAAACAGGAGTTGCATAATCTCATAGTTATAGGAACATGTATATGTCATGGATAAAAGCAGTAGCAACATACTAAGCGATCGTGTGCTAAGCTAATGGAATGGGTCATGTCAATCGATCATTCAACTAATGATGTGACCTTGTTAATCAAATAACAACTCCTTGTTCATGGTTAGGAAACACAACCATCTTTGATTAACAAGCTAGTCAAGTAGAGGCATACTAGTGACACTCTGTTTGTCTATATATTCACACATGTATTATGTTTCGGTTAATACAATTCTAGCATGAATAATAAACATTTATCATGATATGAGGAAATATATAATAACTTTATTATTGCCTCTAGGGCATATTTCCTTGATCTCCCACTTGCACTAGAGTCAATAATCTAGATCACATCACCATGTGATTAACATCGATAGTTCACATCATCATGTGATTAACACCCATAGTTCACATCGCCATGTGACCAACACCCAAAGGGTTTACTAGATTCATAATCTAGTTCACATCGCTATGTGAGTAACACCCAAAGAGTACTAAGGTGTGATCATGTTTTGCTTGTGAGAGAGTCTTAGTCAACGGGTCTTTCACATTCAGATCCGTTATGTATTTTGCAATTTTTCTATGTCTACAATGCTCGCACGGGCTACTCTAGCTAATTGCTCCCACTTTCAATATGTATCTAGATCGAGACTTAGAGTCATCGGATCGAGTGTCAAAACTTACATCGGCGTAACCCTTTACGACGAACCTTTTATCACTTCCATAATCGAGAAACATATCCTTATTCCACTAAGGATAATTTTGACCGCTGTCGATGATCTACTCCTAGATCACTATTGTACTCCTTGCCAAACTCGGTCAGGGGTATACAATAGATCTGGTACACAGACATGGCATACTTTATAGAACCTATGGCCAAGGCATAGGGAATGACTTTCATTCTCTTTCTATCTTCTGCCGTGGTCGGGTTTTGAGTCTTACTCAATTTCACACCTTGTAACACAGGCAAGAACTATTTCTTTGACTGTTCCATTTTGAACTGCTTCAAAATCTTGTCAAGGTATGTACTCATTGAAAAAACTTATCAAGCATCTTGATCTATCTCTATAGATCTTGATGCTCAATATGTAAGCAGCTTCACCGAGGTCTTTCTTTGAAAAACTTCTTTCAAACACTCCTTTATGCTTTGCGAATAATTCTACATTATTTCGATCTACAATATGTCATTCACATATACTTATCGAAATCTTTGTAGTGCTCCCACTCACTTTCTTGTAAATACAGGCTTCACCGCAAGTCTCAGTATAAACTATATCTTTGATCAACTTATCAAAGTGTATATTCCAACTCGAGATGCTTGCACCAGTCCATAGATGGATCATTGGAGCTTGCACACTTTGTTAGCTCCTTTGGATCGATAAAACCTTCGGTTGTATCACATACAACTCTTCCTCCGAAACCCATTCAGAATGCAGTTTTACATCCATTTGCCAAATTTCATAAATTGTGGCAATTGCTAACATGATTCGGACAGACTTAAGCATCGCTACAGTTGAGAAAATCTCATTGTAGTCAACATCTTGAACTTTGTCAAAAACCTTTTTCGACAAGTCGAGCTTTGTAGATAGTAACACTACTATCAACGTCCGTCTTCCTCTTGAAGATCCATTTATTTTCTATGGTTTGCCGATCATCGGGCAAATCCATCAAAGTCCATACTTTGATCTCATACATGGATCATATCTCAGATTTCATGGCCTCAAACCATTTTGCGGAATCTGGGCTCATCATCGCTTCCTCATAGTTCGTAGGTTTGTCATGGTCAAGTAACACGACCTCCGAACAGGATTGCCGTACCACTCAGTGCGAATCTCACTCTGTTTACCTCGAGGTTCGGTAGTAACTTGATCTGAAGTTACATGATCATCATCATTAACTTCCTCACTAATTGGTATAGTAGTCACAAGAACAGATTTACGTGATGAACGCTTTCAATAAGGGAACAGTACATTACCTCATCAAGTTCTACTTTCCTCCCACTCACTTCTTTCGAGAGAAACTCCTTCTCTAGAAAGGATCCATCTTAAGCAACGAATATTTTGCCTTCGGATCTGTGATAGAAGGTGTACCCAACAATTTCCTTTGGGTATTCTATGAAGACGCACTTCTCCGATTTGGGTTTGAGCTTATCAGGATGAAACTTTTTCACATAAGCATCGCAGCCCCAAACTTTAAGAAACGACAACTTTGGTTTCTTGCTAAACCACAGTTCATATAGTGTCGTCTCAACGGATTTAGATGGTGCCCTATTTAACGTGAATGCAGCTGTCTTTAATGCATGATCCCAAAACGATATTGGTAAATCAGCAAGAAACATCATAGATTGCACTATATCCAATAAAGTGCGGTTACGATGTTTGGACACACCACAACATTGTGGTGTTCCAGGTGGCGTGAGCTGTGAAACTATTCCACATTGTTTTAATTGAAGACCAAACTCGTAACTCAAATATTCGTCTTCGCGATCAGATCGCAGAAACTTTATTTTCTTGTTACGATGATTTTTCACTTCACTCTGAAATTCTTTGAACCTTTCAACTATTTCAGACTTATGTTTCATCAAGTAGATATACCCATATCTGCTCAAATCATCTTGTGAAGGTCAGAAAATAACGATACTTACCACGAGCATCAATACTCATTGGATCGCATACATCGGTATGTATTATTTCCAATAAGTCAGTAGCTTGTTCCATTGTTCCGGAGAACGGAGTTTTAGTCATCTTGCCCATGAGGCATGGTTCGCAAGCATCAAGTGATTCATAATCTAGTGATTCCAAAATCCCATCAGCATGGAGTTTCTTCATGCGCTTTACACCATTATGATCTAAACGGCAGTGCCACAAATAAGTTGCACTATCATTATTAACTTTGCATCTTTTTGGTTTCAATATTATGAATATGTGTATCACTACGATCGAGATCCAATGAACCATTTTCATTGGATGTGTAACCATATAAGGTTTTATTCATGTAAACAGAACAACAATTTATTCTCTTACTTAAATGAATAACCGTATTGCAATAAACATGATCAAATCATATTCATGCTCAACGCAAACACCAAATAACATTTATTTAGGTTCAACACTAATCCCGAAAGTATAGGGAGTGTGCGATGATGATCATATCAATCTTGAAACTATTTTCAACACATATCATCACTTCACCCTTAACTAGTTTACATTTATTCGCAACTCCGTTTGAGTTACTACTCTTAGCAACCGAACCAGTACCAAATACCGAGGGGTTGCTATAAACACTAGTAAAGCACACATCAAACACCAGATATCAAATATACCCTTTTTCACTTTGCCATCCTTCTTATCCACCAAATATTTAGGGCAGTTCCGCTTCGGTGACCATTTCCTTTGCGATTAAGCACTCGGTTTAGGGCTTTGGTTCAGCTTTGGGCTTCTTCGTGGGAGTGACAACTTGCTTGTCAATCTACTTGAAGTTCCCCTTTCTTTCTCTTTGCCCTTTTCTTGAAACTAGTGGTCTTGTTATCCATCAACACTTGATGTTTTTTTTTTGATTTCTACCTTCATCGATTTCATCATCATGAAAAAACTCGGGATCATTTTCATCATCCCTTGCATATTATAGTTCATCACGAAGTTCTACTAACTTGGTGATGGTGACTAGAGAATTCATCAATCACTATCTTATCTGGAAGATTAACTCCCACTTGATTCAGCGATTGTAGTACCCGCACAATCGAGCACATGCTCACTAGTTGAGCGATTCTCCTCCATCTTTTAGCTATAGAACTTGTTGGAGACTTCATATCTCTCAACTCGGTATTTGCTTGAAATATTAACTTCAACTCTGGAACATCTCATATGGTCCATGACGTTCAAAACATCTTTGAAGTCCCGATTCTAAGCCGTTAAGCATGGTGCACTTAAACTATCAAGTAGTCATCATATTGAGCTAGCCAAACGTTCATAACGTCTGCATCTGCTCCTGCAATAGGTCTGTCACCTAGCGGTGCATCAAGGACATAATTCTTACAGGCAGCAATGAGGATAAACCTCAGATTACAGATCAAATCCGCATCATTGCTACTAACATTTTTCAACACAATTTTCTCTAGGAACATATCAAAATAAACATATGAAAGCAACAACGCAAGCTATTGATCTTACAACATAATTTGCAAAATACTACCAGGACTAAGTTCATGATAAATTTAAGTTCAATTAATCATATTACTTAAGAACTCCCACTTAGATAGACATCTCTCTAGTCATCTAAGTGATCACGTGATCCAAATCAACTAAACCATAACCGATCATCACGTGAGATGGAGTAGTTTTCAATGGTGAACATCTTATGTTGATCATATCTACTATATGATTCACGCTCGACCTTTCGGTCTCCGTGTTCGAGGCCATATCGCATATGCTAGGCTCGTCAAGTATAACCCGAGTATTCTGCGTGTGCAAAACTGGCTTGCACCCGTTGTAGATGGACGTGAGAGCTTATCACACCCGATCATCACGTGGTGTGCAGGCACGACGAACTTTGGCAGCGGTGCATACTCGGGAGAACACTTCTTGATAATTTAGTGAGAGATCATCTTATAATGCTACCGTCAATCAAAGCAAGATAAGATGCATAAAGGATAAACATCACATGCAAATCAATATAAGTGATATGATATGGTCATCATCATCTTGTGCTTCGTGATCTTCATCTCCGCAGCACCACCATGATCACCATCGTCACCGGTAGCGACACCTTGATCTCCATCGTAGCATCGTTGTCGTCTCGCCAAACTTATGCTTCTCGACTATCGCTACCGCTTAGTGATAAAGTAAAGCATTACAGAGCGATTGCATTGCATACAATAAGCGACAACCATATGGCTCCAGCCGATTGCCGATAACCGGTTACAAAACATGATCATCTCATACAATAAAATATAGCATCACGTCTTGACCATATCACATCACAACATGCCCTGCAAAAACAAGTTAGACGTCCTCTACTTTGTTGTTGCAAATTTTACGTGGCTGCTACGGGCTTAAGCAAGAACCGGTCTCACCTCGCATCAAAACCACAGCGATATTTCACAAATAGACTCCGTTTAACCTTCTCAAGGACCGGGCGTAGCCACACAGTTCAACTAAAGTGAGAGAGACAGACACCCACCAGTCACCTTTAAGCAACGAGTGCTCGTGGCGGTGAAACCAGTCTCGCGTAAGCGTCTGGCGTAATGTCGGTCAGGCGCTTCATCTCACAATACCGCTGAACCAAAGTATGACATGCTTGGTAGGTAGTATGACTTGTATCGCCCACAACTCACTTGTGTTCTACTCGTGCAAAACATCAAACCATAGAAAAAAACCTAGGCTCGGATGCCCTTTGTTGGGGAACGTAGTAATTTCAAAAATTTCCTACGCACACGCAAGATCATGGTGATGTATAGCAACGAGAGGGAGAGTGTTGTCTACATACCCTTGTAGACCCGGCGAAGCGATCTGGCGTAGAGGAAGTAGTCGTCGTTCTCCTCGCGATCCGACCGATCCCGGCGCCGTTACTCCGACGCCCCGAGTTCTTGACACACGTACAGCTCGATGGCGTCCCTCGTACTCGATCCAGCCGAGTGTCGAGGAGAGTTCCGTCGACCTGACGGCGTGGTGACGATCTTGATGTTTCACCGGCGCAGGGCTTCGCCTAAGCTTCGCGACGGTATAACCGAGGTGGAATATGGTGGAGGGGGGCACCGCACACGGCTAAGGAACGATCTCACGATCAACTTGTCTGTTCCAAGGTGCCCCCCTGCCCCCGTATATAAAGGAGCAAGGGGAGGGGGCCGGCGGCCAAGGGAGGCGCTACAGGAGTCCTACTCCCTCTGGGAGTAGGATTCCCCCCAATCCTAGTTGGACTAGGATTCCCGGGGGAAAGAGAGAGAGGGGGCGGCCCCTTCTCCTAGTCCTAGTAGGACTAGGGAAGGGGGAGGCGCGCCCACTAGGGCTGGCCCCTTTCTCCTTTCCACTAGGGCCCATCGAGGCCCATTTACCTCCCGGGGGGTTCCGGTAACCTCCGGTACTCCGATAAATTCCGTTTTACTTGGAACCATTCGAACTCCAAACATAGGCTTCCAATATATATATCTTTATGTCTCGACCATTCCGAGACTCCTCGTCATGTCCGTGATCACATCCGGACTCGAACTCCTTGGTACATCAAAATACATAAACTCATAATAAGCGCCATCGTAACCTTAAGCGTGCGGACCCTACGGTTCGAGAACAATGTAGACATGACCTAGAACTATTCACGGTCAATAACCAACAGCGGGACCTGGATGCTCATATTGGTTCCTACATATTCTACGAAGATCTTTGTCGGTCGAGACCGCATAACAACATCGTTGTTCCCTTTGTCATCGGTATGTTACTTGCCGAGATTCGATCGTCGGTATCCAATACCTAGTTCAATCTCGTTACGCAAGTCTCTTTACTCGTTCCGTAATACATCATCTCGCAACTAACTCATTAGTTGCAATGCTTGCAAGGCTTAAGTGATGTGCATTACCGAGAGGGCCAGAGATACCTCTCCGACATTCGGAGTGACAAATCCTAATCTCGAAATCGCCAACCCAACATCTGCCTTTGGAGACACCTGTAGTACTCCTTTATAATCACCCGATTCGTTGTGACGTTTGGTAGTACCAAAGTGTTCCTCCGTAAACGGAGTTGCATAATCTCATAGTTATAGGAACATGTATATGTCATGGATAAAAGCGGTAGCAACATACTAAGCGATCGTGTGCTAAGCTAATGGAATGGGTCATGTCAATCAGATCATTCAACTAATGATGTGACCTTGTTAATCAAATAACAACTCCTTGTTCATGGTTAGGAAACACAACCATCTTTGATTAACAAGCTAGTCAAGTAGAGGCATACTAGTGACACTCTGTTTGTCTATATATTCACACATGTATTATGTTTCCGGTTAATACAATTCTAGCATGAATAATAAACATTTATCATGATATGAGGAAATATATAATAACTTTATTATTGCCTCTAGGGCGTATTTCCTTCAGTATGATGATACCGATGATCGAATCTCGGGCAAGTAACATACCGATGCCAAAGGGAACAATGTATGTTGTTGTGCGGTTTGACCGATAAAGATCTTCATAGAATATGTAGGAACCAATATGAGCATCCAGGTTTCGTTATTGGTTATTGATCGGAGACGTGTCTCGATCATGTCTACATAGTTCTCGAACCTGTAGGGTCCGCACGCTTAAGGTTTGATGACGATTTGTATTATGAGTTATGTGATTTGATGACCGAAGTTTGTTCGGAGTCCCGGATGAGATCATGGACATGACGAAGAGTCCCGAAATGGTTGAGACATAAAGATTGATATATTGGAAGGCTATATTCGGTCGCCGGAAAGGTTTCAGAAGAGTTCAGACATTTTTTGGAGTACCGGGAGGTTACCAGAACCCCCCGGGGGAAGTAGTGGGCCTTCATGGAACTTAGTGGAAAGGAGAGGAGGGCCGCAAGGGTGGCCGCGTGCCCCCGCATGGTAAGTCTGAATTGGACTAGGGAGGGGGCGGCGCCCCCTCTTTCCTTCTCCCTCTCCTCCTCCATCCCTCTCTCCCCCTCTTGGAAAAAGGAAGGGGACTCCAACTAGGATTGGGAATCCTAGTTGGACTCCCCTATGGCACGTGCCCCTCCTAGCCGTCGGCCTCCTCCCTCCTTCCTTTATATACGGGGGTAGGGGGGCACCCCAAAGGACAACAGATAATCTCTTAGCCATGTGCGGTGCCCCTGAGGGATCGAAGAAGGTGAGAGTGTCTAGAGGGGGGGTGATTAGACTACTCGACAAGATAAAATTTCTGTCTTTTATCAAGGACAGATTTTGGCAGATTTTGCATAACACACAAGTCAAGTAGCACACTACACATGCAATTCTAGAGTATGGGCAGCGGAAAGTAAATTGCACAAGTAGTAAAGAGAAGTGGAGAAGATCAAACGCAGTTTGGAGACGCGGTGATTTTTCTCGTGGTTCCGATAGGTGGTGCTATCGTGCTTCCACGCTGATGGAGACTTCAACCCACGGAGGGTAACGGCCATGCGAGTCCACGGAGGGCTCCACCCACGAAGGGTCCACGAAGAAGCAACCTTGTCTATTCCATCATGGCCTACGCCCACGGAGGGCTAGCCTTACTCGGGGTAGATCTTCACGAAGTAGGCGATCTCCTTGCCCTTACAAACTTCTTGGTTCAACTCCACATCTCAATGACAGAGGCTCCCAAGCGACACCTAACCAATCTAGGAGGCACCACCCTCCAAAAGGTAATAGATGTTGTTGATGATGATGAACTCCTTGCTCTTGTGCTTCAAATGATAATCTCCCCAACACTCAACTCTCCTCACTGATTTGGCTGTGGTGGAAGAAAGGATTGAGTGGAAAGCAACTTGGGAAGGCTAGAGATCAAGCTTCATATGGTGGGAGTGGAGCAACTTGATCTCAACACAAGGGTAGGTAGTTCTCTTCTCGAAAATGTAAGGTAGGAGTGGTAGTTCTTTCGATGGCTCTCTCCACGAATGAAGAGGGGTGGAGGGTATTTATAGCCTCCACACAAAATCCAACCATTACACACATTTGAGCAATCTCGGTGGGACCGAAGTTGACAACTCGGTGAGATCGATAGTTCAAATAATGTGAACGTTGGGATTTTCGGTGGGACCGAAAATACAATCTCGGTGAGTCCGATTCGTGCAATGACAAGAGCATGCCAATTTTGGTGGGACCGACTTCATCATCTCGGTGACACCGATTTGATGACAGAAGGTTACAGAAGCTTGGCAACTCATGTTTCGGTGAGACCGAGTTCAGAATCGGAAAATCCGAGTTTTCTAGGGTTTGGCTTATGGCTGAGGTGGTTCATCTCGGTGTGGTGAGTTTGGAATATCGGTGGGACCGAGACTACTTATGAGTGTATATGGCGGTGAAAGTTGCTGATAGTTTAGGAGATGTATCACTAAGCACTTGAGCAACCAGATCATCATCATAACCTCATCCCTTTTAATAGTATTGGCTTTTCCTATGGACTCAATGTGATCTTGGATCACTAAACCAAAATGGAGTCTTGAGCTTTTGCCAATGCTTGCCTTAGCATTTTGAGGGTCCACCTCTTGATCCTTTTGCCATGCCAATGTGATTGAATTTCTGAAACATACTTGATAAAAGCATTAGTCCAACCACAAAGTATGTTGTCATTAATTACCAAAACCACCCAGGAGCAAATGTGCTTTCAATCTCCCCATTTTGGTAATTGATGGCAACACACTAAACAAGACATCAAAGCTTATTGAAAGAAAGATGAATTATCACAAAGCTTTGACAAACATGTAGTACAGGCTCCCCTACAAGTGTGCAAGATTTTCATAAATTATGGTTTTGGACTACAACAAGCACACAAGAGAGAGAAGCAAGATGTGCTACATGCAGCTTGGCTATATGCATCAGAGCAGATGAAAAGAAGTGAGTGATAATGCATATGTGCATGGTGATTTCTTGCAAACAAGTATTCACAAGCAAGTCACCATCATGCACATTCGCAAGGTGCATATACTTACCTTGAGGTTCCTTGGCATTGTACCTGAAGAGATAAACTTGGGAAAACAAGGTTAGATAACACAAGAGTATTTCTTCAACCAACTGCAAGAACATCAAGAGTACCAAGCCAGGGATGACATGTATAAAGAGTGTCTCATATTGAGCACAAGCTTGAATCAGCAAACATGTCTCCAAACTAAAAGATTTTCAATGAACTCGAGAGATTTTGCTTTCCATAAGATATCAATTGTGAAGATTCCTCTCCTTTGAGTTCTCTCGGATCAAGGGTTTGATGGAAAGAGCAAAATCAAAAGAATGATGCCAATTGTAATGTCCAATGTGAAACACGGCAAAGCTTTGATGTGATTCTCTCCCCCTTAAGGTAAGATTGCTCTTCTTCTCCCTTAAATCTTCTCTTCTCCCCTAAGTCTTCTCCCCTTGACATCAAGTGCGAAAAGGACAGGAAACTAGGAAGGTTAGGAAAGATGGAAAGAAAGAAGTGGGATCCTTAAGAATCACAACAGGGCAAAAAGGAACATGCATAGAGAATCATTGAGTGGAGCTGCAGAAGATGATATCCTGAAAGAAATAAATCGGTGACACCGAATTAAGATGGATCGGTGGGTCCGAAAGTCGTGGACTTAGGGTAGATCCTTTTCGGTTAGACCGAAATATTTAAATCGGTGGCCGAGTTTAATTCCAAGGAAATACAGAAATAATTTAGCTCACTTTGCGAGGAATGTTTCAAAGGATTTGCAATGAATTTGTGAATGAGTTTCGAGGAATTGATCAGAGCCAGAAGGATATTCACAAAGACAGAAGAATAGAAATGAAAAAGATTCCTAGATGAAGTTTTTTTTAATGAAAACTCAATGAGAGAACATAAGAGAAAATAGAAAGACTTCAAAACATATGTACTTCATCTAGATAAGGGTCGGCGACAAGGTCACCTATGTTTGAGTATATTGACTTAGGAGTCAAATGAGAACATTTGATTATAGGTCATACTCATCGTTTAAGCTCAAAATGGGGTTGCCATTTTTCGAGTAAGCATTCGATGTGATCACATCTTATGAAGCTGCTTGTACTCATGACTTTGAGCAAAGCTCCTTAAAGATGTGAAGAACATACCTTGGGCTTGTTGTTGCTTTGTTCATGTAGGTGAACTTGATGTAGGTGCTCATTGAATGTGAAGTTGGAGCGCCATTTCCACTTGTGTAGTTCATCTTCCTACATGGGTTAGGCAAGCAAGGAAATACTCAAGGATATCCAAGATGACAAGAGTGAAATACTAGATGTATAAAATGTCAAAAAGGATATGTGGAGTTTTGTTCCTTGAACTCAACATCCCAAAGGGCTAGATACTTGGTCAATGACAAGATTACTCATGATTTGAGTGTGTGGTAATCTTGTGGAATGTAGATCATCCAAGTACCTGCAAGGAGTTAGATGCAATACAAGGAGGCAAATGTGTCCAAGACATATGATCACCATCATAAGAGAAATATCAAGGATTAGTCAAGTAGGCTCATGCCTTGCATGCATCAATGGAGTTTTCACTCCAAGTTTGAAGCATCAATGATGTTCAACTCACTCCTTAAGCGACAAAACACCTTCTCATCAAGAGGTTTTGTAAAGATATCAACGAGTTGTTTGTCAGTACGAACATGCTTAAGATTGATGTCACCCTTGGCAATGTGATCACGAATGAAATGGTGACGAACTTCAATATGTTTCGTTCGAGAGTGTTGCACGGGATTGTGACCAATTTTAATCGCACTCTCATTGTCACAAAGCAAGGGAACATGTCTCACATGTATCCCATAATCCTTAAGCGTTTGTGTCATCCATAGCAATTGAGCACAACACGAACCAGCAGCAATATATTCTGCTTCGGCAGTGGATAAGGATACCGAATTTTGTTTCTTAGAGGACCAAGATACAAGGGATCGACCAAGAAATTGACACGTACCCGAAGTTGACTTTCTATCAACCCTGTCACCGGCATAGTCCGAGTCGGAATAGCCAACAAGGTCGAAAGAGGCCCTCTTAGGATACCAAATGCCAAAGTTTGGTGTGTGTATCAAATATCTCACAATCCTTTTAACAGCTTTAAGATGACATTCTTTAGGGGCTGCTTGATATCGAGCACACATGCATACACTCAACATTATGTCAAGACGAGAAGCACAAAGATATAGTAGAGAACCAATCATAGATCGGTAAACCTTTTGATCAACGGGTTCTCCATCTTTTGTCAAGTCATTATGTCCACTTGTAGGCATGGGGGTTCTCATACCTTTGCTTTCTTGCATGTTGAACTTCTTGAAGAGATCCTTGGTGTACTTTGTTTGTGAGACAAAGGTACCCTCCTTAGATTGCTTGATTTGCAACCCAAGGAAGAATTTGAGTTCACTCATCATGGACATCTCATACTTCTCCGACATGAGCTTTCCAAACATCTCGCTAAAATGAGGGTTAGTTGAACCAAAGATAATATCATCAACATATATTTGGCACACAAATAGTTCACCATCAACCCTTTTCGTGAACAACGTTGAGTCTATTTTTCCAATCTCAAGGCCTTTTTCAAGAAGAAAGCTAGTCAAGCATTTGTACCAAGCTCTAGGAGCTTGTTTAAGACCATAAAGAGCTTTGTGCAACTTGTAAACATGATTAGGCTTTTGGGATTCACAAATCCGGAGGTTGTTTCACAAATACTTCCTCCTCAATTTCACCATTTAGGAAAGCACTTTTGATATCCATTTGATAGAGAGTAATATCATGGTGATTGGCATAAGCAAGAAGAATGCGAATGGACTCAAGTCTAGCAACGGGGGCATAGGTCTCACCATAGTCCATACCTTCGACTTGTGTGTAACCTTGAGCTACGAGGCGAGCCTTGTTGCGGATGACTTGTCCATCTTCATCTTGCTTGTTCCAAACACCCATTTGGTTCCAATGACGCTTTTGATCATCCTTGGGCTTCTCTACCAAAGTCCATACCTTGTTCCTCTCGGTTGTGTAGCTCTTCGTGCATAGCGTTCACCCAATCCGGGTCTTCAAGTGCTTCTTCTACCTTCATAGGTTCAATACTAGAGATAAATGAGTAATGCTCACAAAAGTTAGCTAAGCGAGTTTTAGAGCGAGTAATTCTCCCGGAGTTGATGTCATTGATCATTTGTTCCACGGGATGATTTTTCTTGACTCTTGCTCGGACTCGGGATAGCTTTTGTTGAGGTTGTGGCTGAGCTTCCTCATCATCTTCATCTTCCTCTTCTTCTTCTTCATTGTTGTTGGTGTTGTCTTGAGGCGGTGGAGAAGGAGGTTGTGGTGGATCTTCTTGTTGCACTTCCTCATCTTGGTGAGTTCCACTTGTGGAGGCCTCCATGTTGCCTTGAGGTTCATCTCGCCGTGAGGTAGGGGGCTCCACATATGTAGATGAGGTACTCTCCTTCACTTCCATGGGACGGATCTTTCCAATAGATAAATCTTGGATAGCTTCCGATGGGTCCTTGTCTCCTACATCAATAGGCATTTGCTCTACTTGCGAGCCATTAGATTCATCAAACTTCACGTCTACCATCTCTTCAACCTTTGGGTGAAATTATTGTAGACACGGTAGGTGTGGGAGTTTGATCCATAACCAAGAAAAAGCCTTCATGAGTTTTAGGAGCAAATTTAGACCGACGATGCTTATCAAGGATATAGCATTTCAACCAAAGACACAAAAGTATCCCACTTGGGGTTTGTTACGGTGAGGAGCTCAGATGATGTCTTGCCGAGGAGCTTATGAAGATAAAGCATGTTGATAGCATGACAAGCTGTCTCGACCGCTTCCCCCCAAAAATGCTTCGGTGTCTTGTATTCATCAAGCATCGTTCTCGCCATCTCTATGAGCGTTCGGTTCTTCCTCACAACAACTCCATTTTGTTGAGGAGTGTACGTAGCCGAGAACTCATGTAGAATCCCTTCCTCATCGAGAAAAGAGTCTACATTGGCGTTCTTGAACTCCGTTCCATTGTCACTCCGAACTTTCTTGATCTTCACCTCAAATTGATTTTGGGCCTTTCTGGCAAAGGTTTTGAAGATCCTCTGAACCTGCGATTTGTCATCAAGGAAAAATACCCACGTAAATCTGGAATAATCATCAACTATAACTAGACCAAAGGAGTTACCACCAAGGCTTTTGTAAGCATTGGGACCGAAGAGATCCATATGAAGAAGCTCAAGCGGTCTCCTTGTGGTCATGATGTTCTTCACGGGATGACTTCCACCTACTTGTTTTCCTGCTTGACAAGCACTACAAAGTCTATCTTTGTCAAAGAAAACATCTTTAACGCCAAGAATATGATCACCTTTGATCAGCTTGTCTAAATTACGCATACCAACATGTCCAAGCCTTCTATGCCATAACCAACCTTTAGCGGATTTAGCAATGAAGCAAGCTCTAGGTTGGGCTTTCTTAGTGAAATCAACAATATATAGATCACCTCTACGGATACCGTAAATGCCATGTTATGATTGTCACGACGAAAGACTTGGCAATCTACTTGATGAATAGCACATTGAATCCAATGTCACTAATCTAGACACGGAAAGTAAATTGTATCCAAGAGATTCTACAAGCATGACATTTTGAATAGAGCTATCATGAGATATGGCCACCTTACCAAGGCCAAGTACCTTACCCTTGGAGTTGTCTCCAAAAGTCACATACTTGCGTGGACCATCGTTCTTTGCAAGCTCTCGAAACATGTATTCGTCTCCGGTCATGTGGTCGGTGCATCCACTATCAAGAATCCACTCTTTTTCGCCGGATATGTAGTCTCTCAGATTTGCCATAAGATTGAGACTCTTCATGATCTTGTCTAGCTCGGTGTCCGAATCGGAGTAATCATCATCATGCTCATGCTCATCATCATATTGACCAATAGATTGTTCATCATCAACACCTAGGTCAATTTTATAACTACTTGCATTAGTTTTGTCAATGTGACAATAATCATCGGAATGCAATACAAGAGGATTTCTAATTAGAACATTGATAAGACCGGGATCACCCTTCTTTTTCATAAGATCACGAAGCTTAAAGAAGCATTTATCAAAGTTGGGATCATTGGGGCGCATCATATCAAATTCAATAGTCTTGTATAGAATTTCATCAAGACCTCTCAAAGAGTAGTCCGGATAAAGTTCTTCCAAGAACTTCCACATAGTATAGGCGCACTCAAAGTTTGTAACGAGCTTAAGCAAGTTATCGGGTAACCCTCTAATGATAAGATTTACAGTTCTAAGGTTACGAAGCAAATCAAGCTCTTCATCCATGGTAGGGTGCAAGGGGTCAAATGGAGGCACATAGGGGGTCTCAACATATTTGCGCAAGTTGTACATCTTAAAGATAATAAGCATTTCAATCCTCAACGAGTTATAGGACACTCCATTAAGAATAGGCACTCTATGGCTAACACTCCCAAACGTAGACACGTCCATCTTCCTCCAATGGTGTGTAAACCAAAGCAATGGAGACCAAAGCTCTGATACCAATTGAGGGATCGAAGAAGGTGAGAGTGTCTAGAGGGGGGTGATTAGACTACTCGACAAGATAAAATTTCTGTCTTTTATCAAGGACAGATTTTGGCAGATTTTGCATAACACACAAGTCAAGTAGCACACTACACATGCAATTCTAGAGTATGGGCAGCGGAAAGTAAATTGCACAAGTAGTAAAGAGAAGTGGAGAAGATCAAACGCAGTTTGGAGACGCGGTGATTTTTCTCGTGGTTCCGATAGGTGGTGCTATCGTACTTCCACGTTGATGGAGACTTCAACCCACGGAGGGTAACGGCTGCGCGAGTCCACGGAGGGCTCCACCCACGAAGGGTCCACGAAGAAGAAACCTTGTCTATTCCATCATGGCCTACGCCCACGGAGGGCTAGCCTTACTCGGGGTAGATCTTCACAAAGTAGGCGATCTCCTTGCCCTTACAAACTTCTTGGTTCAACTCCACATCTCAATGACGGAGGCTCCCAAGCGACACCTAACCAATCTAGGAGGCACCACCCTCCAAAAGGTAATAGATGTTGTTGATGATGATGAACTCCTTGCTCTTGTGCTTCAAATGATAATCTCCCCAACACTCAACTCTCCTCACTGATTTGGCTATGGTGGAAGAAAGGATTGAGTGGAAAGCAACTTGGGAAGGCTAGAGATCAAGCTTCATATGGTGGGAGTGGAGCAACTTGATCTCAACACAAGGGTAGGTAGTTCTCTTCTCGAAATGTAAGGTAGGAGTGGTAGTTCTTTCGATGGCTCTCTCCACAAATGAAGAGGGGTGGAGGGTATTTATAGCCTCCACACAAAATCCAACCGTTACACACATTTGAGCAATCTCGGTGGGACCGAAGTTGACAACTCGGTGAGACCGATAGTTCAAATAATGTGAACGTTGGGATTTTCGGTGGGACCGAAAATACAATCTCGGCGAGTCCGATTCGTGCAATGACAATAGCATGCCAATTTCGGTGGGACTGACTTCATCATCTCGGTGACACCGATTTGATGACAGAAGGTTACAGAAGCTTGGCAACTCATGTTTCGGTGAGACCGAGTTCAGAATCGGAAAATCCGAGTTTTCTAGGGTTTGGCTTATGGCTGAGGTGGTTCATCTCGGTGTGGCTGAGTTTGGAATATCGGTGGGACCGAGACTACTTATGAGTGTATATGGCGGTGAAAGTTGCGATAGTTTAGGAGATGTATCACTAAGCACTTGAGCAACCAGATCATCATCATAACCTCATCCCTTTTAATAGTATTGGCTTTTCCTATGGACTCAATGTGATCTTGGATCACTAAACCAAAATGGAGTCTTGAGCTTTTGCCAATGCTTGCCTTAGCATTTTGAGGGTCCTCCTCTTGATCCTTTTGCCATGCCAATGTGATTGAATTTCTGAAACATACTTGATAAAAGCATTAGTCCAACCACAAAGTATGTTGTCATTAATTACCAAAACCACCCAGGGAGCAAATGTGCTTTCAGCCCCCCTCCACAGTTTAACACCTCGATCATATCGTCGTAGTGCTTAGGCAAAGCCCTGCGCCGGTAAGTTCATCATCACCGTCGCCACGTCGTCGTGCTGACGGAACTCTCCCTCGTCCTCAACTGGATCAAGAGCACGAGGGATGTCATCGTGTTGAACATGTGCTGAACACGGATGTGCCGTATGCTCGGTACTTGGATCAGTTGAATCGTGAAGACGTTCGACTACACCAACCGCATTACTAAACGCTTCCGCTTTTGGTCTATGAGGGTACATGGACACACTCTCCTGTCTTGTTGCTAGGCATCTCCTAGATATATCTTGTGTGATTGTAGGAAAATTTTGAATTACTACGAACCCCCAACAGTGGCATCAGAGCCAGGTTTATGCATAGATGTTATATGCACGAGAAGGACACAAAGAGTTGTGGGCGATATTAGTCATACTGCTTACCACCAACGTCTTACTTTGATTCGGCGGTATTGTTGGATGAAGCGGCCCAGACCGATATTACATGACCGCATTCATAAGACTGGTTCTACCGACGTGCTTTACACAAAGGTGGCTGGCGGGTGTTTGTTTCTCCAACTTTAGTCGAATCGAGTTTGACTACGACCGGTCGTTGTTGAAGGTTAAAACAGCGCACTTAACAAAAAATCGTTTTGGTTTTGATGCATAGGTAAGAATGGTTCTTGCTAGAAGCCTGTAGCAGCCACGTAAAACTTGCGACAACAAAGTAGAGGACGTCTAACTTGTTTTTGCGGGGCTTGTTGTGATGTGATATGGTCAAAACATGATGAGATATAAATTGTTGTATGAGATGATCATGTTTTGTAACAAAGTTATCGGCAACTGGTAGGAGCCATATGGTTGTTGCTTTATTGTATGAAATGCAATCGCCATGTAATTGCTTTATTTTATCACTAAGCGGTAGCGATAGTCGTCATAGCAATAGTTGGCAAGACGAAAATGATGCTACGATGGAGATCAAGGTGTCAAGCCGGTGATGATGGAGATCATGATGATGATTTGGTGATGGAGATCATGAGCACAAAATGATGATGGACATATCATGTCACATATTTTGATTGCATGTGATGTTTATGTTTTATGCATCTTATTTTGCTTAGTACGACGGTAGCACTATAAGATGTCCCCTAACTAAATTTCAAGGTATAAGTGTTCTCCCTAAGTATGCACCATTGCTACAGTTCGTCGTGCCGAGACACCACATGATGATCGGGTGTGATAAGCTCTACGTTCACATACAACGTGTGCAAGCCAGTTTTGCACGTGCAGAATAGTCGGGTTAAACTTGACGAGTCTAGCATATGCAGATATGGCCTCGGAACACTGAGACCGAAAGGTCTAACGTGAATCATATAGTAGATATGATCAACATAGTGATGTTCACCATTGAAAACTACTCCATCTCACGTGATGTTCGGACATGGTTTAGTTGATTTGGATCACGTGATCATTTAGATGACTAGAGGGATGTCTATCCAAGTGGGAGTTCTTAAGTAATATGATTAATTGAACTTTAATTTATCATGAACTTAGTCCTGATAGTTTTTGCATGTCTATGTTGTTGTAGATCAATGGCCCGTGCTACCGTTCCCTTGTATTTTAATGCGTTCCTAGAGAAAGCTAAGTTGAAAGATGATGGTAGCAATTACATGGACTGGGTCAGTAACTTGAGGATCATCCTCATTGCTGCACAGAAGAATTACGTCCTGGAAGCACCGCTAGGTGCAAGGCCTCTTCGCAGAGCAATCATGATATTATGAGCGTCTGGCGAGCAAACCGATGACTACTCGATAGTTCGATGTGCCATCTTTGTCAGACGGCTTAGAATCGGGACTTCAAAGACATTTTGAGCGTCATGGAGCATATGAGATGTTCCAAGAGTTGAAGTTAATATTTCAAGCAAATGCCCGAGTTGAGAGATATGAAGTCTCCAACAAGTTCTATAACTGCAAAATGGAGGAGAATAGTTCTATCAAGGAACACATACTCAGAATGTCTGGGTACCATAACCACTTGACTCAGCTGGGAGTTAATCTTCCTGATGATAGTGTCAATGACAGAGTTCTTCAATCACTGCCACCAAGCTATAAAGGATTCATGATGAACTATAATATGCAAGGGATGACAAAAACGATTCCCGAGCTCTTCGCAATGCTAAAGGCTGCGGAGGTAGAAATCAAGAAGGAGCATCAAGTATTGATGGTTAGCAAGACCACTAGTTTCAACAAAAAGGGCAAAGGGAAGAAGGGGAACTTCAAGAAGAATAGCAAGAAAGTTACTACTCCCGGGAAGAAGCCCAAGTCTGGATCTAAGCCTGAAACTGAGTGCTTCTACTTCAAGTGACTGGTCACTGGAAGCGGAACTGCCCCAAGTATTTGGCGGATAAGAAGGATGGCAAAGTGAAAGGTATATTTGATATACATGTTATTGATGTGTACCTTACTAATGCTCGTAGTAGCGCTGGGTATTTGATCTTGGTTACATTGCTCATATTTGCAACTCGAAACAGGGGCTACAGATTAAATGAAGATTGGCTAAGGACGAGGTGACGATGCGCGTCCGAAATGGTTCCAAGGTCGATGTGATCTCCGTCAGCACGATACCTCTACATCTACCTTCAGGATTAGTTTTAGACCTAAATAATTGTTATTTGGTGCTAGCGTTGAGCATGAACATTATATCTGGATCTTGTTTGATGCGAGATAGTTGTTGATTTAAATCATAGAATAATGGTTGTTCTATTTATATGAGTAATATGTTTTATGGTCATGCACCCTTGTTAAGTGGTCTATTTTTGTTGAATCTCGATCGTGGTGAGACACATGTTCATAAGTGTTGAAGCCAAAAGATGCAAAGTTGATAATGATAGTGCAACTTATTTGTGGCACCGCCGTTTAGGTCATATTGCTGTAAAGCGCATGAAGAAACTCCATGCTGATGGGTTTTGGAATCACTTGATTATGAATCACTTGGTGCTTGCAAACCATGCCTCATGGGCAAGATGACTAAAATGCTATTCTTCGGAACAATGGAACTAGGTACTCACTTATCGAAATAATACATATCGATGTATGCAGACCAATGAGTATTGAGGCTCGTGGCGGGTATCGTTATTTTCTTACCTTCACAGATGATTTGAGCAGATATGTGTATATCTACTGAATGAAACATAAGTCTAAAACATTTGAAAAGTTCAAAGAATTTCAGAGTGAAGTGGAAAATCATCGTAACAAGAAAATAAAGTTTCTTCGGTCTGATCGTGGAGGCGAATATTTGAGCTATGAGCTTGGTCTTCATTTGAAACGATGTGGAATACTTTCGCAACTCACGCCACCTAGAACACCACAGCGTAATGGTGTGTCCGAATGTCGTAACTGCACTTTATTGGATATGGTGCGATCTATGATGTCTCTTACTAATTTACCGCTAGCGTTTTGGGGTTATGCTTTAGAGACGGCTGCATTCACATTAAATAGGGCACCATCGAAATCCGTTGAGACGATGCATTTTGAACTGCGGTTTGTCAAGAAACCCAAGTTGTCATTTCTTAAAGTTTGGGGCTGCGATGCTTATGTGAAAAAGCTTCAACCTGATAAGCTCAAACCCAATAAGCTCAAACCCAAATCGGAGAAGTGCGTCCTCATAGGATACCCAAAGGAAATTGTTGGGTACACCTTCTATCACAAATCCGAAGGCAAAATATTCGTTGCCAAGAATGGATCCTTTCTAGAGAAGGAGTTTCTCTCGAAAGAAGTGAGTTGGAGGAAAGTAGAACTTGATGAGGTAATTGCAACTTCCATAGTGCGAGGGATTCAGTCACTTCAATACAGAAGGTTTCCCATGTGGCACTATAACGGGGAAGATGATGCCTCCCGCTGCGGTCGGAAGGGTCCGGACACCCCCACCGCTTTGGCCAAAATACTGGCCGAACTATACAAAGGGGAGAAAGAGGAGTTCACTCGCATTAAGCGCCAAGACGGATTTTCCATGTACAATCCTCCTAGCTGGGTGAGTTCCATTCCCAATACTCTACTCAATCCACTCCCCGAGTCACTTTCCATGGACATTAATCCGTCCATTTGTAACAGGAATGGTGGAAGATCACCAAGGGGATCCACAGCCCCGCCCCACAGCCAGAGGATCACAACCGGGACCTTGACCCCAGATTCAAAGAGGATCCGGACATATTCGTGGAGCTAGAGGATGGTGTGTTCTACCAGGCGAGCCATGACGGCACGGAAGTGGCCATCACCACCGACTATCCCGGTCTTCTCCCTGACTCACATGTAAGTAATCAGGAGACATCTCCTCCTAAAGAACCTCCTCATTCTGCCTCACCCGCCGCACTGTCTCATGCTACAAAGGGGAGGCGCTTGGCGCGCCATCCTGCGCCAGAGGCGACTCCAAAGAGAGCGGGGCCCACATTGAGCAATCTTTTGAAGAGGAAGGCGAGCGAAGACACATCGGAGCCGCCGTCAAAGAGGTATGGCTTCGTAAATATGCCCTTTGGCAGTCACATCCAACTATGATATTATCCGTTTGTGTCTTATCAGGAAGAGCGTTCGCCGGACTATGTCCGGGAGTCGTGCCAGTCGCACTGCCAACGGCCAGGTTCCAAACCCTGCCATAATGACTGGAGTGCCGTCGGATTGTCCTTTGGCAGAGGATTCGGACGATGTGTCCGTCACGAACTCGGAAGTGGAGAGCGCCATGAATCATCGGCGCCGGAGGGCCGCTCTCCGCGACCCCGGGTTTACAACGGAGGCCTTTAATGCCTTTAGCTCTGGTGATGCATACATCCGAGCTGCTCGAGATGGGCTTGCCAGTGCCACAGACCAATACTTGAAAGATATGCGGGTAAGCTCACATTATATACCAGTAGCCCCCGAGACATGAAGTAGTTGATTCAGCTGATTTAAGGATTAGTGTAAAACCATGTGCTTACGGAGAAGAACAACCTGTTGTCTCAAGAGCTGGAAAAGTGTCGGACCCAGCTAGCTTCAGCGACAGCCGAGCTAGAGAAATCCAAGAAGGCATCGCCTGTTAATGTGTCCCTCCATCGAGAAAAATATGAATATATACCAACCATACTAACACATCTGCATATCTTATGGCAGGATCATCAGATCGTCCTGAAAAGGCATTGGGAGTCACACAAGAGAGTGAACAAGAAGCCAAAAGGCAACTGGCCGCGAGCGAATGTATACTGACACGGCTCAGGGAGGATAAAAACAAACTCTAGGATTCCCACACTCAGCTGGGCAAAGAACTAAAAGATGTGCGGGCCCAGTTGGCTGACTCCGTGAAGGAAAATAAGAGGCTGCGAGGCGGCATATTTAGTATGTGTTCAAACTTACCTCTGCGTAATTCGGCGAGTGAATGAACTGACAGAATTATGTCTATAGGTATGCTGACGGGCCGTCCCGAAGAGGAGGTGTCCGGATATTCGAGCGATCTGCTACAAGAGCTGTCGCAAATGCACGATCGAGCTCGGCAGGCGATGCGGAGTGTTGCCAGGGCCTTATGGCCATCCGACTCCCCTCTAGGAAGTATGGAGGAGCTTGTACAGCTATTTAAGGGAGCACGGCGGTGTTTCCGATTATGGAAGATATCGGCCTGCCGGGAAGGTGCGCGAGAGGCCTGGGCCATGGTGAAAATATGGTACACCAAGCTTGATCTGAATCATATGGCCCGGGTCGGACCTTTAGGGTCAGATGGAAAAGAAATTCCCGTTAGTTTGGTATATTACCAGGTAGAAGTAGCTCCCAAATATTCCCAACAGGATTGTAAGCTAGATAGCCTGTTAGATGGCATAGAGGAAGAAGTTTTTGAGTCCAAGTGACTATGTACTTCAATTGAAAAATTTGTCGCTAGCCGGATTATAAGACGATTGTCATGGAAAACCTTTTTGCTTCGACCTCTGGACCCGAAGGTGCGGAGTGTTTCCGAATACCCACTCAGTAATATAGACCGGGGTATGCGTGGAAACCAGACGTAGGGGTCATAGTTGCTTGAACAGACAAGTATCCAGCTAGCTATGTTATATTACAATTGTGATTGTAAGAAACATCTTCCATAGAGAATAGTTTCGTTAAGGGTTCCTTTCCCTGGGTCAGCATGTGTTAACGTGCATGTCCGAACTGTGATTGAAAAATCGCAGCATGCTCAACATTTGGGGGTTCATAGTGTAACGAGTAAAACACATCTTTAGTCCGCCAACCGAATATTCCCTTAAGAACGCTAGATTTCGGCTTCACCCAGTCTGAGGTACACATCCGGATGACCCGGCAGTAACAATCACAGAGGTGTTCCCTTTATGCCCTAGCCGAACTAATGGGAACATAGGGCATAAGCACAGGAGCTAGGCAACCCAGCTTGGCCAAAACATAAGTCATATCAATGCATATAATGTCGAAGAAAAGTTACATACGGCGAAAAGACACATATGTAGTCAGCTCAATGCCCGGAAAATAATAATAATAAGCTTCTATACACGAAGCTCCCAGGTATGACGGAAGTACATACTTGAGGATGTGTACGTCATAGGTGCACGGTCTAGCCGTACGAAAGCTTTAAGGCTAACAAAAAGAAAAAACGAAAAGAGAGGGAAAACAAAAAATAATGGAAACAGCAGGGAGAAGGAGATGAACAAAGAGTCCAGCGCTAGGCATAGAATCTTCGGAGTCTAGCCGCGTTCCATGGATTCGGCTCTAGGCGATTGTCTGATGCATCATGCAGGTGGTACGCTCTCCCGTGAGAACTTCGTCAGTGGTGAAGGGACCCTCCCACTTGGGCTTGAGTTTGTCCTTTTTCTTCTCCGGCAAGCGTAGAACGAGTTCGCCAACATTATAAGTCTTGGCCCGTACTTCTGTGCTTTGTATCTGCGGTCCTGTTGTTTATAAAATGCGGAACAGGCTTTTGCGACGTCGCGCTCCTCCTCCAGGGCATCTAAGTTGTCCTGCCAATCAAGCTCGGCTTCTCTCTCTTCATACATGCGCACTCGAGGTGAGTCATGAATAATGTCGCAGGGTAACACAGCCTCTGCGTCGTACACCATGAAGAAATGTGTATATCCGGTAGTGCGATTGGGCGTGGTTGATACGTCTCCAACGTATCTATAATTTTTGATTGTTCCATGCTATTATATTACCCCTTTTGGATGTTATGGGCTTTATTTTACACATTTATATCATTTTTGGGACTAACCTACTAACCGGAGGCCCAGCCCATATTGCTGTCTTTTTGCCTATTTCAGTATTTCGAAGAAAAGGAATATCAAACGGAGTCCAAACGGAATGAAACCTTCGGGAGTGTGATTTTTGGAACAAACGTGATCCAAAGGACTTGGGGTGCAAGTCAAGAAGCAGCCGAGGCAGCCACGAGATAGGAGGGCGCGCCCCCCTGTAGGGCGCGCCCCCTGTCTCGTGGGCCCCTCGGGCGGCCACCGACGTACTTCTTCCTCCTATATATACCTACGTACCCCGAAAACATCCAGGAGCACCACGAAACACAATTTCCACCGCCATAACCTTCTGTATCCGCGAGATCTCAACTTGGAGCCTTCGCCGGCACTCTGCCGGAGGGGGAATCGACCACGGAGGACCTCTACATCAACATTCTTGCCCCTCCGATGAGTTGTGAGTAGTTTACCATAGACCTACGGGTCCATAGTTATTAGCTAGATGGCTTATTCTCTCTTTCTGGATCTCAATACAATGTTCTCCCCCTCTCTTGTGGAGATCTATTCGATGTAAACTCTTTTTGCGGTGTGTTTGTCGAGATCCGATGAATTGTGGGTTTATGATCAAGTTTATCTATGAATAATATTTGAATCTTCTCTGAATTCTTTTATGTATGATCGAGTTATCTTTGCAAGTCTCTTCGAATTATCAGTTTGGTTTGGCCTACTAGATTGATCTTTCTTGCCATGGGAGAAGTGCTTAGCTTTGGGTTCAATCTTGTGGTGTCCTTACCTAGTGACAGAAAGGGTTGCAAGGCACGCATTGTATTGTTGCCATCGAGGATAACAAGATGGGGTTTATATCATATTGCTTGAGTTTATCCCTCTACATCATGTCATCTTGCTTAATGTGTTACTCTGTTCTTATGAACTTAATACTCTAGATGCAGGCAGGAGTCGGTCAATGTGTGGAGTAATAGTAGTAGATGCAGGCAAGAGTCGGTCTACTTGTTATGGACATGATGCCTATATACATGATCATGCCTAGATAATCTCATAACTATGCGCTTTTCTATCAATTGCTCGACAGTAATTTGTTCACCCACCGTAATACTTATGCTATCTTGAGAGAAGCCTCTAGTGAAACCTATGGCCCCCGGGTCTATATCTTATCATATTTGCTTTCAATCTACCTTTATTTGCATCATTACTTTTTGCATCTATATTATAAAATACTAAAAATATATTTATCTTATCATACTATCTTTATTAGATCTCACTTTCTCAAGTGGCCATGAAGGGATTGATAACCCCTTTATTGCGTTGGTTGCGAGTTCTAAGTTTGTTTGTGTAGGTGCGTGGGCTTTTGAGGAGCCTCCTACTGGATTGATACCTTGGTTCTCAAAAACTGAGGGAAATACTTACGCTACTATTGCTGCATCAACCTCTCCTCTACGAGGAAAACCAACGCAAGCTCAAGACGTAGCAATGGTCCGCAGCCCCCAAAGTACGGAGTCGAGCTCCTCCACTCAGTGCTTGTCTAATTCTTTCAATGACCGCACCAGTCTGGGCTTAATGCTGCTCATAATAAGACCATTGGCTCATTCGACTTGACCGTTTGTTTGCGGGTGATAGACGGATGCGTAAACGAGCTTAATGCCCAGATTAGCACACCAGGTTTTTACGTCATCGGCTGTGAAATTGGAGCCGTTATCGGTGATGATGCTGTGTAGAACACCATAACGGTGCACAACACCGGATATGAAGTCTATCACTAGTCCGGCTTCGACAGTCTTAACTGGTTTGGCCTCTATCCACTTAGTGAATTTATCCACCATGACCAACATGTATTTTTTATTATGGCTTGCTCCTTTAAGGGGTCCGACCATATCAAGCCCCCAAACCGCGAAAGGCCAAGTGATGGGGATTGTTTGTAGAGCGGTGGGTGGCATATGGCTCTGGTTGGCGAAAAGCTGGTATCCGATGCAACGTTGGACAAGGTCCTGTGCATCTGCTTGGGCCGTCGGCCAATAGAAGCATGTACGGTAGGCCTTGCTTACAAGGGCCCGAGCCGCGGCGTGGTGACCACCAAGACCGGCATGAATTTGAGCGAAGAGCTGCCGCCCCTCTTCCTCAGAGATACATCTTTGAAGTACACCGGTAGTGCTTTTCTTGTAGAGTTCTCCGTCGTGAACCTTGTAGGCTTTCGAGCGCCGGACAATGCGGTGTGCCTCATTCTGACCCTCAGGGAGTTCCCGCCTATTAAGGAAGGCCAAGAAGGGTTTGGTCCATGCGGCAATGACTGCCATGATAAGGTGGGCCGACAGTGTTATCTCGATGGCTGAGCCCTCAATGATATCGGTGTGTTCGGAATCTGGGGTTATAGTCGGATCCGGACTGATATTGCTGCTTTCCCCTTGCCACACCACGGATGGCTTGAAGAGCCTTTCCAAAAAGATGTTATGTGGGACGGGGTCGAGCTTGGCGCCGATGCGAGCAAGGACATCCGCCGCTTGATTACTTTCTCGAGCCACGTGATGAAACTCGAGCCCCTCGAACGGAGCCGGTATTTTGAGAACAGCGTTGCAGTAAGCCGACATCTTTAGATCTTTGGCATCGAAATCTCCATTTATTTGAGATATTGCGAGGTTTGAATCTCCGCGCACTTCCAGGCATTGTATGCCCATGGAGACAGCCATCCGAAGACCATGCAATAAGGCCTCGTATTCGGATGCATTGTTGTAGTCTGTGTATAATATTTGGAGTACGTACTGAACTGTATCTCCAGTGGGCGATGTCAGGACGACGCCCGCTCCTAGGCCTGCTAGCATTTTGGAGTCGAAGTGCATGACCCAGTTGGAATATGTGCCATACTCTTTAGGGAGTTCGGCCTCTGTCCATTCGGCGACAAAGTCGGCCAGTACTTGGGATTTAATTGCCCGGCGCGGTCTGTATGTTATATCGAATGGGAGGAGCTCAATGGCCCACTTGGCAATCCGGCTCGTAGCATCGCTGTTGTTTATTATATCATTGGGTGGTGCTTCGGAGGCCACCATGATTGAGCACTCTTGAAAGTAGTGTCGTAGCTTCCGGGATGCCATGAAGACTGCATATGCTATTTTTTGGTAATGAGGGTACCGGGATTTGCATGGTGTGAGGATAGTAGATACGTAGTATACCGGCTTTTGAAGCGGGAATTTGTGTCCGTCCTCTTCTCATTCGACGACGAGCACCGCACTCACGACTTGGTGTGTTGCTGATATGTATAATAACATGGGTTCACCGATGTTCGGCGCGGATAGGATTGGGTTTCTCGCTAAAAGAGCCTTTATTTCTTCCAGTCCGGCCGTTGCCGCGTCCGTCCACTCGAAATGTTCGGTGCGTTGGAGAAGGCGAGACAGCAACAATGCTTTTTCTCCTAATCTGGAGATAAAGCGGCTTAAAGCTGCCACACATCTGATACTTCCATTTTGCATCATGCTTTTATATCAATATTTATTGCATTATGGGCTGTTATTTCACGTTATGTCACAATACTTATGGCTATTCTCTCTTATTTTACAAGGTTTACATGAAGAGGGAGAATGTCGGCAGCTGGAATTCTGGGCTGGAAAAGGAGCAAATATTGGAGGCCTATTCTGCGCAACTCCAAAAGTCCTGAAACTCCATGGAATATCTTAAAATAAATAAAGAAAAATCGTCGCCAAAGATGAAGGCCAGGGGGCCCACACCCTGCTCACGAGGGTGGGGGGTGCCCCCCCTGGGGTGCGCCCCCTACCTCATGGGTGCCTGGTGGCTCTCCGACAGCCATCTTCTCCTATATGAAGTCTTTCGATGAGAAAAAAAAGCAACCTTTCGGGACGAGACTCCGCCGCCACGAGGCGGAACCTTGGCGGAACAAATCTAGGGCTCCGACAAAGCTGTTCTGCCGGGGACACTTCCCTCCGGGAGGGGGAAATCATCACCATCGTCATCACCAATGCTCTTCTCATCGGGAGAGGGCAATCTCCATCAACATCTTCACCAGCACCATCTCATCTCCAAACCCTAGTTCATCTCTTGTATCCAACTCTTGTCTCCAAGTCCGGGATTGGTGTTAGTAGGTTGCTAGTAGTGTTGATTACTCCTTATAGTTGATGCTAGTTGGTTTATTTGGTGGAAGATCATATGTTCAGATCCTTTATGCATATTATTACCCCTCTGATTATGAACATGAATATGCTTTGTGAGTAGTTACGTTTGTTCCTGAGGACAAGGGAGAAGTCTTGCTATTAGTAGTCATGTGAATTTGGTATTCGTTCGATATTTTGATAAGATGTATGTTGTCTAACCTCTAGTGGTGTTATGTGAACGTCGACTACATAACACTTCACCATTATTTGGGTCTAGAGGAAGGCATTGGGAAGTAATAAGTAGATGATGGGTTGCTAGAGTGACGAAGCTTAAACCCTAGTTTATCGTTGCTTCGTAAGGGCTGATTTGGATCCATATGTTTCATGCTATGGTTAGGTTTACCTTAATACTTTTGTTGTAGTTGCAGATGCTTGCAATAGAGGTTAATCATAAGTGGGATGCTTGTTCAAGTAAGAACAGCACCCAAGCACCGGTCCACCCACATATCAAATTATCAAAGTACCGAAGGCGAATCATATGAGAGTGATGAAAACTAGCTTGACGATATTCCCATGTGTCCTCAGGAGCGCTTTTCCTATTATAAGAGTTTGTCCAGGCTTGTCCTTTGCTACAAAAAGGATTGGGCCACCTTGCTGCAATTAATTTACTTTTGTTACTTGTTGCTCGTTACAATTTATCTTATCACAAAACTATTTGTTACCACTATTTCAGTACTTGCAGAGTATACCTTGCTGAAAACCGCTTATCATTTCCTTCTGCTCCTCGTTGGGTTCGACACTCTTACTTATCAAAAGGACTACGATAGAGCCCCTATACTTGTGGGTCATCAAGACTCTTTTCTGGCATTGTTGCTGGGGAGGGAAGCGCCTTTGGTAGGTGTAATTTGGTAAGGAAAAATTTATATAGTGTGCTGAAATTTTCTGTCACTTGTTACTATGGAAAGTAATTGTCTGAGGGGCTTGTTCGGGGTATCTTCACCCCGTCCAGTAGAGCAAAGAGTTGCTCCTCAACCTACTGAACCTATTGAAAATGAAACTCCTTTTGAAATTCCTTCGGGTATGATGGAACAGCTGCTTGCTAACACTTTTATAGGAGATGGAACAAAGCATCCTGATGAACATCTATGCTATGTGGATGAAGTTTGTGGACTATTTAAGCTTGCAGGTATACCCGATGATGTTGTTAAGAAGAAGGCCTTCCCTTTATCTTTGAAGGGAGACGCATTGACATGGTATAGGCTATGTGATGATATGAGATCATGGAACTATAAAAGATTGAAATTGGAATTTCATCAAAAGTATTACCCTATGCATCGTGTTCATCGTGATCGCAATTATATATATAACTTTTGGCCTCGCGAAGGATAAAGCATCGCTCAAGCTTGGGGAGGCTTAAATCAATGTTATATTCATGCCCCAATCATGAGCTTCCAAGAGAAGTAATTATGCAAAGTTTTTATGCTCGGCTTTCTGATAACAATCGCACCATGCTTGATACTTCTTGTGCTCGCTCTTTTATGATGAAGACTATTGAGTTTAAATGGAATTTATTGGATAGAATTAAACGCAACTCTGAAGATTGGGACCTCGACGAAGGTAAGGAGTCAGGTATGACACCTAAGTTTGATTGTGTTAAATCTTTTATGGATACCAATATTTTCCGTAAGTTTAGCACTAAATATGGACTTGACTCTGAGATAGTAGCTTCTTTCTGTGAATCTTTTGCTACTTATGTTGATCTCCCCAAGGAGAAGTGGTTTAAATATCATCCTCCCATAGAAGTAAAAGTAGCCGCACCTATTAAAGTTGAAGAAAAGACTGTCACTTATAATGATCCTATTGTTCCCACTTCTTATGTTGAGAAACCACCTTTCCCTGTTAGAATGAAGGATCATGCTAAAGCTTCAACTGTTGTTCGTAAAAGAAATATTAGAACTTATACACCTCCTGAGCAAGTCCAAGTAGAACCTAATATTGCTATTGTTAAAGATCTCTTGTCTGATAATAGTGACGGGCATGTTATTCAATTCCGAGGTGAAACTGCTAGAATTGCTAAACCTTGTGCTAGAGATAAACATAGACCTGTGGTAGGCGTGCCTGTTATTTCTGTTAAAATAGGAGATCATTGTTATAATGGCTTATGTGATATGGGTGCTAGTGCTAGTGTTATACCTATTACATTGTATGAAGAAATTATGCATGATATTGCACCTGCTGAGTTAGAAGATATTGATGTTACAATTAAACTTGCCAATAGAGATACTATATCTGCAATGAGAATTGTTAGAGATGTTGAAGTCTTGTGTGGAAAAACCAAATATCCCGCTGATTTTCTTTTTCTCGGTTCTCCACAAGATAGCTTTTGTCCTATTATATTTGGTAGACCCTTCTTGAATACTGTTAATGCTAAGATAGACTGCGAAAAGAATGTTGTTACTATTGGCTTGGATGATATGGTTCATGAGTTTAATTTCTCTAAATTTAGTAAACAACATCGTGAGGAAGAATTGCCTAGTAAAGATGAGATTATTGGTCTTGCTTCTATTGCCGTACCTCCTAGTGATCCTTTAGAACACTATTTGCTAGACCATGAAAACGATATGTTCATGAATGAAAGAAGGGAAATAGATGAAGTATTATTTAAACAGGAACATATTCTGCAACACAATTTGCCTGTTGAAATCCTAGGGGATCCTCCTCCACCCAAGGGTGATCCCGTGTTTGAGCTTAAACCGTTGCCTGATAATCTTAAATATGCTTATCTTGATGAAAATAAAATATATCCTGTCATTATTAGTGCTAACCTTTCAGAGCATGAAGAAAGATTATTGAAAACTCTGAAGAAGCACCGTGCCGCTATTGGATATACTCTGGATGATCTTAAGGGCATCAGTCCCACTCTATGTCAACATAAAATAAATTAGGAAGCGGATGCTAAACCAGTTCGTGATCCTCAATGACGTTTGAATCCTAAAATGAAAGAAGTGGTAAGAAAAGAAATACTCAAGCTCCTGGAGGCAGGTATAATTTATCCCGTTGCTGATAGTCAGTGGGTAAATCCTGTCCATTGTGTCCCTAAGAAGGGAGGTATTACTGTTGTCCCTAATGATAAAGATGAATTGATTCCACAAAGAATTATCACAGGTTATAGGATGGTAATTGATTTCCGCAAATTAAATAAGGCTACTAAGAAAGATCATTACCCATAACCTTTTATTGATCAAATGCTAGAAAGATTATGCAAACATACACATTATTGTTTTCTAGATGGCTATTCTGGTTTCTCTCAAATACCTGTGTCGGCTAAAGATCAATCAAAGACTACTTTTACATGCCCTTTTGGTACTTTTTCTTATAGACGTATGCCTTTCGATTTATGTAATGCACCTGCTACCTTTCAAAGATGCATGATGGCTATATTCTCTGATTTTTGTGAAAAAATTTGTGAGGTTTTCATGGACGATTTTTCCGTCTATGGTTCCTCTTTTGATGAATGCTTGAGCAATCTTGATCGAGTTTTGCAGAGATGTGAAGAAACTAATCTTGTCTTGAATTGGGAAAAGTGCCACTTTATGGTTAATGAAGGTATTGTCTTGGGGCACAAAGTTTCTGAAAGAGGTATTGAAGTTGATAAAGCCAAGGTTGATGCTATTGAAAAGATGCCATGTCCCAAGGACATCAAAGGTATAAGAAGTTTCCTTGGTCACGCCGGATTTTATAGGAGGTTCGTTAAGGACTTCTCAAAAATTTCTCGGCCTCTGACTAATTTACTACAAAAAGATGTACCATTTGTCTTTGATGATGATTGTGTAGAAGCATTTGAAATACTTAAGAAAGCATTAGTCTCTGCACCTGTTGTTTAGCCACCTGATTGGATTTTACCTTTTGAAATTATGTGTGATGCTAGTGATCATGTTGTAGGTGCTGTTCTAGGGCAAAGAGTTGATAAGAAATTAAATGTTATCCATTATGCTAGTAAGACTCTAGACAATGCTCAGAGAAATTATGCTACTACCGAAAAGGAACTTTTAGCAGTTGTATTTGCTTGTGATAAATTCAGACCCTATATTGTTGATTCTAAAGTAACTATTCACACTGATCATGCTGCTATTAAATATCTTATGAAAAAGAAAGATGCAAAACCTAGACTTATTAGATGGGTTCTCTTGCTGCAAGAATTTGATTTGCATATTGTTGATAGAAAAGGAGCTGAGAACCCCGTTGCAGACAACTTATCTAGGTTAGAGAATGTTCTTGATGACCCACTACCTATTGATGATAGCTTTCCTGACGAACAATTGAATGTCACAAGCACTTCTCGTAGCACTCCTTGGTATGCTGATTATGCTAATTATATTGTTGCTAAATTTATACCACCTAGCTTCACATACCAACAAAAGAAAAAGTTTTTCTATGATTTGCGACATTACTTTTGGGATGACCCACATCTTTATAAAGAAGGAGTAGATGGTGTTATTAGACGTTGTGTACCTAAGCATGAACAGGAACAGATCCTACGCAAGTGTCACTCCAAAGCTTATGGAGGACACCACGCTGGAGACAGAACTGCACATAAGGTATTGCAATCTGGTTTGTATTGGCCTACTCTCTTCAAGGATGCCTGTAAGTTTGTTTTGTCTTGCGATGAATGTCAAAGAATTGGTAATATTAGTAGACGTCAAGAAATGCCTATGAATTATTCACTGGTTATTGAACCGTTTGATATTTGGGGCTTTGATTATATGGGACCTTTTCCTGCCTCTAATGGATATACACATATTTTAGTTGTTGTTGATTACGTTACTAAGTGGGTAGAAGCTATTCCAACTAGTAGTGATGATCATAACACTTCTATTAAAATGCTTAAGGAAGTTATTTTTCCGAGGTTTGGAGTCCCTAGATATTTAATGACTGATGGTGGTTCACACTTTATTCATGGTTCTTTCCGTAAAATGCTTGCTAAATATGATGTTAATCATAGAATTGCATCTCCATATCACCCGCAGTCTAGTGGTCAAGTAGAATTGAGCAATAGAGAACTCAAATTAATTTTGCAAAAGACTGTCAATAGGTCTAGAAAGAATTGGTCCAAGAAACTGAATGCCGCATTATGGGCCTATAGAACTGCATATAAGAATCCTATGGGTATGTCTCCTTATAAAATGGTTTATGGAAAAGCTTGTCACTTACCTCTCGAACTAGAACATAAGGCATATTGGGCTATTAAAGAGCTCAACTATGATTTCAAACTTGCCGGTGAGAAGAGGTTATTTGATATTAGCTCACTTGATGAATGGAGAACCCAAGCTTATGAAAATGCCAAGTTGTTTAAAGAAAAAGATAAAAGATGGCATGACAAAAGGATACAAAACCGTGAGTTTAATGTAGGTGATTATGTATTGCTATACAACTCTCGTTTAAGATTTTTTGCAGGAAAACTTCTCTCTAAGTGGGAAGGTCCCTACGTTATTGAGGAGGTCTATCGTTCCGGTGCCATAAAAATCAACAACTTCGAAGGCACAAACCCGAAGGTGGTAAACGGTCAAAGGATCAAACACTATATCTCAGGTAATCCCATAAATGTGAAACAAATATTATCGAAACTGTAACCCCGGAGGAATACATAAGGACACCTTCCAGACCGTTCCAGACTCCGAAAAGGAATAGGTATGTGGTACGGTAAGTAAACCGACTCCGAAACAATTTTTAAGGCAATATTTCTCTGTTTTGGAATATTTAGAAAAATAGAAAAATAAGTAGCAGTCCAGGAAGGCCACGAGGCCTCCACGAGGGTGGAGGGCGCGCCCTACCCCACTGGGCGCGCCCCCCTACCTCGTGAGCACCTCGTGTGCCCTCTGGACTCCGTTTTCTTGCACGATACGTATTTTGGTCGGTAAAAATTCATTATATATACTCCCGAAGATTTCGACTCTCGTATCACGCAAATCTCCCCTGTTCTTGTTTCGAGCTGTTTTTCTGATAGGTCTAGATCATTATGATGACCCCAAGTGCTTCCAAGGACAAGTTCTTCGAGAAGGTGATCAACCCTTACCTCGCGGAGGTGTTGCGACACCCTCAAACCATTGAGATGCGTGATGGGTTGCTGCATATCCGCGATGTTGAGGGACCAAAGGGAGCCGGAAGCGTGGAGTCGAGGCTCGAAGCAATGGAGCAACAAGTTTTCAAGTGACAGGGGATGGTGGAGCTTGGAATCAACGCTAGCCACAAGATACTCGCGGAGTTCACCAACAACTACGAGCCGGATGCCAAGAACACCGAGGAGGCCATCTTCAAGCTACACGAGAAGATCGAGCACCTCCAAGCCCAAATCTATGATCTGCAAAACCAAAACTGTGAGTATGAATATAGATTCAAACGGATGAATTTGGCTGCAGATTTGAGGATTCTGGAGACTTGATCATCCTTCTATGATGGTGAGCCTATGCCATGGAAGGTGGACGACAAGCCTGCATCATCAACAACACCTCCACTGCCAACAACAAAGAAGGAGATATAATCACCTGGGTATGAGCACTCCCCTTGGCAACTGCCAAGCTTGGGGGAGGTGCCCTGGTATCGTATCACCATCACAACTCCGATCTTTACCATTTTTCTTAGTTCGATCCTTTTAGTAGTATCTTGATTTAGTAGAATAAAGTCATGGCATGATCTAGTTTTGAGTTTTGCTTTATGATCCTTCTTTGTAATCAAGTCCGTGAGAAATATAATAAAGATTAGTCTTGAGTCAAGGGCTTGATTACTTTGCCATGATCTTGGGTGATTAGAAGAAAAAGAATAAAAAGAATCAAAGATTTCATATTGATCTTATTGAAAGTAATGACTTCACATAGAAAGAGTATGATGATTAAAAGTTGTTGGGAGTTGGCAAATATAGCTTTGGTCATCGTTGCAATTAACAGGAAGTAATAAGGAAAGAGAGGTTTCACATATAGATATATTATCATTGACATATTTTATGATTGGGAGCACTCATTAAAATATGACATGCTAAAGAGTTGAGGTTGGACAAGGAAGACAACATAATGAGTTATGTTTTCTTACATCTGACATAAAGTATGTTGTCATGGATCCTCTAACGTGTTGAGCTTGCCTTTCCCCCTCATTGCTAGCCAAATTCTAAGCACCAAGTAGAAATACTACTTGTGCTTCCAAATACCCTTAAGCCAGTTTTGCCATGAGAGTCCACCATATCTACCTATGGATTGAGTAAGATCTTTCAAGTAAGTTGTCATCGGTGCAAGCAATAAAAATTGCTCTCTAAATATGCATGACTTATTAGTGCAGAGAACTAAGCTTTGTACGAACTTTTTGTGGATGTAATAAAAGCGACGGACTGCATAATAAAGGTCCACATACAAGGGGCAATATAAAGTGATGTTCTTTTGCATTAAGATTTTGTGCATCAACCCTAAATGCGCATGACAACCTCTGCTTCCCTCTGCGAAGGGCCTATCTTTTATTATTATCCTCTACCTTATGCAAGAGTCACGGTGATCTTCACCTTTCCCTTTTATTTTATCCTTTGGCAAGCTCAAAGATGTTGGAAAGAACATGATATATATATATATATATATATATATATATATATATATATATATATAATTGGATGTAGGGGAGCATGAATTATTATTGTTGACATTACCCTTGAGGTAAAAGGTTGTGGGGCAAAACTATAAGCCCCTATCTTTCTCTTGGTCCGATTAAAACTCCGTAACCACAAGTATTGCGTGAGTGTTAGCAATTATGAAGGACAACGTGATAGTTGAGTATGTGGACTTGCTTTTAAGCTCTGACATAGACTCTTTCCGATGTTATGATAAATTGCAGTTCCTTCAATGACTGAGGTTATAATTTGTTGGTGCTCAATAAGGTTTCTGATTCATACTTTAACTTTGTGAAAAGATCATCACTTGAACATAAGTAATCATATGACAAAATCTATATATGTTGCTGTTATGGAAATAATCATGATGCCTTCATGTCCGTATTTTATTTTTATCGACGCCTCTACCTCTAAACATGAGGACATATTTATTGTTATCGGCTTTTCGCTTGAGGACAAGCGAGGTCTAAGCTTGGGGGAGGTGACACGTCCATTTTGCATCATGCTTTTATATCAATATTTAGTACATTATGGGCTGTTATTTCATGTTATGTCACAATACTTATGGCTACTCTCTCTTATTTTACAAGGTTTACATGAAGAGGGAGAATGCCAGCAATGGAATTCAGGCCGAAAAGGAGCAAATATTGGAGGCCTATTCTGCGCAACTCCAAAAGTCCTGAAACTCCACGGAATATCTTAAAACAAATAAAGAAAAATTGTCGCCAAAGATGAAGGCCAGCGGGCCCACACCCTGCTCACGAGGGTGGGGGGCGCCCCCCTGGGGTGCGTCCCCTACCTCGTGGACCCCCTGGTGGCTCTCCCACACCCATCTTCTCCTATATGAAGTCTTTTGATGAGAAAAAATAGAAAGCAACCTTTCAGGACGAGACTCCGCCGCCACGAGGCGGAACCTTGGCGGAACCAATCTAGGGCTCCCATGAGCTGTTCTGCTGGGACACTTCCCTCAGGAGGAAATCATCACCATCGTCATCACCAATGCTCCTCTCATCGGGAGAGGGCAATCTCCATCAACATCTTCACCAGCACCATCTCATCTCCAAACCCTAGTTCATCTCTTGTATCCAATTCTTGTCTCCAAGTCCGGGATTGGTGCTAGTAGGTTGCTAGTAGTGTTGATTACTCCTTGTAGTTGATGCTAGTTGGTTTATTTGGTGGAAGATCATATGTTCAGATCCTTTATGCATATTATTAGCCCTCTGATTATGAGCATGAATATGCTTTGTGAGTAGTTACGTTTGTTCCTGAGGACAAGGGAGAAGTCTTGCTATTAGTAGTCATGTGAATTTGGTATTCGTTCGATATTTTGATAAGATGTATGTTGTCTAACCTCTAGTGGTGTTATGTGAATGTCGACTACATAACACTTCACCATTATTTGGGCCTAGAGGAAGGCATTGGGAAGTAATAAGTAGATGATGGGTTGCTAGAGTGATAGAAGCTTAAACCCTAGTTTATGCGTTGCTTTGTAAGGGGCTGATTTGGATCCATATGTTTCATGCTATGGTTAGGTTTACCTTAATACTTTTGTTGTAGTTGCGGATGCTTGCAATAGAGGTTAATCATAAGTGGGATGCTTGTTCAAGTAAGAACAGCACCCAAGCACCGGTCCACCCACATATCAAATTATCAAAGTACCGAACGCGATCATATGAGCATGATGAAAACTAGCTTGACGATATTCCCATGTGTCCTCGGAAGCGCTTTTCCTATTATAAGAGTTTGTCCAGGCTTGTCCTTTGCTACAAAAAGGATTGGGCCACCTTGCTGCACTTAATTTACTTTTGTTACTTGTTGCTCGTTACAATTTATCTTATCACAAAACTATCTGTTACCACTATTTCAGTACTTGCAGAGAATAGCTTGCTGAAAACCGCTTATCATTTCCTTCTGCTCCTCGTTGGGTTCGACACTCTTACTTATCGAAAGGACTACGATAGATCCCCTATACTTGTGGGTCATCAACATCCGGCTAAATTTTGGACTTGTTTAAGTTCTGTTGGTGTAGCTAACTGTGACAAAGCTCGGATTTTAGCTAGGTTCGCCTCAATTCCTCGAAACGATGAAGCCCAGCAGTTTTCCAGCGGGAACACTGAAAACACACTTTTCCTGATTGAGCTTGATGTCATATGTAGGGAGGTTGTCGAATGTGAGACGTAGATCGTCTATTAATGACTCGACGTGCCTAGTTTTGATGACGATGTCATCTACGTATGCTTCAACTGTCTTGTCGATCTATTTTTCTAGCCATGTTTGAATCATGCATTGATAGGTGGCGCCGGCGTTTTTGAGTCTGAATGGCATAGTGTTGAAGCAGAACGGTCCGTATGGGGTAATAAATGTTGTTGCATCTTGATCAGACTCCTTCATCTTGATTTGATGGTATCCAAAGTATGTGTCGAGGAAACACAGTGAGTCGTGTCCTACGGTAGCATCGATAATCTGATCGATGTGGGGGAGGGGGAAGGAATCCTTAGGGCCGGCCTAGTTGAGGTCTTTGAAATCGACACACAGGCGCCAGGATTTATCCTTCTTTGGTACCATCACCAGGTTTGCCAGCTAGTCCGGGTGTTTTATTTCTCTGATGAATCCAGCCTCGAGTAACTTGGCTAGCTCCTCCCCCATAGCTTGTCATTTGGGTTCGAAAAAGCGCCGTAGTGTTTGCTTGACCAGTTTGTATCCCTTCAGTATGTTTAGGCTGTGTCCGGCCAGCCTGCGTGGGATCCCTAGCATATCAGAAGGGTGCCAGGCGAATATGTCCCAGTTTTCACATAGGAACGCTCGCAGTGCGGCGTCAACCATTGGGTCCAGCTGTGCTCCGATGGATGCTATCTTCTTGGGGTCCGTCGGGTGGACTTGAAATTTGACTATTTCATCAGCTGGTTTAAAGGAGGTGGATTTGGGTCGCTTGTACAGGATCACGTCGTCCCTATCCACCGTTGAGCATAGTGCGGTTAATTCTTCGGCCGCGAGGGCTTCAGACAATGCTTCGAGGGCCAGGGCTACAATTTTGTTTTCAGTGCGGAGTGCTATATCTGGATCACTGGCAAGAGTAATGATACCATTGGGCCCGGGCATCTTGAGCTTCATGTACCTGTAATGAGGTATAGCTTGGAAGCGTGCGAATGCATCTTGCCCTAATAAGGCGTGATATCCACTGTTGAAAGGGGCCACTTGGAAGGTTATCTCTTCGGACCGATAGTTCTCCCGCGTGTCGAATACCACATCAAGTGTGATTTTCCCGTGCATCGTGCCTCCCAACTGGGAATGATTCCTAGGAACGTCGTGCTACTTTTCTCAATGCGGCTCCTGTCTATTTCCATTTTATTGAGGGTTTCCTCGTAAATGAGGTTTAGTCCACTGCCGCCGTCCATGAGCAGTTTGGTAAGCTGAAAGCCGTCCACGATCGTACTGAGGACCAAGGCGGCAGGTGCCCGGACTGTCTTGAATTTTGGTTCGTCACCGGCATTAAATGTTATGGTTGTGTTGTTCCAGGGGTTTATTGCTGCGACTTGGCAGACTTCAGCGAGGCTGCGGAGAGCCCTTTTGCGCCTATTGTTTGAGGCAAAGTCTCAAAGACCGTCAATACTCTTAGGTCGTCGTCTTCCGTGGGGTGTTGCTCTGCGATATTTTTTATGAGGAGATCCTCGCCGCTCTTGGCCACTTGCCGGAGTATCCAACATGCTCTAAGGTTGTGGGTTGATATGGTATCCGGCGTCGTATGTATCTTGCATGGCCTATCTAGCCATCCCTCTAGAACGGTTCCACGCCCCGTAATGGGTTTCTATTTATTTACTATTGGATCGTGCGACCGTCGAGGGTGCATCCTTTTTTCCCGGATGAGGTGTTGAGTGGGAACCGATGGCTCCCAGGGAGATGCCTGAGTTTTCCAGGTGCTTTCCATTACGCAGTACTTCTGTACTATGGTTGCCAAGTCAGCGAAGTGTAATACGCGACGGCGGTTAATGGCATTGAGGATTCCCTCGTCCGTGCAACTATTGCAGAATAATGAGATCGCGTCTTCGTCGCGGCAGTCTTCGACCTTGTCTTTGATAAGGAGGAATCTGGCCCAAAAGTGATGGACCATTTCCTCAGACTGCTGTTGTATGTACATAAGATCGTGTATATCTGGGTGAGTGTTGGATTTGAATCCGAACCCTGACCCAATTTGGGATCCGGAGTCTGAGAAACTTCCGAGCTTAACAGTTCGGGCTCCAGGATATCAACCGATTTTTCAGGTCCATCGCCCGACTCTAGGTTCGGAGGACGGGACAAGTCTTTCCACGGACGGGTATCCGGCTCTTCAGGCTCGGAGATCTGAATATAGTTCGTCCTCAATATAGGGGAAGAGTTGTTGCATTTCTCCTCTACTATCGCTATCTGATGGGTGATCGGCGGAGATTAGATTTCTCTCTGATCGGGTTTAAGCCCAACCCGATCATAGTCTGTTGCGACCCCGAAGGCGACGATGCAATCCAGGAGTTTGTTTAAAGATGACAACTCCGCCGGATCCATCTGTTTGGAGTATTCAGAGTCGACATGGAGGCGATTTTCGATGACCCAAGAAGTCATCATCGGCTTAATGGCCGAACGGGCGGTCATGGTAAAGCCGGCCAGCCAGAGGGTTCGGCCTGAGGCCAGGGCTCCTCCGGAGGTTTTATTGTCCTTGATAACAAGGCGAGACATCAATTTTGTCTTCGACGTCACAGTGGAACTCCCAATGAAAGCACCAATGTCGGTGTCAAAACCGGTGGATCTCGGGTAGGGGGTCCCAAACTGTGCGTCTAAGGCTGATGGTAATAGGAGGCGGGGGACATGATGTTTACCCAGGTTCGAGCCCTCTCTATGGAGGTAATACCCTACTTCCTGCTTGATTGATCTTGATGAATATGAGTATTACAAGAGTTGATCTACCACGAGATCGTAATGGCTAAAGCCTAGAAGTCTAGCCTATATGATTATGATCGGACTAAGCCCTCCGGTTTATATAGACACCAAAGGGGACTAGGGTTGTACAAAGTTGGTTATAGAGAAAGGAATCTACATATCCGAATCACCAAGCTTGCCTTCCACGCCAAGGAGAGTCCCATCTGGACACGGGAAGAAGTCTTTGGTCTTGTATCTTCATAGCCCATCAGTCCGGCCCATGTTAATAGTCCGGACAGCCGAGGACCCCTTAATCCAGGACTCCCTCACCCTCGCGGAGACCCTAGATCGGAAGTTCCGCCGCCGCAAGCCTCTGTAGCCACCGAAAACCAATCGGGAGCTCGTTCCGGTACCCTGCCGAAGGGGAGATCATCACCAGTGGCCATCTTCATCATCCTGGCAGCCACCACAATGAGGAGGGAGTAGTCCACCCTCGGGGCTGGGGGTTTGTACCAGTAGCTTGTGTTTAATCTCTCTCTCTCTCTCTCGTGATCTTGAGATGTCACGATCTTGATATATCATGGGCTTTGTTAATATAGATGGATCATATGATGTTTCTCCCCTCTCTACTCTTGTCGTCATGAATTGAATCTTTACCCTTTGAAGTTTTACCTTTTCAGATTGAATGTTCAGATCTGAGAACACATGATGTATGTCTTGCAGTATGAATACTTGAGTGACAATGGGGTATCATATTGATTCACTTGATATATGTTATGGCACTCAACTTGCGGATTCTCGAGGTGACATTGGGGTAACCTATGCATAGGGGTTGATGCGTGTTTTTATTATCTAATAGAAACTTTGGGGTCTCCTTGTAGTTATTTGTGTGTATTGAATATTATGATCATGAAGCTGTTTGATGCATATCATAGAATTAACTCACGGATACTTGTTGTGACATTGGAGTATCCAGGTGACATTAGAGTTGGTTGATGTATGTCATGCATATCATAGAATTAACTCACGGATACTTGTGGTGACATTGGAGTATCCAGGTGACATTAGAGTTGGTTGATGTGTGTCATATGGTGTTATTTTAGTACGAACTCTTAGTTAGATTGATCGAAAAAGAATAGCTTTGTGTTATTTTAGTACAAACTCTAGATAGATTTATCGGAGAGAATAGCTTTGAGGTGGTTTCGTACCTACAAACAATTTCTATCTTTTGTTCTCCGCTAATAGGAACTCGGGAGTGATTCTTTATTGCACTTTTGAGGGATAATCATATGATCCAACTATGTTAGCATTGTTGACACTACAAGAAAAACACACATCCGTGACATTTTGGGCCGAGTGAATTTTTTTCTGTCATACTTATGACACTTCTATGACGATAATTGTGACAAAACCTAGTATCATCATAGATGTGGTGGGCTCCTACTTCTATGACAAAAAATCATGATAGAAAATGGGCTTTTCGTCCTGGGCGGGCCGGAGACGCAGCTGCATGACATTCTTTGGGCCGTCCATGACGAAAAAACCATGGTAGAAGCGAGGGCGAGGAAAATTTCGGGGAGTTCCCAGTTACGGTGGGTGGTTGGGGGCCGAGAGATGCGTGTTTCTCTCGTACATGTACGCGCATGTGTGCGAGGCGTTAGGCTCTAACTGAACCCGAGCGAGGCGTTGGGCTCTAACTGAACCCGAGCGACTGCACTAGCTACATTACTGAACCCGAGTGATTCCTTCGCTACTGCTGCTAACTGAAGCTGATCGAACCCTGCTACCTCCTTCCCTTGATGAACAATGAGTGTTGCGGGGGGGGGGGGGTTGCATGAACAGTTTCTGGTGGGGGTGGATGAACAGAACCCCGTGGTGTTGCCTCTAGATGAACAGGACCCCGATCGATTGAGCCGGTTGGGGCTGGATGAACAGGACCCCGTGGAGGGCTGGATGAATAGGACGACCCCGTGGAGGGTTGGATGAACAGTAGACAGTGGAGGGTGATACGTCTCCGTCATATCTATAATTTTTGATTGTTCCATGCCAATATTATTCAACTTTTATATACTTTTGGCAACTTTTTATACTATGTTTTGGACTAACATATTGATCCAGTGCCCAGTGCCAGTTCCTGTTTGTTGCATGTTTTATGTTTCGTAGAAACCCCATATCAAACAGAGTCCAAACGGGATATAAATTGACGGAGCTTATTTTTGGAATATTTGAGAAAAATGGGAGGACGAATCAACGCGAGATGGTACCCGAGGTGGCCACGAGGTAGGGGGCGCCCCTGCCTATAATGGGCGCGCCCTGACCCTCATGGGCCCCTCGTAAGGCGGTTGCTGCTATTCTTTTGCCACAAGAAAGCTAATTTTCGGAAAAAAATCTTGGCGAAGGTTTCAGTCCAATCGGAGTTACGGATCTCCGGATATAAAAGAAACAGTGAAAGGACAGAATCCCAGAGCGCAGAAACAGAGAGAGACAGAGAGATAGATCCAATCTCAGAGGGGCTCTTGCCCCTCCCACGCCATTGGAGCCAAGGAACAGAGAGGAAACCCTTCTCCCATCTAGGGAGAAGGTCAAGGAAGAAGAAGAAGAAGGGGGGCTCTCCCCCCTTGCTTCCGGTGGCGCCAGAAAGCTGCCAGGGGCCATCATCATCACCGCGATCTACACCATCACCTCCATCATCTTCACCAATGTCTCCATCACCTTCCCCCATCTATATTCAGCAGTCCACTCTCCCACAACCCGATGTACCCTCTACTTAAACATGGTGCTTTATGCTTCATATTATTATCTAATGATGTGTTGCCATCCTATGGTGTCTGAGTAGATTTTCGTTGTCCTATCGGTGATTGATGAATTGCTATCATTGGTTTAATTTGCTTGTGGTTATGTTGCTGTCCTATTGTGCCCTCCGTGTCACGCAAGCGTGAGGGATTCCCGTTGTAGGGTGTTGCAATACTTTGATGATTCGCTTATAGTGGGTTGCTTGAGTGACAGAAGCATAAACCCGAGTAAGGGGGTTGTGGCGTATGTGATAAAGGGGACTTGATGCTTTAATGCTATGGTTGGGTTTTACCTTAATGACCTTTAGTAGTTGCGGATGCTTGCTTGAGTTCCAATCATAAGTGCATATGATCCAAGAAGAGAAAGTATGTTAGCTTATGCCTCTCCCACATAAAACTTGCTATTTGTCTAGTAAAGTAGTCAATTGCTTAGGGACAATTTCACAACTCCTACCACCACTTTTCGATACCCGCTATATTTACTTTATTGCTTTTTTATCTAAACAGCCCCTAGCTTTTATTTATGTGCTCTTTATTATCTTGCAAACCTATCCAACAACACCTACAAAGTACTTCTAGTTTCATACTTGTTCTAGGTAAAGCGAACACTAAGCGTGCGTAGAGTCGTATCAGTGGTAGATAGGACTTGAGAGAATATTTGTTCTACTTTAGCTCCTCATTGGGTTCGACACTCTTACTTATCGAAAGAGGCTACAATTATCCCCTACACTTGTGGGTTATCAAAGGGCTGGATGAACAGTAGTTCGTGGAGGGGTGGTTGAAAAGGAGCCCGTGGAGAGGGCTGGTTGAACAGTAGCAGGTGTAGTAGCGCGCGGTGGAGGCTGGATGAACAGGATCCCGTGGATGAGCAGTCGTAGGTGGAGGCTGGAGGAGGTCAACGGTGGATGAACTGTAGCCCATGGAGGTTGGAGGAGGTCAACGGTGGAGATGAACAGTATCCCATGGAGTCCCGTTTTGCGGTACGCCACACCCCTCCAGATGAACAGGACCCCCGTTTCGACCGCATCGCTCCATCACAGGTTCGTTGCCTCCGTTTTGTGGTATGCCACACCCCTCCCGATCAACAGGACCCTGTTTCGACCGTAGGAGGACCAACACAAGTCCGTTTCCTCTGTTTTGCGGTATGCCAGACCCCTCTCGATGAACAGGATCCCGTTTCGAATGTGGCCGGTCGAACACAGGGCCGTTTCCTCCGTTCTGCGGTACGCCAGGCCTCGTTTCCATCGACTTTTTAGTCCAAGCCCTCCCGATGAACATGACGACGCATTCCATTTCGACCCAGCCGGTTGGCTCCCCATGAACACGACGACGACGCAGTTTTTCCGTTCCGACCCAGCCATGTACACGAGCCCTGGCCATACGTATGCATGAGTAGGCGCTCGAGACCCCGCCCGCATGTACGTACGTGGCCGTATTTTCTTTCTTGCACACTGACCGCTGTACGTACATGTACATGCTACGTGTGCGCCTATACCATGACACGTGCGGGCCTCTACATCGACTAGTATGTACGTACACGTTCGCGACCAGAATGACAATGCTACGTACGCTTCGACCAGGTGGGTCCCGACTGTCAGGCACTTACTTGAGTGTGAAGATGAAGTTGGTGCGTCCCAGCAGTCAGGAGGGCGAATCGGTTTTTTGCCTGGACGCACTTCCTTGCGTGCGAAGATGTAGCAGGTGGGTCCCAGCAGTCAGGGGGGCGAATCGTTCTTTTTTTTGGCCCGGACGCACTTCTTTGCGTGCAAAGATGTAGCTGGTGGGTCCTAGCAGTCAGGGGGGAATGTTTTTTTTCGCGAAATACAGTGATCCGTCCGGTGGGTCTCAGCTGTCAGGTGGAGGAATCATTATTTTCCGTGTAATAAGGAGGCACTTCCTTGCTGTGGCCATGGACCCAGCTGTCAGCCTCTCCACGTATAGTCCATGTCCGATGGAAGTCTTTCCTTGACCATGTTGACCACGCCGTGCCGAGAGCACCACGGCGGTGGATGACGGTGAGGCCTAGGAAGGGGACGACGCAGAGCCAGGGAAGACGCGACAGTGGATGCCCACGTAGAGAGGAGTGCGAGGGTTCACTGGTTTGACTGCGGTGTGAGGCTGCAGTCGCCGCAGAATCTGACCAGCGGTGGGAATAGTAGGGGGCAGTGAGGCCTCCGCAATAGCACAGCCGGCCACGGGAGGCAGGAGCATGCGGCATGACCGACGCTGCTTTGGGCGGCTGGAGCACAAAGACCAGAGGTTGAATAAGCACTACGGCCGTTGAATGGACAACGTACGGTCACTGGAGCTAGAATCGTTCATATTGACTAAGTTGAAAAAGCTCTCCATTCCCGTCAACTTAGTAGGCCCACAAGTCAGCGTCCCACCAAGGTGAGTCCTAGCTAGCAGGGGGAGTATTCATTTTTTGTGCGTAATAAGGAGGCACTTCCGCTGGGTCCGAGCTGACAGCGGGGGGAACGTTTTTTCACGAAATACAGAGGCCCTTCCGATGGGTCCCAGCTATTAGGTGGAGGAATCATTATTTTGCGCATAATAAGGAGGCATTTCTCTATGTGGGCCCCTACTGTCAGCCTCTTCCGATGGCTGTTGTTTGTTAACCATGTTGACCTCGCCTCACCGAGAGCACAAACGCGGTGGACAAGGGCGAGGCACGGGAAGAGAACCACCCGGAGCCGGTGAAGCCACTGCAATGGATGCCCATGCTGAGGGGAGTACAAGCACTGACTGGTCGGCTGCGGGGTGAGGCTAACTGTGACGCCCCCGTTTCAATCGTACACTAATCATGCACGCAAACGTGTACGATCAAGATCAGGGACTCACGGGAAGATATCACAACACAACTCTAAAACATAAATAAGTCATACAAGCATCATAATACAAGCCAGGGGCCTCGAGGGCTCGAATACAAGTGCTCGATCATAGACGAAGTCAGGAAGCAACAATTTCGAGTACGGACATAAGTTAAACAAGTTTGCCTTAAGAAGGCTAGCACAAAGCGGGATCAGATCGAAGAGGCGCAGGGCCTCCTGCTCGATCCTCCTAACTACTCTGGTCGCCGCGTCAGCACACTGACGTAGTAGTAGGCACCTCCAGTAGTAGTCGCCATCGACAAAGGGGCGTCGCTCTTGGACTCCGAGATCTGGTTGCGACAACCAAAAAGAAAGGAAAGGGGAAAGGGGGAGAAAGCAACCGTGAGTACTCATCCAAAGTACTGCAAGCAAGGAACTACACTACATATGCATGGGTATATGTGTAAAGGGCCATATCGGTGACCGAATCGCAAAATGCCGTAATAAGAGGGGATAGCTAATCCCGTCGAAGACTACGCTTTTAGCAGCCTCCGCCTTGCAGCATGTAGAAGAGAGTAGATTGAAGTCCTCCAAGTAGCATCTCCAAGAGCATCGCATAGCATAATCCTACCCGGCGATCGTCCCTCGCCGCCTGTTAGAGAGCGATCACCGGTTGTATCGGCACTTGGAAGGGTGTGTTTTATTAAGTATCCGGTTCTAGTTGTCATAAGGTCAAGGTACAACTCCGGTCGCCCTTTTACCGAGGGACACGACTATTCAATAGATTAACTTCCTGCAGGGTGCACCACATAACCCAACACGCCGATCCCATTTGGCCGACACACTTTCTGGGTCATGCCCGCCTCGGAAGATCAACACGTCGCAGCGCCACCTAGGCACAACAGAGAGGTCAAGACGCCGGTCTAACTCCTATGGCGCAGGGTCCGGCCCATCGCCTTTGCACACCTACACGCTTGCGTCTGCGCCGAAGCAGACCTAGCCTAGTGGCGTTCGGTCCAATCCGGCGCGCGCCACTCGATCGGCCGACGTCACGAAGGCTTCGGTGATACCACGACGCCGGATACCCATAACTACTCCCACGTAGATGGTTAGTGCGTATAGACCAAATGGCCGCACTCAGATCAAATACCAAGATCTCGTTAAGCGTGTTATTATGAAGCAACGCGGGACGCCGACCAGGGCCAGCCCACCTCTCACCTAGGTGGTCTCAACCTGCCTGTCGCTCCGCCACAAAGATCCACACAGAGGGCCGTCAGACAAAGGTCCTTTCAGCCCCAATCCGTGAATCACTCATGGGTACTCTTCGAGCGGACCCGACTTTAGTCACCATCTGTAGTATGTATGTATGTATAGTATATACCTGTGATCACCTCCCAAGTGATCACGGCCCAATAGTATAGCAAGGCAGACTGACAAGAATGTAGGGCCAATGATGATAAACTAGCATCCTATACTAAGTATTTAGGATTGCAGGTAAGGTATCAACAGATGTAGCAACAATGTCAGGCTATGCATCAAAATAGGATTAACGGAAAGCAATAACATGCTACACTACTCTAATGCAAGCAGTATAGAGAAGAATAGGCGATATCTGGTGATCAAGGGGGGGGCTTGCCTGGTTGCTCAGACAAGGAGGGGTCGTCGGTGACATAGTCGTCCACAGGGGCATCAGCATCGTCATGGGGGCTACCGGAGAGAAGAGGGGGGAGAAACAGTAAATACATAGCAAGCAAGTGCATAACAGGTCAACAAGCAGAGCTAGACGTGTTCTAACGCGGTATAAGGTGATACCGGTGAAGGGGGGAAACATCCGGGAAAGTATCCCCGGTGTTTTGTGTTTTCGGACAAATGAATCGGAGGTGAAATGTTGCAGGTTCACTATGCTAGGGATGCGTGGAGGATGAACGGGCTGCGTATCCGGATTCGTCTCGTCGTTCTAAGCAACTTTCATGTTGAAAATAATTTAATCCGAGTTACGGATTAAAAGATATGATTTTCTAAAGATTTTAATAATTTCTGGAATTTAATTAATTATTTAATTTAATTCGAAAATGTATTTATGACATCAGCATGATGTCATGCTGACGTCAGCTGTCAACAGGGTTGACTGGGTCAAACTGACATGTGGAGTCCGCATGTCATAGACTGAACAGGCTAATCAGGTTTTAATTAAGTTAACTAGTGATTAGATTAATTTAATCAGGATTAATTAAGTTAATTAATTCTTTAATTAATTAATTAATTAATTAATATTTTATTTATTATTATTTGTTTACTAATTTCTTTTACATTTTCTGTTAAAACGTTCTGTGCGCTGGGCCCCTCTGGTCAGTGGCACAGAGGCCCTAGCGGGTCGGGCCAACGGGCACCCGACCGCAGGCAGAGGCCATTGGCCCGATGCGGCTGGGCGCCGACGGCCAAGGCGCATGCCAAGGGAGGCAGCAGAGGTGGCCGCGGGGAGAGCGGGGGCGGGCAGCTGCAGAAGCAGCAGCCGCAGTGGCTGCAGCAGTAGTAGGCAGCCACAACACGGGCACGCGCAGGCCCGGTATTGGCGAAAGTCTGGGCTGCGGAGCGGAAGTCTGAACGGGAACGGCGTGGCTGGGCGTGGCCGCAATCAATGGCGGCGAGCTCGCGGACGACACGTGCGGAGAGAGGAGGAGAGACCGGGCCTCACCGCGATTCGTGGGGTCAAAGACAGCGGGCTCGATGAAGGTCGGCGAAGTCCAACGAGGGAGAGGACGAGGCGGCGGTAGTCCGGCGACGATGGGCAGAGACGCAGTGGATGGGCGTCGGTGTCGAGGCGCGTTGGGGCGGCGCGGGATCTAGCCCCTCCTCGATCCAGTCGAGTGGGGGGGGCGCCTGGGAGGAGGAAGGGGGGCGGCGTTCGACGGGGTGGAGGTGAGGCGAGGAAGCGGCGAGCGACGGCGTCGGGGTCGGCTCCGGGGCGACATGGCGACGACGGCGACGCAGGGGAGGACGACGGCACTGGCGGACCAGCGAGGTGGCCTCCAGTGACGGGGTCGGGGCGGCCACGGATGGGGAGCGCGCGGAGCTCAGGGGAGACGACACGATGCACGAAGGAGAGGGAGGAGGCCGGGAGGTGCGGGGCCGGTGAGGTGGCGATGGCGACCGGCGACGGCGTCGATGTCCAGGGGTGGCGAGGTGTTGGCATCGAGGGGGGTTTCGTCCCCGATCCAGATCCTTTCGGGAGGGAAGAGGGAGTGGCGACGGGGTGTGGGGAGGGGAATCGGGGTAGTGGGTAGTGGGCTAGGGTTTGCCCCAGGTGGGGGGTTAGTAGGAGGGAGTGGGTGGCCGGTTGGGCCGGCCAGACGGCCTGGTGGCCTGCTGGGCCGAAGCCCAACGAGGGAGGGGGGTTCCTTTTACTTTCTTTTGTTTCTTTAGTGTTTTATTATTTTTATTTTCTATTTTATTTTAGATACACCTTAATTTTAGTTTAGTAAAATATGATAACAACTCCTAAAATAATGTTTCAGGACCACCCACTTACATAAAAGTTTTACCCCGAAATAAATTAGTTTAGAGTTTTATTAAATGAAAAGAGGCATTTACTTAATTGTTTTTGTTAGCATTTAAATCAATTTGGAGTATTAAAGCATTATATAAAAGTATGGTTTCTTCACCATAATTACGTATGCATTATCTGGCTCACTCTGAACATTTTACTTTTAATATTTGAAAACTTTTATTGTTTGCTTGATGTTGAATTTGAATTCGAACCGGTTTCGAACTAGCGCGAGATTAGCAACTGTAACCATCGTGACGTGGCAACATTAACAGAGGTTTACTGTAGCTTAACTACCCGGGCGTCATAATTCTCCTCCACTACAAGAAATCTCGTCCCGAGATTATAGAGGGGATTAAGGGGGAAAGTTCTGGTTACGAAATTCTAACGAGTCTTCTCGATCTCGGTTGCTCTTCTCGAAGAGGTCGATCCATTACATTGATGTCTTCATTTCTCTGCTTCGGGTCATCATGATGAAGTCGGCGTTCTTTTCTTCAGGAACTCCATCGTACTTATGAAAGAATAAAGGGTGGGCATTCCAGGAGAACTGACCTCTGCAAGGTCGACTATCTGGTCAATAACATCAAGGAAGGTGGCGGAAGTAACTCTCGAATTAAAACTTAAAAAAATATCAAGAGCAATGGAAGGAGGTGTCATGGGAAGTTTCGAGCGGGCAGGCAATCATTCGATGCCTGAAACAGGGCATGAGTAGGGGTTCAAGCAACGGGAATAAGTATTGCATCTGATACCAGAATAGATCACTAGGCAGGGGGGCCGTGAACTACATACAAAGTCAAGCTCTAGGAATAACTTTGGCAATGGGGTGTTCAGGAGAGTCAGGTTTTGATCCCGTGGAACTGTGGGTTATGGGCCCACCATGTGGGTTAAAGTAGGAAGGGCGGTGACATCTTGCATAGCCGCGACAGGGAGGCATGTGAGTGAATAGCTTGTCATCTATGCTGGCAACAATGTCGGTACCAAGGGCGGGGAACGAAGAGAGAAATTTTCCTGCTTATTGAACGAGCCGGACCAAAAGGCAAAGTTCTTGTCCATAAGTGGTTATCGGGATGCCATCAACAAAAGCAACAGGGTCTTACTGACAAAGTTGTACACCGAGGTGTTGACATAAGCAGGGAATTATCACTGCTTAGTTAAGTAGATTACAAGAAAGGCTAAACAAAACAATGGAAAGGAAAATGCGTTTAAACACATATTTCAGGGGTATATCCTTCCCAAGGACAAGCAGAGCATGATATCAATGACAGGATATAATGTAGAAAACCCTTTAGGAAAGGGGAGAGAAATTTCATGACATTACCCATACAACAGTGTTTGGATAATTGAGCAGGAAACATTTAGCATTGGGCTTCAAATGTTCCTGTTGAGAATCGGAGTACCGCAGGCATGCTTCGAGATAGCATTGACATGGTCTTCAAGCAAAGGTCGGACTTTGGATACACAAAGGATCCATCAGGAACAGCTTGTACAATAAGTTTTACAATTTCCTCATGAAAGAATGGGTAACATTGCTAAAGAGGATACTATAACAATAGGTCCTCCGGTCAAGTGTGCTAGGCATGCCATCACCTTACTGGGTCATACAAGGACCAATGTTATAACTCTTGAATATATGCTCCAACCATCATATCCGACCGAGGTTCAGATCTGATTGGTGTTAGGATACCTCAGACTCAGGATGCCCGAGAAGAAAAGGTGCAAAACAAATTGTCGAGATGACATGGCAGGATTATCGGGAAATGTACAATGGAAGCGAGTTTCGAAACAAGAGTTCCTCATTAAATCAAGGAGAGGAAGAGGAGGTAGATGATGAACTCAGCGACAATTCACCGAAATTTTCAAAAGATGGATTTCCACAATTATGTGAACAAGGAGATATCAATTGTCAGATCAATGATATAATGATGTATGTTCGAGAAAAACATCCACAATTAAACCTTGGTTCACAGGTGCACCCGAAATATGGGATGGGTTGCACGATAAATGTTCGAATGATGATTCAATAAGCCATAGACGTAGAATGAAACTATAGACCAATAACTTCAAAGTAATAGGGTTGCTAGAAGGACATAATCCAAACAGCACCGTTCACCTGTTGGTATCCCAGTTAGAACCAACACAGGGACCAAGAAAGAATGGTGATGGTGAGAAGTATTACTGTTATCAAGAATTCTTAAGGGTGGTGAATTCCTCACGACATCCTTGACATAAAAGATGGTAATACTCCAAAGTAAAGAAGAACAGATGCTGGATAGTAAGGATCTCAAGGTATAACACAAAACACGAATAAGTTTGTGTTGAACGGAAGGCAATAAAGTGGTCGATGATAACACAAACTGTCAGGACCCCGACTCAATGCCACATCGATCTAGCATGTAACACTTCATATCACTTTGCGGCCTCACGCACGGTATCCCCACGGGTGTCGCCTTACCTTTGCCCGGGACTGTTTGCGCCTTTTGGCACACGTATATGATAGTGTCGCTAGCATCCATATGATAAGGAGCCCGGGCTGACAAGGCTAGTCGTAAACCCAAAGTGGCACAAACTTACAGGACAGGCATCCATGACCCAAAGATCGAACGTGTCGGTCATCACGAGTGAATCCAGTCTGTAGCACTGGGCTAACAGACTCGGTGAACTGGGCTGAAGCGGCTAACAGGACTCCGGTATTCATCGCGACATTTCCCGAAGGACACGTATACAGAACGAAGAAGGACACATGCCGCCAGCCTAAGTGTTCCGAGCAAGAGCAAGCTACCAGGGCTCAATGGAAGCACTAGGAGACATTTCCGTAAGAGAGGCTACTAAGGATAAACAACTAGATAGTCGATCCCACACATAGCAATACACATTACACGTCGCATAACATGCAAGTATGTGCTGTACAACATGGCATCACAAAGATAACTCAACAACTCATATAGATAAGGCTCAAAGAGCCATCATAGCATTTATTGCAAACAGGGGTCACAAGACCCATCATACAGAAACATACAAGCAACAAGCGGAAGCATTACATGTCCGAGTACGAGACATCTACAAATGAAAAAGCTGAAGAGCCCGACTATCTACAACATCCGATCAAGATCGTGGCTGAGGTACAAGCTACTCGTCAAGTCCACGAGAACACTAGTAAGACCAAGTCTCCGCCAAAACATAAATAAAGCACCATGAGTACAAAGGTACTCAGCAAGACTTACATCGATCCTATCATACATGCATTTGTATCAAGAGGGTAATGTGGGGTTTAGTTGCAACAAGCCAGCTTTGACCTGTGGCTATCCTGTTCTCGACTACGAGAACTTCTTTGAGGTGATATAGGCGCTGCAGTCCACTAATCACCACACAATACACTACTATGGATTCATCCCGTCTCCCAACGAGAAGGCCATCCATAGCACTCACACTTGTCTTGAGCATTTTATAGTATCCACTTCAAGTTATCTATGTACCATGTAAGCATCCAAGAAGTCCATATCCATGGACCCGCTATTGAATAGATCATGTTAACCTGCAGGGTGTACTTCTTCACACACGCTCTCGCCACTTACCGCCATGTACACGTCATGTATCTCGGCAACCTTCAAGCGGAAACTGGCGAGGGTGTCGGCCACGACCGACTAACCACACAAGACTCTAGCCTGTGTTTATCGCCTATTCGGGTTCCATCCGCAAGGAGATCCGGCCGGGTGTCGCCACGGCCCCAAACGATGTGAACAGGGTTCCCAAGCCCACCTCGCCGGATGGATCTCGCTTGGTACACCGTGCCACTTGTGCCTAGTCTGTCCCAAGCCCACCGGCGGGTGCCACTTGGTAGACTACTAACACTACCTACAAACACCGAAACTAGTTGCGACTCTCGGGCGAGATCAAGTTGGTTAATAAGTCGAGAGGGCGAGTTACGGAACCCAATGTGTGGTAGTATCGAGGCATTGGACAACATACATAGAACTCAAGGCTTAGGGCGGTTCCAAAGAGACAACCCACCATGTACTCCTACATGGCCTCTCACCGCTACCTTTACCAAATCGTGTTCACACACTTAACTCTCAAAGACCGAACAACTCATAACACTCCAATTCATTCCCAATGAATCGGACTGACACAACTCTAAGCAATAGCAGGCATAGCATGGTAGGAACACAACATGGGCTCAATCAACTCCTACACATGCTAGTGGGTTTCAACTATTCTTCGTGGCAATGACAGTCATGCAGAGGAATGGGTTCAACTACCGCAAACAAAGTAGCGTATGAATCGTTGTTGTCCTAATGCAATAATTGAGAGCAGGAGCGAGAGAGTAGGATTTTATCGGAATGAACAAGGGGTTTGCTTGCCCGGTATATCAACAAGGAAGGCATTTGCTTCAGCACAGTACTCGAAGCGGACTCGGAGCAGACCTATCGAGAAGGAACAATGGTCGGCAATGAATACACAAACATATGCAACAATATGATGCATGAACATGGCATGAATATGTGATGTTGTTTGAGCTAATGCAACTAGTATTTATTTGGTTTGAAGTCCATTTGAACCCTAAGCTCAAATGCAATTCTAATTTAAGTCTCTTAATATGCCATAACGTGTTTCCTCATATTCAGCATGTATAAGTTGGTTTGTCATGCATGAAACTAGTACAGATGGAAAGATTGCATTTTTCTGATAATTTTTCATATATAAATTATTTCAATCTGAGCTACGGTTGAATTTCTATGAATTTTTGAAGTTTAAATCATTTTCTGGAATTTCCTGATTTTTTAAATCCAGAAAATAAATAATTGCGTCAGCACGACATCAGCACTGCGTCAGCAGTCAACCTGGGTCAAACCTGACGTGTGGGGCCACACGTCAGTGACACAGTTAGTTAATAGAGTTAATTAGTTGCTAAACTAATCCTAAACTAAAAATTAGCAGGGCCGGGCCCCACATGTCAGTGTCAGGGGGGGCTAGTTAACGGTGATTAGCCTTAAGCTAATCACCTGTCCCACAGAGCCCACCTGACGGCCCGGCGGGGTCAAACGGTCAACCCCACCGGCGTTAAGCCGCCGGCGAGGCCTGAACGCGGCGGAGGGCTGCGGAATCGTCGCTCCGGCGACCAATCGCGCGGCGGAGAGCACCTACGCGAAGCCCAGGCTCCCGCGCATCCAGTGGCGCCCTCCGTTTCACCGGAGACGGTTTATATCACCGGCGGCGACCACTTGGGCGGCGACCGGAGTTCGGCCAGGTGCGCGCGGGTGCTGCGAGGCACGGGGGAAGTGTCTCTACAGCCTCCTGGCGTCACAAGGAGCACGGTGACGCGCTTGGTTGCGGGCTGCGGTGGCCAGGGCGACTACGGCGACATGAACGGCGGCGGGAAGCTTCGGCCGTGGTGGGGGAAAGGGTTACGGCGTGCGGGCAACTAAGCGGAGAGGGGAAAACGGTGGCGGAGCTCATCGCGGACTCGACGGGCTTGACGGCGGCTTCGGGGCGACCCAGACAGCGGGGCGACGATGGGGATCCACGGCGGTCGGAGGCGAAGATGGCGTCGGCGACGGCTCCACGGGGCGCTCCGGCTTGTGTGGCTCGGCGGAGAGCTTCAGGGCGAGGGGGCGGAGCTCCTGCGCGTGTCGGAGAGGCGAGGGGGAGGCGGTGGCTACGGCTACGGCGAACGGCGGCGACAGCGTTCGACACGAGAGAGAGAGGTGACAGAGGAGAGGACGAGGCGAGGGAGAGTGCGAGAGGTCGTCGGGTGGCTGCGTGGCGTCTCCGGGCATCCAGACGAGGAGGGGGCAGGCAGCAGCAGAGAGGGAGGTGGCGTGGCGCGGAGCGACGCTGCAGCGGGCACGCTACCATCCTCTGTCGAGGACGAAGACGACAGAGGAGGGGGCCATGGGCTGGGCCGGGCTGGCTGCTGCTGGGCTGCACAGGGAGGAGGCCCAGGTAAGTCTCCCTTTTTATTTCTGTTTTCTTTTTTCTGACATTTGTTTGGTTTAAATAAAATACTAAACCATTTTATTTTCTTATGCCCATTTTTGCAGGAGCTAACTATATTATTCCAGAGCTCCTCTGCAAGTGGCATAATTTTTGGACAACATTTTATATATATAATAATATATATCCAAAGCAAATAACTATTGCATTAATTCCAAATGCCCAAAATAAATATTTATGAGCTCCTAAAAATATTGGTTGATTTTTATCTCTGCCCAATATTTTCGAGAGAGACATGAACATTTTCTTGGACCTTTTGGAGCAATTTTTATCTGGGTCATTTCGAAAATGATTTCGAGGGTTTTACAAATCCCCATTTCACATTTAAATGAAATTTAAACATGATGCACAAATGACTAGCTAGTCTAGGTCATACCGAACTAGGGATGTGACAACTCGCCTCACTTGAAAGAATCTCGTCCCGAGATTCGGGGTCGACGGAAAGAAGGTGGGGTACTCAATCGAAGACGATCTTCTCGCTCCCAAGTAGCTTCTCTCTCGGAATGATGAGACCATCGAACCTTGAGAAACTTGATGTTATGACGCCGAGTGACACGCCCGCTTGATCGAGAATGCGAACCGGTACTCTCGGTATGTGAGGTTATCTTGGAGATCAAGCGCTTGTGGTCCACTCATGGATAGGATCCGAGAAGCAACGCTGAGTTGAGAGACGTGGAAGACATCATGAACTCGAGAAAGATGTGGGGTAGTTCCAATTGGTAGGCAACCTCTCCTCGTTTAGCGAGAATGCGAAAAGGACCAATGTAACGAGGAGCCAACTTGCCCTTGATACGAATCGATGGGTACCCTTCAAAGGAGTAACCCAAGGTAAGCTTTGTCGCCAACTTCATAAGTCATATTCTTATGATGACGATCATATCGCTCTTTTGACGAGATCGGGCTGTTTTCAAATTCTCACGAATGATGCGAACTTGCTCTTCGCCTCTGGATCATGTCCGTCCAAAGAATTGTCTTTCACCGTTTCGACCAGTTCAACGGTGTTCGACATCTTCGCCCATAGAGAATCTCAAAAGGAGCTTTCTTGAGACTGGATTGATAGCTATTGTTATAAGCAAACTCGGCAAAAGGAAGACATTTCTCCCAATCCATACCGAATGAGATAACGCAAGCTCTAAGCATGTCTTGAGAATTTGGTTGACCTGCTCCACCGACCACTTGACCGAGGGTGGAAAGCGGTCTCAAGGAAAGATGGGTTCCCATGGCAGTTTGGAAACTCTCCCGAAATGAGAAGTGAAGAGACTACCACGGTCTCAGATTGATCTCTAGTGGAACACCATGAAGTGATACTATTCGAGAATATATAAGTCACGAAATGACTAGCGATGATACTCTCGAACAGTGAAGGAAGTGCGCCACTTTGGATAGACGATCAACGACTACGAAGATAGCATTATTCCTTTCTTAGTCCCAGGAAAGCCGGTGATGAAGTCCATACCAACTTTATCCCATTTCCATTCAGGAATAGCTAAAGGCTGAAGGGTGCCAAGAGGTCTCGATGCTCGCCTTAACACGACGACAAACGCCACAATTAGCAACGAAGTCGGCGATTTCTCTCTTCATCCTAGTCCACCGAACCTCTGGCGTAGGTCCCGATACATCTTAGTACTACCGGATGAATCGTGAGAGGAGATTCATGCGCCTCCTTAAGAATCAATTTTGCATCTGCCGACTCTTGGGAACCACCAAGCGTTTCCAAAGTAAACAACACCTCGTTCATCCATAGAGAAACAACCAGCTACTCCTTTGGAGATATTTTTCTTGATTCGGGAGATTCCCGTATCATGCTTCTGGACTTCTATGATACGATCCACAATAGTAGGCTTCGCCACCAAGGTAGAAAGGAATCCGTGAGGAGAAATGTGAAGGTTAAGCTTACAGAATTCCTCATGGATAAGTGGTTGACCCTGCTGCAACATGAGATTGTTGCAATAGGATCTACGACTTAGCGCATCAGCCATGACATTTGCTTTGCCTGGGGTGCAGGTAATCCCTAGATCATAATCTGAGATCAACTCCAACCAACGTCTTTGTCTAAGGTTCAAATCTGGTTGGGTGAAGATATACTTGAGACTCTGGTGATCGGTGTAGATCTCGCAACGTTTACCAAGAAGGTAATGTCGCTGTGTCTTGAGTGCATAGACTACACCGCAAGCTCTAGATCATGTGTAGGATAATTCTCCTCATGTGGATGCAACTGCCGAGATGCATAGGCAATCACATGACGATCCTGCATAAGGATGCAACCTAGTCCTGCTGTGAGGCGCCGCAGAGATAACAAAGTCTTTAGTGAAATCCGGTGGCACAAGTATGGGAGCAGAAGTCAGCGTCTTTTCGTTCTCAAAAACTGTACTCACACTGTGGGGACCACTCAAACTTTTTATCTTTCTTGAGAAGTTCCGTGAGGGGTTTGGCTACTTTGGAGAAGTTTTCAACGAAGCGGCAACAATAGCTGGCTAGACCAAGGAAACTCCTAACTTGTTTAACGGTTTCAGGTGGAGTCCAATCAAGAACGGCCTTAACTCTCTCGGGATTGACGGCAATGCCCTTACCAGAGATCACGTGGCCTAGATAGGTCACTTCTGGCAACCAAAATTCACACTTGGAGAACATGGCATAAAGGCGGTGGTCTCTGAGTTTTTCTAATACAAGTCTAAGATGTTCGGCATGCTCTTCCTCGTTCTTCGAGTAAATAAGAATATCATCAAGATAAACCACGACAAATTTATCTAAGTACTCCATGAAGATCGAGTTCATCAAGCGGGAGAATGTGGCTGGGGTGTTGGTTAGACTGAAAGACATAACGGTGTACTCGTACTGGCCATAACGAGTGACAAAGGCTGTCTTGGGGATATCCCCGTTTCTGATCTTGATTTGGTGGTAGCCTAACCTCAAATCCATCTTGGAGAAGACTGAGGATCCAGCGAGCTGATCATACAGGTCGTTGATCCTGGGGAGCGGATATTTGTTCTTTATTGTGACCAAATTAACGGGACGATAATCTACAACCATCCGGTCCGTACCATCCTTCTTCTTGACGAAGAGGACGGGGCAAGCCCAAGGAGAAGAACTAGGACGGATGAAACCCTTTTGCAAGGACTCATCAAGTTGTTTCTTAAGCTCGGCTAGTTCTAAGGGTGCCATCTTGTAAGGTCTCCTAGAGATTGGAGCGGTTCCTGGGATGAGATCTATGACGAACTCTACATCTCTGTCAGGTGGAACACCTGGCAGTTCCTCTGGAAAGACATCCGGAAAGTCACGGACTACCGGGATATCTTCAAGGTCTGGAAGAGGGCTGGCATTAAGAGAATAGAGTTGGCGCTTTGCAACTCTGGTGGAGACGGTGACCATCTTGCCGATGGGTGTGTAAGCTGAATGACTGGTGAAACAATCAATCTTGGCATGATGAGCTGTCATCCACCCATACCCAAGATGATGTTAATATCCGAAGACTTGAGGGCTATAAGTGATGCAAGGAATACAAGTCATCAACAAGGATTTCGTTACCATGGCTTACACTAGAAGTTTGCCATTTGGATCCGGGGTTTGAATAAGTAGTGGGAGGGCATATCACAAAATGACATGTCGTGCAAGCGGGCATAGCTTTCGAAATGAAGGAATGAGGCGCTCGATGATCGAATGTAACCGATCTTTGGATGACAGTTGACAAGGAGTGTACCAAGAACGACATCTGGATCATCATGAGCATCTTTAGCTGAGACGTGATGCACAAGTCCAAGTTCAGGGTGAGCTGACCTGGCACTAATCATCTTGCGTGATGGCTTACTGTGGCCAACAGACTTCTCGGGCTGGGGTGGAGCAACTCTGGTCTGAGTGCAAATACGGGCAATGTGGCCTGGCTCTCCGCACTTGTAACAAATCTTGGAGGTAGAACGTGGACCCCCATTGGCAGGCGGTCCACCAATAGGCCTGGGTGGAGCATACCGCTGAACTAGATGGGGTGCCACATAAGATGACCTCGGTGTATATCCGGGTGGAAGAGCGGAGTTTGGAACCCAAATCCGGCGCTTCTGAGAACTAGAACCGGAGGAAGATCCCAAATCACGGGTGTGCTTACGAGACTCTTCGTAAGTGAGATGAGCTGTCTCTGCATTGATGGCTTTGTTCACAAGAGCTTGGAATGTATCACAATGATGCAGGTGGAGATCACGACGCAACTTGGGGATGAGACCCTTCCGAAACCTAGCTTGCTTCTTGGCGTCCGTGGACACCTCTTCTGTGGCATAGCGGGCAAGGTTCTCGAACTCTCTGCTGTAAGCATCAACAGCCATCTTACTCTGGGTGAAACTACAGAACTCTTCTCTCTTGCGATCGATGAGGGCCTCGGGAATGTGATGCTCGCGAAAAGCCTCAATGAAATCCCTCCAAGTAGGAATCTGACCAGCTGGAAGCATAGCCTCATAGTTCTGCCACCAAAGACTAGCAGGACCTTCCAGATGGTATGTGGCATAGGTGACCTTGTCATCTTCAGCTACGTTCGCAGAACGGAGCTTGTGTGTGATACTACGGAGCCAGTCATCTGCATCGAGTGGCTTGATGGAATGATGGAAGGTAGGTGGGTGCAAGCGAATGAAGTCATGAATGGTTGCAGACCCTTTGAACCGATGTGCGGTGTTCTCCTCGATACGTGCCAACAAGCGATTAGACTCATGCTTGTTTCTCTCCATCTCTAACATGAACTCTGTCAACGAAGGCTGGTCGGGAGGATCCTCATCCCTACCATCTCCGTGGTTCTGGCTACGAGCAACAGAACTTCGCTTAGCTGATGACATCCTGAGAAACGAAACCAAGGACGGAATCAGCATCAACTATAGGCTATAGAATGTAGGACAAGGAAATTAGTATCTCTCGAACTCCTAGGGCAATTCCGGCAGCATATCGGCAGTAAAATGCTCAGAATGAGACATCCTGCTAAAATGGGGTAGTAACATACTCAACATCACCACTTAAGGTTTTGAGATCATACTAAACAGGCTACACCGGAAGTACTCGAAACTGGAGTATGACTCTGATCAACCAATCCTATGGGACTACGGAGTAGTAACACGTGATCGTGATAGACGGAAAAGAAGCCTAGTTCCTTAACCCCGTAGGAAAGATAGGATGACTCAGATCAGAAGGCCATGAGGTATAAGGAGTAAAAAGAGCCTTACGTTCCTTCCCACAATCAATTCCCTTACATAACTAAAGAATTTCTAGACTCAACTTCGACCAGTTTGGCTTGCTAATCCTCTGAGCATCGGGCTCGATACCAAATCTGTCAGGACCCCGACTCAATGCCACATCGATCTAGCATGTAACACTTCATATCACTTTGCGGCCTCACGCACGGTATCCCCACGGTGTCGCCTTACCTTTGCCCGGGACCGCTTTATGCCTTTTGGCACACGATATGATAGTGTCGCTAGCATCCATATGATAAGGAGCCGGGCCGACAAGGCTAGTCGTAAACCCAAAGTGGCACAAACTTACAGGACAGCATCCATGACCCGACATCGAGCGTGTCGGTCATCGCTAGTGAATCCAGTGCTGTAGCACTGGGCTAACAGACTCGGTGAACCGGCCAGGCGGGCTAACAGACTCCGTATTCATCGCGTGACATTTCCCGAAGGACAGACATACAGAACGAAGAAGGACACATGCCGCCAGCCTAAGTGTTCCGGAGCGGTAGCAAGCTACCAGGGCTCGGTGGAAGCACTAGGGACATTTCCGGTAAGAGAGGCTACTAAGGATAAACAACTAGATAGTCGGATCCCACACATAGCAATACACATTACACGATGCATAACATGCAAGTATGTGCTTTGTCAACATGTCATCACAAAGATAACTCAACAACTCATATAGATAAGGCTCAAAGAGCCATCATAGCATTATTGCAAGCAGGGGTCACAAGACCCATCATACAGAGCATACAAGCAACAAGCGGAAGCATTACATGTCCGAGTACAGACATCTACAAATGAAAAAGGTGAAGAGCCTCGACTATCTACAACATCCGATCAAGATCGTGGCTGAGGTACAAGCTACTCGTCGAAGTCCACGAGAACACTAGTAAGACCGAAGTCTCCGCTGCAAAACATAAATAAAGCACCATGAGTACAAAGGTACTCAGCAAGACTTACATCAGATCCTATCATACATGCATTTGTATCAAGAGGGTAATGTGGGGTTTAGTTGCAGCAAGCCAGCTTTGACCCTGTGGCTATCCTGTTCTACGACTACCAGAACTTCTTTGAGGTGATATGGTGCACACGAGTCCACTAATCACCACACAATACACTACTATGGATTCATCCCCGTCTCCCAACGAGAAGGCCATCCATAGCACTCACACTTGTCTTGAGCATTTTATAGTATCCACTTCAAGTTATCTATGTACCATGTAAGCATCCAAGAAGTCCATATCCGCGGACCCGGCTATTCGAATAGATCATGTTAACCCTGCAGGGGTGTACTTCTTCACACACGCTCTCGCCACTTACCGCCATGTACACGTCATGTATCTCGGCAACCTTCAAGCGGAAACCTGGCGAGGGTGTCGGCCACGACCTGACTAACCACACAAGACTCTAGCCCAGGTTTATCGCCTATTCGGGTTCCATCCGCAAGGAGATCCGGCCGGGGTGTCGCTCACGGCCCCAAACGATGTGAACAGGGTTCCCAAGCCCACCTCGCGGATGGATCTCGCTTGGTACACCGTGCCACTTGTGCCTAGTCTGTCCCAAGCCCACTGGCGGGTGCCACTTGGTAGACTACTAACACTACCTACAAACACCAGAAACTAGTTGCGACTCCTGGACAGAGATCAAGTTGGTTAATAAGGCAAGAGGGGCCGAGTTACCGGAACCCAATGTGTGGTAGTATCGAGTCATTGGACAACATACATAGAACTCAATGCTTAGGGCGGTTCGGTGAGACAACCCACCATGTACTCCTACATGGCCTCTCACCGCTACCTTTACCAAATCGTGTTCACACACTTAACTCTCAAAGACCGAACAACTCATAACACTCCAATTCATTCCCAATGAATCGGACCGACACAACTCTAAGCAATAGCAGGCATAGCATGGTAGGAACACAACATGGGCTCAATCAACTCCTACACATGCTAGTGGGTTTCAACTATTCTACCGTGGCAATGACAGTCATGCAGAGGAATGGGTTCAACTACCGCAGCACAAAGTAGCAGATGAATCGTTGTTGTCCTAATGCAATAATTGAGAGCAGGAGCGAGAGAGTAGGATTTTATCGGAATGAACAAGGGGGTTTGCTTGCCTGGTATATCAACATGGAAGGCACTGCTTCACTGACAGGTACTCTGGAACGGACTCCGGAGCAGGACCTATCGAGAAGGAACAGTGTCGGCAATCAATACACAAACATATGCAACAATATGATGCATGAACATCGCATGAAGATGTGATGTTGTTTGAGCTAATGCAACTAGTATTTATTTGGTTTGAAGTCCATTTGAACCCTAAGCTCAAATGCAATTCTAATTTAAGTCTCTTAATATGCCATAATGTGTTTCCTCATATTCAGCATGTATAAGTTGGTTTGTCATGCATGAAACTAGTACAGATGGAAAGATTGCATTTTTCTGATAATTTTTCATATATAAATTATTTCAATCGGATTGACTGAAAATATTTTAGGTGAACCTAGTGAATTCCTTTAATGCTAGGGTTTGGACAATCCCCATTTCATCTTTCTGTAAAAGTAAACATGATGCATCACCAAAGACTAGTACTAGTGCATTGCCAGAAGCTAGGGATGTGACAGCTCACCCCCACTAAAACAAGAATCTCGTCCCGAGATTCAAGACGTGAGGTAAGAAGACAGAGGGGTACAGAACTATCACAACCTTCTCGATCCAATTGCCCTTCTCGAAGATGTTGATTCATTTCTTCATGTTGATCTTTGACGTCCTTGCCTTTGACATCTTCAGCAGAACACGACGACGACAGAAAGAAACTCTATCGAAAAGAATTACTGAAGCTCTTCATACCAGGCTAATGGCAATTCACAAACGATCATTTGAAGGAATTCAAAGAAATGGCATACTCAGTTCGGAAAGGAAACTACGGTTATGGGGCAATTCAGCAAATGGAAGGCACATTCCAATTGATACCGAGGATGTAACCTAGTGACTGAGTGTGCTCTCAAGAACTTGAGCATTTCCATATTCATCAAGGTTTTACCAACATCCGTGTCAAGGATCCTGGCAACACAACACACTACCATGATGAATAGTGATGGATGATGCAGATGCAAAGGAAGATAACACCTTCTCAGATTTCACCTTAGTGAGGCCAAGATGACAAAATCTGGATGATCGACCGAGAGACATTCAGCACTCCGCTTCTAATGTTCTCCTTGATGTACCAGTTTAACCCAATACCAGTTGGTATCTGGAACATCAAGTAAAGGTCTGGCTTCGGGAGAACAAAGGATCCATAAGGAACAACTTCTAAAATAAGTCGCACGACATCCTTATGGAGAGGATGGTCAACTTGCTCAGTTAAGATGCTACAATAATAGATCTTCGGCTAGGTGTGTCGGCCAACATCAACCTTGTCGGGACCTACATCATAGATCTTAGAATAGTTCCAACCATCATATCTGCCTGAGATTCAAATCCGGTTGGTGTCAGATTATTCCAGACTTATCAAGTCTAGAAGGAAAAACGAAAGTTTGCAACACAAATCGACGAGATGACGTTGCGAGATTCTCGGGAAATGAACTACGATAGCAAGCTCCAAAACATGAGTTGGTTCTGCTACAAACATGTGAACACGTTGTCCCAGACAAACATGATCCCATGGTAGTCTTACAATAAAACACTACCGAGTTCCGGTGGCCAACCATCATCGAGGATATCAAAGTCCTTGCATAAGGTATACTCTTAGGAAGGAGCTTCTTCTCCTTGAACAAGTCAATCAGTGGCTTGGTGTGCTAGGGATACATATGGAATGAAGGTTGCGAGCCTGTCAAACCATAGCATACTTCGCACATGCATGACTAACTTGGGATGGTACCAGGGAAAACAAAAACATTCTTCCTCGAACTCACGGCGGCAACTTGCACCAAATGCACGTGAATCAGAGAAAGTCACTCCTTTCATCCAACATATTCTTCACGAATGGGACATGAAGAAATGCTTACACAAGTTTCCAACACTAACTTAATGTTCAACAAAATTATGGAGAAGACAAGGATGCTGTCTATGGGCTCAACAACAATTCATCCTGGTTTCCATATAAATGGAATTCCATAATTAGGTGAACACAGTGATAGCATTGGTCAGACCAAAGGATATAATGGTGTATGCTCGAGGAAAATCCACGAGTAAGACAACATTACGAACATCGTTGGTTCTGACTTGATTTGAGGATAGCCCATACTCAAATCAAAGTTTTAGCAAAACAATAGCTACAACAACTGGTCACGAGGATCAATCGATAAAGATACCATCTTTCTTCAACACACAGGCAAAAAGATATCCCTTAATTGAACTAGACCAGGCAAGCTTTTATCTTCCAACTCTCCAAGTTGTTGTTTGGCTTAACCAAATAACTCAGGGGTATCCAACGCGGAATCTTGGGGAAGGAGTGGTTTATTAGAAACCAACTTGATCACGAGCTCAACATAGCGGTCAGGTGACGATCTGGTGATACTTCCGAGAAGATATTCGGAAAATCACGAACCACCGATACGGTACTAAGCTCGAGAACAATCTTGCTTTTCAGGGCAAGATGATACGATCAAAAGAGCGAGGGTTTGACACAATCCTAACTCATTGATCGAAGAGTGCACCAGAAATAAGGACTAGGTAGCACAATCAGTCTTAGAATGATGATTCAAGAACCAACACACTAAGAATGAAATTATTGTCCATTAACTACCAAGCAACAAGGTTGCTAGAAGTATTGATTTCACACATCATGATTCACTTGTCGACATTCCGGTTGCAACAACACGGGAACCGAGAAATGAACAATGATGGCAAGAAGTATCACTATGTCAAGAGTCCATAGGATGGTGTGCAATTCCCATGACATTCTTGATATAAAGATGGTAATACTCCAGGGTAGAACAGCGCAAAAGCTGGATTGGCATTTTGATCTGCGGAATACAACGGCTTTGACTCCATCCTGGATATGGATGAGGTACCGGAGTTTGTTTCTCCTAGTCATCCTGAATAGAATGGCTTGACGGATCACAAGAATAATATGCATCGATAACACGAATGCACAATTACTCTTGACTATCGATTGATAGACGAATGTCAGAATACAACTAAAGAGGGACAACTCAAAGGATTATATATCTTTCTGAGTTGTGGATGCATAGATTAGTATGTCGAGCAAAGCTCAACATTTCTTCCGGATAACCCATGCGGAAGGTAGAACGGCAGATTCACAATATAGAATGGAGAACTCATCAAGAGCGCCTGGTTGTGATCTTCGGATCGTGAAGAACTTCGCCATAAGCGAAGACATGGTATTTGGAAGAAGGAAATACCACGGACCTCGAGGACTATCGCAAAGGTTACTAATATCCTAAAGGTGCTAGCAAACACTAACAACACGAAGTAAGGAGGGAATTCTCGGGTTCAGAAACCCAGGAGTAGAATACCTACTACTAAGTGGCATCACGGGATGCTTTCGAGAATGATGGCCAGAATCATCACACTGGGAACACAAAGCATGGCTGGATTACTAGGTGATACTCTAGACACCTAGGGTCATAATACTAACTCCAACATATATGTCGAGGCTATAGAGTACCTCAACTCAGCAATTAGTGTGATTAACCTGGCCTAAAAGGACATCAGGAATGGGAGGAAGGGATTTGCAAATGCATCAGACTATTTAGAAACCTGGGATGACTCGGACAACATAATGACTGTAAATGCTCAAAAAGATTTGAGACATGCTACAAAAATGGTGGCATAGCCACTCAGAAGCACAATATCAAGATTTCGAGATCAACAGTTAACATACAGAAGTAGTAGGAACTGAACTGAAGCTTAAATCCATCAATCCTATAAGTCTGCGGATTAGTAACACGTCATCCTGATAGATAGATGAGAAGGCCTAGTTCTTAATCCCCGTAGAAGAGAAGAGGTTGACTCAGATCAGAAGGCCATGAGGTATAAGGATTAAAAAGAGCCTTACGTTCCATCCCACAATCAATTCCCCTACATATAACTAAAGAATTTCTAGACTCAACTTCGACCAGTTTGGCTTGGTAATCCTACAGGCAGTCAAGCTCTGATACCAAAGCTGTCAGGACCCCGACTCAATGCCACATCGATCTAGCATGTAACACCTCATATCACTTTGCGGCCTCACGCACGGTATTCCCACGGGTGTCGCCTTACCTTTTCCCGGACCGTTTATGCCTTTTGGCACACGTATATGATAGTGTCGCTAGCATCCATATGATAAGGAGCCCGGCTGACATGGCTAGTCGTAAACCCAAAGTGGCACAAACTTACAGGGACAGCATCCATGACCCAAGATCGAACGTGTCGGTCATCAGAAAGTGAATCCAGCTGTAGCACTGGCTAGCAGACTCGGTGAACCGGGCAGTAGCGGCTAACAGGACTCCGGTATTCATCGCGTGACATTTCCCGAAGGGACGACATACGTGAACGAACAATGACACATGCCGGCCAGCCTAAGTGTTCCGGAGCAGTAGCAAGCTACCATGGCTCGGTGGAAACACTAGGAGACATTTCCCGGTAAGAGGGGCTACTAAGGATAAACAACTAGATAGTCAGATCCCACACATACCAAGCATTTCAATAACATACACACAATATGCTCGATATGTGCAAATACAACATGGCATCACAACATGACTCTACGACTCAAGTATTTATTCATTAGGCTCCGAGGAGCGAGATATTACAAACATGGGTCTCATGACCCAACATTCAGAGCATACAAGTCAAAGCACATGCGGAAGCTTAACATGTCTGAGTACAGACATCTATAAATGAAAAAGGCTTAGAAGCCTGACTAACTACCAGATCCTGCCGAGGGCACAAGATCGTAGCTGAGGTAACAAGCTAAACGTCGAAGTCCACGCGGAACTATTAACGAGACTGAAGTCTCTCTGCAAAAACGTAAAATAGGCAAACGTGAGTACAAATGTACCCAGCAAGACTTACATAGAAACTATCTACATATGCATCATTATCAACAAAGGGGATGGTGGGGTTTAACTGCAGCAAGCCAGCTTTGACTCGGTGGCTATCCTGAACTACGACTGCAATGTAACTCTTTGAGGTGGCACACACGAGTCCACATATTCACCATATCAATACACCACTATGGATCCGCTCCCGTCTCCCTACGAGAACGCCATCCATAGCACTCACGCTTATCTTGCGCGTTTTAGAGTGTCCACTTCAAGTTATCTATGAACTATGCAAGGGGTCCAAGTTTCCATATCCGAGGAATCCGGCTATTCGAATAGATAATGATAACCCTGCAGGGGTGTACTTCTTCACACACGCTCTCGCCACTTATCGCCCTGTACACGTCATGTATCTCGGCAACCTTCAAGCGGAAGCCGGGCGAGGGAGTCGGCCACGGCCTACCTAAACACTCAAGTCTCTCGTCCAGGTTTATCGCCTATTCGGGTTCCATCCGTAAGGAGATCCGGCCGGGGTGTCGCTCACGGCCCCAAACGATGTGAGCAGGGTTCCCAAGCCCACCTTGACGGGTGGATCTACGCTTGGTACACCGTGCCATGGTGCCTAGTCTGTCCCAAGCTCACCTGTACCGGGTGCCACTTGGTAGACTACTAACACTACCTACAAACACCAGAAACTAGTTGCAACTCCTGGACAGAGAACAATGGTGATTAAGAAGCCGAGAGGGGCCGAGTTACCGGAACCCAATGTGTGGTAGTAACTGTTCATGGATCACAAACACAGAACTCAGTTCCTGAGGACGGCTGCAATGAGACAACCCACCATGTACTCCTACATGGCCTCTCACCGCTACCTTTACCAAATCGTGTTCACACACTTAGCTCACACACAGTAGGACATGTTCACACACCTCCAATTCATTCCCGATGAATCAGACCTGACATAACTCTAAGCAATAGCAGGCATGACAACAAGCATGAATGAGTAGGCACATCAGGGCTCAAACAACTCCTACTCATGCTAGTGGGTTTCATCTATTTACTGTGGCAATGACAGGTCATGCAGAGGATAAAGGGGTTCAACTACCGCAGCAAGTAACAGTTGAAACGTTGTTGTCCTAATGCAGTAACAGAGAGCAGGAGCGAGAGAGTGGGATTGTATCAGAATGAACAAGGGGGTTTTGCTTGCCTGGCACTTCTGAAGTCGATATATCTCTTCATCGGTGTCATCGAACTCATCGTCGGAACGCGTCTATCGAGAGGGGGCAATTACCGGCAACTGAGAAAGAAACACAATCAATGCAAATGCACAATATGATGCATGATCATGACATGGCAATATGATGTGGTTTGAGCTAATGCAACTAGCAACAGATTAAATGGAGTTGGTTTGAATACAAGATTCAAATTCAAACTCCATATGTGATTATTCAAATGCCATTTAAATGATTTGTGCTAAACAGCAGCTATAAGTTGTTCCAACATGCATGAAAATGGTACAGATGGATAGATTGGATTTTTCTGATCATTTTTCATATATAATTTATTTCATTCTGAGCTACGGTTGAATTTATATGAATTTTGGAAGTTTATACTATTTTCTGGAATTTTCTAAAAAGAATAAATCCAGAAAAGGGTTTATTGCGTCAGCCTGGCGTCAGCGTGACGTCAGCAAGTCAACGGGGCTGGTCCGGGTCAAACCTGACGGCTGGGACCCACATGTTAGTGTAACAACTAACTAACAGAGTTAATTAGTGTCAGGTTAAACACTAATCTAGGTTAATTAGAACCTAGGCCCGCACGTCAGTGACTCATTTAGTTAACCAGGGTAATTAGCACTAGATTTTATCCTAAACTAAAAACTGTCAGCGGCCGGGCCCACATGTCATCGACCCAGAGGAGGTCAAACCCCTGGTCAACCGAGCCTATCTGCCCGGCGGCTCGGCGCTGGCGGCAATGCTGCACGGCGGTGGGCTCGGGTTTCGCCCTTCGACGACCAAACAAGCGGCGGAGAGGCCCTATGTGGAGCTGGGACTCGCGCGCACCCATTGCAACAAGCGGCAGCAGCTGGGGTGGCCAGAGCTCGCCGGGAACGAGCTCGTGGCGGCGGCCGGAGTTCGGTCAAGCTCGGGGTCGGCGTTGCGGTGCACGGGAGGAGGATATGGTGGGTGTGTTTGACTCCTGGGAGTGTGATGAGCACGCTGATGGGCTCGTACGCAAGCTTGCACGGCCGTAGCCACGGTGGTGACATGGCCGGCGGCGGGGAGATCTCGACCTCGGCGGTGGGCTAGTTAGAGCCTTCTCGAGGAAGGGGACAGGGGAAAGCGATCGGGGGCTCACCGGGGGCGGAGGAGAAGGTCGGCGGGCTCGGGGGCCAGCGTCGAGAGCGGAGCTGCAGTCGCCGCCGATCTCGGTGACCCGACGAGGAAGAAGACGTCGGGCGGCGCTCGAGGCTCTTCTCATCACGTGGCTCGGTGGAGACGGCGTATGGCTCAACGGCGGAGCTCCAGGTCACGTCGGAGAGGCACGGGGGAGGCTGTGGGCGGTGGTGCTCGCTCGGCGCCTCGGCCGCGCTCTGTTCTTCTGAGAGAGAGGGACAGAGGGGGATGAGCAAGCGGTCGAGGGAGGCGAGGGGGAGTGCGTGGCGCTCATAGGCGTGTCGGGGTAGCGGCGGAAGCAGGAGGTGGCGCGGCCAGGCTGTGTGCAAGCACAGCACACGCCGTCCTTCCGTCGAGGAGGAAGACGACAGGGGTGTTTCGGTGGTGGGCTAGGCCGGTCAACTGGACCGCCAGGTAGATTTGGGCCAGGTAAGTGGCCCAGGTGGTTCACTCTCTCTCTCTCTTAATTGTTTCTTTTGTTTTTCTATTTCTCTGTAATATTTAGGGCTTTATTAAAAATACTAATGCTAACTAAAAAAATCATGAAACTTCTCATGCCCGCTGCTGAAAATAAATACAACAGTAAACATTTAAGTTTATGATTATTTGGGCATTTAAAATATTTAATAGCATTTAAATGCCCAAATGCAAATACTATAAGATTTAATTCAGAGCCCAAATATGTCATGGAAAAATGTGCAACACCTCTCGTTATGGTTTCTAGCATTTTCCAGAAATGATGGACATTTTTGAAAGCTATTTGGATTGACTGAAAATATTTTAGGTGAACCTAGTGAATTCCTTTAATGCTAGGGTTTGGACAATCCCCATTTCAACTTTCTGTAAAAGTAAACATGATGCATCACCAAAGACTAGTACTAGTGCATTGCCAGAAGCTAGGGATGTGACAGAGGCCGTCAGGTGGGCCCCGTGGGACAGGTGATTAGCTTAAGGCTAATCACCGTTAACTAGCCCCCCCTGACACTGACATGTGGGGCCCGGCCCTGCTAATTTTTAGTTTAGGATTAGTTTAGCAACTAATTAACTCTATTAACTAACTGTGTCAGCGACGTGTGGCCCCACACGTCAGTTTGACTCAGTTGACTGCTGACGCTTGATCTTGATGTCGTCTTGACGCAATTATTTATTTTCCGGATTTAAAAATCAGAAATTCGAGAAAATGATTTAAACTTCAAAATTCATAGAAATTCAACCGTAGCTCAGATTGAAATAATTTATATATGAAAAATTATCAGAAAATGCAATCTTTCCATCTGTACTAGTTTCATGCATGACAAACCAACTTATACATGCTGAATATGAGGAAACACATTATGGCATATTAAGAGACTTAAATTAGAATTGCATTTGAGCTTAGGGTTCAAATGGACTTCAAACCAAATAAATACTAGTTGCATTAGCTCAAACAACATCACATCTTCATGCCATGTTCATGCATCATATTGTTGCATATGTTTGTGTATTGATTGCCGACCTTTATTCCTTCTCGATAGGTCTGCTCCCGAGTCCGTTCAGTACTGTCGATGAAGCAAAGCCTTCCTTGTTGATATACCAGGCAAGCAAACCCCCTTGTTCATTCCGATAAAATCCTACTCTCTCGCTCCTGCTCTCAATTATTGCATTAGGACAACAACGATTCATCTGCTACTTTGTGATGCGGTAGTTGAACCCATTCCTCTGCATGACCTGTCATTGCCACAGTAAATAGTTGAAACCCACTAGCATGTGTAGGAGTTGATTGAGCCCATGTTGTGTTCCTACCATGCTATGCCTGCTATTGCTTAGAGTTGTGTCAGGTCTGATTCATTGGGAATGAATTGGAGTGTTATGAGTTGTTCTGGTGCTGAGAGTTAAGTGTGTGAACACGATTTGGTAAAGGTAGCGGTGAGAGGCCATGTAGGAGTACATGGTGGGTTGTCTCACTGGAACCGTCCTTAAGCACTGAGTTCTATGTATGTTGTCCAATGCCTCGATACTACCACACATTGGGTTCCGTAACTCGGCCCTCTCGACTTATTAACCAACTTGATCTCGTCCGGTGAGTCGCAACTAGTTTCTGGTGTTTGTAGGTAGTGTTAGTAGTCTACCAAGTGGCACCCGACCAGGTGGGCTTGGGACAGACTAGGCAAAAGTGGCACGGTGTACCAAGCGTAGATCCATCCGGCGAGGTGGGCTTGGGAACCCTGTTCACATCGTTTGGGGCCGTGAGCGACACCCCGGCCGGATCTCCTTGCGGATGGAACCCGAATAGGCGATAAACCTGGGCTAGAGTCTTGTGTGGTTAGTCAGGTCGTGGCCGACACCCTCGCCAGGTTTCCGCTTGAAGGTTGCCGAGATACATGACGTGTACATGGCGGTAAGTGGCGAGAGCGTGTGTGAAGAAGTACACCCCTGCAGGGTTAACATGATCTATTCGAATAGCCGGGTCCGCGGATATGGACTTCTTGGATGCTTACATGGTACATAGATAACTTGAAGTGGATACTATAAAATGCTCAAGACAAGTGTGAGTGCTATGGATGGCCTTCTCGTTGGGAGACGGGGATGAATCCATAGTAGTGTATTGTGTGGTGATTAGTGGACTCGTGTGCACCATATCACCTCAAAGAAGTTCTCAGTAGTCGTAGAACAGGGATAGCCACAGGTCAAAGCTGGCTTGTCGCAACTAAACCCCACATTACCCTCTTGATACAAATGCATGTATGATAGGATCTGATGTAAGTCTTGCTGAGTACCTTTGTACTCATGGTGCTTTATTTATGTTTTGCAGCGGAGACTTTGGTCTTACTAGTGTTCTCGTGGACTTCGACGAGTAGCTTGTACCTCAGCTACGATCTTGATCGGATGTTGTAGATAGTCAGGCTCTTCAGCCTTTTTCATTTGTAGATGTCTGTACTCAGACATGTAATGCTTCCGCTTGTTGCTTGTATGCTCTGTATGATGGGTCTTGTGAGCCCTGTTTGCAATAAATGCTATGATGGCTCTTTGAGCCTTATCTATATGAGTTGTTGAGTTATGCTGTGATGCCATGTTGTACAGCACATACTTGCATGTTATGCGTACGTGTAATGTGTATTGCTATGTGTGGGATCTGACTATCTAGTTGTTTATCCTTAGTAGCCTCTCTTACCGGGAAATGTCTCCTAGTGCTTCCACTGAGCCCTGGTAGCTTGCTACTGCTCCGGAACACTTAGGCTGGCCGGCATGTGTCCTTCTTCGTTCTGTATCCGTCCCTTGAAATGTTACGCGATGAATACCGGAGTCTGTTAGCCCGTTACAGCCGGTTCACGGAGTCCCGTTAGCCCAACTGACTGGATTCACTTTCGATGACCGACACGTTCGATCTTTGGGTCATGGATGCTGTCCTCGTAAGTTTGTGCCACTTTGGGTTTACGACTAGCCTTGTCAGCCCGGGCTCCTTATCATATGGATGCTAGCGACACTATCATATACGTGTGCCAAAAGGCGCAAACGTTCCCGGGCAAAGGTAAGGCGACACCCGTGGGGATACCGTGCGTGAGGCCGCAAAGTGATATGAAGTGTTACATGCTAGATCGATGTGGCATTGAGTCGGGGTCCTGACACAAACCATCGAGGGGCAAGGACAGTATTTCTCATCATGAATTCAATATATCTCTTGGAAGAGCTCAGAATGTTGATGATATTCACGACACATTTGTCGCGAGAGTTCATGAAGATGTAATCGACCGGCAACGACATCAAGTCAAAGGAATGGTGAAGCGAAAAGTTATTGGAACCACGGGTATGATAAAAACTCGAAACCAAGCTTGCTGTTCAAGGTGAAACTATAAGACGAGGACTCGACGTAAGCTTAGCTTATTTGTCGAAAGACGTGCTCCGGGAAGAAGGACCAGGTAGCACAGTTTAAAAGTTTGCATGATAATGATATAGCCGAGAAGGCTAGGAATGTCGTGATCGAGTTTAAACTCGTAGGTAAAGAAGATTACCAAGAGTTGTTTAATCGCGATGCGGACTCGATTCAGTTATCGATGTCCTTGAGGGTTTAATAACTCAGAGCCCATGGGAAAAATGGAATCGGTGAGAATGTAGTACTTGACGGAGAACTCATAAGAAGTTATGCGGTTCCGTGACAATCTCGAGATACAAGGGGGTAATATCAACGATAGTCCAAAGTAGATGTTGGACTGTGGTATTGCTCTATAGAAGATAAGTGCTTAAACATGCACGAGAAATGGTATTTAAAGGAGAACATGTTCGGAACCACGATCGCAAAAGGCCAGATCCCAGATATAAGATGTACTTATACCAAGGGAATAACTAATTTAAGAGAAGCTTTAATGATAAGATCTACATCGTGTCCATGGGCATGAACACAAAGTTCAAGGTCGACTCCCACTTCTTTAATGCATATCATTTCATTCACCTCTCGCTTTGATATAATTTTAGTGTTGGAATTCTATCTGGTAGAACACTGAAACAGTATGACTTGTGAAAACTTTCGGGTTCTCACGGATTAGTGGAAGGCATAGGTTCGACCCATCGGGCATATTACTAACATATACCACAAGTTTCAAAAGTAAATACACAAGCTCGAAAGCAGAGCATGGTTGGCCAAGCAGAGGATACAATTTACCAAAGGCATTATGTATCAACGGAATAACTCACAAGGTGATTGAATATGAAGGACGCTGTCGGATAAAAATCCAACAATGGATCGGGCGATCCACAACGGAGCTGATGTGAGTATCGATACTCCATCAGAGGAAGAAAGAATGCATGAGCATCATATTATAGAACATCGGAATAATTCGATGCTTAGATATCAAAGGAGTTACGATTTCCAAAACAAAGGATCAGAAGCAGTCGCTCTGATCAAGGATGGATAAGTTGGATAGACCAGAGGCACAATTGGCGACAAATAGTTTGGTCGAGAACCAGCTCATGTTCAAAAATGATGTCTGAGCCGGAAGGATGAATTCTAGGATCTGATTGAGGATTGCGAGCATTCGCAACAAGTTGAATCAACGGAATCAAAATGATAATGGCAAGAGATGCCAATAAGATTATACACTTATGGGATTAACCATAATGCAAGCAAGTAAGAATTTCAAGTGCAATAGGCGACTTAGGATTTTCGGAAGTTCAAATAGTATTTTGAAGACTTTTGTGTAACACATGAACAACTGGGGGATGAGCGGATACTCGATAAGTGCGAGAATTAACCGTAGGGGTATTCAGGTGACAAAGAACAGCAAGGCAGTAAGCTCAAAGGATTATCAAAACAACGACGAGTTTTTCAGGGTATCTTGTAATAACAAGACCAACTGGGGATGAAGGTGAGAATAACAACTGCAAGTAAGTTATCCATAAGGGTTTACGGTGGAAGAGGAATTGCAAACGCGATGAACACAAATTCTCGGGTTAACAGCGGAGACTATCTTTAGGGTCTTCACGTGCGTGAGCGATCATCGATAATAAGGGCTCTCCGGTGAAGGTGATACTTGAGATCCTAATGTTAGAATTAGCAAAATTCATTTAACCCGAGTAGGAGAGAGTTGAGCCCCGAGTAAAGGTCGAGAAGTAAAAGATCCTAATACCACCCAATGGCGACGTGGGCCCGTAAGGCACACAACCAAGTTAGTAAAAGTTTTGTAGAGACTAGACTCGACTTCGGCCAAGGAGTGTGGAAGGGGGATTCCTACACTGACCACTGTACGTACATGTACATGCTACATGTGCGCCTATACCATGACACGTGCGCGCCTCTACATCGACTAGTATGTACGTACACGTTCGCGACCAGAATGACAACGCTACGTACGCTTCGACCAGGTGGGTCCCGACTGTCAGGCACTTACTTGAGTGTGAAGATGTAGTTGGTGCGTCCCAGCAGTCAGGAGGGTGAATCGGTTTTTTTGCCTGGACGCACTTCCTTGCGTGCGAAGATGTAGCAGGTGGGTCCCAGCAGTCAGGGGGGCGAATCGTTCTTTTTATGGCCCGGACGCACTTCTTTGCATGCGAAGATGTAGCTGGTGGGTCCTAGCAGTCAGGGGGAAATGTTTTTTTCGCGAAATACAGTGATCCGTCCGGTGGGTCTCAGCTGTCAGGTGGAGGAATCATTATTTTCCGTGTAATAAGGAGGCACTTCCTTGCTGTGGCCATGGACCCAGCTGTCAGCCTCTCCACGTATAGTCCATGTCCGATGGAAGTCTTTCCTTGACCACGTTGACCACGCCGTGCCGAGAGCACCACGGCGGTGGACGACGGTGAGGCCTAGGAAGGGGACGACGCGGAGCCAGGGAAGACGCGACAGTGGATGCCCACGTCGAGAGGAGTGCGAGGGTTCAGTGGGTTGGCTGCGGTGTGAGGCTGCAGTCGCCGCAGAATCTGACCAGCGGTGGGAATAGTAGGGGGCGGTGAGGCCTCCGCAATAGCACAGCCGGCCACGGGAGGCAGGAGCATGCGGCATGACCGACGCTGCTTTGGGCGGCTGGAGCACAAAGACCAGAGGTTGAATAAGCACTACGGCCGTTGGATGGACAATGTACGGTCACTGGAGCTAGAATCGTTCATATTGACTAAGTTGACAAAGCTCTCCGTTCCCGTCAACTTAGTAGGCCCACAAGTCAGCGTCCCACCAAGGTGAGTCCTAGCTAGCAGGGGGAGTATTCATTTTTTGTGTGTAATAAGGAGGCACTTCCGGTGGGTCCGAGCTGACAGCGGGGGGAACGTTTTTTCGTGAAATACAGAGGCCCTTCCGATGGGTCCCAGCTATTAGGTGGAGGAATCATTATTTTGCGCATTATAAGGAGGCATTTCTCTGTGTGGGCCCCTACTGTCAGCCTCTTCCGATGGCTGTTGTTTGTTAACCATGTTGACCTCGCCGCACCGAGCGCACAAACGCGGTGGACGAGGGCGAGGCCCGGGAAGAGAACCACCCGGAGCCGGTGAAGCCACTGCAATGGATGCCCATGCTGAGGGGAGTACAAGCGCCGACTGGTCGGCTGCGGGGTGAGGCTAACGTCACTGGAAAATAACATGATGTGTGGGTGTTTAGAGGGATGGCCTGGCGGCAGCACAGCCAGCCACGGTAGGAGGGAGCAGGCAGTCCCGCCGACACTTGTTTGGGTGGCTGGAGCAGGAAGATCAGAGATTGAAGAAGCACGGTGGCCGTTCGATGGACATCCAACTGTCACTGCTATGTGTTGACTAAGTTGACAAAGCCTTGCGTAAGCGTAAAAAAATTTAGGACAACGTCATCATCAGCCTAGTAGGCCCAGAAGTCAGCCTCCAAATCTGTGGAAAACAGCATACATCCCATTAGCCATTATTTTCAATAATTTACAGCCCATTTGCTAATTCTTAAGGATATTTGAAGCCCATAATATTTTTAGTAGCATTACAGACCATATATTCTAGGCACTGCTAAAAAATACAACGAAATTTTGCATATTTTGGTGGGGTCCGAACTCTTTTAATCACGAAATTTTGAGTCACGTTAAAAATAATTTTTAAAAAATTTATATCAAAATAAAATTCAAAAATCAATTCTCCGCAAAAAATGAATGAAATTTATAATCTTAACTAGCAAGATGCCCGTTCGTTGCACGGAACATGAAGATGCATTTGTATGACTAGTTTATCTTGTGGGAGAAAAGATGATATTTTAATGTAATTGCCAGTTGGCTTTGGTTTTTATAAGAGTAGAGAGTAGAGAAATCCTGAAAAAATGATATTTTAATGCAATTGCCGGTTGGCTTTGGTTTAAAAATTTACAGCCCATTTCTTACAACTTATAGCCCATTTTCCGGGGAAGCCCATTTCTTACTACTTACGTCCCTCCTCATCTTGAAAGATTTGCTTCCCAGCAGGGCTGAGAAAAGCAAGTAGGCCTCGGTTTTGGTATTCTCCAAAAAAAAGAACTGGGCTAGCCATTTCCAGAAAGAAAAAATATATCAACTGGGCTCGTCATGTGCTTAATAAAAGCGTAAGCGTGGGCTAGACGGGCCACAGCCCCCGCACAGCGCGCAGTTGAGCTCCGTCTCTAAAACTAAAAAACAATTGGGTGAGTTGTTGGGTCCCTGGTGTTATCCGCTCGTTGCATAATTTTCTCGTATATTGACTACGTTGACAATGGTGTGGGACCTAGTTGTCAAACAATTAGGAGGAAGTATTTTTTTGGCTTGTAATAACGAGGCACCTGCTTGCGAAATGCAATGACCCTAGTGGGTCCCTACTGTCAGCCTCTCCATGTACAGTCATCACCTGATTCCTCTTGGTTGTTGACCATGTTGACAACTCCAAACAACGGCGAGTACAGCGAGCGAACCAAGGCGGAGAACGACGATGAGCCCTCGGGCGGGAACGAACAGTAGCCGTGGAAGACGCGGTAGTGTAGTGGCAGGTGGAGGGGAGTACGAGGGCAACAACATGCAACTTAAGCATACAAATGGTACAAAAATCCCAAGAATTAATTGTTCATCAAATTTTAGACAAAACCCAGATTGAACATGACAGTAACATCTAACCCAACCACTCTTTTTTGCAGTCACAAACAAATGGATCGGTCTGATCCATAAAATCAACATCCTGTGCAAAAAAATTTATTTCAGGATGACTACAACTTGTTGTAAATAGAAGCCGATCACGTTTGAAAGCCCATTTGTCCTCCTGAAACTTCTTTTTTTGCTGTTCAACATGTCCGTCCATGGGAAATCTCTTGTGGTAAAAATTAAGCCTCATGGACAATAGTAACCTCGCATTCAACAGGAAGGATGTGACAAAGCTTCCCGAGGGAGTCCTGGACTAGGGGGTGTCCGGACAGCCGGACTATCATCGTCCGCCGGACTCCAACACTATGAAGATACAAGATTGAAGACTCCGTCCCGTGTCCGGATGGGACTTTCCTTGGCGTGGAAGGCAAGCTTGGCAATACGAATATGTAGATGTCCTACCATTGTAACCGACTCTGTGTAACCCTAGCCTCCTCCGGTGTCTATATAAACTGGAGGGCTTTAGTCCGTAGGACACAACATACATCACAACAATCATACCATAGGCTAGCTTTAGGGTTTAGCCTCCTTGATCTCGTGGTAGATCCACTCTTGTACTACCAATATCATCAATATTAATCAAGCGGGACGTAGGGTTTTACCTCCATCAAGAGGGCCCGAACACAGGCAAAACGTCGTGTCCCTTGTCTCCTGTTACCATCCGCCTAGATGCACAGTTCGGGACCCCTACCGAGATCCGCCGGTTTTGACACCGACATTGGTGCTTTCATTGAGAGTTCCTCGTGTCGCCACCGATAGGCTCGATGGCATCTTCAATCAACAACGCTGTCTAGGGTGAGACTTTTCTCCCGGACAGATCTTCAGATTCGGCGGCCGCGCTTCGGGCTAATTCACTTGGCCATCCGGAGCAGATCGAAGCTACACCCCGCCATCAGTCGATTCGAAGCCTAAACTTCACACCGACATCCGCGGGGACTTGATCTTCGACGGGCTCGAGCCAAAGCCAAGCGCGCCGCACTGTTGCGATGGGCATGATCTAGCTCTGCCGCCGAATAGTGCCTTGGTGTCCGTGCACGAATCTGCCTCAGCCCTTAGTCCGGAGCCGATCGCCCAGATTGAGGACCGGTGGATGGACACCACCTCGGGGGCCTGACCTTCCACGGGGATGGAGCCAAACATTAACCTTGTCCCTCGCGAAACTCGTGATTCTGAGGTGCCGGACTCCTTGCCGGACTCCGGACCTCCCGCGCCCCTGCCAATCGAATCGAATTGGGCGCCGGTTATGGAATTCACCGCCGCGGACATCTTCCAATACTCGCCCTTTGGCGACATCCTAAATTCGCTAAAGCATCTCTCGCTATCGGGAGAGTCCTGGCCGGACTATGGCCAGGATAGTTGGGATACGGACGACGAAGAAATTCAGAGCCCACCCACCACCCACTTTGTAGCCACTGTCGACGATCTTACCGACATGCTAGACTACGACTCCGAAGACATCGATGCTATGGACGACGACGCCGGAGACGAACAGGAACCAGCGCCTACACGGCACTGGAAGACCACCTCATCATACGATATATACATGGTGGACACCCCAAAGGACGGGGACGGCAAAGAAGTAGCGGAGGTTGATTCCTTAAAGAAACAGCCCAAGCGCCGGCATCAGCGGCGCCGCTCTAAATCCCGCCACAGCAAGAATGGAGATTCCGGCACAGGAGATAATAATACCCCATAGAGTGTCGAAGATAATCCCCTCCAGCAAGACTCAACGCAGGAGGACGCAGAAGCAAGCCCCCACGAGAGGGCGACAGACGAAGAGGTCGAGGATTATAACTATATACCTCCCTCCGAAGACGAGGCAAGCCTCAATGACGACGAATTCGTCGTGCCCGAGGATCCCGTTGAACAAGAGCATTTTAAACCCAGGCTTATCACCATGGCAAATAGCCTAAAGAAAAAGCAGCAGCAGCTTCAAGCTGATCAGGACCTACTGGCCGATCGATGGACCGAGGTCCTCGCGGCCAAAGAGTTTAAACTCGAACGCCCCTCCAAAAGCTACCCCAAACGCAAGTTGCTCCCCCGATTAGAGGAGGGAGCATACATACCTTCATCACCAGCGCATGATACGGCCGACCGACCACCCCGTGGTCGCGACAGAGAGGCGTCCAGACCCTCCACAAAGACCGTACCCCGGCATCGCTCCAAAAGTACGAAGCCAAGAGGGAATGCGCTGGACTTGCGAGACGTGTTGGAGGACAAAGCAAGGCAATCCAGATCCATCTACGGATCACGGGGGCGCCACACGACCCGCGACGAATACCGTCACGCCGGATACAATAACCCCGGCCGGGACAAACACAGCAGACAACGCTCTCTCGAGCTGCGTCGTGATATTGCTCAATATAGAGGCGCCGCACACCCGCTATGCTTCACTGACGAAGTAATGGATCATCAAATCCCTGAAGGGTTTAAACCCGTAAACATCGAATCCTCGACCGCAACAGACCCGCGGTTTGGATTGAAGATTATCTCCTTCACATCCATATGGCCCGCGGCGACGATCTCCATGCCATCAAGTACCTCCCACTCAAGCTTAAAGGACCAGCTCGGCATTGGCTTAACAGCTTGCCCGCAGAGTCAATTGGGTGTTGGGAAGACCTGGAAGCCGCGTTCCTCGACAATTTCCAGGGCATGTATGTGCGGCCACCAGACACCGATGACCTAAGCCACATAATTCAGCAGCCAAAGGAATCGGCCAGACAATTCTGGACACGGTTCTTGACAAAGAAAAACCAAATCGTTGACTATCCGGATGCAGAGGCCCTCGCAGCCTTCAAACATAACATCCGCGACAAGTGGCTAGCCCGGCACCTGGGACAGGAAAAGCCGAAATCCATGGCATCACTCACATCATTAATGACCCGCTTTTGCGCGGGAGAGGATAGCTGGCTAGCTCGCAGCAACAACCTCAGTAAAAATTCGGCAGTCCGGATACTAAGGACCACAACGGCAGTCACGTCGAAATAAAACAAACGCCGCGTAACGGCGGCGATAAGGAGGATACGGCAGTCAGCGCGGATTCGATGCTCTAAACCCGTCGGCGGAAGAAGCCATTCAAAAGAACCACTCCGGGTCCGTCCAACTTGGACCGAATACTCCACCGCTTATGCCAGATACATGGCACCCCCGAAAAGCCAGCCAATCACACCAACAAAGATTGCTGGGTGTTCAAGCAGGCAGGCAAATTAATTGCCGAAAACAATGACAAGGGGCTAAACAGCAACGACGAGGAGGAGACCCGACCGCCGAATAATAGAGGACAGAAGGGTTTCCCCCCACAAGTGCGGACGGTGAACATGATTTACGCAACCCATATACCCAAGAGGGAGAGGAAGCGAGCACTAAGGGACGTCTATGCGATAGAGCCAGTCGCCCCAAAGTTCAATCCATGGTCCTCTTGTCCGATCACTTTCGATCGAAGAGACCATCCGACCAGCATACGCCATGGCGGATTCGCCGCATTGGTTTTAGACCCAATCATCGATGGATTTCACCTCATGAGAGTCCTGATGGACGGCGGTAGTAGCCTGAACCTGCTTTATCGGGATCGGTGTGCAAGATGGGCATAGACCCTCAAGGATTAAACCTACAAAGACAACCTTTAAAGGTGTCATACCAGTGTGGAAGCCAATTGTATGGGCTCACCACACCGAAGTGGTCTTCGGATCCCGGATAATTTCGAGCAAAGAGTTAATCTTGACATAGTCCCATTTCGCGGCGGCTATCACGCTCTGCTTTCGGATGAACCGCGTTTGCAAAGTTCAGCGCGGTGCCGCATTATGCATACCTCAAGCTCAAGATGCGAGGCCCTCGTGGAGTCATCACGGTCAGCGGAAATATGGGCAGCTCCTCCGAGCGGAGGAACATACAATGGCTCTCGCGCGGAGCTGAGCAGCCTTTTAAGGCAATTTGAGTCCGCCGTTAAACGGCGGATACAACAAAAACGCGCCAAGCAATACCAACCAAGAAAACCCGCACGATCGAGCACGCAGCGTAGCAATGCGGCCCTAACCCCGCCCTCACATGATTGCAAGAACAACCCTCCGCGTACATCATTACGCTTTGGAGATACCATGGTAGCGGGGAAGGGGCACGATCACAATGGACCCAGTGCGGCTCGACCACACCAGGGCTCGCAAGTCGCCCCTTTTTATTATTATTTTCCTTCTTTGTATACACAGACTCCGTTAACGGAGGCCTGTCCGTGATGAACCTGCCTAACTCACGATGCAACAGCCAGGAAGAAAGAAGGCTGCGGCGAACACTCGGTGGTCTCAATTACGAGCATTAAATTCGATTATATACACCAAGTCCAGCTCATCCTCGAGAGGGGACATGTTTAATTAGTCCAAATCCCTTGCTTACGCACTATTTGTATCGATCCGCACTCATAGTAGACTTCCTTTAATAAATAATGCAGAACTTTTCGATTGCAATTACATTAGTTTATATATATATATATATATATATATATATATATATATATATATATATATATATATATATATATATATATATATATATATATATATATGTTCATTACAGACATCTTGCACCAGATATTTTGGTGCGGTCTAATACACCAGGGCTTATGTTCCCCACATTATGGTGTGATAAGTCCTAACACTTTCATAAGTGCGGCACCTTAACTTATAGCATTATATGAATCGGCTCGAATAATGTCTTGGGTCAATAGTTGGGTTTGCCCGGCTCCCACGTTTTGGTGCCTTACGTTCCGTTCAGCCGGCTAAGGTGGCCTGGGAGAACCACTGCGATTGCGCCCGGTTGAGCAGGCGGCGCCTCGATGGAGAAGGCTAAAACTGACCGGCATGATAAGGCGAGAGACCGGTCGCTGTTCGAGAGGTCTTTTCGAGTCATAAAGACTCACGCCGCTTGAGCGAAGTTCGGATAAATGTCCGACGAAGGCGTGGATAGCGCCCAGTTCGGTCTTCCGAATACCGAGGGCTTCACCGAAATTAAAATTATAGAATTCTATGGCTAAGTGAGAGTGTTCAAGCATTATAAGTCCGGTTGCCTTGTTACGTTGTGTTGGCGCCTCCTAGATGGACCCAAAATGGGAACAAGAGTGCTCAAGTTTATCCCAACACCCGACACTTTCATGGCTAGGGGCTGAAGCCAACGACTTGCCATCTCTCGATTTTATAAGCGGCCGCATGTAAGGTAATATTTTAAATTAAACAAGCGTTGCTTAATGCGCATATGAACAAACAGCGCATGTGATAATACATAGCGAGTTTACTCAAAAATTACATCTCAGGGGCATTCATCCGCAATATCGCGGGCTCCCTTGAGACAGTTTTATAATACATTTGGCGACGATACTCCTTGCCGGTGGCGGCGGGTCGCTGAAAGCTTCTCGCATCCAGCCTGCCCTTGTGCACCTTTGTGCGGGCAAGGGCCCGACGAGCACCTTCAATATAGGCGGGCGCTTGATGACCTCCACCGAGGGGCACGATCCACCAGCCGCCGCTGAAGGCGAAGTAGCTCCCGGCATGGCTGTCGAGCCACACCCGGACTATAAGGCCCTTCATGGCCTCCTCGGCTACCTTGTGGAGTTCGACCAGCTGCTTCACTGGTCGCTTAAAGCACGGATGGCGGCCTCGGCGTCTTGAGACGAAGACCTTCTCCGTCGAGCTTCCCTCCTTGCCACGATAGAATGCGGCGGCATCGGACACACTACGCGGCAGATCTGCAAACGCCCCTGGAGAGCTCCGAATGCGGGTAAGTGTCAGGTAGTTTACATTAACATGCTTGCTTTGCATGAAAAATGCCTTACCCGCCGCTATCTTATTTACATCTTCAACCTCCTGAAGGGCCTTACGGGCCTCGGCCTTGGCGGACTTGGCACTTTCGAGAGCCAAGGCAAGCTCGGACTCTCGAGTCTTGGAGTCACGCTCCAAGCTCTCATGCTTCTCCATGAGAGCCTGGAGCTCTTGCCGTACTTCCGCCACCTATGCCTCCTGCTTTTCTCGCTCTGCTCGTTCAAGACACTGCGTTCGACATGACACAGCCTCCTTCAGGGCTGCCACCTCATTCGTGGCCCCTGCAATACCCATATTATCCTTGTTAATTTTATTGCAACCAAAATCCTTTTCTGTAAGGTAACTATTCAAAGTGGTGTTACTCACCTTCTTTGTCCTCGAGCTGCTTCTTGGCATGGCCGAGCTCTTGCTCGGACCGCTCGAGATCCTGCTTCAACGCACCGACCTCCGCAGATCGGTCTTGGCGAGAGGTCGATGGCGCAGCCTGCAAACCCATATTGACATATTTTAAGCAACCCTGCGTATATCTTCTTAGATCCTCAGTCCGGCTTTTCTTTCCGAACACCGAACTGAGCATCAGGGGCTACTGTCTATGCGGTATTACATTACATAATTATAACTTCTTACCTCAAAGCCTGTTAGAAGGCTGCTGCAGGCTTCGGTCAGCCCGCTCTTGGCGAGCTGAACCTTTTGAATCACCGCACTCATGATAGTGCGGTGTTCTTCCTCGATGGAAGCGCCTTTAAGCGCCTCCAACAAGTTGTCCGCACCTCCGGTTGAGCGGAGGCCGCCGGTGTCACATCTTGCCCATCTTTGAAGGGCCGCTTTGCGGACTCTGGAACCGCTGCAGTTCCGATGTAGAGTCCGGCGCAAAGTCCGGAGGCTGCTGGCGGCGCCTCGGAGCCTCCTCTGATGGGTCCTCTCTGGATCCCACCTCGGCGTCCTCATCGGTAGCTGGGGTAGAGGCGGTCGGAAGTGAATCCACATCCGGCGGGGCCAACGACCCTTCGATGAAGCGGGAGATCATCATCGGCGATCTGCGGACGGTATCATGGCATTAGTAGGACACTAGGTGACGCGAAAGAAATTGCATATCGGGGATCCGGATACTTACGATCTCGCGGAGGCTGGCCCTTGAAGGCCATTCCCTCGCCAACGATGGTGTTGGCGGAACTGTCTGGGGAATAGTTCTCCCCTCTTGGACCCTTCGCCTCCCCTATTGGGGAAGCCTTCCTCTTCCTCTCTCCTCCTCCGGAGAGAGTCTTCTTCCTCCTCCTCGTCTTGGGAGGAGTCCGCCTCGTCGTCGGACGCTTGATTGCGGGAACTCTTTCGAGTCCCCGTGGCCACCTTCTTGGCCATCTTCTCCGGCACCACGTGCGGTGCCGGAACCAGCAGCCCTGTTAGACGGGCGTTCACTGGGTCTTCTGGCATGGGAGTCGGACAGATGAGCTGCTCGGCCTTCTCCATCCATTCCTGCCAAAGGAAAAGAGAGATTGAAACCCTCTTAGGATCAATCTGTTTACCACAAGTGTCCCGTAAAGGGGTTGAATCACTTACCTCGTCAGCTGGATGCTGCGAGCGAAATCCACGATCTTCCGTCGCGGATGCGGGGGCTTCGGCGCCCTTAAACAGCACCCTCCAGGCGCCTTTATACATCGTGTCGAAGAGCCCGCTTAGCGCCTGGTGCTGTTCCGGATTGAACTCCCACAGATTGAATGCCCGTTCTTGGCATGGGAGGATCCGTCGGATGAGCATGACTTGGACCACGTCGACGAGCCTGAGCTTATTGTTCACCAGCTTCTGGATACAGGCTCGGAGTCCCGTCAGCTCCTTCGGATTGCCCCACAACAAGCCCTTCTCTTTCCAGGAGGTGAGCTACGTAGGGATGCCAGATCTGAACTCGGGGGCCTCCGCCCACGTGGGTTCGCGCGGCTCGGTGATGTAGAACCACCCCGATTGCCACCCCTTAACGGAGTCCACAAAGGCCCCTTCGAGCCAAAGGATGTTGGGCAACTTGCCCAACATGGCGCCCGCATTCGCTTATGCGTGCCCTTCACAACCTTCGCTTGACGTTGAAGGTCTTGAGCCCTGAGCGAAGTGGGGCTGGATGCGAGAGAAGTCCTCGCACCTGACGATAAATGCCGAGATGTTGAGGATGAAGTTCGCGCGGATCATGGAAATCCAGCCGTAATAGAACATGAGCCCCGGACGAAAGGGTGCGATGGGAAAGCCCAGTCCAGCGGAGGAAGTGGGGAAGGAAGACGACCCTCTCATGGGGCCCGGGTAGGATGAGCTGCCCTCGTCGGGCGGCCGGTCGCAATATCGCTGAAAGGTATCCAGCGTTGCGCAGCTTGGTGATGTGCTCCTCCTTGACGGTGGAATCCAACCACTTGCCTCCCCCTCCAGACTTGGTCGGGGGAGGTTAAGACGAGATGCGCGAGCTTGGGCGTTGGAGCTTGAGTGCGCGGAGGTGGATGAGCAAAGGAGGAAGAAGGCGTGGGTGGAAAGGTGAATCCTTATCCCTTATATAGGCAGGGCGAAGACTATGCGCCCCCCACTAGCCTGGTAAAACTCTCTTGTCTCCCAAGCGCCACCATCAATGGCGCGGTTGGGTTACCCACGTCCGTATTGATGAGAATCCCGGAATAAGGGGAACATGATCTCTGCTTCGACAAGACGTGCCAAGGAAACCGCTTCGCTAAACGTGTTGGGGTGGTATAATAAAAAAAACGATTCAAGTAAAAGCCTGGTAGCGGTGTGATGTCATGCCGCATAATACGTCAGCAGATTAGACTTGTGTACATTTTATTCTCTCTACGGTGGAATGTGGAATTTATTTTGCGAGCGGACACTATCCCGGGTTCATGATCTTCTCTGGATTATTCAAGGAGGAACCCGCCTTGCAATGCCGAACATTATGCGCGCCCGGACTTATCGTCATTGAAGCCTGGTTCAGGGACTACCGAGGAGTCTGGACTAGGGGTGTCCGGACAGCGGACTATCATCGTCCGCGGACTCCAAGACTACGAAGATACAAGATTGAAGACTCCGTCCGTGTCCGGATGGGACTTTCCTTGGCGTGGAAGGCAAGCTTGGCAATACGGATATGTAGATCTCCTACCATTGTAACCGACTCTATGTAACCCTAGCCTCCTCCGGTGTCTATATAAACTGGAGGGCTTTAGCCCGTAGGACACAACATACATCACAACAATCATGCCATAGGCTAGCTTTAGGGTTTAGCCTCCTTGATCTTGTGGTAGATCCACTCTTGTACTACCAATATCATCAATATTAATCAAGCAGGACGTAGGGTTTTACCTCCATCAAGAGGGCCCGAACCTGGGTAAAACATCGTGTCCCTTGTCTCCTGTTACCATCCGCCTAGATGCACAGTTCGGGACCCCCTACCCGAGATCCGCCGGTTTTGACACCGACACTTCCTATTTGCCTGGTTGGATGCATATCGTTCCATCGTTATTGTCCTCAAATGAATGTCATGAGAACTGAGAAAATCCCGGTGCTTATTACGCCACCAATTGGTTATATGTTTTGCTCCATGTGGTTCTGCCTAAGTAGACATGAAGATTGAAAATAGTTAAGGTCTAAAAAAAGGGTATGTCGAAAGAACGACAGCTGAACAGGTAATTCTAGTACAATATTGTAGGATCGAAAGTATGTCTAGAGGGGGGTGATTAGACTACTTGTCAATATAAAAATTCTGTCTTTTGACAAAGAACAGTTTTTTGGCAGATTCACAATTATGATCAAGTCAAGCATCACCCTACACATGCAATTCTAGAGTATAGGCAGCGGAAAGTAAATTGCACATGTAGTAAAGAGAGGTGGAGAAGAGCAAACGCAATTTTGGAGACGCAGTGATTTTTCTCGTGGTTCCGATAGGTGGTGCTATCGTACTTCCACGTTGATGGAGACTTCAACCCACGGAGGGTAACGGCTGCAAGAGTCCACGGAGGGCTCCACCCACGAAGGGTCCACGAAGAAGCAACCTTGTCTATTCCATCATGGCCTCACGCCCACGGAGGGCTAGCCTTACTAGGGTAGATCTTCACGAAGTAGGCGATCTCCTTGCCCTTACAAACTTCTTGGTTCAACTCCACATCTCGACGACGGAGGCTCCCAAGCGACACCTAACCAATCTAGGAGGCACCACCCTCCAAAAGGTAATAGATGTTGTAGATGATGATGAACTCCTTGCTCTTGTGCTTCAAATGATAATCTCCCCAACACTCAACTCTCCTCACAGATTTGGCTGTGGTGGAAGAAAGGATTGAGTGGAAAGCAACTTGGGAAGGCTAGAGATCAAGCTTCATATGGTGGGAGTGGAGCAACTTGATCTCAACACAAGGGTAGGTAGTTCTCTTCTCATAAATGTAAGGTAGTAGTGGTAGTTCTTTCTGATGGCTCTCTCCACGAATGAAGAGGGGGTGGAGGGGTATAAATAGCCTCCACACAAAATACAACCGTTACACACATTTGAGCAATCTCGGTGGGACCGAAGTGGACAACTCGGTGAGACCGATAGTTCAAATAATGTGAACGTTGGGATTTTCGGTGGGACCGAAAATACAATCTCGGTTAGTCCGATTCGTGCAATGACAAGAGCATGCCAATTTCGGTGGGACCGACTTCATCATCTCGGTGACACCGATTTGATGATGAAGGTTCTGAAGCTTGGCAACTCATATTTCGGTGAGACCGAGTTCGAATCGGAAAATCCGAGTTTGCTAGGGTTTGGCTTATGGCTGAGGTGGTTCATCTCGGTGTGGAAGTTTGGAATATCGGTGGGACCGAGACTACTTATGAGTGTATATGGCGGTGAAAGTTGCTGATAGTTTAGTAGATGTATCACTAAGCACTTGAGCAACCAGATCATCATCATAACCTCATCCCTTTAATAGTATTGGCTTTTCCTATGGACTCAATGTGATCTTGGATCACTAAACCAAAAATGGAGTCTTGAGCTTTTGCCAATGCTTGCCTTAGCATTTTGGGGGTCCACTTCTTGATCCTTGCCATACCCATATCATTGAACTCTCTGAAATGATTCTCAAGTAACTATTAGTTCAATGATATATATGTTGTTATTAATTACCAAAACCACCCGGGGATTAGTTGCATGTCACATACATCTTGGTGGAGCGCACAAAATGATAAGAATGAACAGCATGCACCCAATCACCAAGACATGAGTAAATGGTCATACGAGATAGGAATGGCATATGATAAGCATTCAGCACACATTAAAGCATAGTACGACCAAGCACTCATTAAGGTAGAATCAAACGGAGTATCAAACACACTGAATGTCTCGAAAACCAAAAGTATCTCAAAGAAACCGCAAAAGAACGAAAGAGCAAAAGCGCAAAGACAACAACACACTCTCTCTCGAAGTCCTATGATCTATACAATTTCTCCCCCTTTGGCAACAAGTTACCAAAAAGTTCGAAAAAGCATAGAACTAAGCGTCACTGTGGACTTTGCTGGCGGCTCCCGTCTGGGTTGATGTCGGAGTGGATATGACAGCATCGGCGAAGACTTCAGCTGATGTCTGGCTTTGGAGTAGTGGACACCGGAGCTGGAGCTAGAGTAATCACTTTGGAACTGTGGAGGTCTTGTCAGAGTCCCGTGTCGATCCATCGGAATAGCAATGATCGGGATCCTTTGGGAACCGGAGCAATCTGTCAGCCGAGAATCTGGACTAAGTCATCCTTCAACTCACGCATAAGCTCTTCCTTCTCCTGCTTTGCTTCCTCAATGCCTGCCTCGAGCTTGTTGACGGTCACTTGTACTTTAGTCAGCTTCACGTCCAGAGCGTGGATCTTGTCCTCAACAATCCTCTCTAAGCTCTCCTGAGACTGTTCAATGCTGGCCAGCGTTATTCAATCCTTTGAGTAGCTTCAAGAATTTGCTCTCCAAACTCTTTGGTTTAGCTGTTCTTCTTTGCTACTTCCTTGTCGACTTTGGCTTTCTTAGCAGCCGCGATCTTGGCTTGACCTTCAACAGATGTCGGATCCTCCTCATCCATCACAACAACATTGTCTTCATGCTCGGCTGCAACGGTAAATGTTCTCTATCCAACAAGAATGTGCCCGTGCCAAACTTGGCATTGATAAGCATCTGAATCATGGGGCAAATCCACATGACCTTTTACGTCACCGCAGTCCTCTTAATGGTCTCTACCATCAAGTCCATCACCTTGAAAGGTGCTCTCTCATCAAGTATGTGCAGCATGTTGATAGAGTATCCTCGATCATGCGATCATCTCCAGTTTGGGCATCAAGGTATGCCTCAAAATGGTATTAGTGGTAGGTAAGCCTGCCTCGGAGATAGTAGATCGAGCGAGCTTCCAGATTCCCAAATCCTCTGCTGGAATCTCTTTGTACATGTTTTCATGGATTCATGATTCTTCTTTGGAATCCCATATACATCAATATCATCTTCTCGTTGCCTTTGGAGCATTCAGAATTTCTGCCCATTCTTCAACAGAAGAAGAAAATCTTTGACCTTCACCATCCATATAATCTTTCCATCGGGGTAGAAGTGAGTCGTGGCATAAAATTGCATTATCATCTCATCGTTCCAACTGGTCAATTTCGACCTACAAAATCTGCAACGCCACATGCGAGGAAACTTTCATGCACATGTGGAAAGAAATCTCTGTGCTCTTCGCTGTCAATGTATTTCCAATCAACATATCGGGTGTCTCTGCGACTATGGGCTTCTTGTCCATCAAGACGGTCTCATAGAAGTCCCGCTGCTCTCTCGGTGTGAAATCTGGGATCTACAGCAGTTCTTCTCCTCACGGCATATGGGTCGGTTTGTCTCCATAGCCCGAGACCTTTATCTTTCCTTGCCTTCATATCCTCGGCTTGAGGATGAGCATCATGATGGAGTGGCGCTTTTGGGCGAAGTTTCAAAGAAACTGGTCCTTCATCGTCGACTCACCTGGTGGCACATCATCCTTGTTCTTTTCAGATCTTTGGAATGTTTCGACGGTCTTCTTGGGCTTGGCAGCAGGCTTTGCTTGGAGCTGCCTTAGCTGGAGCAGATTTCTTGGGCTTTGATGTGGCTCCAGCCTTAATGGCATCACCCATGAGCTTCGCTTCGAGGAGTAGGCTGGGGTGCTTCCTCATCCTCATCCTCTCTTCGCTGCATCATGCACTATCCTCTTTCTCTTGGAGGTTTTCTTCACTTTGCTTGCAGCTGCCTCTCCCAAATTCAGCTTCTTAGCAATAGTTGATCGCTTGACTTTGCTGGTGCCCTTCTTAGATTGTTGACCTTGTTGCTCTTTGGCAACAACCTTCCTTTAGGCTTTGAGGTCACCTCTTCCTCAACAACAAAATCTGAATCCTCATCATCTGAATTCCTCTTCTTTCTAGCTCGGTGGCTGCAGGAGGCATGCCACTAGGTGTACTCTCTCACCATCATCGATGAGCTACTAGGATCGGGACTAGTGCCCGCCTCGGAATGTCTCGCAATGGGTGTCTCGACCTGTTCTCACCATCCACTGCATCCTACATGGTTGACAACCTGTGAATAGATAAGGTGTAGGCAGAGAAGAAGAGTCATCACAAACTGCGAAGTTTTTGCAAAAAATGAGTTCAAATTCTAGTATTAAGTTTTCACAGAAGACATTTCGGTCGACCGAGTTTAAGGTTCGTGAATCTGAAGTGTTAAACAGAGCTTGGCACACCACTTTCGGTTTGACGAAGTGGGTTTCGATCCCGCCGAAAACACTAGGGTTTCACAGAATCTTCATTTCGGTCACACCGATTTTGCACAACTCGGTTGGACCGAAGGGTGCGAAGGCAATGTCCATAGGCCAAATCGCTCATACCGAAAATGTAAAATCGGTCTCACCGAGATGTGTTCCGCGGAAACCTAACCCTAAAACTTTTACTCGAATCTAGTTCAAACGAACTAATCTGGTGTACAGGAGGATTTCAATCGTGGCAAGATACTAGGCAATCCAAACGTGCATTGAATCGGAGATGGGAGCACGAGTGGGATCAAAACTCACCCTAACTTGGTGGAGTTTTTCTACGGCGGCAACGGCTCGGAGGAGATGGCCGTTGACGGCGACGGAGACCTGCGGCGAGGGCGCATGGCGCATTTACAGCGACGATCCGGAGACCAAGGCGACGGTAGCAAGGGGTGTGGGGGCGAAACGTTTGAAGGAGGAATCAACGCGCGCGGCCCTCGGAATATATACCCCTTCACTGTCGGTGGGACCGAGTTGTAAAACTCGGTGGCACCGAGATGGATAACTGCTAGGCAGTTATGCACTTCGGTCACGCCGAAAATCACAACTCGGTTTCACCGAGATGAAAACCTAGATCAGTCTAAATGCTTTCGGTTCGACCGAGTTTGAGTGAGTTGATCTGACCGAAATCAATTAGAAGGTTTTGGAAATTAGCCCTTGACGGATCCCTGAAGGAAATTGATGTGTTCACTGAAGGAAATATGCCCTAGAGGCAATAATAAAGTTATTATTTATTTCCTTATTTCATGATAAATGTTTATCATTCATGCTAGAATTGTATTAACCGGAAACATAATACATGTGTGAATGCATAGACAAACAGAATGTCACTAGTATGCCTCTACTAGACTAGCTTGTTAATCAAAGATGGTTATGTTTCCCACCATGAACAAAGGGTTGTTGTTTGATTAGCAAGGTCACATCATTTGGTGAATGATCTTATTGACATGACCCATTCCATTAGCTTAGCACACGATCGTTTAGTATGTTGCTACTGCTTTTATCCATGACATATACATGTTCCTATAACTATGAGATTATGCAACTCCGTTTACGGAGGAACACTTTGGTGCTACCAAACGCCACAACGAATCGGGTGATTATAAAGGAGTACTACAGGTGTCTCCAAAGGCGATGTTGGGTTGGCGTATTTCGAGATTAGGTTTTGTCACTCCGATTGTCGGAGAGGTATCTCTGGGCCCTCTCGGTAATACACATCACTTAAGCCTTGCAAGCATTACAACTAATGAGTTAGCTGTGAGATGATGTATTACGGCACGAGTAAAGAGACTTGCCGGTAACGAGATTGAACTAGGTATTGGATACCGACGATCGAATCCCGGGCAAGTAACATACCGATGACAAAGGGAACAATGTATGTTGTTATGCAGTCTGACCGATAAAGATCTTCGTAGAATATGTAGGAGCCAATATGGGCATCCAGGTCCCGCTATTGGTTATTGACCGGAGACGTGTCTCGGTCATGTCTACATTGTTCTTGAACCGTAGGGTCCGCACGCTTAAGGTTTCGATGACGGTTATATTATGAGTTTGTGTATTTTGATGTACCGAAGAAGTTCGGAGTCCCGGATGTGATCACGGACATGACGAGGAGTCTCGAAATGGTCGAGACATAAAGATTGATATATTGGAAGCCTATGTTTGGAGTTCGGAATGGTTTCGGTGAAATCGATTTTACTGGGAACACCGGGTTACTGAACCTCCCGGGGTTAATGGGCCTTAGTGGGCCATGAGGGAGAAGAGGAAGGGCCGGCCAGGGGCAGGCCGCCCCCCCCCTAGTCCGAATAGGACAAGGAGAGGGGGGGCGGCGCCTTCCCTCTTTCCCTCCCCCAAGTCCTAATCCAACTAGGAAGGGGGAGTCCTACTCCCGGTGGGAGTAGGACTCCTCCGGCGCGCCTCCTCCTAGGGCCGGCCGCACCCCCCCTTGCTCCTTTATATACGGGGGAAGGGGGGCACCCTAGAACACACAAGTTGATCCTTGAGATCGTTCCTTAGCCGTGTCGCGGTGCCCCCTCCACCATAATCCACCTCGGTCATATCGTGGCGGTGCTTAGGCGAAGCCTGCGTCGGTAGAACATCAAGATCGTCACCACGCCGTCGGTCTTGTGGAACTCTCCTCCCCGAAGCTCTCTACTGGATTGGAGCCCGAGGAGCGCCACCGATCTGTCGTGTGTCAAGAACTCCTGAGGCGCCGGAGTAACGGCGCTGGGATCGGTTGGATCGCGAGGAGAACGTCGACTACTTCCTCTACGTTGTGATCGCTTCCGCCTCGGTCTCACGAGTGCGTAGACAACACTCTTCCCTCTCGTTGCTATGCATCACCATGATCTTAAGTCTGCGTAGGAAATTTTTGAAATTACTACGTTCCCCAACAAAGGGCATCCGAGCCTAGGTTTTTATGGTTTGATGTTTTGCACGAGTAGAACACAAGTGAGTTGTGGGCGATACAAGTCATACTACCTACCAGCATGTCATACTTTGGTTCAGCGGTATTGTGAGATGAAGCGGCCGGACCGACATTACGCGTCGCTTCGCGAGACTGGTTTCACCGCTGCGAGCACTCGTTGCTTAAAGGTGACCGGCGGGTGTCTGTCTCTCTCACTTTAGTTGAACTGAGTATGGCTCGCCCGGTCCTTGAGAAGGTTAAACGAGTCTATTTGACGAAATATCGTTGTGGTTTTGATCGTAGGTGAGATTGGTTCTTGCTTAAGCCCGTAGCAGCCACGTAAAATTTGCAACAACAAAGTAGAGGACGTCTAACTTGTTTTTGCGGGGCATGTTGTGATGTGATATGGTCAAGACATGATGCTATATTTTATTGTATGAGATGATCATGTTTTGTAACCGGTTATCGACAATCGGCTGGAGCCATATGGTTGTCGCTTTATTGTATGAAATGCAACGCATACTGTAATTGCTTTACTTTATCACTAAGCGGTAGCGATAGTCGTAAAAGCAATAGATGGCATAGACGACAACGATGCTACGATGAAGATCAAGGTGTCGCGCCCGGTGGCGATGGTGATCACGATGGTGCTTGGAGATGGAGATCACAAGCACAAGATGATGATGGCCATATCATATCACTTATATTGATTGCATGTGATGTTTATCCTTTATGCATCTTATCTTGCTTTGATTGACGGTAGCATTTTAAGATGATCTCTCACTAAAATTATCAAGTAGTGTTCTCCCTGAGTATGCACCGTTGCCAAAGTTCGTCGTGCCCAGACACCACGTGATGATCGGGTGTGATAAGCTCTACGTCCATCTACAACGGGTGCAAGCCAGTTTTGCACACGCGGAATACTCAGGTTATACTTGACGAGCCTAGCTGAAAGTGCAACTAATCCCCGGGTGGTTTTGGTAATTAATAACAACATATATATCATTGAACTAATAGTTTCTTGAGAATCATTTCAGAAAGTTCAGTGATATGGGTATGGCAATGACTGAAGAAGTGGACCCCTCAAAATGCTAAGGCAAACATTGGCAAAAGCTCAAGACTCCATTTTTGGTTTAGTGATCCAAGATCACATTGAGTCTATAGGAAAGCCAATACTATTAAAAGGGGATGAGGTTATGATAATGATCTGGTTGCTCAAAGTGCTTAGTGATACATCTCCCAAACCATCAGCAATCTTTCATTCCAACATACACTCATAAGTAATCTCGGTCTCACCGATTCCATAAACTCAGTCACACCGAGATGAACCACCTCAGCCATATACCCAAACCCTAGAAATTTCGGATTTTCGATTCTTGAACTCGGTCTCACGAAACTAGTGTTGCCAAGCTTCAGAACCTTCGTCATCATATCGGTGTCACCGAGATGATAAAGTCGGTCCCACCGAGATTGGCAAACCCTAGTCTTTGGAAGAATCGGACTCACCGAGATTGTATTTTCGTCCCACTGAAAATCCCAACGCTCACAAGATTTGAACTTTCGGTCTCACCGAGTTATCAACTTCGCGGTCCGACCGAGATTGGTCAAATGTGTGTAACGGTTGGATTTTGTGTGGAGGCTATAAATACCCCTCCACCCCCTCTTCATTCGTGGAGAGAGCCATCAGAAAGAACTACCACTCCTACCTTACATTTCTGAGAAGAAAACTACCTACCCTTGTGTTGAGATCAAGTTGCTCCACTCCCACCATATGAAACTTGATTTCTAGCCTTCCCAAGTTGCTTTCCACTCAATCTTTTCTTCCACCACAGCCAAATCAGTGAGGAGAGTTGAGTGTTGGGGAGATTATCATTTGAAGCACAAGAGCAAGGAGTTCATCATCACCAACACCATCTATTACCTTTTGGAGAGTGGTGCCTCCTAGATTGGTTAGGTGTCGCTTGGGAGCCTCCGTCAAGATGTGGAGTTGAACCAAGAAGTTTGTAAGGGCAAGGAGATCGCCTACTTCGTGAAGATCTACCCCGAGTAAGGCTAGTCCTCCGTGGGCGTATGCCATGATGGCATAGACAAGGTTGCTTCTTCGTGGACCCTTCGTGGGTGGAGCCCTCCGTGGACTCTCGCAGCCGTTACCCTCCGTGGGTTGAAGTCTCCATCAACGTGGATTGACGATAGCACCACCTATCGGAACCACGAGAAAAATCTCCGTGTCTCCAAATTGCGCTTGCTCTTCTCCACCTCTCTTTACTACATGTGCAATTTACTTTCACTGCCAATACTCTAGAATTGCATGTGTAGGGTGATACTTGACTTGATCATCATTGTGAACTTGCTAAAAACTTGTCCTAATCAAAAGGCTGAATTTTTATATTGTCAAGTAGTCTAATCACCCCCCCCCCTCTAGACATACTTTCGATCCTACACTAGCATATGCAGATATGGCCTCGGAACACGGAGACCGAAAGGTCGAGCGTGAATCATATAGTAGATATGATCAACATAAGATGTTCACCATTGAAAACTACTCCATCTCACGTGATGATCGGTTATGGTTTAGTTGATTTGGATCACGTGATCACTTAGATGACTAGAGAGATGTCTGTCTAAGTGGGAGTTCTTTAGTAATATGATTAATTGAACTTAAATTTATCATGAACTTAGTACCGATAGTATCTTGCTTGTCATGTTTGATTGTAGATAGATGGCTCGTCTTTGTTGTTCCGTTGAATTTTAATGCGTTCCTTGAAAAAGCAAAGTTGAAAGATGATGGTAGCAATTACACGGATCGGGTCCGTAACTCGAGGATTATCCTCATTGCTGCACGTAAGAGTTACGTCTGGATGCACCGCTAGGTGCCAGACTCTTCTTGATGCAACCGACGACGTTAAGAACGTCTGGCGAGCAAAGCCGATGACTACTCTATAGTTCAGTGTGCCATGCTTTACGGCTTAGAACCGGGACTTCAACGACGTTTTGAACGTCATGGAGCATATGAGATGTTCCAGAGTTGAAGTTGATATTCCAACAGTAATGCCCGGATTGAGAGATATGAAGTCTCCAATAAGTTCTATAGCTGCAAGATGGAGGAGAATAGTTACAAGGTGAGCACATACTCAAAATGTCAGGTATTACAATCACTTAACTCAACCGGGAGTTAATCTTACGGATGATTGTGTCATTGATGTAATTCTTCAATCACCGCCACCAAGCTACAAAGGCTTCGTGATGAACTATAATATGCAAGGGTTAGTAAAGACTATACCGAGCTCTTCGCAATGCTAAAGGCTGCGGAGGTAGAAATCAAGAAGGAGCATCAAGTGTTGATGGTCAATAAGACCACTAGTTTCAAGAAGAAAGGCAAAGGGAAGAAGAAGGAACTTCAAGAAGAACAAAGAAGCAAGTTGTTGCTCAGAGAAGAAACCCAAGTCCGGACCTAAACAAATCGAGTGCTTCTACCGCAAAGCGACCAGTCCATTGGAAGCGGAACTGCCCCAAGTATTTGGCGGATAAGAAGGATGGCAAGGTGAACAAAGGTATATGTGATTTGGTTTTAGACCTAAATAATTGTTATTTGGTGCCTGCGTTGAGCATGAACATTATATCTGGATCTTGTTTGATGCGAGACGGTTATTCATTTAAATCAGAGAATAATGGTTGTTCTATTTATATGAGTAATATCTTTTATGGTCATGCACCCTTGAAGAGTGGTCTATTTTGATGAATCTCGATAGTAGTGATACACATATTCATAATGTTGAAACCAAAAGATGCAGAGTTGATAATGATAGTGCAACTTATTTGTGGCACTTTGCCGTTTAGGTCATATCGGTGTAAAGCGCATGAAGAAACTCCATCTTGATGGACTTTTGGAGTCACTTGATTATGAATCACTTGGCACTTGCGAACCGTGCCTCATGGGCAAGATGACTAAAACCCGTTCTCGGCACTATGGAGAGAGCAACAGATTTATTGGAAATCATACATACGGATGTATGTGGTCCGATGAATGTTGAGGCTCGTGGCGGATATCGTTATTTTCTCACCTTCACAGATGATTTAAGCGAGATATGGGTATATCTACTTAATGAAACATAAGTCCTAAACATTTGAAAAGTTCAAAGAATTTCAGAGTGAAGTTGAAAATCATCGTAATAAGAAAATTAAGTTTCTACGATCTGATCGTGGAGGTGAATATTTGAGTTACGAGTTTGGTCTACATTTGAAACAATGCGAATAGTTTCAAGAACTCACGCCACCCTAACACCACAACGTAATGGTGTGTCCGAACGTCGTGTCGCACTTTACTAGATATGGTGCGATCTATGATGTCTCTTACAGATTTACCACTATCATTTTGGGGTTATGCTCTTGAGACGGCCGCATTCACACTGAATAGAACACCGTCAAAATCCGTTGAGACGACACCTTATGAACTATGGTTTAGCAAGAAACCAAAGTTGTCGTTTCTTAAAGTTTGGGGATGCGATGCTTATGTGAAAAAGCTTCAACCTGATAAGCTCAAACCCAAATCGGAGAAATGTGTCTTCATAGGATACCCAAAGGAGACAGTTGGGTACACCTTCTATCACAGATCCGAAGGAAGACATTTGTTGCTAAGAATGGATCCTTTCTAGAGAAGGAGTTTCTCTCGAAAGAAGTGAGTGGGAGGAAAGTAGAACTTGATGAGGTAATTGTACCTTCTCCCTTAATTGAAAGTAGTTTGTCGCAGAAACCGGTTTCTGAGACATGTACACCAAATAGTGAGGAAGTTGATGATGTTGATCATGAAACTTCAGATCAAGTTACTATAGAACCTCGTAGATCAACCAGAGTAAGATCCGCACTAGAGCGGTACGGTAATCCTGTTCTGGAAGTCATGCTACTAGATCATGATGAACCTACGAACTATGAAGAAGCGATGGTGAGCCCAGATTCCGCAAAATGGCTTGAGGCCATGAAATCTGAGATGGGATCCATGTATGAAAACAAAGTATGGACTTTGGTTGACTTGCCCGAGGGTCGGCAAGCAATAGAAAACAAGTGGATCTTCAAGAAGAAGACTGACGCTCGGTAATGTAATCGTTTACAAAGCTCGACTTGTCGCAAAGGGTTTCCGACAAGTTCAAGGGATTGACTACGATGAGACCTTCTCACCCGTGGCGATGCTTAAGTCTGTCTCGAATCATGTTAGCAATTGCCGCATTTTATGATTATGAAATTTGGCAAATGGATGTAAAGACTGCATTCTGAATGGATTTACGGAAGAAGAGTTGTATATGATGCAACCGAAGGTTTTATCGATCCAAAGGAGCTAACAAAGTGTGCAAGCTCCAGCGATCCATTTATGGACTGGTGCAAGCATCTCGAGTTGGAATAAACGCTTTGATAGTGTGATCAAAGCATTTGGGTTCATCTGAGACTTTTGGAGAAGCTCGATTTACAAGAAAGTGAGTGGGAGCTCAGAAGCATTTCGATATTATATGTAGATGACATATTACTAATCGGAAATGATATAGAATTTCTGGATAGCATAAAGGGATACTTAAATAAGAGTTTTTCAATGAAAGACCTCGGTGAAGCTGCTTACATATTGGGCATCAAAATCTATAGAGATAGATCAAGACGCTTAATTGGACTTTCACAAAGCACATACCTTGACAAAATTTTGAAGAAGTTCAAAATGGATCAAGCAAAGAAAGGGTTCTGCACGTGTTACAAGGTGTGAAGTTGAGTAAGACTCAATGCCCACCACTGCAGAAGATAGAGAGAAAAGAAAGATGTTCCTATGCTTCAGCCATAGGCTCTATCATGTATGCAATGCTGTGTACTGCACTGATGTGTGCCTTGCTATAAGCTTAGCAGGAGGTACTAAAGTAATCCAGAGTGGATCATCGGACAGCGGTCAAGAACATCCTAAATACCCGAAAAGGACTAAGGATATGTTTCTCGATATGGAGGTGACAAAGAGCTCATTGTAAATGGTTACGTTGATGCAAGCTTTGACACCGATCCGCATTTATTCTAAATCGCAGACCGGATATGTATTTACACTAAACGGAGGAGCTGTCGGTTGGTGCAGTTCTAAACAAAGCGTCAGAGCGGGATCTACGTGTGAAGCGGAGTACATAGCAGCTTCGAAGCGCTAATGAAGGAGTCTCGATGAAGGAGTTCATATCCGATCTAGGTGTCATACCTAATGCATCGGGTCCAATGAAAATCTTCGTGACAATCTCGGAGCAATTGCCTTAGCAAAGGAATCCAGATTTCACAAGAGAACCAAACACATCAAGAGACGCTTCAATTCCATCCGGGATTTAGTCCAGGTGGGAGACATAGAGATTTGCAAGATACATACGGATCTGAATATAGCGGACCCGTTGACTAAGCCTCTTCCACGAGCAAAACATGATCAACACCAAGACTCCATGGGTGTTAGAATCATTACTATGTAATCTAGATTATTGACTCTAGTGCAAGTGGGAGATCAAGGAAATATGCCCTAGAGGCAATAATAAAGTTATTATTTATTTCCTTATTTCATGATAAATGTTTATCATTCATGCTAGAATTGTATTAACCGGAAACATAATACATGTGTGAATGCATAGACAAACAGAATGTCACTAGTATGCCTCTACTAGACTAGCTTGTTAATCAAAGATGGTTATGTTTCCTGACCATGAACAAAGGGTTGTTGTTTGATTAGCAAGGTCACATCATTTGGTGAATGATCTGATTGACATGACCCATTCCATTAGCTTAGCACACGATCGTTTAGTATGTTGCTACTGCTTTTATCCATGACATATACATGTTCCTATAACTATGAGATTATGCAACTCCCGTTTACCGGAGGAACACTTTGGGTGCTACCAAATGTCACAACGTGGCGGGTGATTATAAAGGAGTACTACAGGTGTCTCCAAAGGTAGATGTTGGGTTGGCGATTTGAGATTAGGTTTTGTCACTCCGATTGTCTGGAGAGGTATCTCTGGGCCCTCTCGGTAATACACATCACTTAAGCCTTGCAAGCATTACAACTAATGAGTTAGCTGTGAGATGATGTATTACGGAACGAGTAAAGAGACTTGCCGGTAATGAGATTGAACTAGGTATTGGATACCGACGATCGAATCCCGGCAAGTAACATACCGATGACAAAGGAACAACGATGTTGTTATGCGGTCTCGACCGATAAAGATCTTCGTAGAATATGTAGGAGCCAATATGGGCATCCAGGTCCCGCTATTGGTTATTGACCGGAGACGTGTCTCGGTCATGTCTACATTGTTCTCGAACCGTAGGGTCCGCACGCTTAAAGTTTCGATGACGGTTATATTATGAGTTTGTGTATTTTGATGTACCGAAGAAGTTCGGAGTCCCGGATGTGATCACGGACATGACGAGGAGTCTCGAAATGGTCGAGACATAAAGATTGATATATTGGAAGCCTATGTTTGGAGTTCGGAATGGTTCCGGGTGAAATCGGGATTTTACCGGAACACCGAGGGTTACCGGAACCCTCCCGGGGGTTAATGGGCCTTAGTGGGCCATGAGGGAGAAGAGGAAGGGCCGGCCAGGGCAGGCCGCGCCTCCCCCTAGTCCGAATAGGACAAGGAGAGGGGGGGCGGCGCCCCCTTCCCTCTTCCCTCCCCAAGTCCTAATCCAACTAGGAAGGGGGGTCCTACTCCTGGGAGTAGGACTCCTCCGCGCCTCCTCCTAGGGCCGGCCGCACCCCTTGCTCCTTTATATACGGGGCAGGGGGCACCCTAGAACACACAAGTTGATCCTTGAGATCGTTCCTTAGCCGTGTGCGGTGCCCCCTCCACCATAATCCACCTCGGTCATATCGTGGCGGTGCTTAGGCGAAGCCTGCGTCGGTAGAACATCAAGATCGCCACCACGCTGTCGTCTTGACGGAACTCTCCCTCCCAAGCTCTCTTGGATTGGAGCCCGAGGAGCGCCACCGATCTGTCGTGTGTCAAGAACTCGGAGGCGCCGGAGTAACGGCGCTGGGATCGGTTGGATCGCGAGGAGAACGTCGACTACTTCCTCTACGCTGTGATCGCTTCCGCTTCGGTCTCACGAGGGCGTGAGACAACACTCTTCCCTCTCGTTGCTATGCATCACCATGATTTTATGCGTTAATGCGTAGGAAATTTTTTTAAATTACTACGTTCCCCAACATTCACATCATTTGAAGATGCTTTAGCTCAATTTTTAGAGCAAAGCTCCCCCTAGATGTGAGAACCCCTTTTAAAGGGTCAAACTAACCTTGGGTTGTCGAGAAGACTTCATGTAGATGTTGAAGATGTGGATGCTCAATGTTGATGGAGATCATCAAGAGTTGGGAGCTATCCTTTGGATTCGGGCACTTTCAATACCTACATGGGTTAGTCCCACAAGGAACAAACAAGGATATCCATGGACATAGATTGAAGTTCACAATAGATGATGTCCATGAAAGCAATGATTACCTTGTCCCTTGACTTACCAACAAGAGGGTTTGTGACTCCATGAACTAGTGCACAATGTGGAAGTTGATTGCACAAGTTTTTGCCAAAATGAATGTGAGTGAAGTATGTTGGCGGAGTCACCCTCAAGAACTTTCTAGTTCTTCTTCTTTGGGATCCACATCATCTTGATGGGAATCCTTGGGGTTGTAGTTGAGCTTGACGAAGTAGAACTTGACATTTCCTTGGGAACCCACTTGACCATGGCTTGAGGTGCTTCAACAAATGCATCAATCTCCTCTTGAAGCTTGTCCTTGCCTTTTAGCTTGTGGTCTTGTGGTGGAAGGTCATCTTGAGCTTGTTCCACCTTGGAAGAAGTAGGATCATACTTCTCCTTTTGAGGAACAAACTGTGGAGTAGGATATTGACCTTCTTCCCACTCAACGCCTTCGGCGTTGAACTTTCGCTCAAAACCAATTCCTTGATTCTTCCGGTGCCTTCCTTGCTTAAGAACAATTTCCTCAAAGTTCTTGCTTCCGCAAGGCTCTTGTAGACACCTTTCTCTATGATCCCTTTCAATAAACTATTTTCTTGCTCAAGTGTAACTTGGCTTGAAACATTGTTAGAGGAATCAAGAGAACTACTAGAAGCAACAACATTGGATTTAGCATGGTTATTGTTACTACTAGAGGAAGACTTTTTCTTATGCTTGTCATGCTTAGTCTTAATGGGTGGCAAGAAATTAGACAAGAGAAGTCGTTTGGCAAGATATGAAGAACTCTTCTTCAAGATCGTCATTGATTGCTTTTAGAAACTCATGTTCTTGCTCTAGAGTGAGCTTCTCGGCGTAGCTTCTCATGAGATCTTAGGAGCTCTCTATGATCTTCTTGAGTTGTTTCATGAGCTAACTTAAGAGTGTTTAGTTCTTTAGTTAGATGCTCAATCTCCTTCATAGCATTGTCATTCAACTCTTCTCGACTATAAAGATTACTAGCATGTTCATCGTTACTAGGCTCACTGGATTTATCATGCAAGAGTTCATCTTCACCAAGCAAGTCATCCTCATCACTATTGAAGTCAATGAATTCAGGGTGTGATACCTTGGGGCCTTTAGCCATGAAGCATCTTCCAATTCCCTCATTTGGTGAATCAAATAAGTCGTAGGAGTTGGAGTTGGAGGATACGAGAGCAAGACCGGCAACACCTTCATCTTGACTGTAGTCGGAGTTGGAGTGATAGCTTCCTTCGGATTGATTGTCGAGTCGAGCCGGAGACCCATTCACCTACATGAGCTTGATGTTTTCTTCTTGTGTAGCTCCTTGATGACTTGTCTTTCCTCTCCGAATCCTTGCTTCTCCGAGAGGGTCTTCGTTCATAACGATCATCTTTGCTCCTTCTCTCTTTCCAAGGTGACTCATCTCTTGAGCTTCTTCTTCTTGGAGATTCTTCTCTTCTCTTGTGGGGAGCCGACACTCATTTGAGTAGTGTCCGGTCTTCCACAATTGTAGCAGCTTTCGATCACGACTAGAAGATCTCTTTTCATCATATGATCTAGACTTTGAGCTTCTCTCTTTGCCTCTATTCTTGTAGAATTTGTTGAAGTTCTTGACCATTAGGCTTATCTCTTCATTGGAAACTAACTTTTCACTTGAGGTTGTGGGAGCATCACTTGTAGCTTTGTAAGCACCACTTGACTTGTTGTGAAGCTCTTCCTTATCCTTAAGTGTCATCTCATGAGCAACAATTCTTCCAATGACTTCGGTTGGCTTGAGATTCTTGTAGTTTGGCATCATTTGGATCAAAGTGCACACGGTGTCATACTTTCCATCCAAAGCTCTGAGAATCTTCTTGATGATAAATCGGTCGGTCATTTCTTCGCTTCCTAAGCCGGCAATCTCATTTGTGATGAGAGCAAGCCTAGAGTACATTTCAGCAACTCCTTCACCATCCTTCATCTTGAACTTGTCAAGTTGACCTTGAAGAATATCTAGCTTTGATTCCTTCACGGACTCGGTACCTTCGTGCATTTCAACCAAAGTATCCCAAATCTCTTTTGCATTCTCAAGACGGCTGATTTTGTTGAACTCCTCGGGACACAAGGCATTGAAGAGAATGTCACAAGCTTGAGCATTGTTTTGCAACATCCGCAATTCTTCCGCTAGTAAGCCGCGATCCGGAACTTTTCCTTCCTTGAAGAATTCACCTTGCATACCAACACAAATAATGCCCCATGCGGCTGGGTTATGACCAAGAATATGCATTTTCATTTTATGCTTCCAACTAGCAAAATTTGTACCATCAAAGTAAGGACCTCTACGAAAATTACCCTCACTAGACGCCATACTCTCCTAGGTTGTGAAACCAAGCTTATGGAGTCCAATGCAATGGAAACCAATACAATGGAGACCAAAGCTCTGATACCACTTGTAGGATCGAAAGTATGTCTAGAGGGGGGGTGATTAGACTACTTGTCAATATAAAAATTCTGCCTTTTGACAAAGAACAGTTTTTGGCAGATTCACAATTATGATCAAGTCAAGCATCACCCTACACATGCAATTCTAGAGTATAGGCAGCGGAAAGTAAATTGCACATGTAGTAAAGAGAGGTGGAGAAGAGCAAACGCAATTTTGGAGACGCGGTGATTTTTCTCGTGGTTCCGATAGGTGGTGCTATCGTACTTCCACGTTGATGGAGACTTCAACCCACGGAGGGTAACGGCTGCGAGAGTCCACGGAGGGCTCCACCCACGAAGGGTCCACGAAGAAGCAACCTTGTCTATTCCATCATGGCTTACGCCCACGGAGGGCTAGCCTTACTCGGGGTAGATCTTCACGAAGTAGGCGATCTCCTTGCCCTTACAAACTTCTTGGTTCAACTCCACATCTCGACGACGGAGGCTCCCAAGCGACACCTAACCAATCTAGGAGGCACCACCCTCCAAAAGGTAATAGATGTTGTAGATGATGATGAACTCCTTGCTCTTGTGCTTCAAATGATAATCTCCCCAACACTCAACTCTCCTCACCGATTTGGCTGTGGTGGAAGAAAGGATTGAGTGGAAAGCAACTTGGGAAGGCTAGAGATCAAGCTTCATATGGAGGGAGTGGAGCAACTTGATCTCAACACAAGGGTAGGTAGTTCTCTTCTCGAAATGTAAGGTAGGAGTGGTAGTTCTTTCGATGGCTCTCTCCACGAATGAAGAGGGGTGGAGGGGTATAAATAGCCTCCACACAAAATCCAACCGTTACACACATTTGAGCAATCTCGGTGGGACCGGTGGACAACTCGGTGAGACCGATAGTTCAAATAATGTGAACGTTGGGATTTTCGGTGGGACCGAAAATACAATCTCGGTTAGTCCGATTCGTAATGACAAGAGCATGCCAATTTCAGTGGGACCGACTTCATCATCTCGGTGACACCGATTTGATGATGAAGGTTCTGAAGCTTGGCAACTCATATTTCGGTGAGACCGAGTTCGAATCGGAAAATCCGAGTTTGCTAGGGTTTGGCTTATGGCTGAGGTGGTTCATCTCGGTGTGGTGAGTTTGGAATATCGGTGGGACCGAGACTACTTATGAGTGTATATGGCGGTGAAAGTTGCTGATAGTTTAGGAGATGTATCACTAAGCACTTGAGCAACGGATCATCATCATAACCTCATCCCCTTTAATAGTATTGGCTTGTCCTATGGACTCAATGTGATCTTGGATCACTAAACCAAAAATGGAGTCTTGAGCTTTTGCTAATGCTTGCCTTAGCATTTTGGGGGGTCCACTTCTTCAGTCCTTGCCATACCCATATCACTGAACTCTCTGAAATGATTCTCAAGTAACTATTAGTTCAATGATATATATGTTGTTATTAATTACCAAAACCACCCGGGGATTAGTTGCACTTTCAAATATATACGGCCTTTCAATGTGCATGAAATCATCACCTCTATATATAAATTCTCGAGAGATCGAAAGCATCGCAGCAAGCCAATAATTATGTCCAGATCAAAACTAAACATTCTGATATATATGATCTTGACAGAATCCAGCAGCATTGAAAGGCTCTCAATGGACGAACTCTTCATTGAGCATATAACATAATATTAGTACCCAAAGTGTACTCCAAGATGATATAAAACATATGCACACAAATGAAAAATGCAGCATATGATTACAAATGTGTAGATGATAATATATGGTACCTGAAAAAGTGAGGAGCCAAACACCAACTCCTTGTGATCATTAAACGGGTCGCGAATTACACCCAAGGTCTCCAGTTTGGGCGCAGAGACGACAGTTATTTGTGGAGGTGTATAACAATTATCAAGAGCAACCTTTGAAGTGAAGGGGCATCTTCGATGATGAGCTGTTGTCCTTCGAAACAAATTCCAATGCTTTTAAGGTGAGGCGACTTTATTTGGAGACAACTGATATGGATTTCTATTCTCAAAACAATCAACAAGCGCTCAAGGGCAGGGAAACTGGAGTGGATGATGCAGTGCAGTGAGGCCTCCGACAGATAAACCACCACAAGCAAAAGTTTTTTTAGTAGTGGGAGTCAAAACATTTGTACCAGATCATCTGGTAGATGGCATCGGGCGAAGGTGGCGGTGTGGAGAGAGGAGGAAAATCGTGAGATGGACAATGGTGGTGTGGGCACGAATTCTTGGTGTGTTCGTGGTATGAAACTTTTGTGGTAATGGTACAACTCAAACTGCTGGAGTTTTTCGAATTCAGGGGATGTCAGCCAAGCGTCCACCATGCCGGGTATGGACAGCAGGTAGCGTGTCGGGATGCAGAGGCATTGAACAGGGCCCTGCTGGTGAGAAGAGACGATGGCTCTGAGGAGATCAAATTCAGGAAGGACAGATATCTGACGACAGTCGAGATTGAGGGGCGCGGTGTGCCATAGAGGGCGCCACCGAGTTGAGAGGACTTGTGTGTGGTAGCAATCCTTGGTGGGGAGAAGCGAGATGATCTCCTCAAGGATGACATCCGGGAGATCGCTGATGTGGTCCACCGGAGATTCTACCAGTTCCTCAGATCCGGGTGGGGGGGGGGGGCTCGCCGCTTCTCCCCGCGCTACCGGGTGCAGGATCTACAACCGGCGTCGCTGCTGGCGGAAGCCTCATCTTCTTTGCGCTGGGGCCAGCCGACTCCATTTTCCTTGTGGGCGTCGCGCCGAGCTCAAGGGTTTGAGAAGAGTAGCCAGAGACGAGCCTAGTGGCAGTGCGAGTGGGGAAGAAGAAGGGATGGGGATTTCTGTAGGAGTGGAAGAAGAGGAGCAGGCGTTTTCTGTACGAGTGAGGAAGAAGGTGATCGGGTTTTTTTTGGACGAGTGAGGAAGATTGGGGAGCGGGGGAAATTGGGGGAGACGAAAGCGGGAGAGCGAGCTATTCGTGTTTATAAGGCCCGCTGCACTAAATACTCGCTTTTTCCCATGAACCCTCTCTTCTTTTGCGTTGCCGCATTGGAGCTGGCGCATGGACTTGGCTGACTGGCCATGCATGCAGGATGCACGTGCCCGCCGGCCATTGCATGCGCCTGGTTTGTTACTAGGCCTATTTAATAGGGTGGTTATGGAGTAAATTAAGGAGATTTATTTTCTCTGTGTGCATCCACCAAATTAGAGGATGCAAACTAGATGCAGACACTCACATTAAACTAAGCTTCAGAAGATACGGTATGCATACTAACATTCAGAAGAACAAAAGTTCAGCATGTTTATGCATCTCAATGATTCACCATACTATAACCAATACAAAGTTGTGAGAAGGTGTGGAAATAAAGAAAATCGGTCGATGCTTCTCTGAGCAAAGGGCCTCCTCACATACGATTAATTTCCTGGGCATGCTTGTTTCTTCTCAATGTTGCGAGCAGTTTGAGCATGTTGGCATATCCACAGCTAGCTAGCTGCCTCATCTTGCAATTGATGCTGACACATTTGCAGCAAACACATGAGGCAATAGAGATGACTCAACATGAGTCCATATTGTGCACTTCCCCTGAAATCATCTTCATTGTCCTGAATCTGAAAAGATAGGAAAATAGTAGCTATACATAAACGGTGTTGCAAAATAGTAGCACATATCAATAGCTCGGCATGACAAAACACGATCATCTGGACGAAGGGGATACTGACCTGCCTGAGGAAGATTATATATAATTTCATAAGTCCTTGATTGATTTCCACCTTCGGCTGTACTGCTTGTTTGCTCCTCCACACATGACAGGATCGTTCCGCGCTGCATCTAGCAAGTCAATGTACAAATAAGCTAATTTCATCTTGCGGTGGTCATTGTACCTAGTTACGAATGTAGGAATACTTGGAGCACCATGAGTTTAGCTGATAGCAGGTAGATGCAGCCAAATAAATTTTGTGCGGTGCTACCAAAATTGAGGTTTGTATCCCTTCCCGTTATGAGAATTCTTCTTGAAGTTGGTAGAATGTGACGGCTTGTCCTTTGCATCAAACTTGCCTTTCCCCTGAGATTTGTTCTTGTTGTTTTGGGGCTTGTTGGGCTGGAAGTTCTTCTCATGTACCATGTGGGCACTAGAAGCTCCCTTAGTGACCCGAGTACGTGTGTCTTTTGCTCTCTCCTTCTCCTCAAAATCAAGAGTGCTAATGAGATCCAAAATAGAAAACTCATGTCTCTTGTTTTTCAGAGAAGTAGCAAAATCGTTCCACGAAGGTGGAAGCTTGGCAATGATGGTCCTAGCAACAAATTTGTCCGGCAACACACAGTTAAAGTACTCAAGTTCTTTAGAGAGTGATTGTATCTCATGAGTCTGCTGAACAACCGAACGCTCATCACTCATCTTGTAGTCACAGAATTTCTCCATGACGTACAACTCGTTGCCAGCGCCCGAGGGCCCAAACGTGGCTGAGGGAGTCCTGGACTAGGGGGTGTCCGGATAGCCGGACTATCATCATCGGTCGGACTCCAAGACTTATGAAGATACAAGATTGAAGACTTCGTCCCGTGTCCGGATGGGACTTTCCTTGGCGTGGAAGGCAAGCTTGGCAATACGGATATGTAGATCTCCTACCATTGTAACCGACTCTGTGTAACCCTAGCCCTCTCCGATGTCTATATAAACCGGAGGGTTTTAGTCCGTAGGACGAACAACCATTACAACAATCATACCATAGGCTAGCTTCTAGGGTTTAGCCTCCTTGATCTCGTGGTAGATCCACTCTTGTACTACCCATATCATCAATATAAATCAAGCGGAGTAGGGTTTTACCTCCATCGAGAGGGCCCAACCTGGGTAAAACATCGTGTCCCTTGTCTCCTGTTACCATCCGCCTAGACGCACGATTCGGGACCCCTACCCGAGATCCGCCGGTTTTGACACCGACATTGGTGCTTTCATTGAGAGTTCCTCTGTGCCGTCGCGATCAGGAAGGATGCATCTTCCCGTCTTTAAAGACGGTATCATCGCCAAAGGAGCCTTGGCCGCCGGTCAAACTATCCGCTAGGTGGTTTTCTCATGACCGCTGTTCGCCATCGCTTCGACGATGACCTCTCGGGTCATCAAAAGCAATCTTCACGCTAACTCGAATTCGAAAGCAGCTGGATCCAATAGAGCTCTCGTCCAGAACGAGCTCTTGGATCGCATCGCCTCCACAGGAGTCGCTCATGACTACAATCAGATTGGGCTTAAAACCGATCTGAGAGAGATTAACTCTCCCCAGGTTACCCACCACGTTGCGGTGGTAGAGGAACAACGCGGCGACTCTTCTTCTATATTGAAAACTAGTTATGTTCGGACTCCCGAACCCTCCATGCAGGATTCCCGCGGAGGGACGGACGTCGATCAAGCACTGAACCTAAAGTCAGGCATCAGACCATACTCGTTGGACAACATCCAGTAATCCAAGCTTCCAAATTCGGAAACTTTTCGGCCCTTGAGCCTCGAGATGGGCAGGGTTCCGGACTCAATTCCACCCACCCACCCAAACATATGCGATCTATCTAAAATACGGCAAGAGCCCACTGAAACAGTACATCATTGCTGGGCCAGATTCCTCCTGGTTATGGAAAGGATAAAAGACTGCCGTGAGGAAAACGCAATTTCAATTTTCTGCAATAATTGCACGGACAAGGGAATCTTGAACGCCGTAAGTCGTCGTGAAATTACACGCTTCCCCGACCTGGCGTCCATAGTACGCAAGTACTGTGCGATGGAGAGCTTCCGGAAAACCAAAACTAAGTTTTGGGACAATCCGGCTCCGAATACAACCCTAGTCCAAAACAAAAGGGTGCATCATACTCAGGCACCAGGTACAAAAACCAAAAAGCAAACACCCCATAAAGGGCATGGAACCGTACTGGAGGGATGGCTCAGCAGACCCTGTAAAATTCACCGTACAGAAGGCGCCACTCCAACACATAGCCTTCGAGCATGTTGGATACTGCGGCAGGTGGCCAAAAGTGGCGAAGAGCTTCTAGCCCCGGAGAACCACTCCAACAGTACCAGTACGGTGTCAACAGTCTTCTAGACTTTCGCATCAAATAATATGCGGAAACGAACAGTCCGCAGCCTCGCCGAAGTCTACCAAGTAGCAACAACAAATCCATGGAGCGATACGGCCATCACCTTCAACGTCAGCGACGAACCTAAATTCCGAACAGCCCGAGCACCAGCCGCATTTTTCCTCAGTCCAATAGTGGACGGCTTTCGTCTTACCAAGGTACTCATGGATGGCGGCAGCGGATTAAACCTCATTTACGAGGAAACTCTTCAAAAAATGGAAATAGACTGGAGCCGCATTGAGCGAAGCAGCACAACCTTTAGAGGAATAATCCCTAGCCGGAAGCACGCTGCACAGAAAAATCACACTTGATGTGGTGTTCGCTCATGCAGGACAATTACAGGTCCGAGGAGTTCACGCCCAAGTGGCCCCGCTCAGCAGCGGATATCACACTATATTAGGACAAGAGGCATTCACAATTTTCAAGCCATACCCCATTACGGGTACATGAAGCTTAAGATGCCCTGCCCAAATGAATAATCACTCTTGTCAGTGATCCGGACACAGCACTCAGCGCCGAAAACAAGATAGCCGCACTAGCCCTAGAGGCACTATCCAAAGCCTTAGCGGCAGAGGAGCTCACGGCGCTGCGCTCCACGGTGAACAGGGATGATGTGATACTCGATAAGAGGTCCAAGTCCACCTCTTTTAAACCAGCGGATGAAATAGTCAAATTCCAAGTCCATCCAACGGACCCAACAAAGACGGCCTCCATTGGGGCACAGTTAAACCCTGATGTAGACGCCGCACTGCGAGAATTCCTTCGGGAGAATTGGGACATCTTCGCCTGGCACCGCTCAGATATGCCAGGAATCCCACGCAGATTGGCAGAACACAGCCTAAACATCCTAAAAGGATTCAAGCCAGTCAAACAGGCTCTTCGCGATTTTCCAACCCAAAAGATAGGCAATGGGAAGGAGCTAGCCAAACTATTGGAAGCCGGATTCATCGAGACATCAAACATCCGGACCGGCTAGCAAACCTGGTAATGGTACCAAAGAAGGACAAATCCTGGCGCCTATGTGTCGATTTTAAAGACCTCAACAAGACCTGCCCAAAGGATCCTTTCCCCCTTCCCCGCATCGATCAAATAATCGATGCTACTGCAGGGCACGATTCATTGTGCTTCCTTGACGCATACTCCGGTTACCATCAAATCAAGATGGCGGAGGCGGACCAAGCCGCAACGGCATTCATTACTCCATGTGGACCATTCTGCTTCAACACGATGCCCTTCGGACTCAAAAATGCCGGCGCAACATATCAGCGCATGATTCAGACATGTCTAGCTACCCAGATCGGCAAAACAGTAGAGGCATACGTAGACAATGTGGTCGTCAAGACCAAACACGTCAAAACTCTAGTCGACGATTTGAGGCTCACACTCGATAACCTCCGAGCATATGACATAAAGCTGAACCCGGAAAAATGCATTTTCTGCGTACCAGCCGGAAAGCTCCTGGGCTTCATTGTATCCGGTAGAGGAATTGAGGCAAACCCAGCCAAGATCCGAGCTCTGTCACAACTAGATATTCCAAAAGACCTCAAACAAATACAAAAATTGACTGGATGCGTGGCAGCTCTAAGCCGCTTCATCTCCCATTTGGGAGAAAAGGCACTGCCCCTCTATCGCCTCCTCAGGCGCACCGAACACTTTGAATGGACGGATGCTGCCACTGCCGGACTCGAAGAAATCCGGTCCTGGCCGCGCCTAACTTGGGCGAACCAATGTTGTTATATATCGCGGCAACACATCAAGTTGTAAGCGCGGTACTGCCTTCTTGAACGAGAAGCGTAAGGGCATAAATTCCTCTTCAAAAACCAGTGTACTACGATCCACCGCCTTAACTCCTGCAAGTCCGGCACCGCATTATCAAAAGATAGCATACGCGGTGTTCATGGAATCCCGGAAGCTCCGACACTACTTTCAAGAGTGTTCGATAACAGTGGCCTCCGAAGTGCCCCTCAACGACATTATAAACAACCGCGACGCGACGGGCAGGATTGCAAAATGGGCCATTGAGCTCTTACCATTCGACATAACTTATAAACCTCGGGGAGCTATAAAGTCGCAAGTCTTGGCTGACTTCATCGCTGAATGGACTGAAGCCGAACTCCCTAAAGAGTACGGCGCATACTCCAATTGGATTATGCATTTCGACGGCTCCAAAATGTTGGCCGGCCTGGGGGCTGGCGTCGTATTGACGTCCCCAACCGGAGACACAGTCCAATACGTACATCAAATAATGTACACAGACTCCAACAACGCAGCCGAATACGAGGCCCTTCTACACGGTCTCCGGATGGCAATCTCCATGGGCATTCAACGCCTCGAGGTACGCGGGGATTCAAACCTCGCAATATCACAAGTTAACGGAGGCTTCGATGCCAAAGATCCGAAAATGGCAGCCTACCGTAACGCTGTCTTAAAACTATCAGCTCGGTTCGAAGGACTCAAATTCCACCATGTAGTCCGAGATAATAACCAGGCGGCCGACGTGTTGGCACGCATCGGCGCAAAGCACGACGCCGTCCCTCCAAACATCTTCCTGGAGCGGCTCTTTAAGCCATCCATTGTATGGGAAGAGGAGTCCAGAAACAACAATCCGGAACCAACCGCACCGCCCAACGCCGAACATTCTGACACAACCGGTGGCTCAGCCAATGACATAACACCTTCCGCCCATGAAATAATGGCAGTCATTGCCCCATGGACGGAACCATTCCTAGCCTACTTAATTAGGCAGGAACTTCCCGAAGACCAAAATGAGGCCCGCTGCATAGTTCGGCGATCTGAAGCCTACAATGTCCATGAGGGGAACTTTATAAGAAAAGCACAACTGGAGTCCTTCAAAGGTGTATCTCCGAAGAGGAAGGGCGAAATCTTCTGGCTGAAATTCACGCCAGACTAGGCGGACACCATGCTGCAGCCCGGGCCCTTGTAGGTAAGGCCTTCCGTACAGGATTTTATTGGCCGTCGGCCCGGGCAGATGCTCAGGACTTAGTCCAACAATGCGTCGGTTGTCAGTTCTTTGCTAATCAGAGCCACATGCCACCCACCACCCTCAAAACTATACCCATCACCTGGCCATTCGCGGTCTGGGGGCTTCACATGGTTGGACCCCTTAAAGGGGGAAGCCACAAGCAAAAGTACCTATTGGTCATGGTGGACAAATTCACCAAATGGATAGAGGCCAAGCCTGTTAAAACGGCCGAATCTGGACCAGTGATAGACTTCATATCCGGGGTAGTACACCGTTATGGCGTCCCCCACAGCATCATCACCGATAACGGCACGAACTTCACAGCCGACGAGGTTAAACTCTAGTGCAAAAATATGGGCATTAAGCTTGACTACGCTTCGGTCTATCATCCTCAAAGCAACGGTCAAGTTGAGCGAGCAAATGGTCTAATAATGAGCGGCATCAAGCCCAGACTAGTGCGGTTCCTTATGGAATCTAACACGCACTGGGTAGAGGAGCTCGACTCCGTACTCTGGGGCCTGCGGACCACGCCAAACCGTACTACCGGATTCACACCATTCTTTATGGTATACGGCGCAGAGGCAGTTTTGCCCTGCGACATAATTCATGACTCACCTCGAGTACGCATGTACAAAGAAAGAGAAGCCGAGTTGGATCGGCAGGACAGCTTGGACGCATTAGAGGAGGAGCGCGACGTGGCAAAGGCTCGTTCCGCATTCTATCAGCAGCAGGCTCGAAGATATCAAAGCAGAGAAGTGCGGGCTAAAACTTACAATGTTGGCGAACTAGTTCTACGGCTGCCGGACAAGAAAAAGGACAAACTCAAGCCCAAATGGGAAGGTCCCTTCATCATCGACCAAGTCCTGACCGGCGGAGCATACCGTCTGCAAGACGCATTGGACAACCGACTCGAGCCAAACCCATGGAACGCAGCCCGCCTCCGAAGAGTCTACGCCTAGCGCCGGACTCAGAGTTCGTCTCCTTCCCCCGTCCACATTTTATACTTCAGTTGCCTTTTATCTCTCTTTTATCCCACTTTTTTCATAACGTCCTGGAGGGCCGATTTGCGCATTGTTCGCACACACTTGATGTGCTACCCGCACTCATTATACCTGGGGGCTTCTTTAACAGAAGGTTACTTATACGGGCTTCATGCCCAACACATGTGTCAAACTTCCGCATGTACCTTTTATTGACCATTATATGCATCGATATGACTTAAGTTTTGGCCAAGCTGGGTTGCCTGGCTCCTGTGCTTACCCCTATGTTCCCGATTGTTCGGCTAGGAGGTAAAGGGAGCACCTCTGCGATTGTTACTACCGGGTCAGCCGGATGTGTACCTCAGACTGGGTGAAGCCGAAAGCGAGCGTTCTTAAGGGAATATTCGGTCGATGACTTGAAAGATGATTTTTTACCTATTTATCTATCTGCCCCCAGATGTTTTCCTGCTCTTTTCACAGTCCGGACATGCACTTTAGGGCATGCCTCATAGGGAAAGGAACCCTTAACGGAACTATTCTCCCTGGAAGATGTTTCTTACTAACCATGTAATATAACATAACTAGTTGGGCACTTGTCTGATAAAGCACTAATGACCCCTACACCTGGTCTCCATGCATGCCCTGGTTTTTTCATAACCGAGAAGGTATTCAGACACACTCCGGACTCTAGGGTCCCGAGGTCGAAGCGAAAAGGTCGGCAAAGACAATCGATCTACAATCCGGCTAGAAGGCATTTTACATGTCATTTTAAATACATCATCAAATTGACCGATCACTTCTCCTCAATCCCGCCTAACAGTGCTGTCTAATTTACATCCGCTAGGAATACTTAGAGGCCAACTCTACTTGGCCGCACACTAAGCTCACAGGGATCTCCTTCCCATTGGGCCCCACAGGTCCGACCTCGGCCATGTGGTTTGGATCCGCCTTCTTGTACCGCGTCTTCACCATGGCCCAGGCCTCCCTGGCACCTTGACGGCAGGCCGATATCTTCCATAAACGGAAGCACTGTCGTACTCCCTGAAGTTTCTCCGCAAGCTCTCCAAGGCCCTAGGGTTGGGAGATGGACGGCCATAAGGCCTGGACGACGCCACTCATCGCCTGCCGAACGCGTTCGAGCAGTTGCACCAGCTCAGGAAGTTGGTCACCCGTTGAAACGGGCATTTCCTCCGCAAGGCGACCTGTGAGCACACCTACAGACATAATTCTGTCAATTGACTTCCTCGCCGAACTCTTCTTTTCAAAAGAGTTTACTCAAGCACTTACTATAGATGCCGCGACGAAGCTGCTGATTCTCCTTCACGGAGCCAGACAGCTCGGCCCGAACACCCTTTAGCTCTTCTCCTAGCTGGGTGTGGGCATCCTGGAGTTAGTTCCTCTCCTGCTGCACCTTCGTAAGCACCCTCTCGCCGGCCTTCAGCTGGCGCAGTAGCTGTTGCTTGTCCGGATCAAGTCCGGCAACATCTGCAATATCATTGTTAGACTTATACGCACGCCGCATACCACTTATCTTTTTGAAATAATGTGTTACCAGAGGGGGTCTCTGTGTCTCCTTCTGCGGCAGCTCGTGCGGCCTCAAGTTGGGCCTTGCACTCTTGTAGCTCCTGGGACAATTGGGTATTCTTCTCCGTAAGATCCTGCATATGAAATGATCCTTAAATCAGTTACTCTAACTACTTTAAGTCTCGGGGGCTACTGGCATATACAACTATTAAAATCTCTTACCCATATGTCTTTTACATACTGCTCCGTGGCTCTGGTTAAACCATCTTGAGTGGCACGGAGGTGCACGTCTCCCGCGTTAAAGGCATTCAACGCCTCTGGGGAGAAACACGCGTCACGCAGTACTATCCGGCGGCGCCTATGATTCATGGCGCTCTCCACCTCAGATCTGGTGGCGGACAGCCTGTCGGCATCCTCCGTTGGAGGAGTACCCGGCTCGCGCCTTGCGCTCGCCTCCCCCTCTGGACCAGGTGGTGGAGCCTGGCTGGCGTAGGCTTGCTTGGCAACCTCTCCGGGCACAGTCTGGCGAGCGCTCTTCCTCCTGGAAAAGTCAGGAGCATTAATACACCTCCTAGGAGTCTTTTCCCTAAATAACGGTCGCAAGCTATACCGTTGCGGTGATGTTTTGATTCGCACCGCACCCCTCTTCCGCCTGCTGGGCCGGACTGACCCTTGTTGGTCAGCCGCCGCGGGTTCGGCTTCCCGCCTTGAAGGCACCTCCTGCGAGACACCATTGTATACGGTGGTCAGAAATGCACAAGGACAAAATAATGGTGTCAGGACTTCGGTCATAATTACCTCGGAAGCCGGCGATAAGCCGGGGTAGTCAGCCGTAATGGCGACTAGAGCATTGTCCATGCTGAGTTGGTGGAACACCCCGTCGATTAGCTCCACCTTTATGTCCGGATCCTCTTCGGAGGCCGGATCAAGGGATCTTCCCGGATCCTCGGGTTGTGGAGCCGGACTATGTATGCTCCCCACGTCCCGGCGCAGTTCCTGCGTCAAAACCGTAAAGTAAGGTACTTAACTTGGAAAGCACGGGTCGGATAAATAAACGTCCGCTTACCCAGCTCCGAGGGTTATTCATGGAGAACCCATTCAAAGGGCTCGTCTGGAGGAAGTCCTCCTTCTCCCCCTTGTACAGGCCGGACAAAATCTTTACCAGATCTGCGGCCGATCCCGGCCCCTTGCGGCCATGACGGGTGGCATCATTCTCCCCGTTAAAATCCCACATGGGGTGGCCCCTATATTGGAGCGACTGCACCCCTCGCATAATGCACGTGGCCATGACTCCAATCATGGTCAATCCGGAATGGGCCAGCAACCTTATCCGGCCCATCAAATAATGAACGCTCCTGTCTTCCTCCTGTTGAGGGCTCCATGGGCGCCAACTTAGGCGTTTCTTCAGAGGAGCCCTGCTGAACTCCGGGAGGCCAATCCGAACTGGGTACGGCAGTGGAGCATCTTCTACATAAAACCATTCTGAAGGCCAATCTTCGGATGCCTTCTTTGGGGTTCAGGATAGATATCCGGTCCCGGCGATGCGCCATATTTCGGCTCCGCCCAGTTGATATATTAACCCCTTGTAAGAACGGGGTACGAGGAAAAATAGTCTCTTCCACAGCGCAAAATGGGGCTCGATGCCCAGGAACAGCTCGCAAAGAGCCACGAAACCCGCGATGTGCGTAATAGAGGCGGGCGAAGGTGATGAAGCCGGAGTCCGAGAACTCCGTAAGCCCCGAGAAAGCGGATGTATGGGAAACCCAAGCCCCTTATTAGATAAGGGACGGCACACCCACTCTCCTTTGAGGGACTAGGTGGCCTCGCTTGCTTTCCACCTTTGTAGGTGGCGAGCCCGGCTCGAACCGGGACCATAAAGGCCGGAGGAAGGTATCCCTCCGCTTGGAGCGTCACCAGCTCTTTGTGCGGAACTGAACATCTCCTCCAATCTCCTAGCTGAGGGCTGGGGGCGCGAGAGGAGGAGCTGCGTCGACGGTCCATGATGGAATGGATTTTTGGTCAGAAACGCTCCGATGAGTACTCGCGGAAGGAAGATGGTGTGATTTGGATCTAGATTCTTGCCTCTCTTATAGACAGATTATTTGCGCAGCTAGGGGGAAAATCATAAAAATACCCTAGCCTTTCGCATTCATGCAACACATGGAAGAGGGCCATTATTGGGCGTGGAAGCCAGGGAGCGCAACATTTGTAAAGGAAGCCGGACACTATCCGGCAAACACATGGAATTTGGAGGAGAACCCGCCTTGCAACGCCAAAGACAATATACGCGCTGGACTCGTCGTCATTGAAGCCTTGTTTGGGGGCTATTGAGGGAGTCCTGGACTAGGGGGTGTCCGGATAGCCGGACTATCATCGTCGGCCGAACTCCAAGACTATGAAGATACAAGATTGAAGACTTCGTCCCATGTCCGGATGGGACTTTCCTTGGCGTGGAAGGCAAGCTTGGCAATAAGGATATGTAGATCTCCTACCATTGTAACCGACTCTGTGTAACCCTAGCCCTCTCCATTGTCTATATAAACTGGAGGGTTTTAGTCCGTAGGACGAACAACCATTACAACAATCATACCATAGGCTAGCTTCTAGGGTTTAGCCTCCTTGATCTCGTGGTAGATCCACTCTTGTACTACCCATATCATCAATATCAATCAAGCAGGAGTAGGGTTTTACCTCCATCGAGAGGGCCCGAACCTGGGTAAAAACATCGTGTCCCTTGTCTCCTGTTACCATCCGCCTAGACGCACAGTTCGGGACCCCCTACCCGAGATCCGCCGGTTTTGACACCGACAGTGGCCTCGAGCGCAGCCCACCTGTCTTTGCCACTGTCAAACGACATATATGAATCCACAATGGAATCCTCAAGAATAGTCAGCAGATGGCTTTGAAGAGGGTATCCATGTTCTCAAAAGCTTCCTGCCGTGTAGGATTAAGATCGCCCTCAGGCTTACCCTTAGTGGCGTCATAGCAGTACATGATCTGAAACCAATATACTGCTCTTGTGTGCCACCTTTTATATTGCACCCCCTTAAAAGTAGACGGCTTCAAAAGCACAGCAAAACCACTCGGAGTAAATTGCCTATAATTAGGTTTTTGGATTGGATTGTTGAATATGTGAGCAATTTACTATGATATTTAATCTGAATGAGCAGTAAATAGATCATGACGACAATTGAAAACATCAAAGTAATGATGCGGACTAAATCAGGAGGACAGAATCACATACTGTACAACGGGAGCAGAACTGTTGTGGTTGATGTTGTCACTCATGTCGTTGATGAAGAGGTTACCGAGGTCGGGGAAGAAGGCTGTCATTGAGGAAGTCGTCGCTGGCAGCAGTCACACGAGTGTGCTCCCCAAAAACTTGATCGCCTCTCTCCTGTACAGGATCATGAAAGGCGGGGTTCGGAGGACTGTTGTCCCTTCTCGCAGTGCTCGCACAAGGAGGGCTGGAGAAGAATTACGTGGTGGTGCTAAGATCTTGAATGGTGCAAAACCATATGATATAGCGGTGGCTAGGGTAGAGCATGTCAGGTCGGTCGTGCGAGTAAGACCAAGTATAATAGTAGTGAAGGAAATATGCCCTAGAGGCAATAATAAAGTTATTATTTATTTCCTCATATCATGATAAATGTTTATTATTCGTGCTAGAATTGTATTAACCGGAAACATGATACATGTGTGAATACATAGACAAACATAAACGTCACTAGTATGCCTCTACTTGACTAGCTCATTAATCAAAGATGGTTATGTTTCCTAACCATAGACATGTGTTTTCATTTAATTAACGGGATCACATCATTAGGAGAATGATGTGATTGACATGACCCATTCCATTAGCCTAGCACTTGATTGTTTAGTATGTTGCTATTGCTTTCTTCATGACTTATACATGTTCCTGTAACTATGAAATTATGCAACTCCCGTTTACCGGAGGAACACTTTGTGTGCTACCAAACGTCACAACGTAACTGGGTAATTATAAAGGAGCTCTACAGGTGTCTCCGAAGGTACATGTTGGGTTGGCGTATTTCGAGATTAGGTTTTGTCACTCCGATTGTCGGAGAGGTATCTCTGGGCCCTCTCGGTAATGCACATCACTATAAGCCTTGCAAGCAATGTAGCTAATGAGTTAGTTACGAATGATGCATTAAGTAATGAGTAAAGAGCCTTGCCGGTAACGAGATTGAACTAGCTATTGGATACCGATGGTCGAATCTCGGGCAAGTAACATACCGATGACAAAGGGAACAACGTATGTTCTTATGCGGTTTGACCGATAAAGATCTTCATAGAATATGTAGGAGCCAATATGAGCATCCAGGTTCTGCTATTGGTTATTGACCGAGAATAGTTCAAGGTCATTTCTACATAGTTCTCGAACCCGTAGGGTCCGCACGCTTAACGTTACGATGACAGTTTTATTACGAGTTTATAAGTTTTGATGTACCGAAGATTGTTTGGAGTCCCTGATGTGATCACGGACATGACGAGGAGTCTCAAAATGGTCGAGACATAAAGACTGATATATTGGAAGCCTATATTTGGATATCGGAATGGTTCCGGGTGAAATCGGGATTTTACCGGAACACCGGGGGGTTACCGGAACCCTCCCGGGGGTTAATGGGCCCTAGTGGGCCATGAGGGAGAAGAGGAGGGCCAGCAAGGGCAGGCCGCGCGCCCCCTCCCCCCTTAGTCTGAATAGGACAAGGAGGGGGGGTGGCACCCCCTTTTCCTCTTTCCCCTCCCCCTTTCCTTCTCCACCAAGGCAAGAGGGGGGAGTCCTACTCCCGGTGGGAGTAGGACTCCTCCAGGCGCACCCCTAGGGGGCCGGCCGCACCTCCCCCCTCCCTCCTTTATATACGGGGGTAGGGGGCACCCTAGGATAAACAAGTTGATCTTCGTGATCGTTCCTTAGCCGTCTGCGGTGGCCCCCTCCACCATATTCCACCTCGGTCATATCGTTGCGGTGCTTAGGCGAAGCCCTGTGTTGGTAGAACATCATCATCTTCACCACGCCGTCGTGCTGACGGAACTCATCCCTGACACTTTGCTGGATCGGAGTCCAAGGATCGTCATCGAGCTGAACGTGTGCTGAACTCGGAGGTGTCGTACGTTCGGTACTTGGATCGGTCGGATCGTGAAGACGTACGACTACATCAACCGCGTTGTCATAACGCTTCGCTTCGGTCTATGAGGGTGCGTGGACAACACTCTCCCTCTCGTTGCTATGCATCACCATGATCTTGCGTGTGCGTAGGAATTTTTTGAAATTACTACGCTCCCCAACAAAGGCATCCGAGCCTAGGTTTTATGCGCTGATGTTATATGCACGAGTAGAACACAAGTGAGTTGTGGGCGATACAAGTCATACTTGCTTACCAAAGATGTCATACTTTGGTTCAGCGGTATTGTTGGATGAAGCGGCCGGACCGACATTACGCGTGACGCTTACGCGAGAATGGTTTTACCGCGCATTTTGCACACAGGTGACTAGCAGTGTCTGCTTTCTCCAACTTTAGTTGAACCGAGGTGTACTACCCGGTCCTTGCGAAGGTTAAAACAGCACTAACTTGACGAACTATCATTGTGGTTTTGATGCGTAGGTAAGAACGGTTCTTGCTAAGCCCATAGCAGCCACGTAAAATTTGTAACAACAAAGTAGAGGACGTCTAACTTGTTTTTGCAAGGCATGTTGTGATGTGATATGGTCAAGACGTGATGCTATATTTTATTGTATGAAATGATCATGTTTTGTAACCAAAGTTATCAGCAACTGGCAGGAGCCATATGGTTGTCGCTTTATTGTATGAAATGCAAACACCCTGTAATTGCTTTACTTTATCACTAAGCGGTAGCGATAGTCGTAGAAGCAATAGATGGCGTAACGACAGCGATGCTACGATGGAGATCAAGGTGTCGCGCCGGAGACGATGGTGATCACGACGGTGCTTCGAAGATGGAGATCACAAGCACAAGATGATGATGGCCATATCATATCACTTATATTGATTGCATGTGATGTTTATCCTTTATGCAGCTTATCTTGCTTTGATTGACGGTAGCATTTTAAGATGATCTCTCACTAAAATTATCAAGAAGTGTTCTCCCTGAGTATGCACCGTTGCGAAAGCTCTTCGTGCTGAGACACCACGTGATGATCGGGTGTGATAGGCTCTACGTTCAAATACAACGGGTGCTCAGGTTAAATTTGACGAGCCTAGTATATAACAGATATGGCCTCGGAACACGGAGACCGAAAGGTCGAACGTGAATCATATAGTAGGTATGATCAACATAGTGATGTTCACTGAGGGAGTCCTGGACTAGGGGGTGTTCGGACAGCCGGACTATCATTATCCGCCGGACTCCAAGACTACGAAGATACAAGATTGAAGACTCCGTCCCGTGTCCGGATGGGACTTTCCTTGGCGTGGAAGGCAAGCTTGGCAATACGGATATGTAGATCTCCTACCATTGTAACCGACTACGTAACCCTAGCCTCCTCCGTTGTCTATATAAACCGGAGGGCTTTAGTCCGTAGGACAACATACATTACAACAATCATACCATAGGCTAGCTTCTAGGGTTTAGCCTCCTTGATCTCGTGGTAGATCCACTCTTGTACTACCCATATCATCAATATTAATCAAGCAGGACGTAGGGTTTTACCTCCATCGAGAGGGCCCGAACCTGGGTAAAAACATAGTGTCCCTCGTCTCCTATTACCATCCGCCTAGACGCACAGTTCGGGACCCCCTACCCGAGATCCGCCGGTTTTAACACCGACATTGGTGCTTTCATTGAGAGTTCCTCTGTGTCGTCACCGATAGAGCGTATGCCTCCACCCGTCTTCAAAGACGGTGTTTTCGCCGAAGGGGCCTTAGCCGCCGGCCGAACTATCCGGCTTGGTGGTTTTCTTATGACCGCCTATCCCGCCGCCGCAAGTCGTTAGAAGCAATCTTCGCGTCAGCCCTAAAGCTGCCGAACAGTTGGACCCAATAGAGCTCTCGTCTATTAATGAGCTCTTGGATCGCATCGCTGCCCTGGGAGTCGCTACGGACTACAACCAGATTGGGCTTAAAACCGATCTGAGAGATTAACTCTCCCCAGGCCACCCACCACATCGCAGTGGTAGAGGAGCAATACGGCAACTCTTTGTCTGTGTTGAAAACAATTCATGTCCGGATTCCCGAACCCTCCATGCCGGATCCCCGCGGAGGGATGGACTTCGATCGAGCATTGAACTTAAAATCATGCATCGCCCCGGACTCGCTGGATTGTGTCCAGCAAACCAAGCTTCCGAATTCGGAAACCCCTCGGCCTTTGAGCCCCAAGATGGGCAGGGATCCGGATTTTATTCCACCCACCCGCCCAGACATATGCGATCTATCTCTAATACGGCAAGAGCCTGCTGAAACAGTACATCACTACTGGGCCAGATTTCCTCCTGGTTATGGACAGGATAAAGGACTGTCGAGAGGAAAACGCAATATCAATCTTCTGCAGTAACTGCACGGACAAGGGAATACTAAACGCCATTGATCGTCGCAAAATTACGCACTTCACCGATCTGGCATCCATTGTACGAAAGTACTGTGCGATGGAGAGCTTCCGGAAAACCGAAAATCAATTTTGGGATAATCCGGCCCCAAACCCAGTCCGCAGCAAAAGGGCACCTTACACTCAGGCCCCAGATGCAAAAACGAAAAAACAAAAACCCAATAAGGGAAACGGAACCGTACTGGAGGGATGGCTCAATGGACCCTGTAAGCTTCATAGTACAGAGGGAGCCGTCCCAACACATAGCCTTCGAGCACGTTGGATATTATGGCAGGTGGCCAAAAGTGGCGAAGAGCTTCTAGCTCCGGGAAACCACTCCAACAATACCAGCATGGTATCAACAGTCTTCGAGACCTTCGCATCAAATAATATGCGAAAGCGAACAATCCGCGAACTCGCCGAAGTCTACCAAGTAGCAACAGCAAATCCATGGAGCGACACAGCTATTACCTTCAACGCCAGCGATGAGCCTAAATTCCGAACAACCAGAGCCCCAGCCGCACTGGTACTTAGTCCCATAGTGGACGGCTTTCGACTGACAAAAGTCCTCATGGATGGCGGCAGCGGACTAAACCTCATTTACGAGGAAACTCTGCGAAAAATGGAGATCGATTGGAGCCGTATTGAGTGAAGCAGCACAACCTTTAGAGGAATAATCCCTAGCCGGGAAGCACGCTGCACCGGAAAAATCACACTCGATGTGGTGTTCGCTCTTGGACAATTACAGATCCGAAGAAGTCACGCCCGTGTTGCCCGCTCAGCAGCGGGTATCACGCCATATTAGGACGAGAGGCATTCACAATTTTTCAAGCGATACCTCATTACGGGTACATGAAGCTCAAAATGCCCGGGCCCAGTGGAATAATCACTCTCGCTAGTGATCCGGACGTAGCACTCCGCGCCGAAAACAAGACAGCCGCACTAGCCCTCGAGGCACTATCCGAAGCCTTAGCGGCAGAAGAACTCACCACACAAGCGCTCTCACGGTGAACAGGACGATGTGATACTCGATAAAAGATCCAAGTCCACCTCCTTCAAACCAGCAGATGAGATAATAAAATTCCAGGTCCATCCAACGGACCCAACAAAGACGGCCTCCATTGGGGCACAATTGAACCCCGAAGTAGATGCCGCACTGCGCGAATTCCTTCGGGAAAATTGGGATATCTTCGCCGCATCCTTCGAACATGCCCGAATCCCACGCAGTTGGCGAACACAGCCTAAACATCCTAAAAGATTTAAGCCACCAAACAGGCTCTTGACGATTTTCCCAACCCAAAAGACAGCAATGGGAGAAGAGCTAGCCAAACTATTGGAAGCCGGATTCATTAGAGATATCAAACATCCGGACTGGCTAGCAAACCTGGTGATGGTACCAAAGAAGGATAAATCCTGGCGCCTCGGTCGATTTTAAAGACCTCAATAAGGCTTGCCCAAAGGATCCTTCCTCTCCCCGCATCGATCAAATTATCGATGCTACAAAGCAGGAACGATTCGTTGTGCTTCCCGGACGATACTCTAGCTATCATCAAATCAAGATGGCGGAAGCGCACCAAGCCGCAACGGCATTCATCACTCCATATGGACCATTCGCTTCAACACGATGCCCTTCGGACTTAAAAATGCCGCACAACATATCAACGATGATTCAAACATGTCCGCCACCCAGATCGGCAAAACAATGAGGATACGAGACGACGTAGTCGTCAAAACAAAACATGTCGAAACTCTAGTAGACGATTTGAGGCTCACATTCGACAACCTCGGGCATATGACATCAAGCTGAATCCGGAAAATGTGTTTTCGTGTACCGGTCGGAAAGCTCTTTGGCTTCATTGTATCCGTAGAGGAATTGAAGCAAATCCGGCTAAAATCCGAGCTCACACGCTTGGATATTCCAAAAGATCTCAAACAAATACAAAATTAACAGGATGCGTGGCAGCCTTAAGCCGCTTTATCTCCGTCTAGGAGAAAAGCGTTGCCCTCTATCGCCTCCTCAGCGCACGAACACTTTGAGTGGACGGATGCTGCCACCGCCGACTCGAAGAAATAAAGGCCATATTGGCAACAAATCCAGTCTGGCTGCGCCCACTGGGCGAACCAATGTTGTTATACATCGCAGCAACGCATCAAGTCGTAGCGCGTCCTCGTCGTCGAACGAGCGGCGAGAGGGCATAAATTCCCTCTTAAAAACCAGTGTATTATGTATCCACCGTGTTAACCCCTACAAATCCGTTACCGCACTATCGAAAGATAGCATATGCGGTGTTCATGGCGCCCCGAAGCTCCAACACTACTTTCAAGAGTGTTCGATCACAAAGGCCTCTCAAGTACCACTCAATGACATTATAAATAATCGCGACGAACGGGCAGGATTGCAAAATGGGCAATTGAGCTCTTACCATTCGACATAACTTACAAACCTCGGCGAGCCATAAAGTCACAAGTTCGCTGACTTCCGCCGAATGGATGAAGTTTAACTCCCTAAAGAGTACGGCGATATTCCAACCGGACTATGCATTTCGATGGCTCCAAAATGTTGGCGGATGGGGGCTAGCGTCGTCGACGTCCCCAACCGGAGATACTGATCCAAGACGTACTTCAAATAATGTACACGGACTCCAACAACGCAGCCGAATCTGAGGCCTGTTACATGGTCTCCGGATGGCGCCTCCATGGGCATTCAACGCCTAGAGGTGCGCGATTCAAACCTTGCAATATCCCAAATAAACGGAGACTTTGATGCCAAGGATCCGAAAATGGCAGCATATCGCAACACTGTCCTAAAAATGTCGGCTCGGTTTGAAGGACTGGAATTACATCACATAGCTCGAGATAATAACCAAGCGGCCGACGTATTGGCACGCATCGGTGCGAAACGTGATGCTGTCCCTCCTAATATCTTCCCGAAGGGCTCTTCAAGCCATCCGCACTATGGGAAGAGGCGCCCGTAGTGACAAACCGGAGAAAACCGCACCAACCGGTGATTCGGCAGATGACATAACACCCTCATTTCACGCTATAATGGCGTAATTGCCGTGGATGTAACCTTTCCTAGCCTACTTACTTAGGCAGGAACTTCCGAAGACCAAAATGAGGCCCGCTGCATAGTCCGTGATCGAAGGCCTACAAGGTCCATGAGGAGAACTTTATAAGAAAAGTACAACCGAGTCCTTCAGAGGTGTATCTCCGAAGAGGAAGGGCGAAACCTCTGGCTGAAATTCATGCGGACTAGGCGGACACCACGCAGCAGCCCGGTCCCTTGTAGGAAAGGCATTCCGTCAGATTTTATTGGCCGACGGCGAGGCAGACGCAGCAGACTTGGTCCAGCGATCGTTGGTTGTCGACTCTTTGCTAATCGAGCCATATGCCACCCACCGCCCTCAAAACCATACCCATTACACGCCATTCGCGGTGCAGGGGCTTGACATGGTTGGACCCCTTAAAGGGGAACCCACAAGCAAAGGTACCTATTGGTCATGGTGGATAAATTCACCAAATGGATAGAGGCCAAACCAAAAAGCGGCAGAGTCCGGACCAGTGATAGACTTTATATCGGGGTGGTACACCGTTCTGAGTCCCCACAAAGATCATCACCGACAACGGCTCGAACTTCACAGCCGACGAGGTTAAGTCATGGTGCAAAATATGGGCATCAAGCTCGACTACGCTTCAGTTTATCACCCTCAAACCAACGGTCAAGTGGAAAGAGCAAATGGTGTAATAATGGCGGCATTAAACCCAGATTAGTGAGGTCACTTACTAAATCCGACACACAATGGGTCGAGGAGCTCGACTCCGTACTCACGGGAGCTGCGGACAACGCCTAACCGTACTACCGGATTCACACCATTTTTATGGTATACTGCGCAGAGGCGGTCTTGCCTCTGTGACATTATTCATGACTCACCTCGAAAAGCGCATGTATGAGGAAAGAGAGGCCGAGCTTGATCGGCGGGACAGCTTGGACACATTGGAGGAAGAATGTGGCGTCGCGAAGGCTCGTTCCGTATTTTATCGCCAGCAGGCGAAGATATCAAAGCAGAAGTACGGGCCAAGACTTACAACGTTGGCGAACTAGTTCTCGCTGCGGACAAGAAAAAGGACAAGCTCAAGCCCAAATGGGAGGGTCCCTTCATTATCGATCAAGTCCTGACCGGCGGGGCATACCGTCTACGAAATGCATCAGACAACCGACTCGAGCCGAACCCATGGAACGCAGCCCGCCTCCGACGATTCTATGCCTAGCGCCGGACTAAGAGTTCGTCCCCTTCCCCGGTCCAAACTTTTACACTTCGGCTGTCTTTCGTTTCTCTTTTTATGCCTTTTTATCTAAAAGCCCTTATGGGCCTGTTTTCGCATTTTTTGCATGCGCATGATGTGCAACCCGCACTCATTATTCCTGGGGGCTCCTTTTACAGAAGCTCAATTACACGGGTTTCATACCCAGCACATGTGTCAAGCTTCCACATGTACCTTTTACTCGCCATTATATGCATCGATATGACTTAAGTTTTGGCCAAGCTGGGTTGCCTGGCTCCTGTGCTTACCCTTACGTTTCCGATTGTTCGGCTAGGAGGTAAAGGGAGCACCTCTGCGATTATTCTTGCCGGTCACCGGATGTGTACCTCAGACTGGGTGAAGCCGAAAGCTAGCGTTCTTAAGGGAATATTCGGTCGGTGACCTAAAAGATGATTTTTTACCTATTTAACTATTTGCCCCCAGATGTTTTACTGCTTTCCTTGCAGTCCGGACATGCACTTTAGGACATGCCTCCCAGGGAAAGGAACCCTTAACGGAACTATTCTCCCTGGAAGATGTTTCTTACTAACCATGTAATATAACATAACTAGTTGGGCACTTGTGCGATAAAGCACTAATGACCCCACGCTGGTCTCCATGCATGCCACGGTTGTTTCTTAACCAAAGAGGTATTCGGATACACTCCGGACTCTAGGGTCCTGAGGTTGAAGCGAAAAGGTCGGCAAAGACAAACGATCTACAATCCGGCTAGAAGGCATTTCACATGTCACTTTAAAGGATAACGTATGTTGTCAAATTTACTGACTGTATTCCTCCTCAATCCCGTCTAACAGGCTGTCTAGTTTACAGTCCCGTTGGGAAAATTTGGCAGCCAACTCTACTTGGCTGTATACTAAACTCACAGGGATCTCCTTCCCGTCGGGCCCCACCGGTCCAACTTCGGCCATGTGGTTGGGATCCGCCTTCTTGTACCGCGTCTTCACCATGGCCCAAGCCTCCCTGGCACCTTGATGGCAAGCTGAAATCTTCCACAAACGGAAGCGCTGCCGCACTCCCTGCAGCTTCTCCGCAAGCTCCCCGAGGCCCTCGGGTAGGGTGAGGGCTGGCCATAAAGCCTGAACGATGCCGCTCATTGCCTGCCGAACTCGTTCGACTAGCTGCAATAGTTCGGGAAGTTGATCACCCGTTGATATGGGCATCTCCTCTACAGGACGACCCGTGAGTATACCTACAAGACATATAATGTCAAAATACTTCCTTGCCGAACTCTTCTTTTCAAAAGAGTTCGCTCAAGCACTTACTATAAATGCCGCGACGAAGCCGCTGATTCTCCTTAACGGAGCCGGACAGCTCGGCCTGAGCGCCTTTCAACTCTTCTCCGATCTTGGCGTTGGCATCCTAGAGCTTGTTCCTTTCCTGCTGAACCCTATTCAGCACACTCTCGCCGGCCTTTAGCTGGCGCAGCAATGATTGCCTGTCCGGATCTTGTCCGGCGGTACCTGCAATGTCATTATTAGACTCGCGCGCACGCCGAATAGCGCTTATATTTATTAATAAAAATGTGTTACCAGGAGGGGTCTTTCCGTCTCCCCCTGCGGCAGCAAGTGCGGCCTCAAGTTGGGCCTTGCAATCTTGCAGCTCCTGAGACAGCTGGGCGTTCTTCTCGGTAAGTGCCTGCATTTTCAAATGATCCTTAAATCAGTTGGCATAACTACTTTAAGTCTCATGGGCTACTGGTATATACAACCATTGAAATTCCCTTACCCGTGTGTCTTTCACATACTGCTCCGTGGCTCTGGTAAAACCATTTTCAGCGGCACGGAGATGCGCGTCCCCTGCGTTAAAGGCATCCAATGCCTCAGGGGAAAAGCACGCCATGAATCTTGTCGTGGCGCCTATGGTTCATGGCGCTCTCCACCTCAGACTTGGTGGCGGATAGTCTGTCGGTATCCTCCGTTGGAGAAGGATCCGGCCCGCGTCTTGCGCTTGCCTCCCCCTTCAGGCCGGGCACTGGAGCCTGGCCGGTGTTGGTCGGATCGGCAATTCCTGCGCTTGCAGTCTGGCGAGCGCTTTTTCTCCTACAAAAATCATGAGCACTTAGGCGTTTCCTCAGAATGTTGCTCTGAAAATTCAAATACGAGCTATACCTTTGCGGCGACGTTTCCGCCCGGACCGCGCTCCTCTTCCGCCTGCTGGTCCGGACTGGCCTCTGTTGGCCAGCCGCCGCGGGCTCGGCTTCCTGCCGTAAAGGCACTTCCTGCAAAATACCATCGTTCGCGAAGGTTAGAAACGGGCAGGGAAGAGATAATGGTGTCCGAACTTCGGTCACGGTCACCTGGGAAGTCGGACTTAGTCCGGGGTAGTCCGCCGTAATGGCAACCAAAGCATTATCTATGCTGAGCTGGTGAAACACCCCATCGATCAGCTCCACCCCGATGTCCGAGTCCTCTTCGGAGGCCGGATCTAGGGATCCTTCTGGTTCCTCGGGTTGCGGAGCAGGACTCACCATGTCCTCCACAGTCTGGCGTAGATCCTGCGCCGAAGACATAATGTAAGAAGCTTAAACTTCGAAAGCATGGGTTGAGCCCTTCAAGGTGTTCACTTACCCATCCTCTAGGGTTGATCATGGAAAACCCGTTCAAATGGTTCGTTCGAAGGAAGTCCTCCTTCTCCCCCTTGTACAGGCTGGACAGGATCTCCACCAAATCCTCGGTCGAATCCGGCCCTTTGCAGCCGTGCCGGGAAGCATCATCTTCCCCGTTGAAATCCCACATGGGGTGGCCTCTGTATTGCAATGGCTGTACCCCTCGCTTGATGCATGTCGCCATGACTCCGATCATGGTCAAGCCGGAATGGGCCATTAATCTTATCCGGCCCATCAAGTAATGGACGCTCTTGTCTTCCTCCAATCGGGGCTCATGGGCGCCACCGAGGCGCTTTTCAAGGGAGCAAGACTAAACTCCGGAGGCCGATCCGGACTGGAGTCCAGCAAAGGAGCGTCTCCTATATAAAACCACTCCGAGGGCCAGTCTTCGGATGCCTTCTTGGGAGTACCGGATAGGTATCCGGTCCCGGCGATGCGCCATATTTTGGCACCGCCCACTTGATATATGGACCCCTTGTGAGAACGGGGTACGAGGTAAAACAGCCTCTTCCACAATGCAAAATGGGGCTCGATGCCCAGGAATAGCTCACAAAGAGCTACGTAGCCCGCGATATGTAGGACAGAGGCGGGCGTGAGGTGGTGGAGCTGGAGTCCGTAGAACTTGAGGCCAGCGGAGGAACGGATGTATTGAAATCCGAGTCCCCTTATCGATAGGGGACAAAGCATACTCGCTCCCCTTATTGGGGCTTGGAGTGTCCTCCGCCGCCTCCCACCTTGATAAGTAACCAGTCGGCCGGATGGGACCATGAAGGCCGGAGGAGAAATCCCCCGTTTGGAGCTTCACTAGCTCGTTGTCGAAATAGAGCACCTCCTCCAATTCCCCGGCGGTGGGCTGGGAGCGCGTGAAGAAGAGCCGCGTCGACGGTCCATGATGGAATGGATTTCTAGGTCAAAGGCGCTTCGATGGAGTATTCGCGGGAGGAAGACGGTGTGGTTTGGATCTGGATTCTTGCCTTTTTTTATAGGCGGACGACTCGCACGATTAGGGGGTGAAATGCAAAAGATACCCTGGCTTTTCGCATTCGTGCGACGCGTGGAAGAGGGCCATTATTTCGCGTAGAATCCGAGGAACACAGTATTCAAGATGAAGCCGGACACTGTTCGGCAGGTACATGGAATTTGAAGGGAGAACCCGCCTTGCAACGCCGAAGACTATAAACACGCTGGACTTGTCGTCATTGAAGCCTGGTTCGGGGGCTACTGAGGGAGTCCTGGACTAGGGGGTGTCCGGACAGCCGGACTATCATTATCCGCCGAACTCCAAGACTACGAAGATACAAGATTGAAGACTCCGTCTCGTGTCCGGATGGGACTTTCCTTGGCGTGGAAGGCAAGCTTGGCAATACGGATATGTAGATCTCCTACCATTGTAACCGACTTTGTGTAACCCTAGCCTACTCTGGTGTCTATATAAACCGGAGGGCTTTAGTCCGTAGGACAACATACATTACAACAATCATACCATAGGCTAGCTTCTAGGGTTTAGCCTCCTTGATCTCGTGGTAGGTCCACTCTTGTACTACCCATATCATCAATATTAATCAAGCAGGACGTAGGGTTTTACCTCCATCGAGAGGGCCCGAACCTGGGTAAAAACATTGTGTCCCTCGTCTCCTGTTACCATCCGCCTAGACGCACAGTTCGGGACCCCCTACCCGAGATCCGCCGGTTTTGACCCCCTACCCGAGATCCCCATATGGTTGTCGCTTTATTGTATGAAATGCAAACGCCCTGTAATTGCTTTACTTTATCACTAAGCGGTAGCGATAGTCATAGAAGCAATAGATGGCGTAACAGCGGCGATGCTACGATGGAGATCAAGGTGTCGCGCCGGAGACGATGGTGATCACGATGGTGCTTCAAAGATGGAGATCACAAGCACAAGATGATGATGGCCATATCATATCACTTATATTGATTGCATGTGATGTTTATCCTTTATGCAGCTTATCTTGCTTTGATTGACGGTAGCATTTTAAGATGATCTCTCACTAACATTATCCAGAAGTGTTCTCCTTGAGTATGCACCGTTGTGAAAGCTCTTCGTGCTGAGACACCACATGATGATCGGGTGTGATAGGCTCTACGTTCAAATACAACGGGTGCAAAACAGTTGCACACGCGGAATACTCAGGTTAAACTTGACGAGCCTAGCATATAACAGATATGGCCTCGGAACATGGAGACCGAAAGGTCGAACGTGAATCATATAGTAGATATGATCAACATAGTGATGTTCACCATTGAAACTACTCCATCTCACGTGACGATCAGACATGGTTTCGTTGATTTGGATCACTTGATCACTTAGATGACTAGAGAGATGTCTGTCTAAGTGGGAGTTCTTAAGTAATATGATTAATTGAACTTAAATTTATCATGAACTTAGTACCTGATAGTATTTTGCTTATCTATGTTTGTTGTAGATAGATGGCTTGTGTTGTTGTTCCGTTGAATTTTAATGCGTTCCTTGAGAAAGCAAAGTTGAAAGATGATGGTAGCAATTACACGGATTTGGTCCGTAACACGAGGATTATCCTCATTGCTGCCTGAAAGAATTACGCCCCGGAAGCACTTTGGGTGCCAGCCCGCTGCTTGATGCAACCGACGACGTTAAGAACGTCTGGCGCGAGCAAAGCTGATGACTACTCAATAGTTCATGTGCCATGCTTTATGGCTTAGAACTGGTCTTCAACGACGCTTTTGAACGTCATGGAGCATATGAGATGTTCCGGAGTTGAAGTTAATATTTCAAGCAAATGCCCGGATTGAGAGATATGAAGTCTCCAATAAGTTCTATAGCTGCAAGATGGAGGAGAATAGTTCATCAAGGAACACATACTCAAAATGTCTCAGGTATAATAATCACTTGATTCAACTGGGAGTTAATCTTCCCGATGATAGTGTCATTGATGTAATTCTTCAATCATCGCCACCAAGCTACAAGAGCTTCGTGATGAACTATAATATGCAAGGGATAGACAAGACTGTTCTCGAGCTCTTCGCAATGCTAAAAGCTACAGAGGTAGAAATCAAGAAGCAGCATCAAGTGTTGATGGTCAACAAGACCACCAGTTTCAAGAAAAAGGGCAAACGGAAGAAGAAGGGGAACTTCAAGAAGAACAGCAAACAAGTTGCTGCTCAAGAGAAGAAACCCAAGTCTGGTCCTAAGCACGAGATCGAGTGCTTCTCTTTGCAAGCGGATCGACATTTGAAGCGGAACTGCCCCAAGTATTTGGCGGATAAGAAGGATGGCAAAGTGAACAAAGGTATATGTGATATACATGTTATTGATGTGTACCTTACTAATGCTCACAGAGTACACGGGTATTTCATCTCGTTACATTGCTAATATTTGCAACTCAAACAGGGACTACGGATTAGCGAAGATTAGCTAAGGACGAGGTGACGATCTTGGCGTGGAAATGGTTCCAAAGTCGATGTGATCGCGGTCGGCATGCTACCTCTACATCTACCATCGGGATTAGTTTTAGACCTAAATAATTGTTATTTGGTTCCAGCGTTGAGTATTAACATTATATCTGGATCTTGTTGGATGCGAGACGGTTATTCATTTAAATTAGAGAATAATGGTTGTTCTATTTATATGAGTAATATCTTTTATGGTCATGCACCCTTGAAGAGTGGTCTATTTTTATTGAACCTCAATAGTAGAGATACACATATTCATAATGTTGAAACAAAAGATGCAGAGTTGATAATGATAGTGCAACTTATTTGTGTCATTGTCGTTTAGGTCATATCGGTATAAAGCGCATGAAGAAACTCCATACTGATGGACTTTTGGAATCACTTGATTATGAATCACTTGGTACTTGCGAACTGTGCCTCATGGGTAAGATGTCTAAAACACCGTTCTCCGGAACTATGGAGCGAGCAACTGATTAGTTGGAAATCATACATACTGATGTTTGTGGTCCAATGAATATTGAGGCTCGCGGCGGGTATCATTATTTTCTCACCTTCATAGATGATTTGAGCAGATATGGGTATATCTACTTAATGAAACACAAGTCTGAAACATTTGAAAAGTTCAAAGAATTTTAGAGTGAAGTGGAAAATCATCGTAACAAGAAAATAAAATTTCTACGATCTGATCGTGGAGGAGAATATTTGAGTTACGAGTTTGGTTTACATTTGAAACAATGCGGAATAGTTTTGCAACTCACGCCACCCGGAACACCACAATGAAATGGTGTGTCCGAACGTCGTAATCGTACTTTACTAGATATGGTGCGATCTATGATGTCTCTTACTGATTTACCGCTATCGTTTTGGGGTTATCCTTTAGAGACGGCCACATTCACGTTAAATAGGGCACCATCAAAATCCATTGAGATGACGCCTCATGAACTGTGGTTTGGCAAGAAACCAAAGTTGTTGTTTCTTAAAGTTTGGGGCTGCGATGCTTATGTGAAGAAACTTCAACCAGATAAGCTCGAACCCAAATCGGAGAAATGTGTCTTCATAGGATACCCAAAAGAGACTGTTGGGTACACCTTCTATCACAGATCTGAGGGCAAGATTTTTGTTGCTAAATTCGGATCCTTTCTAGGGAAGGAGTTTCTCTCGAAAGAAGTGAGTGGGAGGAAAGTAGAACTTGATGAGGTAGATGTACCTGCTCCCTTATTGGAAAGTAGTCCATCACAAGAACCGGTTCCTATGACAACTACACCAATTAGTGAGGAAGCTAATGATATTGATCATGAAACTTCAGATCAAGTTTCTCTTGAACCTCGTGGGTCTACGAGTAAGATCCGCACTGAGTGGTGCGGTAATCCTATTCGGAAGTCATGTTACTTGACCATGATGAACCTTGAACTATGAGGAAGTGATGATGAGCCCAGATTCCATAAAATGGCTAGAAGCCATGAAATCGAGATGGGATCCATGTATGAGAACAAAGTATGGACTTTGGTTGACTTGCCCGATGATCGGCAAGCCATTGAGAATAAATTGATCTTTAAGAAGAAGACTGACGCTGATGGTAATGTAACTGTCTATAAAGCTCGACTTGTTGTGAAAGGATTTCAACAAGTTCAAGGGGTTGACTACGATGAGACTTTCTCACCCGTAGCGATGCTTAAGTCTGTCTGAATCATGTTAGCAATTGCTGCATTTTATGATTACGAAATTTGGCAAATGGATGTCAAAACTTCATTCTTGAATGGATTTCTGGAAGAAGAGTTGTATATGATGCAACCAGAAGGTTTTGTTGATCCAAAAGGTGCTAACAAAGTGTGCAAGCTCCAGCAATCCATTTATGGACTAGTGCAAGCATCTCGGAGTTGGAATAAATGCTTTGATAGTGTGATCAAAGCGTATGGTTTTATATAGACTTTTGGAGAAGCCTGTATTTACAAGAAAGTGAGTGGGAGCTCTGTAGCATTCCTGATATTATATGTAGATGACATATTATTAATTGGAAATGATATAGAATTTCTGGATAGCATAAAGGAATACTTGAATAAAAGTTTTTCTATGAAAGACCTCGGTGAAGCTGCTTACATATTGGGAATCAAGATTTATAGAGATAGATCAAGACGCTTAATAGGACTTTCACAAAGCACATAGCTTGATAAAGTTTTGAAAAAGTTCAAAATGGATCAGGCAAAGAAAGGGTTCTTGCCTGTACTACAAGGTGTGAAGTTGAGTCAGACTCAATGCCCGACCACAACAGAAGATAGAGAGAAAATGAAAGATGTTCCCTATGCTTCAGCCATAGGCTCTATCATGTATGCAATGTTGTGTACTAGACCTGACGTATGCTTAGCAATAAACATAGCAGGAAGGTACCAAAGTAATCCAGGAATGGATCACTGGACAGCGGTCAAGAACATCCTGAAATACCTGAAAAGGACTAAGGATATGTTTCTCGTATATGGAGGTGACAAAGAGCTATTCGTAAATGGTTACATCGATGCAAGCTTTGCCACTGATTCGGACGATTCTAATCGCAAACCGGATACGTGTTTTTATTAAACGGTGGAGCTGTAAGTTGGTGCAGTTCTAAACAAAGCATCGTGGCGGGATCTACATGTGAAGTGGAGTACATAGGTGCTTCGGAAGCAGCAAATGAAGGATTCTGGATGAAAGAGTTCATTTCCGATCTAGGTGTCATACCTAGTGCATCGGGACCAGTGAAGATCTTCTGTGACAATACTGGTGCAATTGCCTTGGCAAAGTGAGGGAGTCCTGTACTAGGGGGTGTCTGGATAGCCGGACTATCATCGTCGGCCGGACTCCAAGACTATGAAGATACAAGATTGAAGACTTCATCCCGTGTCCGGATGGGACTTTCCTTGGCGTGGAAGGCAAGCTTGCAATACTGGATATGTAGATCTCCTACCATTGTAACCGACTACTGTGTAACCCTAGCCCTCTCCGGTGTCTATATAAACCGGAGGGTTTTAGTCCGTAGGACGAACAACCATTACAACAATCATACCATAGGCTAGCTTCTAGGGTTTAGCCTTCTTGATCTCGTGGTAGATCCACTCTTGTACTACCCATATCATCTATATCAATGAAGCAGGACTAGGGTTTTACCTCCATCGAGAGGGCCCGAACCTGGGTAAAAACATCGTGTCCCTTGTCTCCTGTTACCATCCGCCTAGACGCACAGTTCGGGACCCCCTACCCTAGATTCGCCGGTTTTGACACCGACATTGGTGCTTTCATTGAGAGTTCCTCTGTGCCGTCGCGATCAGGAAGGATGCCTCTTCCCGTCTTTAAAGACGGTATCATCGCCAAAGGAGCCTTGGCCGCCGGTCAAACTATCCGGCTAGGTGGTTTTCTCATGACCGCCTGTTCGGCCACCGCTTCAACGATGACCTCTCGGGTCATCAAAAGCAATCTTCACGTCAACTCGGAATTCGCCGAGCAGCTGGATCCAATAGAGCTCTCGTCCATAAACGAGCTCTTGGATCGCATCGCCGCCCTGGGAGTCGCTACAGACTACAATCAGATTGGGCTTAAAACCGATCTGAGAGAGATTAACTCTCCCCAGGTTACCCACCACGTTGCGGTGGTAGAGGAACAATGCGGCGACTCTTCTTCTATATTGAAAACTAGTTATGTCCGGACTCCCGAACCCTCCATGCCGGATTCCCGCGGAGGGACGGACGTCGATCAAGCACTGAACCTAAAGTCAGGCATCGGACCATACTCGTTGGACAACATCCAACAATCCAAGCTTCCAAATTCAGAAACTTTTCGACCCTTGAGCCTCGAGATGGGCAGGGTTCCGGACTCAATTCCACCAACCCACCCAAACATATGCGATCTATCTCAAATCCGGCAAGAGCCCGCTGAAACAGTACATCATTACTGGGCCAGATTCCTCCTGGTTATGGACAGGATAAAAGACTGCCGTGAGGAAAACGCAATTTCAATTTTCTGCAATAATTGCACGGATAAGGGAATCTTGAACGCCGTAAGTCGTCGTCAAATTACACGCTTCACCGACCTGGCGTCCATAGTACGCAAGTACTGTGCGATGGAGAGCTTCCGGAAAACCAAAACTAAGTTTTGGGACAATCCGGCTCCGAATACAACCCTAGTCCGAAACAAAAGGGTGCATCATACTCAGGCACCAGGTACAAAAAACCAAAAGCAAAAACCCCATAAAGGGCACGGAACCGTACTGGAGGGATGGCTCAGCGGACCCTGTAAAATTCACAGTACAGAAGGCGCCACTCCAACACATAGCCTTCGAGCATGTTGGATACTGTGGCAGGTGGCCAAATTGGCGAAGAGCTTCTAGCCCCGGAGAACCACTCCAACAGTACCAGTACGGTGTCAATAGTCTTCTAGACTTTCGCATCAAATAATATGCGGAAACGAACAATCCGCAGCCGCGCCGAAGTCTACCAAGTAGCAACAACAAATCCATGGAGCGACACGGCCATCACCTTCAATGCCAGCGACGAACCTAAATTCCGAACAGCCCGAGCACCAGCCGCATTGGTCCTCAATCCAATAGTGGACGGCTTTCGTCTTACCAAGGTACTCATGGATGGCGGCAGCGGATTAAACCTCTTCCACGAGGAAACTCTTCAAAAAATGTAAATAGACTGGAGCCGCATTGAGCAAAGCAACACAACCTTTAGAGGAATAATCCCTAGCCGGGAAGCACGCTGCACAGGAAAAATCACACTTGATGTGGTGTTCGGCTCGCAGGACAATTACAGGTCCGAGGAGTTCATGTTCCAAGTGGCCCCGTTCAGCAGTGGATATCACGCTATATTAGGACGAGAGGCATTCACAATTTTTCAAGCCATACCCCATTACGGGTACATGAAGCTTAAGATGCCCGGGCCTAACGAAATAATCACACTTGTCAGTGATCCGGACACAGCACTCCGCGCTGAAAACAAGACAGCCGCACTAGCCCTAGAGGCACTATCCGAAGCCTTAGCGGTAGAGGAGCTCACGGCGCTGCGCTCCACGGTGAACAGGGATGATGTGATACTCGATAAGAGGTCCAAGTCCACCTCTTTTAAACCAGCGGACGAAATAGTCAAATTCCAAGTCCATCCAACGGACCCAACAAAGACAGCCTCCATTGGGGCATAGTTAAACCCTGATGTAGACGCCACACTGCGAGAATTCCTTCGGGAGAATTGGACATCTTCACCTGGCACCCCTCAGATATGCCAGGAGTCCCACGCAGATTGGCAGAACACAGCCTAAACATCCTAAAAGGATTCAAGCCAGTCAAACAGGCTCTTCGGCGATTTTCTGAACCCAAAAGACAGGCAATGGGAGAGGAGCTAGCCAAACTATTGGAAGCCGAATTCATCAGAGACATCAACCATCCGGACTGGCTAGCAAACCTGGTAATGGTAGCAAAGAAGGACAAATCTTGGCGCCTATGTGTCGATTTAAAGACCTCAACAAGGCCTGCCCAAAGGATCCTTTCCCCCTTCCCCGCATCGATCAAATAATCGATGCTACTGCAGGGCACGATTCATTGTGCTTCCTCGATGCATACTCCGGTTACCATCAAATCAAGATGGCGGAGGCGGACCAAGCCGCAACGGCATTCATTACTCCATATGGACCATTCTGCTTCAACACGATGCCCTTCGGGCTCAAAAATGCCGGTGCAACATATCAGCGCATGATTCAGACATGTCTGGCTACCCAGATCGGCAAAACAGTAGAGGCATACGTAGACGATGTGGTCGTCAAGACCAAACACGACGAAACTCTAGTCGACGATTTGAGGCTCACATTCGATAACCTCCGAGCATATGACATAAAGCTGAACCCGGAAAAATGCATTTTCGGCGTACCAGCCGGAAAGCTCCTGGGCTTCATTGTATCCGGTAGAGGAATTGAGGCAAACCCAGCCAAGATCCGAGCTCTGTCACAACTAGATATTTCAAAAGACCTCAAACAAATACAAAAATTGACTGGATGCATGGCAGCTCTAAGCCGCTTCATCTCCCGTTTGGGAGAAAAGGCACTGCCCCTCTATCGCCTCCTCAGGCGCACCGAACACTTCGAATGGACGAATGTTGCCACTGCCAGACTCGAAGAAATAAAGGCCATATTGGCAACAAATCCGGTCCTGGCCGCGCCTAACTTGGGCGAACCAATGTTGCTATATATCGCGGCAACACATCAAGTTGTAAGCGCGGTACTCGTCGTCAACGAGAAACAGAAGGGCATAAATTCCCTCTTCAAAGACCAGTGTACTACGTATCCACTGTCTTAACTCCCTGCAAGTCTTGGTACCCGCATTATCAAAAGATATCATACGCGGTGTTCATGGCATCCCGAAAGCTCCGACTACTTTCAAGAGTGTTCGATAACAGTGGCCTCCGAAGTGCCCCTCAACGACATTATAAACAACCGCGACGCGACGGGCAGGATTGCAAAATGGGCCATTGAGCTCTTACCATTCGACATAACTTATAAACCTCGGCGAGCTATAAAGTCGCAAGTCTTGGCTGACTTCATCGCTGAATGGATGGGTTCGAACTCCCTAAAGAGTACGGCGATACTCCAATTGGATTATGCATTTCGACGGCTCCAAAATGTTGGCGGCACGGGGGCTGGCGTCGATTACGTCCCCAACCGGAGACACAGTCCAATACGTACTTCAAATAATGTACACAGACTCCAACAATGCAGCTGAATACGAGGCCCTTCTACACGGTCTCCGGATGGCAATCTCCATGGGCATTCAACGCCTCGAGGTACGCGGGGATTCAAACCTCGCAATATCACAAGTAAACGGAGACTTCGATGCCAAAGATCCGAAAATGGCAGCCTACTGTAACACTGTCTTAAAACTATCAGCTCGGTTCAAAGGACTCGAATTCCACCATGTAGTCCGAGATAATAACTAGGCGGCCTACGTGTTGGCACGCATCAGCGCAAAGCGCGACGCCGTCCCTCCAAACATCTTCCTGGAGTGGCTCTTTAAGCCATCCGTTGTATGGGAAGAGGAGTCCGGAAACAACAATCCGGAACCAACCGCACCGCCCAACGCCGAACATTCTGACACAACCGGTGGCTCAGCCAATGATATAACACCTTCCGCCCACGAAATAATGGCAGTCATTGCCCCGTGGACGGAACCATTCCTAGCCTACTTAATTAGGCAGGAACTTCCCGAAGACAAGAATGAGGCCCGCTGCATAGTTCGGCGATCTAAAGCCTACAAGGTCCATGAGGGGAACTTTATAAGAAAAGCACAACCGGAGTCCTTCAAAGGTGTATCTCCGAAGAGGAAGGGCGAAATCTTCTGGCTGAAATTCACGCCGGACTAGGCGGACACCACGCTGCAGCCCGGGCCCTTGTAGGTAAGGCCTTCTGTACAGGATTTTATTGGCCGACGGCCCGAGCAGATGCTCAGGACTTAGTCCAACGATGCGTCGGTTGTCAGCTCTTTGCTAATCAGAGCCACATGCCACCCACCACCCACAAAACTATACCCATCACCTGGCCATTCACGGTTTGGGGGCTTGACATGGTTGGACCCCTTAAAGGGGGAACCCACAAGCAAAATTACCTATTGGTCATGGTGGACAAATTCACCAAATGGATAGAGGCCAAGCCTGTTAAAACGGCCGAATCCGGACCAGTGATAGACTTCATATCCGGGGTAGTACACCGTTATGGCGTCCCCCATAGCATCATCACCGATAACGGCGCGAACTTCACGGCCGACGATGTTAAACTCTGGTGCAAAAATATGGGCATTAAGCTCGACTACGCTTCAGTCTATCATCCTCAAACCAACGGTCAAGTTGAGCGAGCAAATGGTCTAATAATGAGCGGCATCAAGCCCAGACTAGTGCGGTCCCTTACAGAATCTAACACGCACTGGGTAGAGGAGCTCGACTCCGTACTCTGGGGGCTGCGGACCACGCCAAACCGTACTACCAGATTCACACCATTCTTTATGGTATACGGCGCAGAGGCAGTTTTGCCCTGCGATATAATTCATGACTCACCTCGAGTGCGCATGTACGAAGAAAGAGAAGCCGAGTTGGATCGGTAGGACAACTTGGATGCATTAGAGGAGGAGCGCGACGTGGCAAAGGCTCGTTCCGCATTCTATCAGCAGAAGGCTCGAAGATATCAAAGCAGAGAAGTACGGGCTAAAACTTACAATGTTGGCGAACTAGTTCTACGCCTGCCGGACAAGAAAAGGACAAACTCAAGCCCAAATGGGAAGGTCCTTCATCATCGACCAAGTCCCGACCGGCGGAGCATACCGTCTGCGAAACGCATTGGACAACCGACTCGAGCCGAACCCATGGAACACAGCCCGCCTCCGAAGATTCTACGCCTAGCGCCGGACTCAGAGTTCGTCTCCTTCCCCCGTCCACATTTTATACTTCAGTTGCCTTTTATCTCTCTTTTATCCCACTTTTTTTATAAAGCCCTGGAGGGCCGATTTGCGCATTGTTCGCACACACTTGATGTGCTACCCGCACTCATTATACCTGGGGGCTTCTTTAACAGAAGCTTACTTATACGGGCTTCTTGCCCAACACATGTGTCAAACTTCTGCATGTACCTTTTATTCACCATTATATGCATCGATATGACTTAAGTTTTGTCCAAGCTGGGTTGCCTCGCTCCTGTGCTTACCCCTCGTTCCCGATTGTTCGGCTAGGAGGTAAAGGAGCACCTCTGCGATTATTCTTGCCGGTCACCGGATGTGTACCTCAGACTGGGTGAAGCCGAAAGCTAGTGTTCTTAAGGGAATATTCGGTCGGTGACTTGAAAGATGATTTTTACCTATTTATTTATCTGCCCCCAGATGTTTTCCTGCTCTTTTCGCAGTCCGGACATGCACTTTAGGGCATGCCTCCTGTGAAAGGAACCCTTAACGGAACTATTCTCCCCGAAGATGTTTCTTACTAACCATGTAATATAACATAACTAGTTGGGCACTTGTCCGATAAAGCACTAATGACCCCTACGCTTTGGTCTCCATGCATGCCCGGTTTTTCATAACCAAGAAGGTATTCGGACACACTCGGACTCTAGGGTCCCGAGGTCGGGCGAAAAGGTCGGCAAAGACAAACGATCTACAATCCGGCTAGAAGGCATTTTACATGTCATTTTAAATACATCACAAATTGATCGACTGTATTCTCCTTAATCCCGTCTAACAGGCTGTCTAATTTACAGTCCCGTTGGGAATACTTAGAGGCCAACTCTACTTGGCCGTACACTAAGCTCACAGGGATCTCCTTCCCATTGGGCCCCACAGGTCCAACCTCGGCCTTGTGGTTTGGATCCGCCTTCTTGTACCGCGTCTTCACCATGGCCCAGGCCTCCCTGGCACCTAGACGGCAGGACGATATCTTCCATAAACGGAAGCGCTGCCGTACTCCATGAAGCTTCTCCGCAAGCTCTCCAAGGCCCTCGGGTAGGGAGACGGACGGCCATAAGGCCTGGACAACTCCACTCATCGCCTGCCGAACGCGTTCGAGCAGTTGCATCAGCTCGGGAAGTTGGTCACCCGTTGAACCGGGCATTTCCTCCGCAGGGCGACCTGTGAGCACACCTGCAGACATAATTCTGTCAATTGACTTCCTCAGCGAACTCTTATTTTCAAAAGAGTTTGCTCAAGCACTTACTATAGATGCCGCGACGAAGCCGCTGATTCTCCTTCACGGAGCCAGACAGCTCGGCCCGAACACCCTTTAGCTCTTCTCCAAGCTGGGTGTGGGCATCCTAGAGTTTGTTCCTCTCCTACTGCACCTTCATAAGCGCCCTCTCGCCGGCCTTGAGCTGGCGCAGTAGCTGTTGCTTGTCTGGATCAAGTCCGGCAACATTTGCCATATCATTGTCAGACTTATACGCACGCCGCACACCGCTTATCTTTTTGAAATAATGTGTTACCAGGGGGTCTCTGTGTCTCCTCCTGCGGCAGCTAGTGCGGCCTCAAGTTGGGCCTTGCACTCTTGTAGCTCCTGGGACAATTGGGTATTCTTCTCCGTAAGATCCTGCACATTAAATGATCCTTAAATCAGTTATTTTAACTACTTTAAGTCTTGGAGGCTACTGGCATATACAACTATTATAATCCCTTATCCGTATGTCTTTTACATACTGCTCCGTGGCTCTGGTTAAACCATCTTGAGCGGCACGGAGGTGTGCGTCTCCCCCGTTGAAGGCATTCAACGCGTCTGGGGACAAACACGCGTCACGCAGAACTGTTCGGCGACGCCTATGATTCATGGCGCTCTCCACCTCAGACCTGGTGGCGGACAGCCTGTCGGCATCCTCCGTTGGAGGAGTACCCGGCTCGCGCCTTGCGCTCGCCTCCCCCTCCGGACCAGGTGGTGGAGCCTGGCTGGCGAAGGCTTGGTTGGTAACCTCTCCGCACACCGTGAAGCTCTTCCTCCCGAAAAGTCGGGAGCATTAATACACCTCCTAGGAGTCTTTTCCCTAAATAACGGTCGCAAGCTATACCGTTGCGACGAAGTTTCAATTCGCACCGCACCCCTCTTCCACCTGCTGGGCCGGACTGACCCTTGTTGGTCAGCCGCCGCGGGTTCGGCTTCCCACCTTGAAGGCACCTCCTGCGAGACACCATTGTATACGGTGGTCAGAAATGCACAAGGACAAAAATAATGGTGTCAGGACTTCGGTCATAATTACCTGGGAAGCCGGCGATAAGCCGGGGTAGTCAGCCGTAATGGCGACTAGAGCATTGTCCATGCTGAGTTAGTGGAACACCCCGTCGATTAGCTCCACCTTTATGTCCGGATCCTCTTCGGAGGCCGGATCAAGGGATCTTCCCGGATCCTCGAGTTGTGGAGCCGGACTATGTATGCTCCCCACGTCCCGGCGCAGTTCCTGCGTCAAAACCATAAAGTAAGGTACTTCACTTTGAAAGCACGGGTCGGATAAATAAATGTCCGCTTACCTAGCTCCGAGGGTTATTCATGGAGAACCCATTCAATGGGCTCGTCTGGAGGAAGTCCTCCTTCTCCCCTTGTCAGCAGCCGATGTAATCTTTACGGATCTGCGGCCGATCCCGGCCCCTTGCGGCCATGACGGGTGGCATCATTCTCCCCGTTGAAATCCCACATGGGGTGGCCCCTATATTGGAGCGGCCGCACCCCTCGCATATTGCACGTGGCCATGACTCCAATCATGGTCAATCCGGAATGGGCCAGCAACCTTATCCGGCCCAATCAAATAATGAACGCTCCTGTCTTCCTCCTGTTGAGGGCTCCGCGGGCGCCAACTTAGGCGTTTCTTTAGAGGAGCCTTGCTGAACTCCGGGAGGCCAATCCGAACTGGGTCCGATAGTGGAGCATCTTCTACATAAAACCATTCTGAGGGCCAGTCTTCGGACGCCTTCTTTGGGGTTCCGGATAGATATCCGGTCCCAGCGATGCACCATATTTCGGCTCCGCCCACTTGATATATTGACCCCTTGTAAGAACGGGGTACGAGGAACAATAGTCTCTTCCACAGCGCAAAATGGGGATCGATGCCCAGGAATAGCTCGCAAAGAGCCACGAAACCCGCGATGTGCAGAATAGAGGTGGGCGTGAGGTGATGAAGCTGGAGTCTGTAGAACTCCAGAAGCCCCCAGAGAAACGGATGTATGGGAAACCCAAGCCCCCTTATTAGATAAGGGACGAAGCACACCCGCTCTCCTTTGGAGGGACTATGGCTGGCCTCCGCTTGCTTTCCACCTTTGTAGGTGGCGAGGCCGGCTCGAACCGGGACCATAAAGGCCGGAGGAAGGTATCCCTCCGCTTGGAGCGTCACCAGCTCTTTGTGCGGAACTGAACATCTCCTCCAATCTCCTGGCTGAGGGCTGGGGCGCGAGAGGAGGAGCTGCGTCGACGGTCCACGATGGAATGGATTTTTGGTCAGAAACGCTCCGATGAGTACTCGCGGAAGGAAGATGGTGTGATTTGGATCTGGATTCTTGCCTCTCTTATAGACAGATTATTTGCGCAGCTAGGTGGAAAACATAAAAACACCCTGGCCTTTCGCATTCATGCGACACGTGGAAGAGGGCCATTATTGGGCATGGAAGCCAAGGAGCGCAACATTTGTAAAGGAAGCCGGACACTATCCGGCAAACACATGGAATTTGGAGGAGAACCCGCCTTGCAACGCCGAAGACAATATACGCGCTGGACTCGTCGTCATTGAAGCCTGGTTCGGGGGCTACTGAGGGAGTCCTGGACTAGGGGGTGTCCGGATAGCCGGACTATCATCGTCGGCCGGACTCCAAGACTGAAGATACAAGATTGAAGACTTTATCCCGTGACCGGATGGGACTTTCCTTGGCGTGGAAGGCAAGCTTGGCAATACGGATATGTAGATCTCCTACCATTGTAACCGACTCTGTGTAACCCTAGCCCTCTCCGATGTCTATATAAACCGGAGGGTTTTAGTCCGTAGGATGAACAACCATTACAACAATCATACAATAGGCTAGCTTCTAGGGTTTAGCCTCCTTGATCTCGTGGTAGATCCACTCTTGTACTACCCATATCATCAATATCAATCAAGCAGGAGTAGGGTTTTACCTCCATCGAGAGGGCCCGAACCTGGGTAAAAACATCGTGTCCCTTGTCTCCTGTTACCATCCGCCTAGCACAGTTCGGGACCCCCTACCCGAGATCCGCCGGTTTTGACACCGACACAAAGGAATCCAGATTTCCCAAGAGGACCAAGCACATCAAGAGATGCTTCAATTCCATCCGGCACCAAGTCCAGGTGGGAGACATAGAGATTTGCAAGATACATACGGATCTGAATGTTCTAGACCCGTTGACTAGGCCTCTTCCACGAGCAAAACATGATCAGCACCAAGACTCCATGGGTGTTAGAATCATTACTGTGTATCTAGATTATTGACTCTAGTGCAAGTGGGAGACTGAAGGAAATATGCCCTAGAGGCAATAATAAAGTTATTATTTATTTCCTCATATCATGATAAATGTTTATTATTCATGCTAGAATTGTATTAATCGGAAACATGATACATGTGTGAATACATAGACAAACATAAACGTCACTAGTATGCCTCTACTTGCCTAGCTCATTAATCAAAGATGGTTATGTTTCCTAACCATAGACATGTGTTGTCATTTGATTAACGGGATCACATCATTAGGAGAATGATGTGATTGACATGACCCATTCCGTTAGCCTAGCACTTGATTGTTTAGTATGTTGCTATTGCTTTCTTCATGACTTATACATGTTCCTGTAACTATGAGATTATGCAACTCCCGTTTACCGGAGGAACACTTTGTGTGCTACCAAACATCACAACGAATCGGGTGATTATAAAGGAGCTCTACAGTGTCTCCGAAGGTACATGTTGGGTTGGCGATTTTGAGATTAGGTTTTGTCACTCGATTGTCGGAGAGGTATCTCGGGCCCTCTCGGTAATGCACATCACTATAAGCCTTGCAAGCAATGTAGCTAATGAGTTAGTTACGGAATGATGCATTACATAACGAGTAAAGAGACTTGCCGGTAACGAGATTGAACTAGGTATTGGATACCGACGATCGAATCTCGGGCAAGTAACATACCGATGACAAAGGGAACAATGTATGTTGTTATGCGGTTTGACCGATAAAGATCTTCGTAGAATATGTAGGAGCCAATATGAGCATCCAGGTTCTGCTATTGGTTATTGATCGAGAATAGTTCTAGGTCATGTCTACATAGTTCTCAAACCCGTAGGGTCCGCACGCTTAACGTTACGATGACAGTTTTATTATGAGTTTATAAGTTTTGATGTAGCAAAGATTGTTCGGAGTCCCGGATGTTATCACGGACGTGACGAGGAGTCTCGAAATGGTCGAGACATAAAGATTGATATATTGGAAGCCTATATTTGGATATCGGGATGGTTCCGGGTGAAATCGGGATTTTACCGGAACACCGGGGGGTTACTGGAACCCTCCCGGGGGTTAATGGGCCTTAGTGGGCCATGAGGGAGAATAGGAGGGCCGGCCAGGGCCGGCTAGGGCAGGCCGTGCGCCCTCTCCCCCCTAGTCCGGATAGGACAAGGAGGGGGTGGGCGGCGCCCCCCTTTCCTTCTCCACCAAGGCAAGAGGGGGGGGTCCTACTCCCGGTGGGAGTAGGACTCCTCCAGGTGCACCCCTAGGGGGCCAGCCGCACCTCCCCCTCCGTCCTTTATATACGGGGGCAAGGGGCACCCTAGGACACACAAGTTGATCTTCGTGATCGTTCCTTAGCCGTGTGCGGTGCCCCCCTCCACCATATTCCACCTCGGTCATATCGCTGCGGTGCTTAGGCGAAGCCCTGCGTCGGTAGAACAACATCATCGTCACCACGCAGTCGTGCTGACAGAACTCATCCCCGACACTTTGCTGGATCAGAGTCCGGGGATCGTCATCGAGCTGAACGTGTATTGAACTCGGAGGTGCCATACGTTCGGTACTTGGACCGGTCGGATCATGAAGACGTACGACTACATCAACCGCGTTGTCATAACGCTTCCGCTTATGGTCTACGAGGGTACGTGGACAACATTCTCCCCTCTCGTTGCTATGCATCACCATGATCTTGCGTGTGCGTAGGAATTTTTTTGAAATTACTACGTTCCCCAACAAGTAGGCCTTTGTCCCCCAAACCCCATGTCCAAGTCAATAATAGCCCCACCAAGGTTTGTCTAAAAAAATCGGAGTAATTAAGGCGTCGTTTAGTCCCTTTAGTATAAATACTATATCATTAATAATGGCCCCACCTTTTGTCTCACAAAGTATGTTGGGGCACCTGCTACTACAATCGGGTACAAGTTTACAATCCGCTTCTCTTCTCTCTCCTATTCTCTCTCCTTCAACTAAGCACAAATACTATATTTAAATCCATATAGTCTGCTTATGTCATCTAATTATTGTACTTGCTCTAAATTTACTCTCCACTGTATAGTCTGAAATGCCAGGCGTGCAGCGGGCGGTGCCCTCAGTCGGTGCGCCGCATCAACGGCGGAAGTAGTGAGAGGTCGCGTCGCCCTGACTTGCCATCAATGTGGAGCGGGGGCACCGTGGCGCCAAGGCGGAAGCGCCATGGAGAAGGGGAGGGTTTTTGTTGGGCCAGGAAGGTGAGAAGCCAACTTGGGATCGGTCTGGACGGGGAAATATCATGTGCTCCCATACTCTACATACTAGTAAGGTACACGTGCATTGCACGCATGAGATTCTTGTGGTTTGTGCATTATGCTTCTACATGTGGAGTCTTCTAGATTCTACATGTGGCAAAATCTAGTGGAATGTAGATCATGTCCAACGGCCAGTAGTGCTCGGATTTGCCATCTTTGTACCGTCGGATTGGCTTCATCCAACGACCAACTTTCAAGTTATTCACACACTATATAGGGGTATAGATGACACTAGTCTATGTTACTACTCCCTCATTTCCGGTTTATAGAGATGTTTAGAGTAGCACTTAGCACCCCCTTGACCGTGGACCTTTACGGTGTATGTCACCTTGTGTCTCATAATTTTCCTCGTCGCCATCTGAGTCCTAGAAGATCTCACACACATCATCATTAGGCATGCTGCCGCCTTGATAGACAACGTGCGCAGAAGGAGTAGAGGCGACTGGGGACACACCACGTTGTGGGCACTCCGTACGTGCTCATGTGCATGCAGCGTGCGTGTTTTTCCATCGATGCTAGCTCTAAGGCCGAGTCTGCGGTCGTCTTTGTCTCCGACTAGTCGTTGAGCAACGACGGCAAACAGGTGCTGCAAGAGATGCGTAGGCGCCGTTGTGTGCGAGCTTTGCCGTAGCACGACGAACCGAGCGTCGCCGCAGATGGCGCATGCCTCCATGCAGCTGAGTGTGTGCGCATGCATGTGTTATTCACATGCATTCTGCGGCTGAGTATGTGTGCATGCACGTGTTGTGTACGTGCGTTGTGTGCTCCATGATTTGCGCGTATGTGCATGAGTTGGATCTGATGGAGTTAGTGCGTTGGCATGTGTACATGCGTGGCTGCATGCGTCCTGTACATGCATGGCTTGTTGCGTGGTTATCAATATAAACATAAAACATCTACAACTTAGCATCCTGATGTATCGTTTCTAGTGGTTAGCAAAGAGTTAATGTTCTTTTATTTGTTTATAGGTGGGCAGGCGGCAAAAAACAGGGGAAAACCCGCAAGGTTCCTTGCAGAAGCTCCACCGCGAGGTTCCTTGCTGCTTCTCGGTCATCGGGAAACTATGTTCTTCAACTCTTTTCTTTTACCTGAGATTTGTTCATCCTTTTCCCAACACGCGAGACATCTAGCATCAAGGTGCATGTGTCATGCAAGAAAATGGAGATAATTAGATAAGCAGTGCATAAGTGAGTCATACACTTCAATGGTACCTACCTACTATGCAATATTTTTTCTCCTTGATGGCACGTGAATAGTGCACATACTCAACGACAGAGCACGGGATGGTAGCCATGACATGGTCAGCCCTTTTTTGGAGAGAGTACGCACTAAATAACTTTGATGTGTCCCGTCAACTCGCAGAACAACGAGAAGCTTGATTACACCTTCTCCCTCGCCAACGCATGCGCGGTGGCTCACAGCACGAGGAGAAACTTTTGCTTACAAGTGGTGGACGTGCAGTAGTTCATTTGGTGTCAGATTGCCAGAAGTACTACTGTAGAACCATCAACTTCTGGAAGAGGCGAAGAGCCAAGCGCAAGGTCACCTACTAACCTTAGGCTAGGCGTAGTAGGAGTAACATAAGTAGGGGTACCTCCTTTTTTTATTCCAGAAACAACCACACGCGAATATCGAGGTGCTGGTTACGTAGAACAAATTTCCTGGAGTCCTTGCTCAGCCCTCCTCTATCTCTCTTCTCAGCCAACCAGCAGACGCGCGGACCCCAACATCTGTTTGCTCATATGCGGTCCCACATGTCAGTGAAAATGCAAGAGGACCCACTGAACTTGCACATCTTTCACCTCGACGTGCTGGTGATGAAAAACAAATCCAATAAAGAACTTCGGTGGCCACTTTTGGAGTTACTCAAGAGTAGTAAGATTCTATTTATAGTTTAACCCAAGATGCACATCACGTGGATTCAACTACCACTCTATTTTCTTGTATGACACGACCTAGATGCTGGATGTCCCACGTGTCGGCAAAAGGAGGAAGAACCTGACCAAATCTTTGGTTGTGCTCTCGGATTAGACTAGTTGTGCTAACTTAAAATTTTATTGTGTAGAATGGGTGCAAGTTTTGGTATTGGGAAGAAGAGTACATCGATATATAGATAGAGCGCAATTTAGTAGATGTTCTAGCACTTTTAGCTATCATAGAGGCTATAGATGAGACTAGTGCACTTGTTGATAGAATAGAGGCTAGACATGAGACTAGATGCGAGGAAGCAACGTCTACTTCTTTACACTCGAAGAAGAAGAAGCACGCAAGATCGAGCCTCCGCAGATCAACAATGAATGCATCGAGAAGGCACTAATCCAACTTATAGGAGCAGTTATAGAAGTTGGATATCTTCTAAAATGTATTATTGTGGTTCTTGTTTTCTTTGGTCTTGTTTTTCTAGTCAAAACTTTGGTGATGTATTTCCATGTACCAAAAAATCAATGATGAAAAAAAGATATGTGTTTGCAAAGAAAAATGTACGTGGCCGGGATGCGGCCGCGCGTTCGGCCCACGGCCGCCGCATCCGAGAAATAGCCCAGACACGACCCCATTGCCCTACCCAAACAGACAGAATCCAGGCAAAACGGAGGTCCGTTTGGGGTCATGCATTGGCGTTGGCCTTACAAGTGGGACCGCAGTTGAGGAAACCGACTATCGGCAAACCCCCACCTTGCCCGTCGCGCGATGGCTGAGTTAGAGAAACGACGAGGTTGAAGAGATTTCTCTAGCATGGACTCCAAGAAATATGGTGTCAGATGGAAGTCGTGTTGGTGGCGTGTGTCGTACTCCTCGACGTGAGTGCTTGTTCTGGCCCATGCCACCCTACTACTCCTACTACTTATATAGTAGTAGTATCGAGGATTCAAGGTGCTGGTTACGTACAGCGAACACATTAACATATGACTACAGTAAAAACACCCGCCCGACGCGCGAAGCATGTGAAGCTAGTACAAATAGTGTACTACTATTGTTCATTGGCCTCATCCGATAACCTGTTGCGATGCACATACAATTATGTATTCGGAAAAAATTTTTTTGCCGCGTCGCAGCACTCACTCAGAGAAGCGACTCGAAAGCCATTCATAAATTTAGTAAGTTTATCACAGGCATATCATTTTATTACATACAACAGGTCATCAACCCACATCGACAATGAGGATACACTATAAATACTAAAGTTTTCATCACACAACAAATAACAAGCAATGAAATGAACTTCAACTCAACCAATCCTCGGCGTTGGAAACACTTGCTTTGAACCACAAGTGCCATGAGTGGTGGAAACAAACACAAGACCCTCGTATTGAATTGCATCACAGTACACATCCGTGTACAGAAACTGAGTTTTGAGCAATATCCATCCAGTCGAACCACGAAGGACGGCAACAAGCTTGTCGAAGATAGCAACAACTACATAGTTCTTGTAATTCCAAGAGCGGTTGGGAACTCGAAAAATTGCTATCTTCCGTAGAAGACAGTCACCATGATCGTATTTGAACGTGCGTAGAATACTGGTGTGCTCAACCTCTGGGCAGTCTGCTGAGATTTTTGGAAGTGGAACCCGGTGACGAGTGTACACATTCACAAGTTTCCACTCGCAATTGTACCCAATATAAACAACCCAATCTCCATTTACGCCTGCCCAAGCCTTGCCCTCAAGCGATGGCATCTTAACATCGTACGTATCATTATCAAGCGGCATCAACTTGCACAAGGCGAGGCCTCTATCGTCCCCGCACCAGTCATCAAGGTCACGGCGAAGAAGATAGGGGAGATCAAACTGCTCCTGGACCCTTAGGTTCCTTGTAATGATGTTATTAGTTGAGTCGAGAATTGTCTTGAATGAACTTGCCATGCTAGCTGAGGTGATGATGTCGCACCGATCAATGAGTTCCTCCACCACGTCATCTTTCAGATCGGGGCAAGAATAACCGGGTTGTTTCCGGCCTGTTCCCTCCATGGAGAAGACGATCGAACAATGGCAGAAGGAAGGGTGAAGGCAAATGGAGGAGGGAGGAAGAGCGTGCAACAGCAGTTCCAATTCAAGAGGGAAAGGCGGAGAGTCGGTGGACGGTTGCCAGTTTGCCACGGTACACAAAGAGGCGCCCCGGCCTACACGTTCGTTCGAAAATACTAGTAGAAAAGGACTCGCCGTCGTCTCACTGACATGTTGGAACGGGACCACATGTCAACGAAACATGGTGTGTAATCTCTCATGCAAAATGCGATCTGGCCGCGTTGGCCCGAGGTGCCGCATTAGTTATCGACCTTTATTTTTTTTAACATAGAATCTGAATGGATAGCTCCTGTGGTCATCACACATGAGCGGATATACAGGTGGGCTAGGTGGGCAGGCGGTTGAGCAGGCGGCAACAATCTGAGTGCTAAAAGAGTTGATCCAATGCTTGGTTTTGTTTGGATTTTCCAACTATGACCATTGGATAGAGTGAATCAATGGCTTACTTCAAAGTTATTCTCATACTATAGAATTTTTGATTCAGTTGATGTGCTGCTACCGTCCAATATTCGCGTGTGGTTGTTTCTATAGTAAAAAAAGGAGGTACTAGTACTTACTGTGGGAAAGGTGAAGTGATGGTTGATTTGCCCAAGCAACTTATTACTGTGCGAATATGGGAGTACCAGCGGATTCAAGGAACAGAGAAATGATGGTTGCTTCGTCCGAGCAACTTACTGTGGTGAAGGTGGGGCCCTGTGATTTGACTGCTCACTAGTCATTACTATCATGCGCAACAACCGGGTGAATCTTTCCTGTAGTTGTGTTGTGCACTCAATATTGCTGCATGGCAGTGGAGCGGATGAAGGATGTCCAACATGTCGGTGAACGGTTAAATTGTTTCGCATTGCTATCAATCCTTCAGGATTTGTTTATATGTACGCATAATTTTAATGAAATTGTACTGTGATGCTATGAAGGTTTCAACTTTGGTTCCCGCAGGAAAAAAAAGTTTCAACTTAGGATTCATGTGTCTTGCCTCAAGATTATCTCGTTACAACATTCCATCAAATACAAATGAAACTACCATGGCTAATGCATCTCAATGGTTCGCAGATCAGTGCCAATATTCACATCCCAACTGAAGACAAAGTTGTGAGAAGGTGTACAAATAGAGAAAAATATATAATTGATCGATGTTGTTCGTAGGCATGGCTACATTTCCTTGGCACAATGTTCATTGCTTGGCAGCTAGTTTCACCCAGCTCTGTAGCCAAAAAAGAGGTGTATGAAGGACACCACCATCCGATCATTTTGTGCAGCTCCACTAAAATCGAGCAGACCATCCCTGTTTGCAAAGATATCCAGTCAATGTGATTACAATCATAGTGGAACTAGATGATGAAACATAACACACACAAATAGAAACCGATCACCTCTACGATCTCTCTTTAGGACTAACTTCTTGTTGGAGAAGATTAGGCACGGAGTTGGATGAGGAGGATAGCAAAACCAATCTCCCTTTCTGCAGTCCCACAGAAATGTAAAGGCGTTTCCCGTGTGACATTTTGGCGGAACTGCACAAAACACTCTTAAGAAAAAAGTGATTTGTGCAGTTCAACAAAAGGTTGCAATAGCAACGAGGTGAAAATGGATAGCCCTATTTGCAAAAGGAGGTAGAAAGGAAACAATTACTGCCCAATAACACGAGTTGAAGACACATACGCTGACAAAAAAGAAGCATATTCCATGTAATAAGGGAAAGATAGCACATGGTGGTTTATCAAAAATGATTTGAGGACGAGATTGCAAGATGGAAAGTACGCCGGTCGAGATACGATTTAAGCAAACAACTAAAGAAGATCCACATGCAGCGACGTGGGAAGATGGGCAGTGGAGCAAGACCGGAGGAAGCTGTACCTGAGGGTCATCGGGATGTTACTAGGAGGGCGCCAGCGGCCGGGATTTTCCCATACTGTGGCAGCGAGCAAGTGGTGAAGGCCCTACCGCGCTGGAGCTTGGTCAGAGAGAACGGCGGGTACCGCAGATTGGGATGTGCTGCCACAACGCCATCGAACGGAGATACGATGCACATCCTTCCTTTCCGCTGGCGGACGGGATGCGGCCGGATCACTGACCAACGCTGAGAGATAGAGGCCACTGCCACCTTGTGTGAGATGGTGTGACGAGAGACAAACCCATTTTTCCATTTTCCCCACGGCAATCGTTTTATATTCTGTACGTGCCATTGAGGAATATATAACTTTATGTAATACTAACGCGTCAAGTCGAACTTTGTTCCATCTAGGCGTGGTACCCGACCCTCCTTAGAGTAAACAACCGCTACATGCGTCAAAATATCACGTGGGCTGCCTTTTCGTACAGAAACGAACTCCACCGTGTACCCGCACGGGTGTGGCCGGGAACGAGACGTGAGTACGTGCGTCCTGCGTGCACCTCTTCTTTAGGTGCAGGTACGTACGTGGGTGGGTGTGAGAGAGATGGTTTATGCGAAACAGAGGCAATGTGTTGATGATATCTCAAACAAAAAATGTAACATATGCGATGTGTGTGAAATGGAGTCATGGACATGAGATATCAATAGAATTGAAAACAGGGATGAAGTGTGTGGCTGTGCGATCGATAAAGAGTGCCATCGAATTTGTGTTTGCCCACGTCAAAGATACAGGGCGGCTGGCCTACTGGAATTTGAGAGGGCAGAGGTGCAGATTTTATCCGTGGCATGGATACCTACCTACTACGTTCGACTATCGGTGTGTGTGGGGGGGGGGGGTAGAGACCGATCGACTAGTATATGTGTGGGGAAGGAGAGAGACCTAGCTATGTATTGAGGGAGATTGATCGGCATCCATGGATATGTGTAGCGGAGGAATAAGGTTGGGAGAAAGACAATGGTAGAGCGTTGGAGGGTTGGTGGTGGAGTGGTGAAGGAAATATGCCCTAGAGGCAATAATAAAGTTATTATTTATTTCCTTATATCATGATAAATGTTTATTATTCATGCCAGAATTGTATTAACCGGAAACATAATACATGTGTGAATACATAGACAAACTTAATATCACTAGTATGCCTCTACTTGACTAGCTCATTAATCAAAGATGGTTATGTTTCCTAACCATAGACATGAGTTGTCATTTGATTAACGGGATCACATCATTAGTAGAATGATGTGATTGAGATGACCCATTCCGTTAGCTTAGTACTTGATCGTTTAGTATGTTGCTATTGCTTTCTTCATGACTTATACACGCTCCTACAACTATGAGATTATGCAACTCCGCTTACGGAGGAACACTTTGTGTGCTACCAAATGTCACAACGAAACTGGGTGATTATAAAGGAGCTCTACAGGTGTCTCCAAAGGTACATGTTGAGTTGGCGTATTTCGAGATTAGGTTTTGTCACTCCGATTGTCGGAGAGGTATCTCTGGCCCCTCTCGGTAATGCACATCACAATAAGCCTTGCAAGCAATGTAACTAATGAGTTAGTTACGGAATGATGCATTACATAACGAGTAAAGAGACTTGCCGGTAATGAGATTGAACTAGGTATTGAGATACCGACGATCGAATCTCGGGAAAGTAACATACCGATGACAAAGGGAACAATGTATGTTGTTATGCGGTTTGACCGATAAAGATCTTCGTAGAATATGTAGGAGCCAATATGAGCATCCAGGTTCCATTATTGGTTATTGACCGGAAACGTGTCTCGGTCATGTCTACATAGTTCTCGAACCCGTAGGGTCCGCATGCTTAAGGTTTCGATGACAATTATATTATGAGTTTATGAGTTTTGATGTACCGAAGGTTGTTCGGAATCCCGGATGTGATTACAGACATGACGAGGAGTCTCAAAATGGTCGAGACATGAAGATTGATATATTGGAAGCCTATATTTGGATATCGGAAGTGTTCCGGGTGAAATCGGGATTTTACCAGAGTACCGGGAGGTTACCGGAACCCCCCGGGGGATTAATGGGCCATAGTGGGCCTTAGGACAGAAGAGGAGAGGAAGCCAGGGCAGAGCCGTGCGCCCCTCCCCCCTAGTCGGAACAGGACAAGGAGAGGGGGGCGGCGCCCCCCTTTCCTTCCTCTCTCTCCCTCCTCTTTCCCCCCTTCTCCAAGTCCAGCAAGGAAGGAGGGAGTCCTACTCCCGGTGGGAGTAGGACTCCCCTTGGCGCGCCTCCTCCCTGGCCGGCCGCCCCCTCCCCCTTGCTCCTTTATATACGGGGGGCAAGGGGCACCACTAGACACAACAATTGATCTCTTGATCTCTTAGCCGTGTGCGGTGCCTCCCTCCACCATAGTCCTCCTCGATAATATTGTAGCGGTGCTTAGGCGAATCCCTGCGACGGTAGAACATCAAGATCGTGACCACGCCGTCGTGCTGACGGAACTCTCCCTCAACACTCGGCTGGATCGGAGTTCGAGGGACGTCATCGAGCTGAACGAGTGCTAGAACTCAGAGGTGTCGTAGTTTCGGTGCTTGATCGGTCGGGCCTTGAAGACGTACGACTACATCAACCGTGTTGTTCTAACGCTTCCTCTTTCGGTCTACGAGGGTATGTGGACAACACTCTCCCCTCTCGTTGCTATGCATCACCATGATCTTGCGTGTGTGTAGGATTTTTTTGAAATTACTACGTTCCCCAACAAGTGGCGTCTCACAAATGGTGGGAGAGGCCTGCTAGACAAACGGAGGGTACGAGTGCAATATCAATAAGAGAGGGCGAGGGATGTCTGTCTGTCTATGCACGTGCGTGTGAGAGACGGGTCGGGAGGTATGCAAGGATGATGAGGGGAGACGATATGGTTGTGGTAAGAATACGTAACTACATAGGAAGATCAACCGTCGTGTGTCCGAGAAAGGGAGATACATAACTAGCGAGGTAAGTGTATTTGTGCGTGGGGAAAACAAATTATAGTCGACCTGGCTATATGTAGGGAGATCAATATGTATACACGTCTGCATGTGTTAGAAGCAAATAAGGTCCGGAGAGACAGACAAAGGGAGAGGGGTGCGGCTAGGAGGTGGTGCGAGAGGCCTACCATGTCGAGGGGGAGGAGTGTGCGAGTATGAGATCAATGAAAAGAGGGGCGGGAGTGTGCACCTGCGTGGAACCATATTGGACATAGGTGGGCATGGACGGTGAGAAGAGAAGAGGGGAAGTATATATGTGTTTGTGGTAGGCACACTTGGCTAGAGAGGTATATCGACCGGTGTGTGCCGAAAAGAAGGAGCCGGGGGCCTACACACACCGCGAGTGGACGACCTAAAGAGGAATAACGACTATGCACGATGGAGGGGACGCTAAGGCTGGGTGAGAGGGGGGCGGGCGTGTGCATGCACGATAGAAAGTTAGCGCTAGCTAGCTACAAATAGAAGAGGACCGTGAAGGTGTAAAAGACGAACAAAGATCATAATTCATTATAAAAAAGTGGATACGGATACTTGAAGTAGATATCATAATGTAGAACGTTGATTATAATTTGTGCTAATGTGTGGCTTTTGCAGCTCAGGTCTAAATACTTGTCATAATGTAGGGGGCGGGGCACTATACTTTGTGTGATAAACACGGTGTACGTATGGAACATGGTTTAGATTATGAATATATAGTTAGTACATCAAATGCACTACTATTGGAATCAACATCAAGTGTATTCATAAAATAGAATTCGAGTTCATGTAGTACACATAGTTCATATCTACCTCTATAGTAATCATGTGGTGTGTTATTAAGGTAATACACGAATGATGGTTGAAGTTGGCAACAATCATGATTGTAGATTCTTATTGAAATAGAGAAACAAATTCAAATTCAGTTCGAATTGCAGCGGTAGTATAGACATTTGGAATACACTAAATGTTGGTATGAGTAGGTTACATGCATTATACAGCAAGCGGAAAAAATTAATTGGACATAACATGGTTCATACTCCCTCCTTCCATCTATATAGGGCGTAACGAGTTTTTTAAGACCGCCTTTGACTGCTGACAAAATTAATAGTACATGACATGCACGATGTGAAAATTATATCATTGAAAGAATCTTTCACAGACGAATTTAACGGTGTGCTTTGTGTAAGTTGCATGTCATGTATTATTGCACTAATATTTGGTCAAAGTTAGCATCAAAAACGCATTAGGACCTATATAGATGGAAGGAGGGAGTAGCTTTGAATAGCATTTGTATAGCAAAACGGGGCAAGACTCTCTCTTTGTGTGGTGTAAATAGTTTTATTTTTTCGTTTTCTTTTTGGTTGAGGGAAGTGCGAATTGATTTGGTACATACAAGTCCAATATTACTACACGTTAGGCTTGTCCCTAAAATTCAACCCGCGCCTTGTTATATCCCGAAAATTCTGATATCGTGCTCCCAAAACTGGCGCCTTCACAACTTGCGCCTTGCTATCCCAAAATCACTACGCGCGCGAAAACTCCCTCCAGCTGCCAAATCCCGACACATGAAATCCCCCTTCTAACCCTGAGCCGAAAGGGCCGCTAGTTCAAGTCGGTGGGGGGTACTTTTGTAACACACCCTACATTTTGGACAAGCGCGTCCCTAAGTCATGGTTCACCCCTCCCATCGCCCCCTTTTCGCCATTCGAAATCCTAGGCCGCCATAACCTCTCCGCTCCAGCCGTGAAACCCCACCCTCCTCCATCCGCCACCTCACCGCTGCCAGCTGGAGCCTCTTCCCCGATGACGTCCTCCACCGCAACAGCTCGACGTCCCTTGTCCACCTCCCAGGATGAGGATCCGTCGTCCATCATCGTCCCGCTGGTTCAGCCGCCCCGTCCTCCACCTCCAAGGAGCTTCTCCGACGATCGCCTCATCTATCATGGCTGCTCCATCCACACAGTGCCGCCTTAACCTCCTCCACCGGAACCACATCATCCTCACCGACTCCTCGAACGAAGCCGGGGCCTACTCGGCGCCACCAAGGAGGTTGTACACTCATTGCATCGCACCTTCTCCTTAAATCGACCTCCCGGTGCCGACGGTGCTCCATCCCGCACCCCCATGAAGAGGCTACCTTGAAGCCGGCTCCGCGGGTGACATCTCCACAACGGCTCTCCCCTAGTGCGAGGCCCCTTCGGCGTGGTGTCCATACCAGCCGGGTCTGCTGCTACTCCGGCTCTAGCTCGCTCGCTCGCGCTGTTGTTGCTGCTCCGGCTCTCGCTCGATCGCTCAATCACCCAGCTGCTGCTGCTCCGGCTCTCGCTCGCTCGCTCGCGCGCTTCGCTTCTCCTCCGCCAGTCTTCTGCTCTGCTCGATTTAGCTATACTTCAATCGATCAATCGACTTTTGGGTCATCGATTTTAGGGGTGGGGGTTCGCGAGTTAAGGAAGAACCACCCAGCTGGGACGGGGTCACTGAGAGGTACCCCACTATCTATCTTAGGGTTCAGGGTGGGGGCGGGGGCCTAGAGGGTTGGCCAGGGCGGTGGGGCGGTGGGGCGGCGGCGGACCGGCGATGGGGAGTTTTTTCCGGGCGGCGAGGCGGCGCTGGGGCCGGCGGTTTGGCCGGTGGTGGCTGGCGGCTCAGGGGGTGCAGATTGAATATGAACTGCAGGCCCTCCCTAAACTACATGTCAAGTGCCTCTCTGCTACCATTGCATTCAATTTCGACAGTAACATTCAGATTCCATAGTAAATTTCAGTTTCGACAGTTAAGTTCAGAGTCAACAGTTTTTACCTCATCTGTTATAGTCAGGTGGTTTTTGGTGATGTAAATTTTACATATGTTTTATATCATCTATTGGAGATGCTATTAGAATCCCACTTGAGATTGACGATGTCTGTCTTGTGCTGCTTCAGCCTTGACGTCTTACGGCTCACTAGAGCTGCTCCAACGACAGAACAATCCATCACAACAATAGCAGTGCCTTGGACGCCATCTACAGATTCCTCAGATCTTCCTCCACACCTCCGACAACCACCTCTGCCTCAACTACTCCAGCGACCAACCCAATGATGATGAGGTCGACACGGCTACGCAAAGAGGTTGTACACTTGTTGCATCACTTATTACTATACATTCATGTCGATCTATTAGGGATATTTTGGTTCAACGGAAAAACATAGCAATAGGGATTTTTCCAATGGCACTCTACTATTCAATTATTCATGCATTTTGTTGAAAGGAATGAAGCAAAACATCCACCTGGACCTACTTTTCAAAATCCTATGCACGAAAATAAGACCAAGTGCATTAGTGGCAGAATAACATTCTAACTGTACACGCTTTCATATGTTTTCACTTTATTTTGGCCATGTTTCTTTGCATTCCTCTGCTCTTCCAATTCCTGTAAACCAAACACCCAAGTTGACAGAAATCATGTGTTTACGAATGATCTGTTTACCATGTGCATTCCTATCCTATTCTGGTGTTTTTCGTATCCCTGCGTTTTTAGAATCATGCAAGCCAAATGAGCCCTTACAGAATTACTTCAGTTACAGGTAGGTGTTAAAGGGAACTTTGTGTGGTTTGTCCTGCTCCTGCCGCGACGTCGTCCACCTCACCTGAGCTACTCCATCGACAAAAGCATCCACCAAACCAGACATCACGACTCTCGACCGCCTTTCGCCTCGGATCTCCTTCCCCGCCGCCGGCACCCACCGCAACGGCATCACCATCATCGACTCAGCAGATGAACATGAGGAGTACATGGGTCCACAAGAGAGGTCGGTGTCAAAACCGGCGGATCTCGGGTAGGGGGTCCCGATCTGTGCGTCCTAGGCTGATGGTAACAGGAAGCAAGGGACACAATGTTTACCCAGGTTCGGGCCCTCTCGATGGAGGTAAAACCCTACTTCATGCTTGATTAATATTGACGATATGAGTAGTACAAGACTAGATCTACCACGAGATCGTAGAGGCTAAACCCTAGGAGCTAGCCTATGATGATTATGATTGTAATTGTGATCGGCCTTCTAAGGACCGACCTCTCCGGTTTATATAGACACCGGAGAGGGCTAGGGTTTACACAAAGTCGGTTACAAGGAACGAAATATAATATCCGGATACCCCCTAATCCAGGACTCCCTCAGTAGCCCCTGAACCTGGCTTCAATGACGATGAGTCCAGCGCGCAGTCTTGTCTTCGGCATTGCAAGGTGGGTTCCATCTTCGAATACTCCAAAGTAATTATTGAACACTTAAGCTATGTCCGGATCCGCAAAATGATCTTCACATACCACCGTAGAGAGAATGATATTTCACAAATGCAATCTGCTGACAACCTCTTTTTTTAGACAACGCGACGTGTCATTACGGTCGGGCAATTATTTGAACCGTTTTCCCACAACCAGCCACAGTGCATATTGCGAGGCAGTTTCCTTGACACGTCCTGTGAAAGCAGAGATCGTGTCCCCTTATCACGGGATTCTCATCAATACGGGTATGGGTAATCCCACCACGCCATCAATCGTGGCGCTTGGGAAGTAAGCGATTCTCAACGGGCAAGTGGGGAGGCGCACCGCTTTCGTCGCCTCTATAAAGGGATAAGAGTTCACCATTTTTACCCACGCCTTCTTCCTCCTTTGCCCACTCTTGCCCCCTCGAGCTCCAGCGCCCAAGCCCAAGTCTTCTCCGCATAGCTAAACATGTCTGGAGCAGGAGGCAAGTGGGTGGCCTCCACCGTGAAAGAGAAGCATATCGCGAATCTTTGGACGGCCGGATACTTGGCTGCAGACATCACGCACCGGCTACCGGACGCCGGGCAGACCATTCCAACTCCAGCACCCCACGAGAGGGAAGTGTTTGTCGCCCACTTCGTCCGTGGACTGGGATTTCCACTTCATCCCTTTGTCCGCGAGCTCATGTTCTACTACGGGCTAGATTTCCATGATCTAGCCCCAAATTTCATCCTCAACATCTCGGCGTTCATCGTCGTATGCGAGGCCTTCCTCTGCATCAGGCCTCACTTTGGCCTGTGGCTGCAAATCTTCTGTGTGAAGCCGAAGATCGTGAGCAGCCAGCAAGCGGAGTGCGAAGGGTCCATGGTGGGCAGGATGCCTAACGTCACCTGGCTTGATGGTTCCTTCACGGAGACCGTGAAAGGGTGGCAGTCGGGATGGTTCTACATCACCGAGCCGCGCGGTGCCAACTGGGCAGCGGCACCCGAGTTCTGATCCGGAACCCCCATGCGGCTCACCTCCTGGGAAAAGAAGGGCCTGGCCTGGGGAGAACCTACAGAGCTGACCGGACTCCAAAACTGCATCAAGAGCATGAAGGACAAGAACATCAAGCTTGTCAACGTGATCTAGGTCATGCTTGTTTGCCGGATCCTTCCGTGCCAAAGACGGGCATTCAATCTGTGGGAGTTCGTCTCGGCCGAGCACCAGACGCTTCGAAAGCTCTATGACATGACGCACAAAGGCGCGTGGAAGGTGTTTGTTCAAGGCCTCCGAAGTACCTCCTCGCACATCCGAGGACCGCGGACTTCATGCCGCGCGGCTCCCCAGTCCGGTGAGTTTTCTGATTACCACCGGATTCGCTTCTTCCCAATATATTCATGGGGGAGCCTTAAGTAATTGTGCATATTTGGTCAGGATTATGTGGAGACAGGAGAGCAGATTGACTGTCCGGCTCTGCTGCCAAAAGGCCCAGCTGATGCTCTCCTGACGGAGATGCTAGTCTCGGCGCCCTACAAGGCACCGAAGAAGAAGGCCGTGAAGAAGGCCCAGGGGACCAGGAAGGGTCTCCGGCGTAAGGTTGTACCGGAAGCCTCGTCTGAAGACGACGAGGCAAACTCCTCCCCCGAAGGGGAGGAAGAAGAAGAAGAAGAGGCCGCCCCGTCCGGAGAGGATGGGGGGCCTGAGAAGGCATACCAGGGGGGCGGGAAAGGCCCCCGGCGCAAGGCCGTCATACCCACGTCGTTCAACGACGACGAGGCAGATTCCTCCCACAGAGGCGAGGGAAAACACGAAGAAGTTCTCCCTCCCCACACTGGGAAGGAGAAGAAGAGGAAAGCCGCCCCGGAGGAGGGGGCTGGGACGTCCAAGAAGGGGAAGGTGTCCCTTCTGGACTACTCCGCCACGGCCGCCCATGATGAGGAGGGGTGGCTGCCCAGGGGGAAGCCCCTAGCGCGATCGTAAGTGTCTGCACTCCATCGTGACCTCGCTTCATAGTCTTTTTATAATGCTGAACATATATGCAGTCTGGACAGGGTTCATCCCGAGGTGTCGTCTTCGATGGGTCTCTGAGCAATTCAGAGATGAACTCACTCCCGACGGCCACCACTCCTTAGCCCGCGGATGACACGGAGGTGTTGTCCCGAAGGCTCCCAGAGCGGGGGGAGGTGACTCTGGAGACGCCCCAAGGTGGAATTCCAGATGTCGGACACACGGGGTTCAAGATCCCCGCGGATCGTGTCGATGAGAGCCGCGGTAGGCCGGGCTCTCAACCGAACACTGTTCCGGAGCCTCCAACGATTCCGGACTCAGGCGGGCAGCCCCACGTTAGGGATGGCGAGCCGTCCATGTCGGGGACTTTCGTCACACCAGAGGCGTCGAATAGTCTGGTGGAAGCGCTTCGAGGCAATTCCATGGATGACGAGCACCGTACTCTTATGAGTGCGGTGATTCAAAAGGTTATGTCCGCCAAAGGCGGACTAACCGAAGCCTGAACAAGCCTCCTGACGGGCTTCGAGGTAAGTAATAAAAAATGTGTGAAATTACCACCCGATAGGTAGTAGCCCCTGATACTCTGTTTGGTGTTCGGAAAGAAAAGCCAAACGGAGGGTCAATTATAATCCGCAGGAGTCTAATAATAAGTTTGTATGTGAATAAGCAGGTTGTGCTGCTTGCCGCCGCTGTCCGCACAGCCGAGGTCGCCGGACTAAAGCGGGACCTAGAGCAGGCGCAGGGGGAGCTCGACCTCACGAAGAGGCAGCTCGAAGAGAACAAAGGTGAGTGATTCCCCGCTCTCATGTAATGAAGGATAGATAAAATTGGGTATTCTAACGACGAAGCATCGTGACTATGTAACAGGGGCCACCGCCGAAGTGAAATCCCTGAAGAAAGCGTTGTCCGAGGCTGAAGGCAAGGCGGCCTTGGAATGCAAGGAGCGCGAGAAGCAAGATGCTAGCATAGGCGAGGTATAGCAAGAGCTCCAGGACCTCGGTAAAAGGTTCGAGTCCTTGGAGCATGATATTAAGATGAAAGAGTCCGAGCTTGCGAAGGCCCTTGTGAGTATGAAAGACGCCAAGGCCGAAGCCGAGAAGGCACAACAAGAAATCCAGGCGGCCAAGAAGATAGCGGTTGGTAAGACATTCTTTATGCAAAGCAAACATGTGGAGGAGGCATTTCTTTTACTTACCCAAATTCGGAGCTCTCCAGCGGCATTCACAGATCTGCCATGCAACGTCTTAGACGCCGCGGAGTTCTACCATGCCGAGGAGGGGAGCTCCACGGAGAAGCTGTTCTGGTCCCAGTATGCTGGGGCCGAACACCCAATGCCTCTGAGTGCCCAACTGAAGCAGTTGGTCGAACTCCACAGGGTGGCCGAAGTGGCTATGAAAGATTTCATAGTCCGGATGTGGCCTGGTGAGCCCCTGCCCACTAGCTACTTCGGCCTGATCAAGCGGATGTGAATGCCTGTCCGCGGCTTGAAGTTATCAAGAGATCTGTTTGCATTGAGGGTGCCCGCCGGGCCATTGCCCGTGTGAAGGACAGGCCGCCGGAGGGCAAGGCGCATCGCTATCCCGAGAAGTATTACGATGGCGTTATGAAGGACGCTCGTCTCGTGGCCGATGAATGTACCAAGGACAAGATCTTTGAATAAATGTACCTCCTTCACTGTTGTAATATAAAGATGAAGTTATTTGTGCTATGTAGCACTGTTTGATTTAAAATATTACCTTTTGTGCGGCTGTTTATAGAATTCTGAAAGTAGGCCAGTCGTCGGCTTCCGCCCCCACGTAACTAGTACCGGGGTGTTCCTGGAAAAACCCAGATACTCTTTATCCAAATTTTTGGTCCCTTAAGGAGGTATCCCGCGTAGCGAACAAGGCAATTGGACTATGTGGCTTTATAACTTTCACTTAGCCATAGAAGTCTACAATTTTAAATTTCGCCGAAGCCCCTAGAATTCGGAAGGCCGAATTGGGGCGCTATACACGCCTAAATCGGACGAAGCCGATTCCTCGCCTAAAGAAGAAAAACTCTTTAAGGATTTTAAGACCTCTCGAACAGCGACCAGCTTTCGCCGCATCATGTCGGTCAGTTTTCGGCTTTCTCCACTGAGGTGCTCGTCTGGAAGAACCGGGACACAATCGCAGTAGTTCTCCCTGTGCTACCTTAGCGTAAGGTACCAAAACAAGGGAGCCGGGCAAACCCAACTATTGACCCAAGACGTGATTTGGAGCTGATGCATATAGTGCTATAAGTTCGGGGTGCCGCACTGTTGAAAGTGTTCGGACTTGTTTTGCCATATTATGAGGCGCCATAAGAAGCCCCTGGCAAACTGATCGTACCAAGGTGTACAGATGCGATATTAAATAAACATTTGCAAGGAATATGCGCAAATAGGAATAATAAGCTGACGCTATATATTGTTTCCCATTGATGAATAATACGTTTAAGCGTATGTTTACAATGGTGGCATTTAAGCAGAAGTAAATAGGACTATTTAACATGTCCTATCCAAGGGCAGGCTGCATGTAGGTATGTAAAATAGGTATAACGATCATGAACAGATTCCACCTGGGTATTTCCTTTTGTGCGCAAAGCCTGTTGCCTCCTTGGTTTTCTCTCCTATGTAAGTCCGACAATTCGGCTCTTCTGAAGAGGCTGCTCTAAAGCAATGTCCTGAAAAATAAGAAGGATGGGTTATGAAGGTATGTAGCAGTTATATCGCACTGTTGACTGAGTCATTGTTGCGCCTCCGCCTATGCCCATGGTATTTTGAGTGCGTAATTGTGTACGTGTGGCATGAATGCTGCTTTGATGGGGCTTGTGCTGAGGCCGGACTGCTAGTCACGCTCCTGGCGTGCCTGATGATCCTGTTGCAGGGTGCTCCGGACTCGCTTGACGGTGCTCGAAGTTGTCGTCGCCGGATTGGTTTGTCGGAGGAGGCCGCATTGTACTTCCGCCGCGAGGGCTACAGTATGCTCTTCTGTTCGGAGAGAGCGGTCCATGTTTCTGTTGACTGTTATGACCCCGCGTGGTCCTGGCATCTTGAGCTTGAGGTATGCGTAATATGGTACCGCATTGAATCTGGCGAATGCGGTTCGTCCCAGCAGTGCGTGGTTACCACTACGGAAGGGGACGATATCGAAGATTAACTCTTCGCTTCGGAAGTTATCCGGAGATCCGAAGACCACTTCCAATGTTATAGAGCCCGTACAACGGGCCTCTACTCGTGAATTACACCTTTAAAGGTGGTTTTGTGGGCTTGATCCTTGAAGGGTCGATGCCCATTTTGCGACCGTGTCCCGATAAAGCAGGTTCAAAGCTGCCGCTGTCCATAAGGACTCACGTGAGGTGGAATCCGTCGATGATTGGGTCTAGGACCAATGAGGCTGAGCCGCCGTGAAGGATGCTGGTAGGGTGATCCCTACGATCAAAGGTGATCGGACAAGCTGACCATGTGTTGAATTTGGGGGCGACTGGCTCCATCGCATAGACGTCCCGTAGTGCTCGCCTGCTCCCGCTTGGGGATGTGAGTGGCGAGATCATGTTGACCGCTTTCACCGGGGAATTTCTTCGCCCCCGTGTTCAGACTGTTGGGCTCTTCGTCATCGTCGCTGTGCAGCCCCTTGTCATTGTGTTCGGCGTTTATTTTGCCGGCCTGTTTGAACACCCAGCAGTCTCTATTAGTATGGTTAGCTGGCTTGTTCGGGGTGCCATGAATTTGGCATGAGCGCTCCAGTATACGGTCCATACTGGACAGTCCCTGATTGTTCCTTTTGAATGACTTCTTTCGCTGACCGGACTTGGATCCGCTGAATCCGGCGTTGACTGTTGTGTCTTCAGTGTTGTCGCTATTGTTTTGTTGCTTATGTCTATTGTGCCGTGGCTTGCCGTTATTGTCGCGGACATCCGAAGTGCCAAAATGTGGCGTAGTGCTACTGCAAGCCAACCAACTGTCCTCGCCCGCACAGAAGCTGGTCATTAGTGTTGTGAGAGCTGCCATGGACTTGGGTTTTCCTGGCCGAGGTGTCGGGCGAGCCATTCGTCACGGATATTATGCTTAAAAGCCGCCAGGGCTTCGGCATCCGGACAATCGACTATTTGGTTCTTTTTAGTTAGGAACTGAGTCCAGAATTTCCTGGCCGACTCTCCGGGCTGTTGAGTAATGTGGCTCAAGTCATCAGCGTCCGGTGGTCGCACATATGTGCCCCGAAGTTATCGAGGAATGCGCCTTCCGTGTTTTCCCAACTACCAATGGAATTTGTTGGCGTGCTGTTTAGCCGTTGTCGGGCGGTCCTTTGAGCTTAAGGGAAGATACTTGATGGCATGTAGATCGCCTCTGCGGGCCATGTGAATGTGGAGAAGGAAATCTTGATCCATATCATGGGTCTGTTGTGCCATCGTATGATTCGATGTTTATGGGTTTGAACCCTTCTGGGAATTCATGATCCATCACTTCATCAGTGAAGCAGAGGGGGTGTGCGGTAACTCTGTGCCGGGCTATGTGGCTACGCAGTTTGAATTGCTCTGGGTGGCTGTATTCGGCCCGGCCGGACTTATTGATAATGTATCCGTCGTGACGGTCATCGTCGCGTGTTGGGGCGCGCCCCCGTGATCCGTAGATCGATCTTGGTTTCCCTGCTTTGTTTTCCAGTATATCCTGCAGGTCCTGCCTATTGCCCTGGGCCGTAGTATATTGGCGTGGGGGTGCGGGCTGGTCTTCGGGCTGATATGCCATTTTATCCCGGCCACGGGGTGGCCGGTCAGCCGTGTGGCGCTCGAGTCCGTATTCCTCGGCTGCCAGGACTTCAGTCCATCTATCTGTGAGCAGGTCTTGATCGGCTTGAAGTTGCTGCTGCTTCTTTTTCAGACTCCTCGCAGTGGCTATAAGCCGACGCTTGAAGCGCTCCGGCCCTATGGGATCCTCAGGCACGCCGAACTCGTCGTCGCCGAGGCTAATCTCATCTTCGGGGGGGGCATGTAGTTGTCCTCCTCCGGATATCCATCCGTTGCCTGTTCGCCTGGGCTGACCTGCTCATCTTCCTGCTTGGCCTGCTCGAGGGCGGGCTGGTTAGGGTTGTATTCCTCTTTGGCACCATCCGGATTGTTTTCGTCTCCTGGGCCGGTATTGCTATGGCGAGGCTTGGAGCGGCGCCAACGACGCCCATGCTTTGCTTTTCTCCCTGAGGGGTTATCCTCCGTTGCCTCATCGCCATTGGTTTTCTTCGGAGTGTCCACCATATATATATCATAGGAAGAGGTGGATGTCCACCGCCCAGTGAGCAGCCGTTCATGTTCTTCTCCTGCATCGTCGTCCATACCGTTGATGTCTTCGGAGTCGAAGTCGAGCACGTCGGTTAGATCATCGACCGTGGCAATGAAGTGGGTGGTGGGTGGGCAACGAATTCCTTCGTCGCCTGCTTCCCACTCGAGCCGGACATAGTTCGGCCAAGAGCCTCCTGACAAAGAGAGAGACTTTAATGAGTTCAGCATGTCACCAAAGGGCGAGTGCTGGAAGATATCCGCGGCGGTAAACTCCATTACCGGAGCCCAACCAGGCTCGGCGGGCTCAGGAGTGCGCGGACTGGGACCTACAACCGGATACGAGTCTGGGGGGTCCGGAGTCACATGCTTCCTCCGAGGTGAGGCGTGTGTTCGGCTCCATCGCCGATGAGTGTGCGGCCTGCGGGGCGGGGTCCATTCCTCCGTCCTTAGGCAACGCAGCCTGCTCCGGATTTAGGTCTGGGGCTACTGCAGCGGTGATATCCAGAGCATTGCCCGACAGCAGGTCTAAACCGTGCTCGTCATGATTGTCCGGTGCTCCTGGCATAGGCCCGAATCCATCGAAGATCAAGTCTCTGCGAATGTCCGTCGTGTAGTTCAGGTTTCTGAACCTGATCTGGTGGCCAGGGGCGTAGCTGTCGATGTGCTCCATATGGCCAAGCGAGTTAGCCCGCAGTGCGAAGCCGCCGAACACAAAGATCTGTCCGAGGAGAAAAGTTTCGCCCTGGACCGTGTTGTTGACGATTAAAGGCGCCATCAAGCCTTGCAGCGACGACACAAAGGAACTCTCAATGAAAGCACCAATGTCGGTGTCAAAACCGGTGGATCTCGGGTAGGGGGTCCCGATCTGTGCGTCTTAGGCTGATGGTAATAGGAAGCAAGGGACACAATGTTTACCCAGGTTCGGGCCGTCTCGATGGAGGTAAAACCCTACTTCCTGCTTGATTAATATTGACGATATGAGTAGTACAAGAGTAGATCTACCAAGAGATCATAGAGGCTAAACCCTAGGAGCTAGCCTATGATGATTATGATTGTAATTGTGATCGGCCTTCTAAGGACCAACCTCTCCGGTTTATATAGACACCGGAGAGGGCTAGGGTTTACACGGAGTCGGTTACAAGGAAGGAAATATAATATCCGGATCGCCAAGCTTGCCTTCCACGCAAAGGAGAGTCCCATCCGGACACGGGACGGAGTCTTGAGTCTTGTATCTTCACGCTTCAATAGTCTGGACGATGTATATAGTCCGGCTGTCCTGATACCCCCTAATCCAGGACTCCCTCAGTCGCACTCTTTTGTTTCTCCTTATGTTATGCATTGCTTAAAATTACCTGCTACTTTATCGTCCTATTCACCTCTTGGACTCCAAGTCAGGTCCAAATTAATGTTCAAACTTGAGTTCTAAATTAGTTGTGGGGCACATATCGAGGTAGCAATGAATAGTATGTATGTCTAATATCTGGTTCACCTAGGGTATGCCTATGTTGTTCATCTTGGGTGGGAAACAAATAGTAAAGCAATCATCATCTGTCTTTTTAATAAATGAAAGCAATCATCAGCCTGCTATCATTATTTTTGGATCCATCCACTGGTTGTTACCATCACTCTAAATTTATGCATGCTCTCCTTACATAGCCTCACCATATTTTTTTCGTATGCATGTCAGATATTGTACACAGCCATGCTGAACATGTAGAGAAAAAGAGAAGAGTTTTGCACAGCAATACAATGTCATGCAGACATCGCTCCGTGGTGGGTTCAATGGCAAACCCTCCCCACCCCTCTCCAGATTGTAATCCAGAGGAAGATATCTGTTCTGAGGCGGATTCGGATGCCGCTGACCACTGCTATTTACCCCCCAAGATGTTTGCTCTACCTTGGCATGATGATGTTAGTCATATCATGCATATGTTGCCTTGCAGTGCCTACTTTTGACATCATATATGTCATTTGCTTAGTTTAGACATGTTTTGTAATGCCACCTGTTTAGTTTCTATATCATATATGGGAATTGTGCAGTCTCATGTATTTTAGCCAGCCATAATATATGTGAAATGTGCCATGCCATCCTGTTTAACCAGGCATCATATATTTGAATGATATCTTGCCCATCCTTTTTTTCATTACATTTTCATTTGTTGACAATGTTTGTACATTAAACTACTCTTCCCGTGAATCAGCCATTTGGGTGGGAGATGGAAAAAATCCAGAGTGAAAACAAGGCCTTCAGAGCGCATGCTACACCGTCAAGCAGATCTCTTGTTGGGTCCCGATAGCTCCTCAGAGATGGATTTAGAGACAGATGACCAGTCCTATTCCCCCACCGAGGTGTATGCTCTAACTTGGCACGACTATACTGCTCATATCATGCATATGGTGTCTTGCATTGCATAGTTTAGACATCATATACACAATATTCAACACCATGTTCTTAGTTCAGACATCATATCGAATGCCCTCTGTTTTGCATATAAATCACATATGTGAATTAAATGATGCGATCCTGATTACTTAGATAACATGTAGGTGAATTATGTCATGCGATCTTGTTTAGTTATTCATCATATCTTTGAATTATGTTATGCTATGATATCCAGTTTAGATAGACATCATATATGTGAAATTATGTCATGCTATCCATTTTAGTTAAACAATATACATGTCAAGTATTTCATGCCCTCTTTTTTCCACATTATCTATTGCATCTGTCTCTCATAAAATGTCTGTACATTCAACTATGTTTCCTGTTTATCGGCCATTTGAATTGGAGCGGGTGATGCCAGAATGTAGTGGACTAAAGACATGGTCTTCAAATAAAATAGTGCTACCTCTTGGTGGACATAGCACCCCGGTTGTACATGCACAAGAACCAGTCCTACCACACATAACCCAAACTCTCGCAGATTGTACCCCTACTGGGATGGACAGAGAACCAGCTTCACCCAATCTAACCCCAACCCCAGCAGATAGTAACCCAGTTCCTGTTGACACAAAGACCATCTCCACCACAGAGCTCCCAAACAAGAGCAGATTAGTAAGGCGCCAAAGGTTTAAAGGGCCAAGACTACCGGGCGAAACCCAACTCCACCAGTTAGTATGCCTATTCCTGTGCAGGAAGCACAACCAGCTAGTCATAGTTTAGCATCTATCGCATTGATGTTGTTAAATCGTATGTGCGTATCTTCCCATCTTGAAAATATTATACTGAAGATGAAGGAAAATGCCAGCTGCAGGTGTTTGTCCAGGAGTTATGTGTAAGTATGTTATTCATCACAATTACTTTGCTTTGTCCCATACATCCTACCTCCATGATGGTTATAATAAAGCAAATTTTCTCATTTTTCTCTATAGAGAAGGACCGATTTGGAAACTCTGGATGAGGTAACCTGTGTGTAGGACCTTGAAGTATGTCTAGAGGGGGGTGATTAGACTACTTGACCAATTAAAAACTTAAACTTTTCCCAATTTTAGAGTTCGGCAGATTTTAGCTATTTAGGACAAGTCAAGCAATCAACATACTATTCAAGCAAGCATGCAAAGAGTATATAGGCAGCGAAAATTAAAGCATGCAACTTGCAAGAAAGTAAAGGGAAGGGTTTGGAGGATTCAAACGCAATTGGAGACACATATGTTTTTGGCGTGGTTCCGATAGGTAGTGCTATCGTACATCCACGTTGATGGAGACTTCAACCCACGAAGGGTAACGGTTGCGCGAGTCCACGGAGGGCTCCACCCACGAAGGGTCCACGAAGAAGCAACCTTGTCTATCCCACCATGGCCGTCGCCCACGAAGGACTTGCCTCACTAGCGGTAGATCTTCACGAAGTAGGCGATCTCCTTGCCCTTACAAACTCCTTGGTTCAACTCCACAATCTTGTCGGAGGCTCCCAAGTGACACCTAGCCAATCTAGGAGACACCACTCCCCAAGAAGTAACAAATGGTGCGTTGATGATGAACTCCTTGCTCTTGTGCTTCAAATGATAGTCTCCCCAACACTCAACTCTCTCTCATAGGTTTTGGATCTGGTGGAAAGAAGATTTGAGTGGAAAGCAACTTGGGGAAGGCTAGAGATCAAGATTCATATGGTAGGAATGGAATATCTTGGCCTCAACACATGAGTAGGTGGTTCTCTCTCAGAAATGGTAAGTTGGAAGTGTAGGTTTGTTCTGATGGCTCTCTCCACGAATGAAGAGGATGTGGAGGGGTATTTATAGCCTCCACACAAAATCTAACCGTTACACACAATTTACCAAACTCGGTGGGACTGATTCAACAGACTCGGTCGGACCGATTTAGTAAACCTAGTGACCGTTAGTGATTTTCGGTGGGACTGACATGCAACTCGGTGAGACCGATTCGGTTAGGGTTAGGGCATAACATAATCTCGGTAAGACCGATTACACAAACTCGGTGAGACCGATTTTGGTAATAAGCTTTCCAGAGAGTTGGTCAGGTAAACTCGGTGGGACCGATTTGCTCTTTTCGGTGAGACCGAAATGTTACAAAAAGGAAACAGAGAGTTTACATTGCAATCTCGGTGAGACCGAGATCCCTATCGGTAAGACCGATTTGCTTAGGGTTTGTGGCAGTGGCTATGACTTTTGGAATCGGTGGCGCCGGATAGGAAGAATCGGTGTGACCGATTTTGGCTTTGGGTTTAGGTCATTTGTGGATGTGGGAAAGTAGCTGAGGGTTTTGGAGCATATCACTAAGCACATGAAGCAAGAGGCTCATTAAGCAACACCTCATCCCTACTTGATAGTATTGGCTTTTCCTATAGACTCAATGTGATTTTGGATCACTAAAATATAAAATGAAGAGTCTTGAGCTTTTGAGCTTGAGCCAATCCTTTGTCCTTAGTATTTTGAGGGATCCACTTCCATCATCCATGCCATGCCATTCATTGAACTTTCCTGAAATAATAGTCTTGGAATAGCATTAGCTCAATGAGCTATATGTTGTTATGAATTACCAAAACCACCTAGGGATAGTTGCACTTTCACTGTGCTAATACCTCTGCTATCTTCAAGAATGCTTGGTGGCAGTATCGAAATTACCTGAAGAAACTTCACCGGCAAAGAAACGCATCACATTCCCTTACGTTCTCCTGAGACACATTTACTGGACGATGACTCGGAATGCCTTGTTCTGTACTGGTCCCGAACCAAGAATGTGGTAAGGTCTATGAGCTCATTTTCTATTTTTAAGTACTATATTCTTGCGTCTTATTGTACTCTGTTCATGTAGAACAAGTGCCTAAACCTAAAGAATGACTGTTCTAATTTAAGATTCCATTGCTATCATAGTTCAAAAAAGCGCTAGGCGTTAATTGTGCATTTTGCCACCGCCTTGCGCTTTACTGACCAAAGTGCATGCTTATGTGCAGTTATGCACAGATTAAGCTTAGTTATGCGCAATGCGTTTTGCCAACACCTAGAGCCTAGGCGCGCTTAAGCGCTCGCTTAGGCGCGCCTTTTTTAACTATGATTGCTATCATGCATACTGCTTTGCTCTTGTATCACTGTATTTACTCATACAAACTTATTTTTAGATTGAAGGATCCAATCGAAACTCCAATGGCAAAGCAGGTATGTCCATGCATGTTTCTTTAACAAGTTTGATCTTATCAATAGCTCTGTTGATTTCATTTCAATTGTGCATACAGTTGACTTCTCATATCATGCACATTACTAGCATCATAATAGAGCCAATAGTGTTGTTGTACATGTAGACCCGTGGTACCCATCTGAAATCTTGTTGTGCCGTGTAGTTTCCCATGCTTTGTATTCTTTCACTGTTGCTTCATCTTGAACTGATATGATTTGAACCGTGTCTCTATTTTGATTTGGCAAGACAATGTAGTGATCATAGGACATAGATATATGTTTGTTTGATGATTTTATTATGTACTAGTACTTGGCAATAGAAGACTTGGTAGTTTAATCCTGTCCACCTTACTAATGAACTGGTTCACCGAAATGAGTTTCATATACTAGTACATGCTAAACCTGTTATGTGTCTGCTTCTTTCTTCTTTTAGAATGCTGACAGAATATTGGGGAAGAGTACCTTATTAAGCAATGGTAAAGGAAGTAATGCAGATAAGGTTCAGGATAGTGACACATCCTTGTTGGTCTCCAACAAAGCTGATAAAACAGCTAAGGAAGACTATCTTGAAGACAGTGAGACAACCCCAAAGTCTTGTCTTGGTTTAGTGTTCGAGTTACTGGCCACTACCGCTTGCACAAGCTATTCAAACTCACTGTCTGAATCAGTTCGGTTTCTTGAGTCTCAACTACAAGATGAAAGACATCGATCAGCCGTGCTGCGACAAGAAGCGGAAGGACTGCGGAAGTCCCTGGAGCATTCAGATGCATACTTTCTGGTGCAACAGCAAGCATTGGAGGATTTTAGCGCCAAACAGGAGAAAGCTAATAAGCTTGCTAAGCTTATTACCAGCATGGTGGATACCCAGGATAACATTTCTTGAGCTCTTCTGAAGTTTCAGTTATGCTCTTGTTTTGCTACCGCATTTATTTGCACTGGTGGCCAATTTTGACGGCCAGTGTATGTAATATGTTGCTTTGTTCCCTATATTTGCACTGGTGGTGAACTTTGATGCCCAGTGGATGTAATATGTTTAATAGCGGTAATAGGCTAGCGTTAATTGCTTGCTTATTTATTTCCTTATTGTCTTGTTTAGTTGTTTGCTTGTAGTCACTGCAGTTCTTTTTCTGTGTTTTTCTAGTGGCCACAATAGTCTATTTTTGGTAACTAGTCCAAAATAATCATGGCAACACACGGACTGTTGTAACCATGGGCCTCCTGCGGGCCGTATGATCCATGGGCCTTCTACGGGCCGTAGGATCCATTGGCCTTCTATACGGGCCGTAGGATCCATGGGCTTTCTACGGCCCGTAGGATCCATGGGCCTTCTACGGGCCATACGATCCATGGGCCTCCTACCGGCCGTACGATCCATGGGCCTTATACGAGCCGTAGGATCCATGGGCCTTCTATGGGGCGTATCATCATTTCGCCAATCATGGGTCGTACTATTCATGGACCATAACGGGTCGTTAATAGGCCGTATTTGATAACTCTATGAAAACAGCCCAACGTTTTTTTTACATGAAAACGCCCAACGATAACGGCTACAAACAGGCCGATCAGAACGACGGGCTGAATTTGGCCCACAAGCGTAAAATTACAAGAACGGGTCAAAGTAACCGAATGCTGGAAATGAGCCCAAGAATAAATGGGCCCTGAGAAGGCCGAAAGATAACTTGGGCTGGAAACGGCCCAATGGAATAATGGGCCGTTAATGGTTATAAAGTGATACACTGTTCATTACGGGCTAGTTTCACCACGGGCCGTTAATGGGCCAAGAGTTACAAAGGGCCTCATATGGGCCAAAAGAAGTCATGGGCCATACATGGGCAAGAAGTTAAATCGGGCTGGAATCATATTGGACTGCCCAGATGACGCTACTAGGCCTAATTCAGAGAGGTCGTAACGGGCCCTCGGTTAGCGAGCTGTAAATGGGCTATATGCGAACATGCCGTTAACAGGCTTTCCGTGGGCCAGGCCGCCACCTTTTGACCAAGTCAAACGGGTCGACCTTTTCACAGGAATGGGCCTCTGTTGGGCCGTGCCACGTGTCGACGTATCATTGGCGCGTTGTTCCAATGAGTGGATGATATCTGTCCCAACGATGAGCCGACACGTGTTCCTCCAGCCAATGATGATTTTACACGTGGAAAATCCCCATTGGTCAGGGCTGTTAACGGGTTATCGGATCCAAAACCGGACCCGATAGCTTAACGGTGTTCCGTTACAGTGGATGCCACGTGTCGGTCACCCTTGACGAAAGCACTTCTGTGACGCGCGATTTATCGTCATGGAAGTGGACACTTCCATGATGATAATTTTAGTAATGTCATGGAACACTTCTACGACAGCACAAGTATGACAATCTTGACTCTGGCATAAAATCATCATGGATATACATGCATGGCAGAAAACATGACCTACTGTGACAAACACGTATCATCACGGAAGTGTATTTTTTGTAGTGTGAGAGATTGCACTAGTGAAAGTATGCACCCTAGGCCTCATTTTCCATCATTGCAATACCGTTTGTGCTCTGTTTTACTATTTACTACCTTGTTGTTTTTTATTGTTCGCACTACAAAAACTCATATCTACTATCCATACTACAATTTTATCACCATCTCTTCGCCAAACTAGTGCACCTATACAATTTGCCATTTTATTGGGTGTGTTGGGGACACAAGAGATTTCTTGTATTTGATTGCAAGGTTGCTTGAGAGAGATTATCTTCATCCTACGCCTCCCACGGATTGATAAACTTTAGGTCATCCACTTGAGGGAAAATTGCTACTGTCCTACAAAACTCTGCGCTTGGAGGCCCAACACGAGTCTACAAGAATAAAGTTGCGTGGTAGACATCACCCTCCTCATCAACTTCTTCATCGGGACCTTCGTCATCCGACTCCGATGCATAGCCACGAGAATAAGGGATGGAAGGGTCCATTGTCTCTTGCACATAATATTTGTCAAGATCACCCACATTGTTGTCATGGAGATCAACTTCATTGTCATTGTCCTCATACTCAACATTCTCCTCTTGCAAAACTTCATTTTGGTTGTTTGAAACTGGGCTCAATGTTGGCCTCACTAGTTGAATCAAAGGAGGTTCACTAATTTCATCTTGCTTCATGAGTGGGGAACTACTAACAACCAACGGCGAGGGGTTCCGGTTCAAGTCCAAATATAAACTAGACTCAACCTTCTTCGTAGCAAATAACTGAAGAGCATTGTCTAGTGATTCGGCCATCGTCTCCTTGTATGCAACCCAACGTTGCTCGGAGTTCACACGCATGATCTTCCAACGGATGTGCATTCCAAAACGCACACTATGCCTTCCCTCAAACTCAACGATATCACTTGGGTCCATCCAATTCAAGTCTTTCCTCACTTGTTCCAAGACCTCCGCATAGCTAGGACTACTCTCAAACATCATGTCAAGCTCATCCGGGTCTGGTTCAATATTGCCTTTCAAAAAAGGCGTCTTTGTCCACATGATGAACAGACACACATGTTCTTCCCATTCCTATAATAATTAAAAACAACGAAACGTAACATATCTTCCATGAATACTCATCCAAAGATTAACACGGAATACAAACCTTAACATAGATATGAAACAATAACCCTAACCCCCACTTAACAATGACCATAAGCACAACCCTAACATACTAACAACACTAACCCTAGCCCCAACATAACAACAACCATAATCCTAACCCTAACATACTAACAAGCCTAACCCTAGCTCCAACATAACAACACCCATAACCCTAACCCTAACATACTAACAAGCCTAATCCTAGCAAATTGGCAAACAAACATCTCAAATCTCCATACAAAATTCAAGATCCATAAAAAGCTAGGGTTTCCCCAAACTAGCAACAAATGAGCAAATGTGAGCATTTTTTGGATGAAAACATGGGGAACGGAGGAGATTACCTTGAGTGGGGGTGGGGTTGGGGGTTGGGGTGTGTGGGGGGCGTGGGGGAGGGGGCCAGCCTACCAACTACTAACAGAATGTGTAGCGCCTAAGAGCCAGGCGATGCACATAACATGTGTGGCGCCTAGCTCTTAGGCGCTGCACATTACAAGTGTGGCGTCTAGCTCTAAGGCATTGCACTCCTTGGTGAGGGGCCGGGGTGCCACGCTGGCCAGACGTGCAGCGCGTGAGAGCTAGGCGCTGCACTATAGAGTGTGACGCCTGGTTGTCGGGCGCTGCACGAAAGGGTTAGCTGAGCGATTATTTTTTTTTGTTTTGAAAACAGTTCAGTTTATGAATTGATTTGGTCCATAGATCAATTTTGTCATTTTTGCCGTGTGTGTCCAACCTGTAATCAGTCAATCCCTCAAAAAAGATAAAACACAACTAGTAAGTCAAACGACGCTCACTGTGGCAGCAGCTCCCTCTCCTCCTCCCCTTCATCCTCGGTGTCGGACCCCTCGCCGCCGGGACGGGCTCCACCTCCATCTCGCGCCGTCTCAGCCCGCGCCAGGTCTCTGTCTCTGGGATAGGTGCAGTACAGAAACGAGTAGACGAGGCAGCACAGCGCCATGGGGATGGCGATCGCGGTGTACAGGGCCATGGCGAGGGAGGTCGCGTTGTGCCGGTCCGTCTCGACGGAGGCCACGTGCTCTGCGCCGCTCGCAGCAGAGCGCACCAGCTTGTAGCCATAGAGGCGCTCCGCGAGCATGCCGACCACCGGGGGAGCGAACGAGGCGAGCACGGCCTCGAACGTCCGGTCCAGCGCGTACACGCTCGTCCTCGACCGCGGCGGCACGATCTCGGCCAGTATCGGGCTGTTCGTGGCCGAGGTGTTCCAGGAGGCCATGAAGCCCATGATGAACAGCGCGGCGCCGTGGTGGGTGAAAGTCGCCGGCTCGTTCGGGAGCGCGAGCAGCAGGACGCCGGCGAGGGGGATCGCCGAGCCGGCGCTGATCTGCGCGAGGATGATGCGGCCCGAGTTCTTGAGCCTCCCGGCGAGGACGTCCCCCATCTTGCCGCCGAAGAGGCCGCCCAGCGACGTGGCGACCTTGAACAGAGTCATCAGCGCCGCCGTCTCGCCGTGGGAGAAGCCGACTAGCTCGAGCCACATAGCCGTGAAGGACAGCGCGGACCAGGGGAACGAACCCGTGAGTCCCTGCGCGACGATGACCTGAAACGACGGGATCCGTAGCACCGCCTTCGCCTCCCTCGCGAAGTCCCGTAGCTCTTGCCGCACCGGCTTGGCGGCCCGGACCGGGGCCTTGCTGGCGGCCGCGAACGCGCGGATGGACAAGCCGACCGCCGCCCCCACGGCGGCGAGCAGGAGGAAGGCGAGCCGCCAACCCGGAACACCAAAGAACGAGGTGGGCGCCATGAGTAGGCCAAGGGTGGTGCCGCCCACGGTGCCGGCCTTGCTGGCCACCATGAGCCACCCGAAGGCCATGCCCCTGTTCGTGCCGTCGACGGAGTCCGCGACGAAGGCGAAGATCGCCGGGATCTGCAGCGCCAGCCCGACGCCGTTCAACGCCGCCGTCACGGCCATCTGCAATATGGCATCATTCAATTTCTAAGCGATCAGAGCTCTGGAACAGGGCACGGGCGCACGGCCGCGAGTGAGCATGAATGGAAACGCGCAAGGGCAAGGATGACCAGCCTGCGCAAAGGTGGTGGAGAGGCCTATGAGCAAGGTGGCCGCGGCCCAGAGGAATGCGCCGAGGGCGATGACGGTGAGGCGGTCGTGCCGGGCGGCCAGGTAGGCGGCGAGCGGGTAGCACGCGGCCTGCACGACGGAGCGGGAGAGCGCGATGGAGCCGAGCGCGGTGGGCGAGGCCTGCAGCGCGGCGCCAATCTCCCTGTACACCGCTGGGAGCAGCGCTGCGTCGGCGCGCTCCATGGCCAGGGCCGCGTACGCGAGGAGCAACGTCGCCGCCGCCGTGCGCTTGCGGCCTCGTTGCCTCTTGCTCTGCTCCGGCATCGCGCGCGTGCGTCGTCGCCACTCGCAGGTAGTACGTGCTTCCTCTCGATGCCTCGACCCGGATTAAGAATGCCTGTGCATCACGTGCATGTGCTCGTGTCCCGATGACGTATAAACTAATCCAGCAGGCCAGTAGGGGAACGAGTCGTTCAAGAGCAGCAAAGGTTTTGCAAACGAAGCTATCTAGTATTTTATACTCCACCAAATTTATAGTACTCCTAAACAATATCGCAACTTGAGATTGGAATCTGGAACCCAAAACTTTGTGTACAGTATACACACTCGACAAAAAAATGCATTGGTGCAAACGCCCCACCCCCCGGGTTTGTTGTTCGTGAGTTGCCTGAAAAGGACATTGGTTTTGCTAATTGGAAGGCGGCACCGAGACGATGCTGCGAGCGGCAACGAGTTGTGGCGCTAGCTTAAAAAAAAAAAAAAGCTTCAAAAAAAAAAAACGAGTTGTGGCGCGTCGGCAATGCTATATACAAACGATTTACAGGCTTTTACAGGATGGTTAATCTTGATTGGTCAATAGGTGAGCGGATCGGTCCACTCTCCTAAAAATCAGGGGGGAGAGGTTTGTGATTGGTTGTTAGATGGAAGGAGCGTGTAAAAGCGTGTAAGTCTTTGTATGTCTAGCATTTTTGGCTGTGGCGTCTTAGTTGGGGAGAGGAAGAAACTCAAAGGCTGGCAGCTACGCAAGGAGCCGCAAGAGGTGGAAGACGATGAAGAGGTGGCGGCATGCTCCAAGCCATTGGATGTTGATCGGACGATCTGTTGCTGATGCTGAAAGTGTTTGCAGGCACATGACGTATAGGGAGTCCCAAAGGACATCCAAGCAGAAAATATACCGTGCACGGGACCTCACGTGCCTGCATCATGATCCGAGCTTTGATAAAGCTTTTTTGCCCTGTTTGGATTCATGAATTAGAGTTAGTTTGGATTAGTTTGGACTCAACTAACCCAAAAATATCCAAACAATACAGTTAGTTTGGGTTAGATGCAACTAACGCATCCAAAAAATCTAACCCACCCAAGAGGTGCTTATTTGGGTTAGTTCTTCTCAGGACCACTAAAAAACATCTTTTTCTCTCGCTCTCCCTGCAGCAGATCCCTCCCCACTTTCTCGAAACTTCTCGTCCTCTCCCTCCCTCACTCTCGCACCGCCCGTGTAGCCGTCTCGCCGTATCCGCGCTCCATCTAACCCTGCCATTCAAACACCTCTTTGGCTAGAGTTAGTTCAGGGTTAGTACAGGGTTAGAATCTAACTCTAACCTCTAACTGAGTTAAAGTATCCAAACAGAGCGCATGTCAGATTGTCATGTAGCAGTTGTCCTTGCATCCGTACTTATGTCAGCCTTTTACATAAAGGTGGAAGAGAGTGCAGAGATAGTACGATGCATGCATAGCTATTTGCTCTCTCTCTCTCTCTGTCTCTCTCTCTCCCACTAAAAACTTGCATTTTATTTTTCATGCAAAATGTTAAATGACTCATAATTTTTGAATCAAATATTCGTTTTTGATTTTTTTTATTTGAACTCCTGAGGCTCCTTTAAAACAAGACTAATCTTTGATACATTTCAAACACGTTTAAATTTCAACATTTCACATTTCATATGTGAAACAAACTATTTCACTAGAAAAATATAAAAAGACACTCTTTTTCAATAGAAATATGTGAAACCAACCTATTTCATTATAAACCTATTTAATCCAAGTACGAAACTAAAATGGCAACTTGTGAACCTGTTTATTTATAAAGGTGTAATAATATATTTATAAAAAGTGAAATATGTTATTTCAAAAATGTGCAATTGAAATATATGTGATTTTTGTGAAACAACCCAGTGAAAAGTGAAATGGAGGTTCTCAAAGTGTAAAATAATATGAAATTAAAATGTCAACTTGTGAAACTGATTATGTAGAAATGTGTAACCGCTTATTTCAAAAGAGTAAAATATCTAGAAACATTAATTGAAATGGATGAGGTACTGAAACTGGTTTGGAAACTGAAGTGAGTGCGTTCTGAAAATTTCAATTTCAAATTTCATGTTTCATTGTCACATTATATATATTGGTTACATTCTCATATTTCAATCTCGCATTAATTGAAATGGAAGCGTAACCAAAACTGGTCTAGATAGTGAAATGGATGCGGTCTGAAAATTTCAATTTCATATTTCATATTTCAGTGTCACATTATATATACTAGTTGCATTCCAATTTCATATTTCAATATCACGTTAATTGTGAAATATCTTTTTTAGTTGAGTGAAATATGTTCTTTGCAATCGGTGAAATAAATTACTTGAAATGAAATCAATATTGGTCTTATTTTAAAGTTCTTGATGCAAACTATTCATATATATATATATTTGTGAATCCATCCTACCACCCGGTGGTAGTTACCCCATATGTCTCATATACTACCATGTGGTACTATATATACTACTTTATCATTTTAAATATATTCATATACTATATCTAAGATATTTCAAAGCAAGTTACATGAAAAAATTGCATATGAACCCATAGTTTTTGTTATATTTGTAAAATACGTACATATTTGTACGTAAAAAAGAGCATACTCAAAACATGGTATATACTACCTAAAAATTAGTATATACTACCTAATCATAGTTATATACTACATACTACACGTACATACTCTCAATTTTGACAGATACTACATACAACATACAAAATGCAAGTGATGGTAACTACCACTGCTTGTAGAAATATATATATATATATATATATATATATATATATATATATATATATATATATATATATATATATATATATATCGGATTCATGGTTTAAAAGATATGACGCTCCAAGAAAATTCATTATGTATGTGCTTGATGGGAGAGACAAATAAGTGTGAACTACTATTCAAATGAGAGGAGAAGTGACGTTAGAGGCAAAAGGTGGCCAGAAGACATGAGCAAAAGATGTCAGGTGATGTGTTAGAACGAATACAAAAGAGTATAGTAATACTATAGCCAATACATAACTGCATGGTCACGAATCTCCAATAGATCAAGGGCTCCTACATGCACGGGAGGTCCCGTGCACGAGAGAATCCGTTTTCTCCAAAGGACATTGGCAATTGGCATCACTCAGTTCCTCAAAAAAAAAAAAGACATGGGCATCACGTAGTTTATCGGGAGAAGAAGGCGCGTGGTGCTGGCGAGCCCTACGCAGGACCTGGATGGGCGACGGCGAGGGTACTCACGTGCGTTTTTTATTTTTCCTCAGATTAGATGGTCATCGAGCTCTAGAAGTGAACGTCGCCACCAGCCTCAGCATCTTCGACGAGGGCTCACTAGGACCAGGCCAGCTAGAGGTGGAGACAACGTAGCTCGCTACAACGTTGTAACCAAAGGATAGGCGTGGTAAAGGAGGACGAGGCGTCGGGGGGAGCATGGATGAAGCGCGGTGCTTGTCCGCCGTCCTCCGTAGTTAAAATAGATAAGTTAGTTGTAAAAAATTATCGACGTATGAGTTTTTTGAACTTATTTCTATTTTTGCGGGCTTATGCGGGATGCCAAATCGACTGACGCCCATTCGGGTAACGTGGGCTCTTTTGTTCACTCCTATATTTAAAAAAATACGCGTGTATTTTTTCACCCCAATGTTTAAAAAAATATACATGTATTTTTTTTCTTGTGTCTTGATTTTTGGTGAAGCAGATTGCTGGTTCTCTTGCTATAAACAAATCAGTAGGCGGCAGGTAAAAAAAAAAAATCAGTAGGCGGCAATATCGATCATAAAAAATGCAAAACGCTTCTTCCCCTGTCAGGACTCCCGGTTCGCCAGCAGCTTCTTGGTTCCCATGTCCGTGTCATCCGCTTCCGTTTCGAAGAGTTCGAACCGCTCGTCGCCGTCGCCACCCTCCTCGAGCAGCTCCATGTGCTGCAGCTCCGACCCGATCAGCGACTGCATCCGCGCGCGCTCCCTGTCCCGCGGGTACGTGCGGTACAGCAGCGAGTATATGAGCGCGCACACCGTCATGGGTATCGCGATGGCCGTGTACAGCGCCTTGGCCAGCGACGCCGCGTTCTCCCGGTCCCTCTCGGCGGTGGCCTTGCCTGCGCCGCCGTCCGCCAGCCTGAACCCGTAGAGGTGCTGCGACAGGAAGCCCACGGCCGGCGGCGCGAACGAGGCCAGGATCGACTCGAACGACCTGTCCAGCGCGTAGATGCTCGTCCTCGATTTCACCGGCACGATCTCGGCGAAGATCGGGCTGCAGTGCACACCAAGCAAAATGAAGTGAAGATTCTCTTTGTACTGGAGCAAATTCAGGGAGAATGTGCAGGTCTCATCGTCTACCTGTTTGTCGCGGCTGCATTCCAGGAGATGATGAGTCCCATGACGAAGAGGACGAGCCCGTGCGCGAGGCCGGTGGACGGGTCATCCGGGAGGCCGAGGAGCAGGATGCCGGCCAGAGGCACGGCCGAGCCGGCGCTGATCTGCGACAGCACGATCCTCCCGGCGTTCGGGTACCGCTGGGCGAGGGCGTCGCCCATCTTGCCGCCGAGGAGGCCGCCCAGGGACGTCGCGACGGCGAACATCGTCATGTAGACGGCGGTGTCCCCGTGGCTGAACCCGATGAGCTCCAGCCACATGGACAGGAACGACATCGCCGACCACGGGAACGAGCCGCTCACGCCCTGCGCCACGAAGATCTGGAACGTCGGGATCTGGATCACCGACTTGGCCTCCCTGAGCAGCTCCCTAGCCTCGTCCAACGCGGACCGTTTCTCCACCGCCGACGCTACGTCCCTCCGGAAGTTGGGGTCGACGGCGAAGAACCACACGAGGGCGCCCACGACGACGCTGATGGCCGCCACGATGTGGAACGCGAAGCGCCAGCCCTCGATCCCGAAGATGGTGGTCGGCGCCAGCAGCAGGGCGGAGAAGCCCCCGATGATGGACCCTATGCTGCTGGTCAGCTGCAGCCACCCGAAGGCCGTGCCGCGGTGGTCGTCGTCGGTGGAGTCGGCCACCAGTGATTGGACCGCCGGTATGACGAGAGCTAGGCCGATGCCGTTCAGGCCTCTGGAAATCGCCACCTAGCAAGTTGGCGTGTAGCTCTCAGTTTCAAATCCGCAACGAGCTTCCCAAATCAGCTTGGATGATCACTCTCTCAACGGAGATGCAATTACTGCTACTACAAGAAATTAAGATCATCGATGCCGAGATCTATGCGAGACAGCTGAGCTGACATAATTAGCCACCAACTTTCTAGTTTGTAATACGACTATACGAGTACGACACAAAGCGTGAACTGGCCGTGAAGTGCGAGCGGAGGTTGAGCGGTCGGGCTCACCTGGAGGAAGGTTTCGGAGATGGCGACGAGGAAGGTCGCGGCGGCCCAGAGGAACGCCCCCGCGGCGATGACGTGGGCGCGGTTGTGGCGGGAAGCGGCGTACGCGGCCAGCGGGTAGCACGCGGCCTGCACGATGGAGCGGTACAGGGTGAGCGCGCCGAGGCCCGTGGGCGTGGCGTGCAGGGCGGCTCCGACCTCCCGGTACACCGCCGGCAGCAGCGCCTCGTCGGCGCGCTCCATGATGGACGCCAGGTTCACCAGAACCAGCGTCCGCCGTTCCTCCCACGCCACCGCCGGCCCCATCTCCGAGAGGAGCTCACCTCGCCAACCCGGTTGGTTCTCTGTCGTCTCCTCTTCTCGCCGAGTGCTCAGCTCGACCTCGCGATGGCCGCCATTCCGGCGAAATGGGGTCTTTGTCCCCTTAGCCCTTAGCGGGGATTTTCTATTACGATTTGTCTACCTGTTTGACTGCACGCTCTCTTCTCTTTCCGTGGCGTAACGTGGCGTATGGGTTGAGGCAATTGAGTTGAAGCCAGTGGTCGACCCACTGCTCTGAAAAACCCTAGTATTTGGTCTTTGCGGTACTGCGGTGTCGTTTCTTTCTTGAAAGCATCGTTTGTAGAGCAGATCCGGAAGACGGAGGCAGAAGGTGGAGCGGCTTCGTCTTGCACGGAGCTTTTGGTGGAGATGTCAAGTCATGCTTGGCCGACAGGTGCTACGTTGTGTCATGCCTGGTCGGCAGGTGCTACGCATGACAGATCTTCTAGAATCTTCACGGCTGGACGAACGAGCGCAGGATGGTGGCGCCGTTGGGCGTCGTGGTGGTGTCGACGGATGGATGGACTGGCAAGGATGATGCAGATATTTCTCTTGAAGATGGGTGAGCGTGTGCATGTGGTGTGTGCTTTAGGCCTGCTGCACCGTCCGTGCGTTCCGAGACGTCATGTGGATGGATCAGCGACGGCACCGGTTTTAGATATGAGAAATGAGAGCACTCCACATTATCATGTTTTGTAGGTGTAAGTGATGGCTTCGGGTGGCTTGATGTATGTTCCTTTTAGATCTATGTTGAATAATAAATAAAAATGGCCGTATGCATCGATTGATGCAGAGGCCGGAGGTCTTCATCTCCTTTTTCCAAAAAAAATTCACATACATACTAGATGAAAATAGTTATGTCACATTTACGTCCTCCACAAGACGATCAAGACGCTGTAAACTTCATGCAAATTATTGATTGCTCCTTGTCGCATGGTTTTTTCAGGCGCTCCTATATATACAGCACTTCTGGCGCCAACCGAGAAGGTCGGGACTTTGGCCTGGCCATCGGCCAGTGGCTCGGTGATATATAACCACTCGTGCTACCACTCTTTCATGGTTCCGATGAATGTTCCCTTGAACCAGTCGACCTTCTGTTTCTTGTTGATCATGCCCCCCCCCCTCCTCACACACACACACACACACTCTGCGAGTTCGGAGCCGCTGGGCTTCGGCTTGATGCCGAACGTCTTCAGCCACAACCCAGAGTGTGGCTTGACACCTAGGAAGGCCTCGTAGGCGATTATGAACGAAGCGAGGTGGAGGATTGCATTCGGAGCCAGATGATGGAAGTCTAGCCCGTAGTAGAAAAGGATCGCGCGCACGAATGGTGTAGCGAGAACCCCAGACCTCGGACGAGGTGGGGAACGAAGACGACCCTCTCCCCTAGCTTGGGAGTGGGTACTCGCTGGTCTGGCTCCGGCGGCCAGGTCGCGATGTTGACGGAGATATACCCCGCGCTCCGCAGTTCCAGGATCGTGCCCTCCGTGATGGAGGAGCCGGCCTAGTGCCCCTTTAGGGTGGCTTCAGCCATTGCTAGGAGATGGAAGCTATGGGTGCTAAGGGGGATGAATGGATTCGGAGTTGGATCTGGGCGCTGGAGCTCGAGGGGTAGTATGCAAGGGGGTATGAAGGCGTGAAAATTGTTACTGTTTTCCCTTTGCTCTTATAAGCCTATGAATGGCCAAGAGCCCCTGTCACGCCGTAGAAATCGCCACGACCCAAAAAGATGCCATTATGCACATGGGAGGAAGCAAAATCTTGTTGATATACCTTAGAAAACGGGCACGATCTCTGCTTCGACGGGACATGCCAATGAGAAGATCGCCTCGGGCCGCGATTCGAGTAACAGTAATTGACCCGCCAAGTTATAGGTGGTGACGTTTTGGAAAAGTTGTGAGGCCATATGTACTATTCACACATATACGGTTGACCTTCGAGGCTAAGTTATCTTGCGTCTTCGGATGCTGGCAAGTTTGGTTGAACTATGGTCAAAGGGTGGATTCCTTTAAGAAAAGGCCCGATGAAAGCTTGTAATAAACGGGAGGATCCTAGATCATCGAAAGAGGAACTCGTCTATCGAGTCGAAGACTCCAAAGCTGAAGTCGTACAGCTGAAGAATAGCGTCGTCCTCAGTGTCAAAGACCAGTTCATGGACTAGGGGGTACAAACCTAGTTGGCCCACAGTCCATGGGCCGAGCTTATGGGCCACCGTTCTCACAAGAAAGGATTTTGGAAGCCTCACACTTTGACATGATCAAGATGGACTCTGTCGAAGACTTGACATGTACTACAAGGATAGCTTCGGTCGCCGTCATGTGCATCTTTAGATTGGCTGCCGACCATGTGTAGCCCTAGGTACCCCCTGGCATCTGTATAAGTTGAGGGGTTTAGCATGTAGAAGATCAATCATAATCACATCCACCTAGCCCTAGGGTTAGAACACAATTGACGATCTCGAGGTAGATCAAGTTTGTACTCGATACACAATCATCAATACAATCAAAGTATGACGTAGGGTATTACCTCCTCTAGAGGACATGAACCTCGGTAAACACCGTCTCCTTCGTCCCTTGTTATCCATAGATCCGGGATCCACAGCTCAGGACCCCATACCCCGAGGTTTGTCGGTTTTAGTAGCGACAGCTGGGTTAATAGGTTAGTTCCCAAAAATGATACTCCCTCCGTCCGAAAATACTTGTCATCAAAATGGATGAAAAGCGATGTATCTAGAACTAAAATACGTCTAGATACATCCCCTTTTATCCATTTTGATGACAAGTATTTCCGGACGGAGGGAGTATAGAATAGCATAAAAATGCATATAAAGTATCCAAGATTAATAATATAATAGCCTGAAACAATCAAAAAATTAGATAAAGATGGCGACGTATCAGATGTTGCTCGTGGAAGTGTCATGGGTCATGTATTCACGGTGGTAGCAGATGTTGCTTTTAATGCATAGGCTTGTTACCACAGGGAGTACTTTCATAGGAAAAGAAGGAAGATGAGCATTCTTATCACCCCGGGCTAGAATCTCCTCACACAGGTTCAAGCAATCAACATGCGCTTTGTTGAAACTGCGAAACCATCTAGACACTACTTCATCCGCTTCTTCCTTGGAGTATTTTTTTCACGAGGAATCAATGTAGCATCGATCGTCAGTTAATTATTTTCATCTGTTTCGGTAGTAGAAAATCATTTTTCATGGAGGACCAATTAGCAACCTGGGCAATTTGTCTCGCTGTCCTTGCCAATCACTTGGGAATAGTATTCATCCCTAACCTCCTCATCGTTGTTCTCATCTACCATTTGGGCGTCATATTCATCGCTATCCTCCTCGTGATCGCCACCATCCTTGTCATCGATGTCCTTCTACATCACTTGGGCACGGCATTGGTCGTCCCTGTCCACCTGTGTGCTCAGGAGGCAAGCATGGCGACTCGCCGCTGTTGATTGAGGGAGGGTGTGGTAGGGGAGGCGCCAGGTTCGCTTGCGGGCGTTTCAGGCGTGCATAACCGCTGCCTAGGATGGCATATTTCTCTCGGAGAGCAAAGGGATGATAACGTGATAAGAGTAACATTAGATTGAAAGTGAATGGACGACTAGTCCTGATTTCTATTGATTCTCATCTGGAAAAGATGAAAAGAAGATATACATATAGAAGAGATGAGAAGAAGAGGTACTTATTCGGGGGCATCCTTCAAAATAGATGCCTTTCGACAATAAAGAGAGAAGGGACATATGACTCTTCAGGGTTGGATACACCCCTTACCAATAACGGTTTGTTAATTAACATGTACTACTAATTAACCATAGACATGTGTTAATTTATTCCTAACATCCACATCGGCTGAACGATCATCAGTAGCCATGTCGTCTAACTGGTTGCAAATCCTTTGGAGCAAATAACACCCTCACAACAAACTGGCCATACTCTAGGATCGAGTCGTTTGGAGAACTAATAGTTCCAGCCACCCCATCTTGGAAAGCCCACTGAAACACCATTTTCTCCACTTGTAAGCGAACATCCAATTTCCCCTTCTCCCTCACGGCGACGACATGTTGGTTTAGGCTCCCGTTCCCAACGAATTTGTCACCAAACAGCACAATCTCATGATCAAAGCCACTGCTGAAAGCGGTAAATCTCAAATGATGAGGATGGTCAACCTTTGCAAAGATTTGTATCACAGCCTCAACACTCAGTGAAAGGAACATGAAGTCTATCTCCAAGCTGCAACTGTCACCTGGAATCCGTCCTGTTCGCATCTCATCAAAACATGACTGGAAATAAATCTCAACATACGCAGAGAGCAACTGTTCGTCAGGCGATCCATCTCCATCTTTCTTCACCCATAGATCAACTTCCAGTAATGCCTGATCCGGTGCATACATCCCTCGACAGGGGCTACAAAGAGGTAAGGTTAAAAAATCCTGCAATTTGACAACTCGTCAGAACTAACCAAAGTAATCCACTCGCAAGTAAATTAGCATTAACAAAATAAAGTCTTAAGATATGCATCTTCATGTTAAAATCAAGTATAGAGTAGACCCTTTCAGTCACTCTGTTTCAGAATACAAACATATATAGAGGAATTTGATGTTGTCCACAACGACCGGCGGAGAGGCTGGTAGCAAGAGATGGAGAGAAAATGCTCTCGTGTATGTGTACTGCATGAGCAGGGCTGGCATGAAGATCATCAGGGAGTGTGCTAGTAGTAAGCTAAGCGATGGTGGTGGTCATAGTAAGAACCATGAAACTGTAACAAGATAGCCATGATTTTTAACACATGCCCAATCTCCAGGGGGGGTGTTGATACTTGGTATCAGACTGTCTAACAATGGCAGTTGACGAGTCCTAATGGAGTAGTTTGTTGGTGATTTTTTTTAACAAAAAGAGTAGCCTGTTGGATGCCAATGTATGACTCCAGTTGTAAGCCAGCCCAGTTTAACAGTTATACATAGGGTTGTTGGGTTCTAAAGGGATCAATGCACCCGGAAATTTCCCCCAAATTCTACAAAAAAGACAAATAATTTGAAAATAAGAAAAGCTGCAATCTAAGGGGTGTGGTTATGGCGTGCGTTGATGCCCAATAACCATTTAATTAAGCCCAGATGTGTAAATGAACAGCACGGGAAAAAGTCCAGTGATTCAAGCTTATTTACTCTCCCCCTACATCCAGTTGGATTTTCCTAATGCCTATGTATATATAATCAAAATACTGCCTTCCGAAAATGAAAGCAGAAGAATATAAATTTGATTACCAGGTTTTTATGTTTTTTGTGTAATCATATACTCCCTCAGTTCCTAAATATAAGTCTTTGTAGAGATTCCACTAGGTGGGCTACATACGGAGCAAAATGAATGAATCTAAACTCAAAATGCATCTATATACATCTGTATGCGATTTACAGTGAAATCTCTACAAAGACTTACATTTAGGAACGGAGGGAGTAATATTTTAAGAATCTGATGCCATGTTGATGTATAGAATGTTTAACAACATGTACCTTATAATGTGTTGACCCTTGAAAATGAAGGACTACTTGCATCTACTCGAAGATAATTTTAAAACACGGGCAAAGAAGCTAATTGACATAATCTGTTATGGCTGTACATTCACTGTTCAGAAAAAAAATAACTATTCTTAAAACAAACAGGCCTTAATTACCTGCTCAATTGTGACAGCATCCTCTCTCCGATGGTTAAAGATAAGATTCCGCCGTGGTTCGAGAACATCTCTAACAGCGAAAATTCCATAAACACTAACGGGATAGGATTCATAGCTTGCCAAGCGCAAAGAGAAGACTTGTAGCATGGTTCTTGGATTGGGAAACCCAAGAATTGATGCAGCTGCAAATATAGAGGACAAAAAGGCAAAATGCTGGGAAAAAACATAAGTAGTGCAACTGCAGATTACTACTCCCTCCATTCCTAGATACAAGTCTTTTTAGAGATTTCAATATAGACTACATACGGAGCAAACTGAGTGAATCTACACTCTAAAATACATCTATATGCATTTGTACGTAGTCTATACTGAAATATCTAGAAAGACGTATATTTAGGAAAGGAGGAAGTAAGAATGAAAGGCCCTTACTCGTGGAAGTGTCATGGGTCATGTATTCGCGGTGGTAGCAGATGTTGCTTGTAATGCATAGACTTGTTACCACAGGGAGTACTTTCAAAGGAAAAGAAGGAAGACGAGCATTCTTATCACCCCGGGCTAGAATCTCCAAACGCAGGTTCAAGCAGTCTCGATACGCTTTGTTGAAACTGCGCAACCATCTGGACACTACTTCATCCGCTTCTTCCTCGGAGTATTTTTTTCCTGAGGAATCAATTCAGCATCGATCATCAGTTAATTATTTTCAGCTATTTTTCTAGTACAAAATCATTTTTTTCATGGAGGACCAATTAGCAACCTGGGCAATTTGTCTCGCTGTCCTGGCCAATAACTTGGGCATAGTATTCATCCCTAACCTCCTCCTCATCACTGTTCTCGTCTGCCGTTTGGGCATCAGATTCATCGCTGTCCTCCTCGTCATGGCTACCATCCTTGTCATCGCTGTCCTCCTCCATCAGTTCGGCATGGCACTGGTCGTCGCTGTCCAACTGTGTGCTCACGAGCTCAAGAGCGCGCAAGGAAAACCGATCTGATTCTGGGCAAATGAAACAAACAATTGATCAATGGTGTCTTATTGGGTTGGCGCAAAGGATATGCGAAGATCAATGGGGCATAGAGTAGAGGTGCACAGATAGACTCACCCGTGGACACGAGCGCCTGGTCATCACGGGGTTCCTTGTTCTGGGCCGCGGGGCCGCCTAGGGCTGACGGCTGATCCGTGTAAACGCTGGGGTGGCCGCCGCCGTGAACAGAATGGCGGAGGACCTCGGCTTCATCTGATCCACGCCGGAGCTGCTCTTCCGTTGGAGGAGGCGCCATCGCCACGCGAGGGTTTCTCTGAAGACGGCGGCGCGTTGTGGTTCGGGCGCTTAGCGAGACATAGGAACGCTCACATTAAGCTAAGCGCAAAATGGGCCCGTCCACTGCGCGGGAGGCCGCTGCCTCGTTTTTTTCTCTGTTTTTTCACTTTTTTGTTTTTCTATTTTGTTGTTTTTTTTATTGAGTTGTTGATTTTTTTTTGTTTTTTTAATTTGTTTACACTTCCAACTTCCAAATGTTCTAATCATATACTCCCTCCATCCCAAAATAAGTGTCTCAATTTTATACTAACTTTAATACAAAGTTGTACTAAGGTTAAGATAGTTATTTTGGAACGGAGGGCGTATAATACAAAATTATAATTTACATAATGTTAAAAAAATGTAAAGCATGCATTTGAAAAATGTTAAATGTGTATAGAGAAATGCTGACCATGTATACGAAAACGTATACAAAAACTGTAGAATGTGTGCAAAAACAATTATCAGGTATTTAAAAATGTTAATCAAGCATTTGAAAAAGTATATGAAAAATGTTAATCAAGCATTTCATTTTTTAAAAAAAATTATATGAAAAATTTATCAGGTATTTAAAAGATGTTAATCTTGTATTTAAAAAGTTGACAAGGTATTAAGAATGTTGATCTTATATTTAAAAATTGTTAAATGTGTGTAGGAAAACGTTGACCACATATTAAAAAATGTTAATACTGTATTTGGAAAGTGTTAATAAAGCATTTGAAAAAGGGTAAATGTGTATAGAAAAAGTGTTGACCATGAAATAAAGAAATGTTGTATTTGAAAAATGTCAATCAAATCATTTGAAAAAACTTAAATATGCATAGAAAAATGTTGACCATTTAATAAAAAATGTTAATCTTGTAATTGAATAATGTTAAATGTGTATTAAAAACCTGGCCAAAGATCTGGCCCAACTCGTGTCTCCTACAAGTTAATGGAAAATTTGTAATCTTCAGGTGGCAATTTTTAAAAAGATTATATTTATCACATGTTAAATGAACAAAAAAATGTTTTACCGAATTATTGCGACTTTTAGAAAAAATTACAAATTTAGAAATTTTCATCTCGAGAACCATGGGAACTTGTTGGAATTTTTGCATGCTCATATGTCATTTTTTTAATGTATATACATATCACAAAAACATGTTTTTTTCTGGAAAATTGCGAATCCTGGTGTGTGTGTGTGGGGGGGGGGGGGGATGTAATAGACACATGGAAAATTTAGGAACTTTATTCTCGAAAAGCATGGCAAATTGTTGGAATTTTTGTAATCTTCATACGGATTTCTTATTTATTAAAAATGTACTTATGACATGTCAAATATACAAACAAAATAAGTTTTTTTTAGTTTTCTAAAATCATTGCAACTTTAAGAAAAAAGAGTTAATAGAAACACGAAAAATTTAGGAATTTGTTCTCTGAAACACATGGCAACTTTCGCGAAAAAATGTTTTGGGATGGTCAGATGGCAAAGGTTAGTAAATTTGTTCTCCAAAAGCTTGGTCATTTGTCGGAAATTTTGTAATCGTTAGATGGCAAAATTTTAAAAAAATTGAACTGATCACATGGAAATTTTGCAAAAAAAAAAAATGTTGTCCAAATCATTGCAACTATTCAGAAAAGTTGTGAAAGCTGCCACATATCTAAGATAATAAAAAAGTTGCCATAACCAAGATGATATGATGGCAAATTTGTGTGCCATTTCTCTTGGCAACTTGTGTGTTTACCCTACGTGAATGGCAACTTTTTTGTGCGTCAGCCCTGTTCATATGGCAAAAATCTTGGACGTGTGGTACTTTTTATTCATACGTCATGTCAAGCTTTGTATGTGGAAGCAATGCAAGATCATGGCAAAATATGTGTCATTTCCCAGAAGGATGGCAAACTTAGTTGCCGGGTAAGGTTTGCATGGTGGTCTACTTACCAATTTGACAGCTTAAATTATAAGCAGTGTAACATCATCCCTCTTACCTCCCACAAGATCAAGTAATGCAAGATCAAATAGTGCATGTAGATTTTTCAAAAAAATTGAACTCCAGAAACTTTGACCAAGTTTATGCATAAAAATATGGCGAGCGCTAGGCGCCTGCGCGCCGGCCCGTGCCCAGCGTCCGATAGAGATGCGCAAAACCGTCGGATCCACAACCCCCTTCATTCCCAACCTCTCTCTCCCCGTGAAAAAAGTTGCGCCCCATGCCCGATCTCCGCACAATGAGCTCGCGCAGCTCCGCCCCCGTTCAGCCGTGCGCGAGGTCGCTGTTGTCCCCCCTGCACCTCGCCTCCTCCTGTCGCCGGTTGACCCACCGCTCGTACTAGTGTCCGGTTGTAGCAGAAAAGACAGCACGACATCCAGGTTTGAAGCAGAAACACATGGCTCCAGCAAATAATTGATATGGTTCCAGCAAACAATAAAGTGGTTCCGGCAAAAATAACATTGTTTCAATCAAACTGTTCATATGGGTTCCAGCAAAAATACAACATGGTTCCAACAAAATTTTGATACGGCTCCAGCAAAAAAATGATATTGTTTCAGGCAAAACACTAATATGGTTCCAGCAAAAACACAACACGGTTCCAACAAAATTTGATACGGTTCCAGCAAAAATCAATGCAGCAAAATAATCATGGCGTCGCCACAGTAGTCAGCCCAAAGATCATCCTCGCCAGGCAAAGAAGCCAAAATGTTTGTTCCAGCAAAAATCCTGTGCAGCAAAATCCATGGCGGCGGTGGCCAACACTATCTCTCCCCTGCTGTAGCAAATCGGAAACTGGTTCTCGCAAAAAAATTCTGAAGTGGCTCCAGCAAAAATTCAAAAAAATACAGCAACTTACCGCAGCAAAAAGGAGAAGTATGATCCTACTTCTTCCAATGTGGAACAAGCTCAAGATGACCTTCCACCACAAGACCACAAGCTAAAAGGCAAGGACAAGCTTCAAGAGGAGATTGATGCATTTGTTGAAGCACCTCAAGCCATGGTCAAGTGGGTTCCCAAGGAAACGTCAAGTTCTACTTCGTCAAGCTCAACTACAACCCCAAGGATTCCCATCAAGATGATGTGGATCCCGAAGAAGAAGAACTAGAAAGTTCTTGAGGGTGACTCCGCCAACATACTTCACTCACATTCATTTTGGCAAAACTTGTGTAATCAACTTCCACATCGTGCACTAGTTCATGGAGTCACAAACCCTCTTGTTGGTAAGTCAAGGGACAAGGTAATCATTGCTTTCATGGACATCATCTATTGTGTACTTCAATCTATGTCCATGGATATCCTTGTTTGTTCCTTGTGGGACTAACCCATGTAGGTATTGAAAGTGCCCGAATCCAAAGGATAGCTCCCAACTCTTGATGATCTTCATCAACATTGAGCATCCACATCTTCAACATCTACATGAAGTCTTCTACGACAACCCAAGGTTAGTTTGACCCTTTAAAAGGAGTTCTCACATCTAGGGGGAGCTTTGCTCTAAAAATTGAGCTAAAGCATCTTCAAATGATGTGAACACATCAATGCTTTATGTAAAAGTGGTAACCCCACTTGTGCTTAAACGATGAGTATAACCTATGATCAAATGTTCTCATTTGGCACCTAAGTCAATATACTCATATAAAGATGACCTAGTCATCGACAAATTGTGTGTTAGTTGCTAAAATTTTGGTTGTGCATGTTTGACACATATTTCATTTGCTATCTTATTGTGTGAGCATGTTGGATGCATGATTTTATCCATTCGAGGACATCCATTTGTTGTTTTGGTCGTTTTGAGTTTTCTGACCAAATGGATGGACAAGAATGCCTAAGTACCTCCCTAGCTATCTATGCTTTCTTGTCTCAAATTCTATTCATGCTTACATCACAAATTTTGAACAAGTCATTTTCGGACCCTCCGGTGAGGAGCACTCGAGCCACCGATCCATCAAGGGCTAATTTCCAAAACCTTCTAATTGATTTCGGTCGCACCAACTCACTCAAACTCGGTCGAACCGAAAGCATTTAGACGATCTAGGTTTTCACCTCGATGAAACCGAAGTTTTGATTTTCGGCGTGATCAAGTGCATAACTGCCTAGCAGTTATCCATCTCGGTGCCACCGAAGTTTTACAACTCGGTCCCACCGACAACAAAGGGTATATATACTCCGAGGGCCGCTGCTGATTCCTCCTTCAAACGCTTTCGCCCCACACCCCTTGCCGCCATCGCTTGGTCTCCGGATCATCGCCGTTGCCGCTCAGGCGCCCTCGCCGCAGTCTCCGTCGCCGTCAACGGACATCTCCTCCGCCCGTTGCCGCCAGAGAAAAACTCCACCAAGTTAGGGTGAGTTTTGATCCCACTCGTGCTCCCATCTCCGATTCAATGCACGCTTGATTGCCTAGAATCTTGCCACGATTGAAATCCTCCTGTACCTCAGATTAGTTCGTTTGAACTAGATTCGAGTAGTTTTAGGGTTAGGTTTCGCGAACACATCTCGGTGAGACCGATTTTACATTTTCGGTATGACCGATTTGGCCTATGGCCATTGCATCGCACCTTCGGTCCAACCGAAGTTGTGCAAATCGGTGTGACCGAAATGAGGATTCTGTGAAACCCTAGTGTTTTCGGCAGATCGAAACCCACTTCGTCAAACCGAAAGTGGTGTGCCACGCCTCTGTTGAACACTTCGGATTCACGAATTTTAAACTCGGTCCGACCAAATGTCTTCTGTGAAAACCTAATACTAGAATTTGAACTCATTTTTTGCAAAACTTCGCATTTTGCGATGACTCTTCTTCTCTGCCTACACCTTATCTATTCACAGGTTGTCACCATGTCGATGCCGGTGGATAATGTAACAGTCGAGACACCCATTGCAGATATTCCAGAGGCGGGCACTAGTCCCGATCCTAGCAGCTCATCCGATGATGGTGAGAGGAGTACACCAAGTGGCTTGCCTCCTGCAGCCACCGTGAGCTAGAAAGAAGAGGAATTCAGATGATGAGGATTCGATTTTGTTGTTGAGGAAGAGGTGACCTCAAAGCCCAAAGGAAGGTTGTTGCCAAAGAGCAACAAGGTCAACAAACTAAGAAGGGCACCAAAGAAAGTCAAGCAATCAACTGCTAAGAAGCTGAATTTGGGAGAGGCAACTGCAAGCAAAGTGAAGAAAACCTCCAAGAGAAAGAGGATAGTGCATGATGCAAGAAGAAGATGAGGATGAGGAAGCACCCCAGCCTCCTCCTCGAAGCCTAAGTTCATGGGTGATGCCATTAAGGCTGGAGCCACATCAAAACCCAAGCAATCTGCTCCAGCTAAGGCAGCTCCAAAGAAAGCCTCGCTGCCAAGCCCAAGAAGACCGTCGAAACATTCCAGCGTTCGAGAAGAACAAGGATGATGTGCCACCAGTGTGTCGATGATGAAGGACCAGTTTTGCTGAAACTTCGCCCAAAACTGCCACTACATAATGATGCTCATCCTCAAGCCGAGGATATGAAGGCAAGGAAAGATAGAGGTCTCGGGCTATGGAGACAATCGACCCATATGCCGTGAGGAGAAGAACTGCTTGAGACCCCAGATTTCACACCAGAGAGCAGCAGGACTTCTATGAGACCGTCTTGATGGACAAGAAGCCCATAGTCGCAGACACCCGATACGTTGATTGGAAGTACATTGACAATGAAGAGCACAGAGATTTCTTTCCACATGTGCATGAAAGTTTCACTGCATGTGGAGTTGCAGACTTTGTAGGTCAGAAATTGACCAATTGGAACGATGAGATGATAATGCAATTCTATGCCACAGCTCACTTCTACCCTGATGGGAAGATTATATGGATGACTGAAGGTCAAAGATATTCTTCTTCAGTTGAAGAATGGGCAGAAATTCTGAATGCTCCAGTGCAACGAGAAGATGATATTGATGTATATGGGATTCCAAAGAAGAATCATGAATCCATGAAGAACATGTACAAAGAGGTTCCAAGAAAGGATTTGGGAATCTGAAGCTCGGCTCGATCTACTATCTCGTGCAGGCTTACCTACCACTAATACTATTTTGAGGCATACCTTGATGCCCAAGTCCGAGATCATCGCATGATCGGAGGATACTCTATCAACATGCTGCACATACTTGATGAGAAAGCACCTTTCAAGGTGATGGATTTGATGGTAGAGACCATTAAGAGGACTGCGGTGACGAGAAAAGGTCATGTGGATTTGCCCATGATTCAGATGCTTATCAATGCCAAGTTTGGCACGGGCACATTCTTGTTGGATAGAGAACATTTACCACTGCAGCGAGCATGAAGACAATGTTGTTGTGATGGATGAGGAGGATCCGACATCTGTTGAAGGTCAAGCCAAGATCGAAGTGCTAAGCAAGCCAAAGTCGACAAGGAAGCAAAGAAGCAGCAGCTAAACCAAAGAGCTTCGGAGAGCAAATACTTGAAGCTACCCAAAGGATTGAACAATGCCTCGCCAGCATTGAACAGCCTCGGGAGAGCTTAGAGAGGATTGTTGAGGACAAGATCCACGCCTGGGCGTGAAGTCGATCAAGTGCAAGTGATCACAACAAGCTCGAGGCGACATTGAGGAAGCAAAGCGGAGAAGGAAGAGCTTATGCGTGAGATGCAGGATGACTTAGTCCAGATTTTCAAGAACAGACTGCTCCGTTCCCACAGACCCGATCACCGCTATTCCAAAGGATGACACGGGACTACAGCTTCCGCACCTCCCACAGCCCAAAGAAGCTCCAACTCTAGCTCCAGTGACCACTCCTCCAACACGGACATCACCAAGTCTTCGCCGATGCTTTGTCATATCCACTCCGACATCAACCCAGACGGAGCCGCCAAACAGAGTCCCCAAGTGACGCTTAGCTCTATGCTTTTTCGAACTTTTGGTAACTTGTTGCCAAAGGGGAGAAATTGTATAGATCATAGGACTTCGAGAGAGAGAGTGTTGTTGTCTTTGCGCTTTTGCTCTTTCGTTCTTTTGCGGTTACTTTGAGATACTTTTGGTTTTCGAGACATTCAAAGTGTTTGATACTACGCTTGATTCTACCTTAATGAGTGCTTGGTCGTACTATGCTTTAATGTGTGCTTAATGCTTATCATATGCTATTCCTATCTTGTATGACCATTTACTCATGTCTTGGTGATTGGGTGCATGTTGTTCATTCTTATCATTTTGTGCGCTCCACCAAGATGTATGTGACATGGAAGAGTGACCCATGATCCTAATCGATTGTGCATTTGCATTCAAACGCAAATCTTAAATAATGCACAAATTTAGGGGGAGCTCTTGCTTATCACATACTTCTCAAAGCGACACTATTATTCATTGATTATATCCTTTGTCGAAGCTTTGATCTATATGTTGTCATCAATTACCAAAAAGGGGGAGATTGAAAGTGCAACTAATCCCCGGGTGGTTTTGGTAATTAATAACAACATATATATCATTGAACTAATAGTTACTTGAGAATCATTTCGAAAGTTCATTGATATGGGTATGGCAAGGACTGAAGAAGTGGACCCTCAAAATGCTAAGGCAAGCATTGGCAAAAGCTCAAGACTCCATTTTTGGTTTAGTGATCCAAGATCACATTGAGTCCATAGGAAAAGCCAATACTATTAAAAGGGGATGAGGTTATGATGATGATCTGGTTGCTCAAGTGCTTAGTGATACATCTCCTAAACTATCAAGAACTCTCACCGCCATATACACTCATAAGTAGTCTCGGTCCCACCGATTTTCCAAACTCACCACACCGAGATGAACCACCTCACCATAAGCCAAACCCTAGAAAACTCGGATTTTCCGATTCGAACTCGGTCTCACGAAACTTGAGTTGCCAAGCTTCAGAACCTTCGTCATCAAATCGGTGTCACCGAGATGATGAAGTCGGTCCCACCGAAATTGGCATGCTCTTGTCATTGCATCTAATCGGACTAACCGAGATTGTATTTTCGGTCCCACTGAAAATCCCAACGCTCACATTATTTGAACTTTCGGTCTCACCGAGTTGTCAACTTCGGTCCCACCGAGATTGCTCAAAAGTGTGTAACGGTTGGATTTTGTGTGGAGGCTATAAATATCCCTCCACCCCCTCTTCATTCGTGGAGAGAGCCATCAGAAAGAACTACCACTCCTACCTTACATTTCGAGAAGAGAACTACCTACCCTTGTGTTGAGATCAAGTTGCTCCACTCCCACCATATGAAGCTTGATCTCTAGCCTTCCCAAGTTGCTTTCCACTCAATCCTTTCTTCCACCACAGCCAAATCAGTGAGGAGAGTTGAGTGTTGGGGAGATTATCATTTGAAGCACAAGAGCAAGGAGTTCATCATCATCTACAACATCTATTACCTTTTGGAGGGTGGTGCCTCCTAGATTGGTTAGGTGTCGCTTGGGAGCCTCCGTCGAGATGTGGAGTTGAACCAAGAAGTTTGTAAGGGCAAGGAGATCGCCTACTTCGTGAAGATCTACCCGAGTAAGGCTAGCCCTCCGTGGGCGAGGCCATGATGGAATAGACAAGGTTGCTTCTTCGTGGACCCTTCGTGGGTGGAGCCCTCCGTGGACTCTCGCAGCCGTTACCCTCCGTGGGTTGAAGTCTCCATCAACGTGGAAGTACGATAGCACCACCTATCGGAACCACGAGAAAAATCACCGCGTCTCCAAAATTGCGTTTGCTCTTCTCCACCTCTCTTTACTACATGTGCAATTTACTTTCCGCTGCCTATACTCTAGAATTGCATGTGTAGGGTGATGCTTGACTTGATCATAATTGTGAATCTGCCAAAAACTGTTCTTTGTCAAAAGGCAGAATTTTTATATTGTCAAGTAGTCTAATCACCCCCCCTCTAGACATACTTTCGATCCTACACGACGGCGATGCGCGGGATGAGGTGGAAGCGAGCTGCGAAGTGGAGGGGATGGCAGCGATGCGAGATGTCTAGATGAGTGGATCTGGTTGCTGTCGTTTAAAGAGATAAGGTAAGCTGAGAGGAGGGGGTGGATGCGGTGGGTGGGGCCACTAGAGATAAATGTGTGTGACGCCTGTGCGCGACCGGCGTAATTTTCAGCCGGTCCGCCGGTGCGAAACGTTTCCCTAAAAATATCCACATTTATGTTGACATTTATAGTGAGACATATTTTTTATGTTGACATTTTCCTTAATATATTGGTTACTGTTTAAATTGATGTCAGCCTAGTCGTGTAATGGCCAATATCTATTGCGTGTGCTCCCGGCTTCATACCGCAAAACATTTTAAGATATAACAACTTTTGAGATACGATATTTTAAAGGATTTGCTAGAAATGCTCTAATGGCCAATCACAACCGACGTCAGCCTAGTCATGTAAAACTACTGTAAAATTTTTTTTGAGGGAGTGTAAAACTACTGTAAACCCTCAGTTGTTGTAGGAGTGCTGTTTCAACGATACAGTCACGTTCACAGAAAATCGATCCAACGACGCGAGGTTCACGGGCACGTTAGAAGATCCGGGTTCCGTAGAATTCAAATCACTACTCATCTACCTTGCTCGACGTCCGATAACAGTTTCGCGGTATCCTTCTCAGCCTCCGGCGACTCCTCCTTCGAACCATGAACGGCGGATCCTCCATCTCCATCGCCGCCTTCCAAGCGAGAACCCTCGTGCTCCACCTGCTGCATCTCCGACTCCGCCAGCGACTGCATCCGGGCACGGTCCCTGTCCCGGGGATAGCTGCAGTACAGGAAGGAGTATATGGCGGCGCAGACCGTGAACGGTATCGCGATGGCCGTGTACAGCGCCTTGGCCAGCGACGCCGCGTTCTCCCGGTCCAGCTGGGTGCTCGTCCCCTTGTCGTCCGGCCTGTACCCGTACACGCGCTGCGCCAGGATGCCGACGATCGGCGGCGCGAACGACGACAGCACCGTCTCGAACGACCTGTCGAGCGCGTAGATGCTCGTTCTTGATTTCTCCGGCACGATCTCCGCAAAAATTGGGCTGCAAATTTTTGAGGTATTTCACGTGAATGATGAGTCCATCTTATATGATAAAAAGCTTCTGGGTGTACGGCGGCGAGGCTTACAAGTTTGTAGCAGGCCCGTTCCAGGAGATGAACACGCCCATGACGAACAGGACGACGCCGTGGATGACGCCGGTGGACGGGTCATCGGGGAGCCCCCTGAGCAGCACGGCGGCAAGGGGCACGGCCGAGCCGGCGCTGATCTGCGACAGGACGATCCTCCCGGCGTCAGGGTAGCGCAGGGCGAGGAGGTCGCCCAGCTTGCCCCCGATGAGGCCGCCGAGGGAGCTCGCGACCCAGAAGATGGTCATGAGCACGGCTGTCTCCCGGTGGCTGAACCCGATGAGCTCGAGCCACATGGACGCGAAGGAGGAGAGCGCGGACCATGGGAACGAGCCGCTGACCCCCTGCGCCACGAAGATCTGGAACGTCGGGATCTGCACCACGAACTTGGCCTCCGCGATCATCTCCTCCACCACCTGCCGCACGGCGGGCTTCTCGTCGCCGCCTGGGCCGGCAGCCGCGTCGCCCGTGGGGAAGTGGGGGTCCACGGAGAAGAACCAGTTGAGGGCCCCCACGGCGACGCTGATGACGGCCACGAGGTGGAATGCGATGCGCCAGCCGGCGATCCCGAGGACCGTGGTCTGTGCCAGCAGCAGGCCGACGAAGCCGCCGGCGATGAGCCCGATGCAGCTTGCGAGCTGCAGCCAGCCGAACGCCGAGCCGCGCGTGCCGTCGTCCGTGGAGTCGGCGACCAGTGACTGGATCGATGGTACCACGAGCGCGAGGCCGATGCCATTCAGTCCCCTCGAGATTGCTACCTACAGTACAAGTGGACATTTCAAACTGATGTACTGACAATGAGATTAGACAAGAAATCTGAGCTTGCAGCGCTAGTACTTGCTACATGATTGTCCAAAAATATAGTATTAAATGGAAAATTACTCTCTAGTGCAATATTGCGTCTGAAACTCTGAATTGAAGTGTCAAAAGAGAGAAGAAAGACACCCTGGATTTTCACATGTTTGTTTGTAATGAAATCAAATCCATGAAAGCCAAAGCACGGGGAGCTAATGTTTCCTTTTCGACGAGGGAACTACAATATTTCCCGTGTCCTGAAATCTAACTTGACAATGTCACTATATATTTCAAAACTTATCAATATTGTGTCCTGATTCCTGAAAGGCTGCGTGCTTGCTGTGTCAGTACTCAGAAGCATTATAAAGCTTCCGACGCTTCCAAAATAAAATCCCTACTGGAGCCTCAGTATTCAAATTAAAGAAGTGCAATCTAAATCTGGACAATGTTTTTTTTACCTTGGAGAGCACAGCAGATCTACAGACTGCAAAATCCCCAACTCGACATGCATCGAGCTGCAGAAGCAGAAAACAGGAGCAAAGCTCAAGCAGGAAGGGACGGTAGCTGGTACCTGGAGGAAGGTTTCGGAGACGCCGACGAGGAAGGTGGCGGCGGCCCAGAGGAAGGCCCCCACGGCGATGACGCGGGCGCGGTTGTGCCGCGCGGCGGCGTAGGCGGCGAGCGGGTAGCACGCGGCCTGCACGATGGAGCGGCACAGCGTGAGGGAGCCGAGCCAGGTGGGGTCGGCGTGCATGGCGGCGCCGATCTCGCGGTACACCGCCGGGAGCAGGGCCTCGTCGGCGCGCTCCATGATGGACGCCAGGCTCACCAGCAGCAGCGTCCGGCGCCGGTCCCGCTCCTGGTCCCGGTGCGGCGGCCCCGTCATCCTCCCTCGCCGCCCGCTCTCTCTCTCTCTCTCTCTCTCGCTCGCTCGCTCGCTTGGTCAGTCCACTAGCCGTCTCCGGTCTCCCCCCTCCGCCATTTTAGTACTACTGCTACTGCTATGCTGCTCCGCCGGCGATCCAGGGTCTCCTCTCCCCTTCGCGGGAAATTTTATATTACGACTTCTCCGCCTCGTTACGCGAGATACTTGTCGTGGCTTCTGTTTGCTACCGCTGACGTGTGGGCTCCGCTCCGGTGTGGGCCCGTCTTAACCAGGAGAGTTGAGCCGAGGTGGTTTGGGTGATTCTCATTGGTCACGCTTCTGTAGGTCTCGGTTCGGATGGAGGCGAGGATGGAAAAAGATTCCGATAGGTCAGAAGTCTTCCGAGTCCGAGGATCCTGGTTCGGCAGGCATGCCAAAGTCTACGGCTGCTGTCGGCGTTTCTGCCTCCTTTGTTGGGGTTCAGACTTGAGAGGCTCCTCTCGCCTGGCTCGATTGCAAGGACCAAAAGATTGCCGCTGATGGTCAAGAGTGGGCTTGCGCAGAGGTCGTGAATTGGGGCCTTAGGGTGTCATCACTCGTGCTGCTGGAAGATAAACTTGAGCAGGAGTCTGACACGTGTTCATCTCCATGCCGCCCCATGCAAGATAAACTTGGATCTTTTCTTGGAAAAGAAAATGTATTGATATCAGTATTGCATTTGCTTCTGAACAACTGGACATCACCAGATATTCAATTTTAAGGACATACTCGGCCAAATCATTATAAAAAAATGGAAAGGAGAAAAAAAAACAATGATGATACACACCAAGCAGCCATACCGACCCTGGCTACTCACACAAGGACTACGAGAATGGCTTTCCAAAAACAACGCCTTCAGATAAGAAACAACATGATGGTGCTGTTGTTGCCATCCATCAAGTAAAATTTGAACTCATATGTGTTTTCGCCATTAAGATAAAGTCCGAACAACCCCAGTGTAATGCTATCACAAAGAAACAATTTACTTTAAACTCAGTCGCACTAAAGGCTCACCGTTATCAGATCTGGTGCAGTACATACAGTGGGTGAGGAGTAGGGCCAGGAGTCGAATTATATACTTTTTCATACTCTGTATCTGAGGAGGATAACCGATGGTAATATTTAGACAGTGGGTGAGGAGTAGGTGTCGGTGTCAAAACCGGTGGATCTCGAGTAGGGGGTCCCGAACTATGTGTCTAAGACTAATGGTAACAGGAGGCGGGGGACACGATGTTTACCCAGGTTCGGACCCTCTCTATGGAGGTAATACCCTAGTTCCTGCTTGATTGAGCTTGATGAATATGAGTATTACAAGAGTTGATCTACCACGAGATCGTAATGGCTAAACCCTAGAGGTCTAGCCTATGAGGTTATGATTGATGTGACCCTAACCCTAGAAGTCTAAACCCTTCGGTTTATATAGACACCGGGAGGGGCTAGGGTTGTACAAAGTCGGTTACAGAGAAAGGAATCCACATATCCGAATCGCCAAGCTTGCCTTCCACGCTAAGGAGAGTCCCATCTGGACACGGGACAATGTCTTATATCTTGTATCTTCATAGCCCAATAGTCCAGCCCAAGCATATAGTCCGGCTGTCCGAGGACCCCTTAGTCCAGGACTCCCTCAGTAGCCCTTGAATCAGGCTTCAATAACGATGAGTCCGGCACGCTGATTGTCTTCGGCATTGCAAGGCGGGTTCCTTCTTCGAATACTCCAAAGTAAATTTCGAACACAAGAATCGTGTCCGGCTCTGCAAAACAAATTCCACACGCACCCGTAGAGAATATAATGTTTCACGAGTCCAATCCGCTGACAATTTTAGCGGCATGACATTACGTCATCACCCGGCCATTATTTGAATCTTTTTCCAGCCTGCCACTCCACGTTCCGAGGGGCGGTTTTTATTGGCACGTCTTATCAAAGCAGAGATTGTGTCCCCTTATTACGGGATTTTCATCAACACGGGTGTGGGTAACCCAACCGTTCTGTTGGCATAATTCCTTGGGAATAAGCATGTTTCAAGGCCACTGGGGGGGACGCTCGATATTTGTCGCCTTTATAAAGGGCTTAGGGCATGTCCTCTTTCTTCTATGCTAGTTCTTCCCTCAGCCTCCCTCCTCAAGTTCCAACACCCAAGGGTCAATCCAGTCGCTTCGAGCTTCCATCCATGTCCGAACCCAGCCTTCAAGGCCGATGGATGGCATCTTCTGTCACAGAGGAAGACATCTTGAAGCTTAGGGAGGCAAGATACTTGACTGCGGAAATCTACCACAGGCTTCCTGCTCAAGGGCAGGTTATTCCTACTCCCAGATCCAATGAGAGGGTAGTGTTTATCTCTCACTTCCTCCGAGGGCTTGGGTTTGCTCTTCATCCCTTCGTTCGAGGGGTCATGTTCTATTACGGGCTAGATTTCCACGATCTAGCTCCAGACTCCTTCCTCCACATCTCGGCGTTTATCACTACGTGCGAGGCCTTCCTCCATATTTCCCCACACTTCGGCTTATGACTCAAGACCTTTAACGTGAAGCCGAAGGTAATCGACGGGAAACAAGCGGAGTGCGGAGACGCTTCAATAAGCAAGCTTATCAACTCCACTTGGCCAAAGGGCTCCTTTGCAGAATCTTCTGACTTATGGCAACGGGAGTGGTTTTACATCACCGAACCCCGCGGTACAAAGCGGGTAGCTGCTCCTGCGTTTCGGTCCGGCCCTCCGCCACAGCTTGCATCGTGGATTAACAAGGGGCTAGACTGGGGATCTACAGATGAAGTGCAGACACTGCAAAGCCGCATTCGGAGCCTTATTGAGAGGGACACCGGTCTCATCGATGTAATCCAAGTAATGTTAGTCTGCCAGATCCTACCCTGTCAGCGACGCCCTCTCCGCATGTGGGAATTTAATCCGGAAGGTCCACGGACTCTTGCACCTCTATGGCATGATGCTCAGAGAGATGTGGAAATTGTTCTTCGACGCATGAAAACAGTGGTCGGATACTACAGAAGACATTGGTCTTGACTGCAACCATCTGGATACTCCGGTAAGTACTCGACCCCCGAACACGATTTAGTCAAATTGTTCATGGCAATGTACTGACAAAACTCTATCCGACCAGGGCTGGCTAAAGAAGGCGGATAGAATCAGGTGTTCGACTCCACTTCTCGAAGATGTTGCCGATCTGATATTAACAAGGATGCTGGCTCTGGCGCGGTATCAAGTGCCGGCGGGGGAAGATAAAGAAGAGGACGAAGAGGCCCAAGGCAGCTTCCGCTCTGAAGGCTCACCAAACAATTCGTCCGGGGAGATTAAAACTCCTGCTTCCAAAGGCGGAAGGGAAGGGCAAACTGACATTCCTTCTCCCCATGGGAAGAAAAGGGCCGCCTCCGAAGACTCGGAAAGAGAAGCTTCTAAGCGGGGGAAGGTATCCCAGTCAGGGGGTGATGTTGACACTCAGTCACCCTGCAAAGATAGGCCCTCAGTCGCATCGTAAGTGAATCCAGATGTTTTAAACATGTCCCATTCTTTTCTAGCTATAAGGGTAATATTTTAAACTCATGATTGCAGTCCGACACGCAGCCTTCCTCAACAGTCCAGCTCTTCGGGGGATCTACTTCTGGAGATGATGGAGAGCGAGACGCCTCCACAGATCTCCCTGCCTGATATGGCAGACGACGCCAAGGTGTCGTCCTGGAGGATCCTTCCTGATCTGCAAGTGGCACAAGGGACAGTGAGGGCCGGGGCCAAAAGGTAATACTTCGGCCGCCCAGGGTCCAGGGTGTGCGGCCCCTATAGGGAACGACAAAAGTCCTAGACTATCAAATGTCCAAGGGACGCCGGATGCACTGATGGACATTTTACAACATGCCTCTGTCTCAGAGGAACATCGTACCTTGATGGGTACGGTGTTGGAAAGAGTTCGGTCCGCGAAAAGCAGATTGAATGAAGCCTTTTCTAGCCTACTAAGAGGCTTTGAGGTACGTAGTGTAATTCCAATTATATTGTAAGTGCCAGTTGCACCTGTGTATAGATAGTAGCCCCTGAGACTCTGGTTGACATCCCAAGGGATGCGACCAGAGGATCCAAAAGATATGCCCAGGGAATGATATGACTAATTGAAACACAGGTTGCTACATCCGTGGGGACTGCCCGAGCTATCGAGGTAGCATATTTGAAGCAGAAAGTTGATGTGGCGGATGAAGACATCACGCTTATGAATAGGCGGCTCGACGAGGCGCAAGGTATGTCTCTGGGGCACTTAGTACATGCTAGTATTGTGAAATGAGCGTAGTACTGAAAATTTGTATACGCATAACTACAGATAGTGTCGCCGCAGTGGAGACCCTTCGGGCGGAACTTACTCGGGCCAAGGAGCAAGCGAGGATCAGTAATGCGGCTGCCGAAAAGGCAACGCTGAATTGAAAGTAGAGCGAACCGCTCGGCATCAGTGCGAGGAGAGGATATCTACCATGGCACTTGAGTTGAAGAATACCACTAGCCGATGCCAAGATCTTGAGAGAGATAACAAAACCAAAGCAGACGATCTGGACAAGGCCTTACAAGAGGCGAAGGAAGCCCGGTCTGAGTCTAGAGCAGCTCGGGAGGAGATCCGACAAGCTGGGGAGATCGCGGCTGGTAAGCCCTTTTTATTGCAAACTAAATTTGGCGATCCGAAGTATGCGCCGCTGAACCAACGGTGGAGTTCTCCGGACCCCTTTATGGACCTGTCGGAGAGTGCTGGCGATGTGAATTAGTATTTCCACGCGCAAGAAGGACATGCAACAGAAAAGCTGTTTTGGTCGCAATTTGACACGCCGAAGCGTCCACTGTTGAACGAACAGATGGCCCAATGGGCTGAGCTCCACCAGATGTCTCGCACTGCCATGAAGGACGTCATAGCCCGGCTGTGGCCAACTGAGCCCATTCCGGATAGTTATTTCGGTTTGGTGTGGCGGCTTGTTAATGCGGTGCCGCGTATCGACGCTGTGAAGCGATCAACATGCATAGAATGTGCACGGATGGCCCTTGCCCGTGTCAAGATATACTGGGCGAAGATGACGGCCACCGATATTGCAGCGCAGAGTCCGCCCGAAGGCAAGGACCTTAACATGTCAGAAGATTACTTTGTAGATGTCCTAGAAGGTGCCCGCTTAATTGAGGGTCAGTGCTCAAAAAATATTATGTTTGAGTGAGGTGTATCAAGATTGTAATAGCAATATTATGATACATTTAAGGCTATGTCTTTATACCTTTTTCTCGAAAAGTTTTAGTGCCTCCTGTGCGGTCGTCTTTTTGTATACGTATTCAATCTGAAAGTTTGCAGTCGTTGGCTTTAGCCCCCTTGCGTATAACGCCGAGGTGTTTGGAAAAGCACTTGATCACACTTGACCTAATGTCTTGGTCCGTTAAGGAGGTGTTGGTGCGGTGAACGAGGCAATCGGACTATAGAGCTTTAACACTTTCACTTAGCCATAGGATTTTGACGGTGGGGCTACTATATAGCCCCTGGTATGTCCGCGGTTATCTAAATATGGTGCGATTACATACGTGACGAGAATAGCGGTCCTTCGTTTAACACGGAGGGGATCGCGAAGATTCTGAGGAGTCATTGACACGTCTCCAACGTATCTATAATTTTTTATTGTTCCATGCTATTATATTACACCTTTTGGATGTTTATGGGCTTTATTTTACACATTTATATCATTTTTGGGACTAACCTACTAACCGGAGGCCCAGCCCGTATTGCTATTTTTTTGCCTATTTCAGTATTTCGAAGAAAAGGAATATCAAAGAGAGTCCAAACGGAATGAAACCTTCGGGAGCGTGATTTTTGGAATGAACGTGATCCAGAGGACTTGGAGTGCAAGTCAAGAAGCAGCCGAGGCTCCCACGAGACAGGAGGACGCCCCCCCTATAGGGCGCGCCCCCTGTCTCGTGGGCCCCAGCGCCCACCGACGCATTTCTTCCTCCTATATATACCTCGTGCACTCAAAACATCCAGGCGGACGAAACACAATTTCCACCACAGTAACCTTCTGTATCCGCGAGATCCCATCTTGGAGCCTTCGCCGGTGTTCTGTCGGAGGGGGAATCGACCACGGAGGGCTTCTACATCAACATCCTTGCCCCTCCGATGAGTTGTGAGTAGTTTACCACAGACCTACGGGTCCATAGTTATTAGCTAGATGGCTTCTTCTCTCTTTTTGGATCTCAATACAATGTTCTCCCCCTCTCTTGTGGAGATCTATTTGATGTAAACTCTTTTAGCGGTGTGTTTGTCGAGATCCGATGAATTGTGGGTTTATGATCAAGTTTATCTATGAATAATATTTGAATCTTCTCTGAATTCTTTTATGTGTGGTTGAGTTATCTTTTCAAGTCTCTTCGAATTATCAGTTTGGTTTGGCCTACTAGATTGATCTTTCTTGCCATGGGAGAAGTGTTTAGCTTTGGGTTCAATCTTGCGGTGTTCTTACCCAGTGACAGAAAGGGTTGCAAGGCACATATCGTATTGTTGCCATCGAGGATAACAAGATGGGGTTTATATCATATTGCTTGAGTTTATCCCTCTACATCATGTCATCTTGCTTAATGTGTTACTCTGTTCTTATGAACTTAATACTCTAGATGCAGGCAGGAGTCGGTCGATGTGTGGAGTAATAGTAGTAGATGCAGGCAGGAGTCGGTCTACTTGTTATGGACGTGATGCCTATATACATGATCATGCCTAGATAATCTCATAACTATTCGCTTTTCTATCAATTGCTCGACAGTAATTTGTTCACCCACTGTAACTCTTATCATACATGATCTTGAGAGAAGCCACTAGTGAAACCTATGGCCCCCGGGTCTATCTCTTATCATATTTGCTTCCAATTTACTTTTATTTGCATCTTTACCTTTTGCATCTATATTATAAAATACCAAAAATATATTTATCTTATCATACTATCTTTATTAGATCTCACTTTCGCAAGTGGCCGTGAAGGGATTGACAACCCCTTTATCGCGCTGGGTTGCGAGTTCTCAGTTTTTTTGTGTAGGTGCGTGGGACTTTTGAGGAGCCTCCTACTGGATTGATACCTTGGTTATCAAAAACTGAGGGAAATACTTATGCTACTATTGCTGCATCACCCTCTCCTCTTCAAGGAAAACCAACACAAGCTCAAGACGTAGCAAGATGATTTCTAGCGCCGTTGCCGGGGAGGTCTTCGCTCAAGTCAAGACATACCAAGTACCCATCACAAACCCATCTCCCTCGCATTTACATTATTTTCCATTTGCCTCTCGTTTTCCTCTCCCCCACTTCACCCTTGCCATTTTATTCGCCCTCTCTTTCCCGATCTCCTCTTCTCTTTTCGCTTTCCTTTTTTTGTTTGCTTGTGTGTTGGATTACTTGTTGCCATGGCGCAAGATAATACCAAATTGTGTGATTTCTCGAATACCAATAATAATGATTTCCTTAGTACTCTGATCGCTCCTCTTAATGATGTTGAGTCTTGTCAAATCAATACTGCTTTGCTGAATCCTATTATGAAAGATCAATTCGCTGGCCTTCCTAGCAAAGATGCCGCTACTCATCTAAACAACTTCGTTGATTTGTGTGATATGCAAAAGAAGAAAGATACGGATAACAATATTGTCAAATTGAAGTTATTTCCGTTTTCACTTAGAGATCGTGCTAAAGTTTAGTTTTCGTCTTTGCCTAAAAATAGTATTGATTCTTGGAACAAGTGCAAAGATGCTTTTATCTCTAAGTATTTTCCTCCCGCTAAGATCATCACTCTTAGGAATGATATTATGAATTTTAAACAACTTGATCATGAGCATGTTGCCCAATCTTGGGAAAGAATGAAACTGATGCTTCGCAATTGCCCTACTCATGGTTTGAATTTATGGATGATCATACAAAAATTTTATGCCGGTTGAACTTTGCTTCTAGAAATCTCTTAGATTCGGCCAGGGGAGGCACATTTATGGAAATAACGTTGGGAGATGCTACAAAACTTCTTGATAATATTATGGCTAATTATTCTCAATGGCACACCGAAAGATCTTCTAGTAAAAAAGTGCATGCTATAGAAGAAATCAATGTTTTGAGTGGAAAGATGGATGAACTTATGATATTGTTTGCTACTAAAAATACTCCTCTTGATCCCAATGGTATGCCTTTGTCTTCCTTGATTGAGAATAATAATGAATCTATAGATGTGAATTTTGTTGGTAGGAATAGTTTTGGAAAAATGCTTATAGAGGAAACTTTAATGCTAGACCGTTCCCTAGTAATTCCTCTAATAATTATGGAAATTCCTACAATAATTCTTATGGTAATTTTAATAAGATGCCCTCTGATTGTGAGAATAGTGTGAAAGAATTTATGATTTCTCAGAAGAATTTTAATTTGCTTGAAGAAAAATTGCTCAAAGTTGATGATTTGGCTAGGAACGTTGATAGACTTTCGCTTGATGTTGATTCTCTTAAACTTAGATCTTCTCCTCCTAAGCATGATATCAATGAGTCTCTCAAAGTAATGAGAATTTCCATTGACGAGTGTAAGGAAAGAACCGCTAGATTGCGTGCTAAAAAGATAGCTTTATAAAAGCGTGTTCTTCTAGTTTCCATGAAAATAATGATGAGGATATTAAAGTTATTGATGCGTATCCTATTAGATATATGTTTTGCAATATGAATTTTGATGATTATGGGACTGATGATGAATCAACTTTGCCTAGAAGGCATCCCAAGAATTCGGAGTCTTTAGATCTTGATGCTAAATTCGGTAAAAGTGGGATTGGAGAGGTCACAACTTTAAATAGCATTGAACCCACTATCTCGGATTTCAAGGCATTTGATTATGATAATTGTTCTTTAAAAGGTTGTATTTCCTTGTTGCAATCCGTTATTAATTCTCCTCATGTTTATAGTCAAAATAAAGCTTTTACCAAACATATTGTTGATGCCTTGATGCAATCTTATGATGAAAAACTTAATTTGGAAGTTTCTATACCTAGAAAACTTAATGATGAGTGGGAACCTACTATGAAGATTAGAATTAAAGATTATGAGTGTTTTTCTTTGTGTGATTTGGGTGCTTGTGTTTCCACGATTCCGAAAACTTTATGTGATATTCTAGGTTTCCATGGTCTTGATGATTGCTCTTTAAATTTGCATCTTGCGGATTCCACCATTAAAAAGCCTATGGGAAGGATCAATGATGTTCTCATTGTTGCAAATAGAAATTTGGTGCCCGTAGATTTTATCGTTCTTGATATAGATTGCAATCTTTCTTGCCCTATTATTCTTGGTAGACCTTTCCTTAGAACGATTGGTGCGATTATTGATATGAAGGAAGGGAATATTAGATTCCAATTTCCATTAAAGAAAGGCATGGAGCACTTTCCTAGAAAGAAAGTCAAATTACCTTATGAATCTATCATGCGGGCTACTTATGAATTTAGTGCCAAAGATGGCACCCGTTAGATCTATCTTTGCTTTTATGCCTAGCTAGGGGCGTTAAACGATACTGCTAGTTGGGAGGCAACCCAATTTTCTTTATGTTTTTTTGCTCCTGTTTAGTAATAAATCTTGCATCTACCTTCTGTTTAGATGTGTTTTTATCTTTTAATTAGTGTTTGTGCCAAGTAGAACCTATAGGATAACCTATGATGATAGTTGATTTGATTCTGCTGAAAAACAGAAACTTTCCGCACACGAATATAATTTTGTTAAATCACACAAACGTGGTTTTGCGTTGATTCTTTTTGCTGATCAATAAACAAATTTTCCAGGACTTCCTATTTTGCTAGGATTTTTAGAGTTCCATAAGTTTGCGTTAGTTACATATTGCTACAGACTGTTCTGTTTTTGACAGATTCTGTTTTTCGTGTGTTGTTTGCTTATTTTGATGCATCTATGGCCAATAAAATAGTTTATAAACCATAGAGAAGTTGGAATACAGTAGGTTTAACACCAAAATAAATAAATAATGAGTTCATTTCAGTACCTTATGTGGTGGTTTTGTTTTCTTTCACTAACGGAGCTTATAAGATTTCCTGTTGAGTTTTATGTTGTGAAGTTTTCAAGTTTTGGGTAAAGCTTTTATGGACCATGGAATAAGGAGTGGCAAGAGCCTAAGCTTGGGGATGCCCAAGGCACCCCAAGATATTCAAGAATAGCCAAAAGCCCAAGCTTGGGGATGCCCCGGGAAGGCATCCCCTCTTTCGTCTTCGTTCATTGGTAACTTTACTTGGAGCTATATTTTTATTCGCTACATGATATGTGTTTTGCTTGGAGCGTCGTGTATTATATTAGTCTTTGCTTTTTAGTTTACCACAATCATCCTTGCTGTACAAACCTTTTTGGGAGAAGCCTATTTGATTAGAATTTGCTAGAATACACTATGTGCTTCACTTATATCTTTTGAGCTTGATAGTTTTTGCTCTAGTGCTTCACTTATATCTTTTAGAGCACAGTGGTGTCTTAATTTTGAAGAAATTTCTAGTCTCTAATGCTTCACTTATATCTTTTTGAGAGTCTTTTAGAACAGCATGGTATTTTCTATGGTTACAAAGTTGGTCTTAGAATGATGAGCATCCAAGTTGGGTATAATAAAAACTATCATAGGAAGTGAATTGGATGCTATGATCAATTTGATGCTTGATAATTGATTTGAGATATAAAGGTAGTAATGTTAGGGTCATGCTAGTGGGTAATTATGAAATTGAGAAATACTTCTGTTGAAGTTGGCAAGTCCCGTAGCATGCACGTATGGTAAAAGTTGTGTGACAAATTTGTTGCATGAGGTGCTCTTTTGATTGTCTTCCTTCTGAGTGGCAGTCGGGGACGAGCGCTGGTCTTTTCCTACCAATCTATCCCTCTTGGGGCATGCGTAGTAGTACTTTGCTTCGAGGGCTAAGTAGACTTTTACAATAAGTATATGAGTTCTTTTTGACTAATGTGAGTCCATGGATATACGCACACTCATCCTTCCACTTTGCTAGCCTTTATTATTACCTCGCAACTTTCGCCGCTATCATAAACCCTTTATTTACCTTCCTCAAAACAGCCACCATACCTACCTATTATGGCATTTCCATAGCCATTCCGAGATACATTGCCATGCAACTTTCCACCATTCCGTTTATTATGACACATTCCATCATTGTCATATTGCTCTTTGCATGATCATGTAGTTGACATCGTATTTGTGGCAAGGCCACCTTCATAATTTTCGTACATGTCGCTCTTGATTCATTGCATATCCCGGTACACCATCGGAGGCATTCATATTGAGTCATATCTTGTTCTAGCTTTGAGTTGTAATTCTTGAGTTGTAAATCCATAAAAGTGTGATGATATTCATTATTAGAGCATTGTCCTAGTGAGGAAAGGATGATGGAGGCTATGATTCCCCCACAAGTCGGGATGAGTTTTCAGACTTTACAAAAAGAAAAAAAAGAAAGAAAAAAAGGGAAAAAGAGAAAGGCCAAAGAAAAAAGAAATAGAAAAAAAAGAATAGGAAAAAAATAAAATGAGAGAAAAAGAGAGAAGGGACAATGCTAATATCTCTTTTTCCACACTTGTGCTTCAAAGTAGCACCATGATCTTCATGATAGAGAGTCTCCTATATTGTCACTTTCATATACTAAGTGGGAATTTTTCATTATAGAACTTGGCTTGTATATTCCAATGATGGGCTTCCTCAAAATGCCCTAGGTCTTCGTGAGCAAGCAAGTTGGATGCACACCCACTTAGTTTCTTTTGTTGAACTTTCATATATTTATAGCTCTAGTGCATCCGTTGCATGGCAATCCCTACTCACTCACATTGATATCTATTAATGGGCATCTCCATATAGCCCGTTAATACGCCTAGTTGATGTGAGACTATCTTCTCCCTTTTTGTCCTCACAACCACCACCATAGACCACCATAGTGCTATGTCCATGGCTTGCGCTCATGTATTGCGTAAGAGTTGAAAAAGCTGAAGCACGTTAAAAAGAATGAAACAATTGCTCGGCTCGTCATCAGGGTTGTGCATGATGGGAGTATTTTGTGTAATGAAAATGAAGCATGGCGTAACTATATGATTTTGTAGGGATAAGCTTTCTTTGGCTATGCTATTTTGATAGGACATGATTATTTGTTAGTATGCTTTGAAGCATTATTATTTTTATCTTTTATAAGCTTTTATTTTGAATCATTTGGATCTGAACATTCATGCCACAATAAAGAAACTTACATTGAGAATTATGCTAGGTAGCATTCCGCATCAAAATTTTCTTTTTTATCATTTACCTACTCAAGGACGAGCAGGAATTAAGCTTGGGGATGCTTGATACGTCTCGAACGTATCTATAATTTTTGATTGTTCCATGCTATTATATTACCCCTTTTGGATGTTTATGGGCTTTATTTTACACATTTATATCATTTTTGGGACTAACCTACTAACCGGAGGCCCAGCCCGTATTGCTGTTTTTTTTGCCTATTTCAGTATTTCGAAGAAAAGGAATATCAAACGGAGTACAAACGGAATAAAACCTTCGGGAGCGTGATTTTTGGAACGAACGTGATCCAGAGGACTTGGAGTGCAAGTCAAGAAGCAACCAAGGATCCCACGAGATAGGAGGGCGCCCCCCCTATAGGGCGTGCCCCCTGTCTCGTGGGCCCCTCGGGCGTCCACCGACGTACTTCTTCCTCCTATATATACCTACGTACCCCGAAAACATCCAGGGGGCAGACGAAACACAATTTCCACCACAGTAACCTTCTGTATGCGCGAGATCCCATCTTGGAGCCTTCGCCGGCATTCTACCGGAGGGGGAATCGACCATGGAGGGCTTCTACATCAACATCCTTGCCCCTCCGATGAGATGTGAGTAGTTTACCACAGACCTATGGGTCCATAGTTATTAGCTAGATGGCTTCTTCTCTCTTTTTGGATCTCAATACAATGTTCTCCCCCTCTCTTGTGGAGATATATTCGATGTAAACTATTTTTGCGGTGTGTTTGTTGAGATCCGATGAATTGTGGGTTTATGATCAAGTTTATCTATGAATAATATTTGAATCTTCTCTGGATTCTTTTATGTGTGATTGAGTTATCTTTTCAAGTCTCTTCGAATTATCAGTTTGGTTTGGCCTACTAGATTGATCTTTCTTGCCATGGGAGAAGTGTTTAGCTTTGGGTTCAATCTTGTGGTGTCCTTACCCAGTGATAGAAAGGGTTGCAAGGCACGTATTGTATTGTTGCCATTGAGGATAACAAGATGGGGTTTATATCATATTGCTTGAGTTTATCCCTCTACATCATGTCATCTTGCTTTATGCGTTACTCTGTTCTTATGAACTTAATACTCTAGATGCAGGCAGGAGTCGGTTGATGTGTGGAGTAATAATAGTAGATGCAGGCAGGAGTCGGTCTACTTGTTATGGACGTGATGCCTATATACATGATCATGCCTAGATAATCTCATAACTATTCGCTTTTCTATCAATTGCTCGACAGTAATTTGTTCACCCACCGTAAGTCTTATGCTATCTTGAGAGAAGCCACTAGTGAAACCTATGGGCCCCGGGTCTATCTTTTATCATATTTGCTTCCAATTTACTTTTATTTGCACCTTTATTATAAAATACCAAAAATATATTTATCTTATCATACTATCTTTATTAGATCTCACTTTCGCAAGTGGCCGTGAAGGGATTGACAAGCCCTTTATCGCGTTGGTTGCGAGTTCTCAGTTTGTTTGTGTAGGTGCGTGGGACTTTTGAGGAGCCTCCTACTGGATTGATACCTTGGTTCTCAAAAACTAAGGGAAATACTTATGCTACTATTGCTGCATCACCCTCTCCTCTTCGAGGAAAACCAACGCAAGCTCAAGACGTAGCAGTCATCGAGTGGTTGACCAGCTCTCGCCGCATCATGACAGTCAGTTTTCGGCTTTCTCTACTGAGGTGCTTATCCGGGCTAGCCGGGACACAATCGCAGTAGTTCTCCCTTTACTGCGCTAGCCGATATTGCAGAATGTAAGGTAGCAAGCACAGGAGCCGGGCAACCCAACTATTTACCAAAGACATGATTCAGAGCCGATACATATAAGGCCAAACTCGCGACGCCGAACACTCCCTATAGGTGTTCGGACTTTACAATATGCACCGGGCTGAATACAGCTCCTGGTGATAAACCCATGGTGGCAATCCGACGTGGGGGAAGGGCGCGGGTGGTGAGAGCATAAGTCTCAAAACACAATACGAATCAGGCTGCTTCTATAACATCCACTCTAGTACGGCGAGCCGTATGTTTACAGATGATGTCAGTATATTTCTTGGACATTTTACATGCCAGGAAAGTATAAAACAACAAGAGATAAAAAAGGTTTACGCAGGGTCTTAATCTAAAAAAGAAATCTTATTGCGGGGCCCTGCTGCACGTCTGCGCCTTTGTCTCCATTGTGAAGTGTCCTTGAAGGGTATAGTATGATGGCCATCTGTAAAAAAGAAAAAAAATAGGTAAAAGAATTCTGGTGTGGCCATAAGTAAAGTTGGTTTGTTTTAATGAACCGTGAAGGATAACTTCTAGGGTCCAAATAGGGTCAAGCCGAACTATGGACCTTCTGTGTGCAGAGTGCCCCCGAAGCCGCCCAAGGAATTTTGAGTCTATCTCCTTATGGGGCGGTCGATGGGGGCGTTGCTGCTAATTGAGCTTAGGTTTATCTGAGCTGCCGCACTGAGGTGTGCGCCGGACACGTTTAGCTGGTCTGTGGTCTTAACGACCGGTGAGTTGTTCTGCTTGAATAGGCCGTTTTGCGCTTCGACTGCTAGAGCCGCCGTGTATTCCTCTATGTGAAGAGAACACTCCATATTTCCACCGACCGTGATGACGCCATGAGGTCCAGGCATTTTGAGTTTTAGATAACCATAATGTGGGACTACATTAAAACAGGCGAAGGCCATTCTTCCGAGTAGTGCATGATAGCCACTTTGGAACGGAGCAATGTTGAAGATTAGTTCTTCGTTTCGAAAGTTGTCCGGCGAGCCGAATACAACATCCAATGTCAGAGAGCCCGTGCAGCAGGCTTCCACGCCAGGTATAACTCCTTTAAAGGTAGTGCTGCTTGGCTTGATTCTTGATGGGTCTATCCCCATCTTGCGGACAGTGTCCTGATATATCAGATTGAGACTGTTGCCGCCGTCCATGAGGACTCGGGTGAGGTGGTATCCGTCGATTATTGGGTCGAGCACTAGGGCAGCTGAACCTCCATGACGGATACTAGTCGGGTGATCCCTGCGATCAAAGTTTATCTGGCAGACCGACCATGGGTTGAATTTTGGGGCGACGGGCTCAACGGCATAGACATCGCGGAGTGCTTGTGCTCCCACTTTGGGATATGCGTGACGTAGATCATGTTCACAGTTTTAATCTCCGATGGGAATTTCTTTTGTCCACCCGTGTTCGGCTGGCGAGGTTCATCCTTGTCTTTGCTCTGAAGTCCCTTTCCTTTGTGTTCGATGTTGAGTTTGCCGGCCTGCTTGAAGACCCAACATTCTCTGTTGGTATGATTAGCTAGTTTATCGGGAGTGTCGTGGATCTGGCAGGGCCTATCTAGGATTTTGTCCAGGTTGGACGGGTTGTCCTTGTTGCCTTTAAATGGCTTCTTCCGTTGACCGGGTCTTGAGCCCCTGAATCCGGCGTTTACCGCTGTATTGTCTGGGCTTTATTCATTGTTCCGACGCTTGTTTTTATTGCGTCATGGTTTTCCATTGCCATCCCTGACCTTGGAGGTGCCAGGATCACTGGTGCTGCTACGGGCTAACCAGCTGTCTTCGCCCGCGCAAAAGTTGGTCATAAGTGTAGTTAAGGCTGCCATTGTCCTTGGCTTTTCCTGGCCAAGGTGTCTGGCCAGCCATTCATCCCGGACACTGTGTTTGAATGCCGCTAAGGCTTCGGCGTCTGGATAGTCGACAATTTGGTTCTTCTTAGTGATAAACCTATTCCAAAGCTTGCGGGCTGATTCTCCGGGTTGTTGGATTATGTGACTTAGATCGTCTGCATCCGGAGGCCGGACATAAGTCCCTTGGAAATTAGCCCGGAAAGCATCCTCAAGTTCTTCCCAGCTTCCAATGGAGTTTTCGGGGAGGCTTTTCAGCCAATGCCTAGCTGGTCCTTTTAGCTTGAGGGGTAGATATTTAATGGCATGGAGATCATCTCCACGAGCCATGTGGATGTGAAGAATAAAGTCTTCTATCCAAACCGCGGGGTTCGTCGTTCCATCGTATGCCTCGATGTTTATGGGTTTGAACCCTTCTGAAAAATCGTGTTCCAGCACTTCATCGGTGAAGCACAGGGGGTGTGCGGCACCCCTGTATCTGGCTGTGTCGTGGATTGGGTCCGACGGTTGTAGTGTTTGGTATTGGTTCCAAATTGGCAAATGGCCGGCATGTTTTGTTTGATAATGGTGATCTCGTGTGGGAGCATTGCCAGCTTTTTTGTCCAGGTCATCACGTAAATCGTGTTTCTGGTCCTGGGCCGCAGCCTTCCTTCCTTTGCGAGGAGGGGGTGCGGGCTTGTGTATGGTGTTGTTAGCAGCTCTATCGCGACAGTGAGGTGGTCGGTCCAGCCAGTCGGCCGTATTGTTTTTCGGCGGTATAGGCGCGATAGCCTCGTCGTCGAATTCGGGCAGAGCTTACGTTTAGGATAGCTCTTTGTCTGGCGATTACCACCGTATTTTTCCTCGGCATCTAGCACTTCATTCCATTTGTCGTTGAGCGTATCCCGTGCGGCTTTAAGATGCTGCTTCTACTTCTTCAGGCTCCTTGTTGTGGCGATAAGCCTTTGGTGGAGGCGTTCTTGTTCTAATGGTTCTTCTGAGATGACGAACTCGTCATCGCCCAGGCTGGTCTCCTCTTCATAGACAGGATGGTAATTGCTATCTTCGGCGTCACTGTGATCGGACAACATCTCCGGGCTATGTTCCCCATCCTCTCACACGCCCTGCTCCAACGCTGGGTCTGCGGGGTCTTAGGCTTGGTTCAAGTTGCCATCATCGTTCGTGACAATGTTGCTGTTTTTCTTTTTACCAGAACAAGGTCAGTGTTTGGGACGCCGGCGTTTAGGAGGTTCATCGACAGGCTTGCTGTTATCGCTGTCGGACTCGTTCTCCTTTGGTGTATCCACCATGTATATATCGTATGACGATGTAGCTGTCCACTACCCTAAAGGTGGTGGTTTTGTCTTCTCCGGCTTCGTCGTCCATACCGTCAATGTCTTCGGAGTCATAATCGAGCGTGTCGGTTAAGTCCTCGACAGTGGCCATGAAGTGGGTGGTGGGTGGGGGACGAAACTCTTCGTCGTCCGCTTCCCACTCAAGCCGGAGTCCCCCGACAAGGAGAGGGATTTCAATGAGTTTAACACATCGCCAAAAGGTGAGTGCTAGAAGATGTCCGCGGAGCTGAACTCTAAGACCGGCGCCCAATCAGGTTCGATGGACGCGGATGCACGCGGCCCGGAGCCTATGGCCAGAGACGAGTTCGAGGTTCCGGTAACACAAGCCCAGCCTGATGTTGGGTCTGTGTGCGGCTCGAGCGCCGCTGAATCTGTGGCCTCTGTGGTGGGGTTAGGCTTCCCGTCTTCGGATGACACTGTTCACCCCGACTCTAGGGCCAGCGCGGTCATAGGTGTTATATCCTGCGTGTGGCTCGATGGCAGATCTAGGTCATGTTCATCGTAGTGGCCGGGGACAGCCATCATGGGCTTGAATCCGTCGAAGATCAAGTCTCCGCGGACATCGGCCACAAAATTCAGGCTTCCGAATCTGACCTGATGGCCAGGGGCGTAGCTATCGATCTGCTCTAGATGGCCAAGCGAGTTGGCCCGTAGTGCGAAGCCGCCGAATACGAAGATCTGTCGGGGGAGGAAGATCTCTCCCTAGACCATGTTATTGCCGATGATTGATGGAGCCATCAAGCCTATCTCCGACGACACATCGGAACTCTCAATGAAAGCACCAATGTCGGTGTCAAAACCGGCGGATCTCGGGTAGGGGGTCCCGAACTGTGTGTCTAAGGATAATGGTAAGAGGAGGTAGGGGACACAATGTTTACCCAGGTTTGGGCCCTCTCTATGGAGGTAATACCCTACTTCCTGCTTGATTGATCTTGATGAATATGAGTATTACAAGAGTTGATCTACCACGAGATCGTAATGGCTAAACCCTAGAGGTCTAGCCTATGAGGTTATGATTGATGTGACCCTAACCCTAGAAGTCTAAACCCTCTGGTTTATATAGACACCGGGAGGGGCTAGGGTTATACAAAGTCGGTTAGAAAGAAAGGAATCCACATATCCTAATTGCCAAGCTTGCCTTCCATGCTAAGGAGAGTCCCATCCGGACACGGGACAAAGTCTTCTATCTTGCATCTTCATAGCCCAACAGTCCGGCCAAAGCATATAGTCTATGATAGATCGAATGGAAACAATAGCTTCGTGTTATTTTACTACGGACTCTTGAATAGATCGATCAGAAAGGATAACTTTAAGGTGGTTTCGTACCCTACAATAATCTCTTCGGTTGTTCTCCTCTATTAGTGACTTTGGAGTGACTCTTTGTTGCATGTTGAGGGATAGTTATATGATCCAATTATGTTATTATTGTTGAGAGAACTTGCACTAGTGAAAGTATGAACCCCAGGCCTTGTTTCCTAGCATTGCAATACCGTTTGTGCTCACTTTTATCATTTGCTACCTTGTTGTTTTTATATTTTCAGATTACAAAAACCTATATCTATAATCCACATTGCACTTGTATCACCATCTCTTCGCCGAACTAGTGCACCTATACAATTTACCATTGTATTGGGTGTGTTGGGGACACAAGAGACTCTTTGTTATTTGGTTGCAGGGTTGTTTGAGAGAGACCATCTTCATCATACGCCTCCCGCGGATTGATAAACCTTAGGTCATCCACTTGAGGGAAATTTGCTACTGTCCTACAAACCTCCGCACTTGGAGGTGAAGGAAATATGCCCTAGAGGCAATAATGAAGTTATTATTTAGTTCCTCATATCATGATAAATGTTTATTATTCATGCTATAATTGTATTATCTGGAAACATGATACATGTGTGAATACATAGACAAACATAATGTCACTAGTATGCCTCTACTTGACTAGCTCATTAATCAAACATGGTTATGTTTCCTAACCATAGACATGTGTTGTCATTTGATTAACGGGATCACATCATTAGGATAATGATGTGATTGACTTGACCCATTCCGTTAGCTTAGCACTTGATCGTTTAGTATGTTGCTATTGCTTTCTTCATGACTTATACAAAGTTCCTACAACTATGAGATTATGCAACTCCCGTTTACCGGAGGAACACTTTGTGTGCTACCAACCTTCACAACGTAACTGGGTGATTATAAAGGAGCTCTACAGGTGTCTCCGAAGGTACATGTTGAGTTGGCATATTTCGAGATTAGGATTTGTCACTCCGATTGTCGGAGAGGTATCTGGGCCCTCTCGGTAATGCTCATCACTATAAGCCTTGCAAGCAATGTAGCTAAATGAGTTAGTTACGGAATGATGCATTACGTAACGAGTAAAGACACAAGCCGGTAACGAGATTGAACTAGGTATTGGATACCGACGATCGAATCTCGGGCAAGTAATATACCGATGACAAAGGGAACAATGTATGTTGTTATGCGGTTTGACCGATAAAGATCTTCGTAGAAAATGTAGGGGCCAACATGAGCATCCAGGTTCCGCTATTGGTTATTGACCAGAAACAGTTCTAGGTCATGTCTACATAGTTGTCGAACCCGTAGGGTCCGCACGCTTAATGTTACGATGACAGTTATATTATGAGTTTATAGTTTTTGATGTACTGAAGGTTGTTCGAAGTCCCGGATGTGATCACGGACATGACGAGGAGTCTCGAAATGGTCGAGACATAAATATTGATATATTGGAAGCCTATATTTGGATATCGGAATCGTTCCGGGTGAAATCGGGATTTTACGGGAGTACCTGGGGGTTACCGGAACCCCCCAGGGGTTAATGGGCCTACATGGGCCCTGAGGGAGAAGAGGAGGGCCGGCCAGGGCAGGCCGTGCCCCTCACCCCTAGTCCGAATAGGACAAGGAAGGGGCGCCCTCCTTCCTCTTTCCCCTTCCCTTCCTTCTCCAACAAGGCAGAGGGAGAGTCCTACTCCCGTGGGAGTAGGACTCCTCGGCGCGCACCCTAGGGGCGGCCGCACCTCCCCCTCCTTTATATCTCGGGGCAGGGGCACCTCTAGACACACAAGTTGATCTTCGTGATCGTTCCTTAGCCGTGTGCGGTGCCCCCTCCACCATATTCCACCTCGGTCATATCATAGCGGTGTTTAGGCGAAGCCCTGCGTCGGTAGAACATCATCACCGTCACCACGCCGTCGTGCTGACGGAACTCTTCCCCGGCACCCTGCTGGATCGGAGTCCGGGGATCGTCATCGAGCTGAACGTGTGCTGAACTCGGAGGTGTCGTGCGTTCGGTACTTGGATCGGTCGGATCGTGAAGACGTACGACTACATCAACCGTGTTGTTCTAACGCTTCCGCTTTTGGTCTACGAGGGTACGTGGACAACACTCTCCCCTCTCGTTACTATGCATCACCATGATCTTGCGTGTGCATAGGAATTTTTTTTGAAATTACTACGTTCCCCAACAGTGGCATCAGAGCCAGGTTTTATGCATAGATGTCATATGCACGAGTAGAACACAAGTGAGTTGTGGGCGATACAAGTCATACTGCTTACCAGCATGTCATACTTTTGTTCAGCGGTATTGTGAGATGAAGCGGCTCGGACCGACATTACGCGTATGCTTATGCGAGACTGGTTTCACCGTTACGAGCACTCGTGCTTAAAGGTGACTGGCGGGTGTCTGTCTCTCTCACTTTAGTTGAACCGAGTGTGGCTACGCCCGGTCCTTGCGAAGGTTAAAACAACACTAACTTGATGAACTATCGTTGTGGTTTTGATGCGTAGGTAAGAACGGTTCTTGCTCAGCCCATAGCAGCCACGTAAAATTTGCAACAACAAAGTAGAGGACGTCTAACTTGTTTTTGTAGGGCATGTTGTGATGTGATATGGTCAAGACGTGATGCTATATTTTATTGTATGAGATTATCATGTTTTGTAACCGAAGTTATCGGCAACTAGTAGGAGCCATATGGTTGTCGCTTTATTGTATGAAATGCAAACGCCCTGTAATTGCTTTACTTTATCACTAAGCGATAGCGATAGTCGTAGAAGCAATATATGGCGTAACGACAACTATGCTACGATGGAGATCAAGGTGTCGCGCCGTTGACGATGGTGATCATGACGGTGCTTCGGAGATGGAGATCACAAGCATAAGATGATGATGGCCATATCATATCACTTATATTGATTGCATGTGATGTTTATCTTTTATGCATCTTATCTTGCTTTGATTGACAGTAGCATTTTAAGATGATCTCTCACTAAATTATCAAGAAGTGTTCTCCCTGAGTATGCACCGTTGCGAAAGTTCTTCGTGCTGAGACACCACGTGATAATTGGGTGTGATAGGCTCTACGTTCAAATACAACGGGTGCAAAACAGTTGCACACGCGGAATACTCAGGTTAAACTTGACGAGCCTAGCATATATAGATATGTCCTCGGAACACGGAGACCGAAAGGTCGAACGTGAATCATATAGTAGATATGATCAACATAGTGATGTTCACCATTGAAACTACACCATCTCACGTGATGATCGGACATGGTTTAGTTGATTTGGATCACGTGATCACTTAGATGACTAGAGAGATGTCTGTCTAGTTCTTAAGTAATATGATTAATTGAACTTAAATTTATCATGAACTTAGTACCTGATAGTATTTTGCTTCTCTATGTTTGTTGTAGATAGATGGCTCGTGCTGTTGTTCCGTTGAATTTTAATGCATTCCTTGTGAAAGCTAAGTTGAAAGATGATGGTAGCAACTACACGGACTGGGTCCGTAACTTGAGGATTATCCTCATTGTTGCACAGAAGAATTACGCCCCGAAGCACCGCTGGGTGCCAGCCTGCTGCAGATGCAACTGACGACGTTAAGAACGTCTGGCAGAGCAAACCTGATGACTACTCGATAGTTCAGTGTGCCATGCTTTACGGCTTGGAACCGAGTCTTCAACGATGTTTCGAACGCCATGGAGCATATGAGATGTTCCAGGAGTTGAAGTTAATATTTCAAGCAAATGCCCGAATTGAGAGATATGAAGTCTCCAATAAGTTCTATAGCTGTAAGATGGAGGAGAATAGTTCTGTCAGTGAACACATACTCAAAATGTCTGGGTATAATAATCACTTGATTCAACTGGGAGTTAATCTTCCTGATGATAGTGTCATTGACATAATTCTTCAATCACTGCCACCAAGCTACAAGAGCTTCGTGATGAACTATAATATGCAAGGGATGGACAAGAATATTCCCGAGCTCTTCGCAATGCTAAAAGCTGCGGAGGTAGAAATCAAGAAGGAGCATCAAGTGTTGATGGTTAATAAGACCACCAGTTTCAAGAAAAAAGGAAAAGGGAAGAAGAAGGGGAACTTCAAGAAGAACAGCAAACAAGTTGCTGCTCAAGAGAAGAAACCCAAGTCTGGACCTAAGCACGAGGCCGAGTGCTTCTCTTGCAAGCGGTCGGACACGGAAGCGGAACTGTCCCATGTATTTGGCGGATAAGAAGGATGGCAAAGTGAACAAAGGTATATGTGATATACATGTTATTGATGTGTACCTTACTAATGCTCGTAGTAGTACTTGGTTATTTGATACTGGTTCTGTTGCTAATATTTGCAACTCGAAACAGGGACTACAGATTAAGCGAAGATTAGCTAAGGACGAGGTGACGATGCGCGTGGGAAATGGTTCCAAAGTCGATGTGATCGCGGTCGGCATGCTACCTCTACATTTACCATCGGGATTAGTTTTAGACCTAAATAATTGCTATTTGGTGCCAGCATTGAGCATGAACATTATATCTGGATCTTGTTTGATGCGAGACGGTTATTCATTTAAATCAGAGAATAATGGTTGTTCTATTTATATGAGTAATATCTTTTATGGTCATGCACCCTTGAAGAGTGGTCTATTTTTATTGAATCTCGATAGTAGTGATACACATATTCATAATGTTGAAGCCAAAAGATGCAGAGTTGATAGTGATAGTGCAACTTATTTGTGGCATTGCCGTTTGGTCATGTCGATGTAAAGCGCATGAAGAAACTCCATCTTGATGGACTTTTGGAATCACTTGATTATGAATCACTTGGTACTTATGAACCATGCCTCATGGGCAAGATGACTAAAACGCCGTTCTCGGAACTATGGAGCGAGCAACTGATTTATTGGAAATCATACATACTGATGTATGTGGTCCAATGAATATTGAGGCTCGCGGTGGGTATCGTTATTTTCTCACCTTCACAGATGATTTGAGCAGATATGGGTATATCTACTTGATGAAACACAAGTCTGAAACATTTGAAAAGTTCAAAGAATTTCAGAGTGAAGTGGAAAATCATCGTAACAAGAAAATAAAGTTTCTACGATCTGATCGTGGAGGAGAATATTTGAGTTATGAGTTTGGTTTACATTTGAAGCAATGCAGAATAGTTTCGCAACTCACGCCACCCGGAACACCACAATGAAATGGTGTGTCCGAATGTCGTAATCGTACTTTACTGGATATGGTGCAATCTATGATGTCTCTTACTGATTTACCGCTATCGTTTTGGGGTTATGCTTTAGAGACGGCCGCATTCACGTTAAATAGGGCACCATCAAAATTCGTTGAGACGACGCCTTATGAACTGTGGTTTGGCAAGAAACCAAAGTTGTCGTTTCTTAAAGTTTGGGGCTGCGATGCTTATGTGAAGAAACTTCAACCAGATAAGCTCGAACCCAAATCGGAGAAATGTGTCTTCATAGGATACCCAAAAGAGACTATTGGGTACACCTTCTATCACAGATCTGAGGGCAAGATTCTCGTTGCTAAATTCGGATCCTTTCTAGAGAAGGAGTTTCTCTCGAAAGAAGTGAGTGGGAGGAAAGTAGAACTTGATGAGGTAACTGTACCTGCTCCCTTATTGGAAAGTAGTTCATCACAAGAACCAGTTCCTGTGACAACTAAGCCAATCAGTGAGGAAGCTAATGATATTGATCATGAAACTTCAGATCAAGTCACTACTGAACCTCGTAGGTCTACTAGAGTAAGATCCGCACCAGAGTGGTACGGTAATCCTATTCTGGAAGTCATGTTACTTGACCATGGCGAACCTACAAACTATGAGGAAGCGATGATGAGCCCAGATTCCGCAAAATGGCTTGAAGCTATGAAATCTGAGATGGGATCCATGAGTGAGAACAAAGTATGGACTTTGGTTGACTTGCCCGATGATCGGCAAGCTATCGAGAATGAATGGATTTTCAAGAAGAAGACTGACGCTGATGGTAATGTAACTGTCTACAAAGCTCGACTTGTTGCGAAAGGTTTTTGACAAGTTCAAGGGGTTGACTATGATGAGACTTTCTCACGCGTAGCGATGCTTAAGTCTGTCCGAATCATGTTAGCAATTTCCGCATTTTATGATTATGAAATTTGGCAAATGGATGTCAAAACTGCATTCCTGAATGGATTTTTGGAAGAAGAGTTGTATATGATGCAACCGGAAGGTTTTGTCGATCCAAAAGGTGCTAACAAAGTGTGCAAGCTCCAGCGATCCATATATGGACTGGTGCAAGCATCTCGGAGTTGGAATAAATGTTTTGATAGTGTGATCAAAGCATATGGTTTTATACAGACGTTTGGAGAAGCCTGTATTTACAAGAAAGTGAGTGGGAGCTCTGTAGCACTTCTGATATTATATGTAGATGACATATTATTAATTGGAAATGATATAGAATTTTTGGATAGCATAAAGGGATACTTGAATAAAAGTTTTTCAACGAAAGACCTCGGTGAATCTGCTTACATATTGGGCATCAAGATCTATAGAGATAGATCAAGACGCTTAATTGGACTTTCACAAAGCACATACCTTGATAAAGTTTTGAAAAAGTTCGAAATGGATCAGTCAAAGAAAGGGTTCTTACCTTTATTACAAGGTGTGAAGTTGAGTCAGACTCAATGCCCGACCACAACAGAAGATAGAGAGAAAATGAAAGATGTTCCCTATGCTTCAGCCATGCAATGCTGTGTACCAGACCTGACGTATGCTTAGCAATAAGCTTGGCAGGTAGGTACCAAAGTAATCCAGGAGTGGATCACTGGACAGCGGTCAAGAATATCCTGAAATACCTGAAAAGGACTAAGGTTATGTTTCTCGTTTATGGAGGTGACAAAGAACTAGTCGTAAATGGTTACGACAATGCAAGCTTTGACACTGATCCAGACGATTCTAAATCGCAAACCGGATGCGTGTTTTTATTGAATGGTGGAGCTGTAAGTTGGTGCAGTTCTAAACAAAAGCGTCGTGGCGGGATCTACATGCGAAGCAGAGTGCATAGCTGCTTCGGAAGCAGCAAATGAAGGAGTCTAGATGAAGGAGTTCATTTCCAATTTAGGTGTCATACCAAGTGCATTGGGACCAATGAAGATCTTTTGTGACAATACTGGTGCAATTGCCCCTGCAAAGGAATCCAGATTTCACAAGGGGACCAAGCACATCAAGAGACACTTCAATTCCATTCGGGACCAAGTCCAGGTGGGAGACATAGAGATTTGCAAGATACATACGGATCTGAATGTTGCAGACCCGTTGACTAAGCCTCTTCCACGAGCAAAACATGATCAGCACCAAGACTCCATGGGTGTTAGAATCATTAATGTGTAATCTAGATTATTGACTCTAGTGCCAGTGGGAGACTGAAGAAAATATGCCCTAGAGGCAATAATAAAGTTATTATTTATTTCCTCATATCATGATAAATGTTTATTATTCATGCTATAATTTTATTAACTGGAAACATGATACATGTGTGAATACATAGACAAACATAATGTCACTAGTATACCTCTACTTGACTAGCTCATTAATCAAAGATGGTTATGTTTCCTAACCATAGACATGTGTTGTCATTTGATTAACGGGATCACATCATTAGGAGAATGATGTGATTGACTTGACCCATTCCGTTAGCTTAGCACTTGATCGTTTAGTATGTTGCTATTGCTTTCTTCATGACTTATACAAAGTTCCTACAACTATGAGATTATGCAACTCCCGTTTACCCGAGGAACACTTTGTGTGCTACCAAACGTCACAGCGTAACTGGGTGATTATAAAGGAGCTCTACAGGTGTCTCCGAAGGTACATGTTGAGTTGGCGTATTTCAAGATTAGGATTTGTCACTTCGATTGTCAGAGAGGTATCTCTAGGCCCTCTCGGTAATGCTCATCACTATAAGCCTTGCAAGCAATGTAGCTAAATGAGTTAGTTATAGAATGATGCATTACGTAACGAGTAAAGAGACAAGCCGGTAACGACATTGAACTAGGTATTGGATACCGACGATCGAATCTCGGGCAAGTAACATACCGATGACAAAGGGAACAACGTATGTTGTTATGCGGTTTGACCGATAAAGATCTTCGTAGAATATGTAGGAGCCAATATTACCATCCAGGTTCCGCTATTGGTTATTGACCAGAAACAGTTCTAGGTCATGTCTACATAGTTCTCGAACCTATAGGGTCCGCACGCTTAACGTTATGATGACAGTTATATTATGAGTTTATAGTTTTTGATGTACCGAAGGTTGTTGGAGTCCCGGATGTGATCATAGACATGACGAGGAGTCTCGAAATGGTCGAGACATAAAGATTGATATATTGGAAGCCTATATTTGGATATCGTAATCGTTCCGAGTGAAATCGGGATTTTACCGGAGTACCGGGGGGTTACCGGAACCCCCCCCCCCCACCCCGGGGGTTAATGGGCCTACATGGGCCCTGAGGGAGAAGAGGAGGGCCGGCCAGGGCTGGCCGCATGCCCCCTCCCCCCTAATCCGAATAGGACAAGGAAGGGGGGGGGGCGCCCCCCTTTCCTCTTTCCCCCTTCCCCCTTCCTTCTCCAACAAGACAAGAGGGGGGAGTCCTACTCCTGGTGGGAGTAGGACTCCTCCAGGCGCACCCCTAGGGGCCTGCCGCACCTCGCCCCTCCCTCCTTTATTGTAACATCCCAAATTTTCAAATTGGAATGTTATACATTAGATCATCATGCATATCATATTTTCTTGCATTTGTTGATCCTAGAAATTTCACGCAACTCAAGGACCCACTGAGAGAGTTGGAGGTTTCGAAATTTTCATATTTGAGTTCTTTCAAATTTTGAAAAGAGAATAATTTGGATTTATTTATTTTATCTTCAAATATTTTTCCAATATCAAAAATAAGAGAGGGAATAATATGACTTTCCCAAAAATTTGGAAAAATGAGGATTTAATAAATAAATCAAATTTTGGATTTTTCGGAGTTTATTTGCCTTAGGGAAAAATGCGTATTTTAAAAAAAATGCATTTTAGGCCCCGGGTAAAAGTTCATTTTGTTCGACTCGTTTTTAGGAGTCGGGGAAACTTTACTTTATTAGTTTTGGAGTCCGGTAGATTTTCTTTTCTGTATTTTTCCGCGCGCGAAACCGTTTAAAAAAAATCTGTAGCGCCTTGGGCCAAAGGCCCAAGCCACCAAGCCGCCGGCCGGCCAGGAGGCCAAGGCCTTCGCCCATGTGGCATCCAGCCGAGGAGCCGCCGCCGCCGCTGGGAGTCCTAGTAGGACTCCGTTTCGTTTTTCTAGATCTTTTCCTCTTTTGTTCCCTATTCCTAGTCTAATTCTTGATCCCTCCTCCAAGAAATCCTCCCCCCCCAATATAAATACCCAAGCACCCCCTCTAACACATCAAACCAAAACCCTCCTCCCCAGTAGCAGCCAGTGTGCATAAAGAGCCGCCGCCGCCAGCCATGCCGCCGCCACCAGCCCGCCGCCCTCACCACGCCCGCCGCCGCTTGCCGCCGCCGCCGCCAAGTGCCGCCGCTGAGCCCCGCCGCCGCCGGAGCCCCTCATTCTCGAGGTACTAGCCCCGCATCACCCTCACCCCTCCCTCTCGGTTTGGTTTTTCGTAAACCGTTCCGGTTTTTCTTTACGGTTTTCCGTTCCAGTTTTCTAGATCGGTTTTTTCGTTTCAGTTTTCTTTCCGAAACCCTAGATCGGTTTTTTGGTTTTGTTGTTTAGCAAGCGTTCGCCGGACCGTTCGTCCTAACGAACGTGATCACCGGTTATTCCTGGTTAACGAACGTCCGTTCGTTTAACCGTTCGTCGTTTTCTTTTTAATCGGATTTATTCCACTATTTTTCTGATAGCGATTTTAGATCCGATCTTCTTTCTAGTTTATCTTCTCGCTCGTTTATCGGAATCAGGTGATTCAAGCGCCTGGAATTTCGTTTCGAAACCGCCGTTCCGACTAGTCAACTTAAACCAAGTTTTGCTACAGTAAAAACTGACTTAGTTTCAAATTGCTAGAACCGAGTTGTTTTCTCTCGCCGTTTGACTTTCGTTGCTTTATTCGATTTTAATCTTTTGCGACCAGGGTTCTTAAGTTGGACTTTATGGTTAGATCTTTTATTCGAGATTTATCTGTGCATTAGATGAGTACTTATTGTATGCTTGTTGTTTGTCTGCGATAGATCACCCGGAGTGTGCCGCTTGTTACTTCGAATCTCTAGGTTTCGCGGATCATCAGCAAGGCAAGTAACACTTGATCATACCTTTTTTCTACTACCCAGTTTTTATACATTAGATCAAATCGTCAAACATTGCATGATTAGGATCTAATTAAATTGTGGCATGGGAAGTAGATGAGGTAGTACCTATTACATGTTTTACTTATGAAACCTTTGGGAGTTACTTCTACGTTTGCTTATTATGCCATGCTATGCTAGTAGACGTGGATTGGGTGAGTGAATATCCATGACAGATGTGAGATTATAAATTAACGGTTTATCTAAGGTGGCAACTTAAATACACATCTGGGTGGATTGAGGCACCTGGGGTTACCAGGACTTGCCTGTTTTTTTGGAAATCCCGGGGGTACCGTGTGATTTTCCTATGGACCGCCACCCAGGCTCAAAGGGATCATAAGATAATTCATGCTAGTAACTTACGTGTGCAGCCACCAGCCATTATGGGCTCTGGCATAGTTGACTAAGTCGTGCGAACTCTTATAGTGGTGGACTAGCAGATGTAGGGGATGTAGGTGTACGGGTCCACCCATCGTAAGGTGCTAGCGCTTCTGAAAGACTATGTCTCGGTCATCCGTTTCTCAAACACCATGTAGTGCGAGAAACCAAACGGAGGCGATCGAGTCTTGTGGGGAAAAGTGCGCAAACCTCTGCAGAGTGTACAAACTAATCATGATTAGCCGTGTCCCCGGTTATGGACATCCTGAGTATCTAGTACTTGAAATATCATTTGTATCTCAACATGTTACTCTAATTAAATATTGTTGGGTTTGTTAATGAGTACTTTTTAATTGGGATTGAGGATGCTGTCAACCATTCTCAATGTTTAACAACCACCATGATAGTTAAATAAATTTATTCCTTTGCAGTAGGGAAAAACTGGCTTTATGCAAAAACTGTAACCATAGAGCTTTTCCACCAGCCATATATGCATGTACTATAGGCTTATTATTCATCATTCTCTATGTGTTACTTTGCCAGCATATTCCATGTGCTGACCCGTTTTCGGGCTGCAACTTTCATGTTGCAGACTTTTCAGACGACGAGTAAGGTGCTTTTAGGTCGTGGTTCTATACTTAGTGATGCCGTTGGAGTTGATGGACACTTATCTTCCAAGTCATCTGCTGTTATCGTTATTAGATGGCCTTAAGCCATGATTATTGTAATAAGTCCTCTTTTGACGAACGATGTAATAAGTGTGTGATTGCTACTCTGTTATAAATCCTTGAAGTCTTGTGTGGTGTCGGATTCTTGATCCAGGGATGACACCAGGCACGAGACTTGACCATCCGAGGTCGGGTCGCTCAGAGATGGTATCGAGCACACGCTGATCGTAGGACACGACCACTAAGTTAAAGCCATAGATCACTATTCTCTTCTCATTTTCTAACTCCTCATCTTTTCTACTCTTTTAGGATGACGGACGAAAGATGAAATACGCTCAACCGATGAAGGCACACCTTTTGGATTCCACTTGAAGGAAGTCACCAAGTACTGAACATTGGACTACCAAGCTTCACCAGACTTTCAACGCCACTCTGCTCAAGAGGAGCGCTGGAAGATTCAAGCTCATGTTCCGGAAGGACATTCACGCCAATCACCAAGCCCATAGATAGTGTTTTCGATTGCACCAACCTCGAGTGCAGGAAAGAGCATGGCAGCTCATATCACCATGGGACGCATTGGAGAAGTTTATCAAGAAGACCTCAAGGACACTATCTACCAGATTTGCGGACGCAGGAATGAAGACTGGGAGATAGTCAGCACCAAGAAGGATAGATCCATTGCAGCTTTCATCCAGGAGTTAAACCAGGACATTTGATGCCAAGAGAACCAGATGTGCAATGATATGTTAGAGTTGAATAATGCGAAGGGAAGGATCATCGAACTTGAAGGAGAGCTGAAGACTAAACGCAAGGAATACATGGACGATATCGTAGCCGTAGCAAGGCACAACAGCGATCTTAAGTATGAAATTGCAGAACTCAAGAAGAAGTTGGAGCTCAAGAATGAAGACAAGTACGTCGACTGTCCGAGCAACTACATCATCATCGACGACACCGATCCGGATCCAAGTGAACCCGACTTTGAAGATGAAGCTGGAACAGACATCATGGAGTCTTCCACCGGTTCAAATTAATAGATGACCACCATATATTAGTAGTGATCCCTCCATGTAAACATTATAGTACAAGCACTTTCTGCGATAGTTAGACCGTTGTATGCCCTTTTGTTTGAATGAATGAAGTGATTTTGTGTGCATTTGTCTCATGAGCTTTTGGGTAGTGTTTTCTCCTTAGACCTCACTCTACTCTTAATTTCTCGTCTTTTCTAAACCCTTCAGATGCCTCCGAGACGCGACCCCGAGTTTGTTTTCCCGCCAGAGATCACTCAGTTGATTCAGCGGCGAGAATACTTTGATTCGACATTGGTGCGTAACCAAGGCAATAACAACAACAACCCACCACCACCACCCCTGCGGATCACTTGACCCGTTTCCTTAGGCTGAATCCGCGGTGTATTCCAAAGAGCACCGAGCCGATTATAGCGTATGATTGGCTCCGCAAGATAGGAAGGAGTTGACCACTGCAGGTGTATAGATGGTGAGAAGGTGAAGTTTGCTGCACATCGACAGCGGACCCACCAGCATGGTGGGAGAATTTCACGACCACTTACCTGAGACACCGCCACATGGGATCGGTTTGACAAGCTTTACCTTGCCCATGTTTCAGCAGGAGCTATGGCCATGAAGAAGCGTGAGTTTCGCAACTTACGCCAAGGAGGAAGGACTGTTGGCGATGTGGATGATTTTAGTAAGTTAGCATGTTATGCCCGGATAGCGTTACTACAGATGCAGCTAAGCGGAGAAGTTTCGGAAGGACTGAATGATGAGTTAAGCATGCAGTTGATGGTAGCGAGATTCAATAACTACCAGGAGTTGGTAGACCGCACCCTCATCATTGAAGGAAAGCAGCAGCAGATTGATAATCGTAAGAGGAAGTATGCACAGGGGAAGTATAACTCTGGAGCCCAGCAGAAGCCCCGCTATACCCCTAAACAGGGAGTTCAGATTCAGCATACCCATGGAGGAGGTAGTTCGCACAACCATAATGGCCACAAGAATGGTAATGGGAATGGAGGAAGCAACGGCCAGAACAAGACCACACCATCAACCCCAGCCAAGAAAGACCTGAGCCATGTCACTTGTTACAAGTGTTCCAAGACCGGACATTATGCAAATGATTGTCCCGAAGGCCAAGGTGGAAATGGAAGCTCTGGAAAGAAGCCAAGCCCTTTCAACAGGGCACAGGTGAACCACATTGATGTGGAGAAGGTTGAAGACCAGCCCGATGCAGTAATCGGTAAGTTTTTGGTTAAGTCATTTACTGCACTTGTTCTTTTCCATACTGGTGCATCGCATTCATACATATCAAGGGGATTTGTAGAAAAGTATAGCTTGCCCACTAAGCTTCTTATGACACCTATGCTAGTAAGCTCACCAGGAGCAGAATACACGGCCAGACAAGGGTGTTTTCAAGTGCCATTGAGTATAGGAAGGCATGTGTTTCCGACGGATCTGATCATTCTGGAATCCCAAGGATTGGATGTGATTCTAGGTATGGATTGGCTGTCGATGTATGGAGGAAACATCGATTGCGTAAGTAAAACGATTTTGCTCACGACACCAGAAGGAAGAAGGATTAGGTATGTGTCACGACATGGACCAAATAGGAATCAAGTAAATTGCTTATCAGGAGTTGTGCGGGAAGAGGTGCCAGTGGTGAAGAATTATCCTGATGTATTTCCTGAGGAATTGCCAGGAATGCCACCGGATAGAGACATTGAGTTTTTGATTGAGCTTTTGCCAGGAACAGGCCCAATATCGAAGCGACCATATAGGATGCCCGCACAGGATTTGGCGGAAATCAAGAAGCAGATTAAGGAGCTATTGGATAAAGGGTATATACGCCCAAGTTCTTCGCCTTGGGGATCACCCGTACTTTTAGTGGAGAAGAAGGATGGATCATTAAGAATGGTTGTTGATTACCGTGGATTGAATGCAGTAACAATCAAGAACAAGTACCCACTACCAATGATCAATGATCTGTTTGATCGTTTGCAATGAGCTAAAGTGTTCTCCAAGATCGATTTGCGATCAGGGTACCATCAGTTGAAGATTCGAGAGCAGGACATACCTAAGACAGCATTCACCACAAGATATGGACTGTATGAGTATATCGTTATGTCATTTGGACTGACTAACGACTTGCCTATTTCATGAACCCGATGAACAAAGTGTTTATGGAGTTTTTGGATAAGTTAAATCGTGGTGTTCATTGATGATATTTTGGTTTACTCGAAGAATGAAGAGGAACATAAGGAACATTTGCGATTGGTTTTGGAGAAGCCGAGGAACATCGCTTATCGCCAAGTTCAGCAAATGTGAGTTTTGGCTAAAGGAAGTTGGATTTCTTGGACATGTTATATCCGGAGAAGGTATAGCAGATTGACCCCACAAAGGTTGAGACCGTAACCAAATGGGAAGCACCAACGACAGTTGGAGAGATCCGAGTTTTCTTGGACTCGCAGGATACTACCGGAGATTCATTGAGAATTTCTCAAAGATTGCAAAGCCGATGACGGAGTTCTTTGGAAAAGGATACCAAGTTCATATGGACCGAGGATTGTGAGGCAAGTTTTCAGGAGTTGAAGAAAAGATTGGTTACCTCACGGTGTTAATTTTGCGGATCGGACCAAGGATTATGAGGTGTATTATGGCGCTTCACGTCGAGGACTTGGAGCAAGCTTATGCGAGGAAGGAAGAGTTGTTTCAGATGCTTCACGACAAGCTGAAACCTCACGAATTAAATTATGCCACACATGATTTGGAGTTAGCAGTCCGTAGTGCATGCCCTGAAGACATGGAGACATTTCCTCATTGGAAATCATTGTGAGGTGCACACGGATCACAAGAGTTTGAAGTACATTTTCACGCAGAAGGAATTAAACCTTAGACAAAGGAGATGATTGGAGCTCGTCAAGGATTATGATATGAGATTGCATTACCATCCCAGAAAGGCTAATGTAGTAGCTGACGCATTGAGCCGCAAGAGCCATGTCAATACGCTATTGACTGGAGAAATACCAAAGGAGTTAGCAGAAGATCTTCGTGAGCTATGTTTGGAAATAGTTCCGAGAGGCTACGTAGCAGCATTGGAGATTCAGTCTACCTTGATGGATAAAATCAGGGAAACTCAGAAAAATGACAAGGAGATTGCTGAGATAAAGGAGAAAATGAGCGAAGGAAAAGCAAAGGGATTTCGTGAGGATGAGCATGATACCCTATGGTTTGAGGACCGTGTTTATGTGCCAAATGACCCGGAGATCGTGAAGTTGATTACGAAGAGGCACATGATTCACCCTATTCGATTCACCGAAATACCAAGATGTACTTGGACTTGAAGGAAGCGTTACGGTGGACGGAATGAAGAAGGATATTGTGGAGTATGTAGCAGTTTGTGATGTATGTCGAGAGTGAAGGCGTAACATCGAAACCAGCGGGATTGTTGCAACCATTGCCGATACCGAATGGAAGTGGGATAAACTAGGCATGGATTTCATCACGGGTTTGCCAAAGACTCGTTCGAGCTATGACTCGATTTGGGTTATAGTCGATCGCTTGACGAAGGTAGCGCATTTCATTCCAGTTAAGACTACCTATAGTAGTGCTAAGTTGGCAAAGATATACATGACCAGAATTGTGTGTTTGCACAGAGTTCCGAGGAGTATCGTATCAGATAGAGGAACCCAATTTACCTCAAAGTTTTGGAATCAGTTGCACGAAACTTTAGGAACTAGGCTAGAATTCAGTACAGCTTTTCACCCACAGACAGATGGGCAGACTGAGAGAGTCAATAAGATTTGGAGGATATGCTGCGAGCTTGTGCACTAGATTATGGATCTAGTTGGGACGATAACTTGCCGTATGCAGAGTTTTCTTATAACAACAGTTACCAAACCAGCTTGAAGATGGCACCTTTTGAAGCTTTATACAGAAGGAGGTGCAGGACACCGTTGACATGGGATGAAGTTGGAGACCGTCAGTTGTTTGGACCAGATTTGATTAAGGAGTCTGAACAGAAAGTTAAGTTGATTCGCGATAGGCTCAAGGTAGCCCAGTCCAGACAGAAGAGCTATGCGGATTCAAAACGCAAGGCGATAGAATATGAAGTTGGAGACAAAGTTTATCTTAGAGTATCCCCACTTCGAGGAGTTAAGTGTTTTGGAGTTAAAGGAAAGTTAGCACCACTTTTCATTGGACCGTATAAGATCTTGTAACGCATGGGAGAAGTCGCTTATAAGTTGGAATTACCAGAAGGACTATCAGGAGTTCATAACGTATTCCATGTTTCTCAGTTGAAGAAATGTCACGCCGAGATGGCAGAGGTACCGCTAAGAGATACAGTGCCACTTGAAGCAATTCAGTTGAAGGATGATTTAACATATGAGGAGAAACCAGTTAAGATTCTCGAATATGCCAGTAGAGTTACGCGCAACAAGGTTATCAAGTTTTGCAAGGTTCAGTGGAGCCACCACACGGAGGATGAAGCCACCTGGGAGAGAGAAGAAGATTTGCTCAAGGACCACCCTCACCTATTTTCTAGCCAACCCGAATCTCGAGGGCGAGATTCATCTTAAGGGGGGTAGGTTTGTAACATCCCAAATTTTCAAATTGGAATGTTATACATTAGATCATCATGCATATCATATTTTCTTGCATTTGTTGATCCTAGAAATTTCACGCAACTCAAGGACCCACGGAGAGAGTTGGAGGTTTCGAAATTTTCATATTTGAGTTCTTTCAAATTTTGAAAAGAGGATCATTTGGATTTATTTATTTTATCTTCAAATATTTTTCCAATATCAAAAATAAGAGAGGGAATAATATGACTTTCCCAAAAATTTGGAAAAATGAGGATTTAATAAATAAATCAAATTTTGGATTTTTTTTCGGAGTTTATTTGCCTTAGGGAAAAATGCGTATTTTAAAAAAATGCATTTTAGGCCCCGGGTAAAAGTTCATTTTGTTCGACTCATTTTTAGGAGTCGGGGAAAATTTACTTTATTAGTTTTGGAGTCCGGTAGATTTTCTTTTCTGTATTTTTCCGCGTGTGAAACCGTTTAAAAAAATCTGTAGCGCCTAGGGCAGAAGGCCCAAGCCACCAAGCCTCCGGCCGGCCAGGAGGCCAAGGCCATCGCCCGCGCGCGCCCCTGGCCAGGGAGCCGCCGCCGCCGCCTTGGAGTCCTAGTAGGACTCTGTTTCCGGGTTTTTTCTAGATCTTTTCCCTCTTTTGTTTCCTATTCCTAGTCTAATTCTTGATCCCTCCTCCAAGAAAACCCTCCCCCTCCCCAATATAAATACCCAAGCACCCCCCTCTAACACATCAAACCAAAACCCCTCCTCCCCAATAGCAGCCTTGGCAGCAAGATAGCCGCCGCCGCCGCCGCCAGCGCCGCCGCCGCCACCAGCCGCCGCCGCCACACCACGCCGCCGCCGCCGCCAAGTGCCGCCGCCCAAGTGCCGCCGCCGCCGAGCCCCGCCGCCGCTGGAGCCCCTCGTTCTCGAGGTACTAGCCCCGCGTCACCCTCACCCCTCCCTCTCGGTTCGGTTTTTCGTAAACCGTTCCGGTTTTTCTTTCCGGTTTTCCGTTCCGGTTTTCTAGATCGGTTTTTCGTTTCGGTTTTCTTTCCGAAACCCTAGATCGTTTTTTTAATTTGTTGTTTAGCGAGCGTTCGCCGGACCGTTCGTCCTAACAAACGTGATCACCGGTTATTCCCGGTTAACGAACGTCCGTTCGTTTAACCGTTCGTCGTTTTCTTTTTAATCGGATTTATTCCGCTATTTTTCTGATAGCGATTTCAGATCTGATCTTCTTTCTAGTTTATCTTCTCGCTCGTTTATCGGAATCAGGTGATTCAAGCGCCTAGAGTTTCGTTTCGAAACCGCCGTTCCGACTAATCAACTTAAACCAAGTTTTGCTACTGTAAAAACTGACTTAGTTTCAAATTGCTAGAACCGAGTTGTTTTCTCTCGCCGTTTGACTTTCGTTGCTTTATTTGATTTGAATCTTTTGCAACCAGGGTTCTTAAGTTGGACTTTCTGGTTAGATCTTTTATTCGAGATTTATCTGTGCATTAGATGAGTAATTATTGTATGCTTGTTGTTTGTCTGCGATAGATCACCCGGAGTGTGCCGCTTGTTACTTCGAATCTCTAGGTTTCGCGGATCATCAGCAAGGCAAGTAACACTTGATCATACCTTTTTTCTACTACCCGGTTTTTATGCATTAGATCAAATCCTCAAACATTGCATGATTAGGATCTAATTAAATTGTGGGATGGGAAGTAGAGGAGGTAGTACCTATTACCTGTTTTACTTATGAAACCTTTGGGAGTTACTTCTACGTTTGCTTATTATGCCATGCTATGCTAGTAGACGTGGATTGGGTGAGTGAATATCCATGACAGATGTGAGATTGTAAATTAATGGTTTATCTAAGGTGGCAACTTAAATACACATCTGGGTGGATTGAGGCACACAGGTTACGAGACTTGCTGTTTTTTGAAATCCGGGGTACCATGTGATTTTCCTATGGACCGCCACCAGTGCTCAAAGGGATCATAAGATAATTCATGCTAGTAACTTACGTGTGCAGCCACAAGCCATTATGGGCTCTGGCATAGTTGACTAAGTCGTGCGAACTCTTATAGTGGTGGACTAGCAGATGTAGGGGATGTAGGTGTACGGGTCCACCCATCGTAAGGTGCTAGCGCTTCTGAAAGACTATGTCTCGGTCATCCGTTTCTCAAACACCATGTAGTCACGAGAAACCAAGCGGAGGCGATCGAGTCTTGTGGGGAAAAGTCATAAACCTCTGCGAGTGTACAAACTAATCATGATTAGCCGTGTCCCCGGTTATGGACATCCTGAGTATCTAGTACTTGAAATATCATTTGTATCTCAACATGTTACTCTAATTAAATATTGTTGGGTTTGTTAATGAGTACTTTTTAATTGGGATTGAGGATGCTGTCAACCATTCTCAATGTTTAACAACCACCATGATAGTTAAATAAATTTATTCCTTTGCAGTAGGGAAAAACTGGCTTTATGCAAAAACTGCAACCATAGAGCTTTTCCACCAGCCATATATGCATGTAGTATAGGCTTATTATTCATCATTCTCTATGTGTTACTTTGCCAGCATATTCCATGTGCTGACCCGTTTTCGGGCTGAAACTTTCATGTTGCGAGACTTTTCGCATTGACAGTAAGGTGCTTTTAGGTCGTGGTTCTATACTCAGTGATGCCGTTGGAGTTGATGGACTCACTTATCTTCCAAGTCTTCCGCTGTTATCGTTATTAGATGGCCTTAAGCCATGATTATTGTAATAAGTTCTCTTTTGGACAAACGATGTAATAAGTGTGTGATTCCTACTCTGTTATAAATCCTTCGAAGTACTGTGTGGTGTCAGCATTACTGATCCAGGGATGACACCGGAGCACAGAGACTTGACCATCTGAGGTCGGGTCGCTACATTTATATACGGGGGCAGGGGGCACCTCTAGACACACAAGTTGATCTTCGTGATCGTTCCATAGCCGTGTGCGGTGCCCCCTCCACCATATTCCACCTCGGTCATATCGTAGCGGTGCTTAGGCGAAGCCCTGCATCGGTAGAACATCATCACCGTCACCACGCCGTTGTGCTGACAAAACTCTTCCCCGACACCCTGCTGGATCGGAGTCCGGGGATCGTCATCGAGCTGAACGTGTGCTGACCTCGGAGTTGCTGTACATTCGGTACTTGGATCGGTCGGATAGTGAAGGCGTACGACTACATCAACCGCGTTGTCCTAACGCTTCCGCTTTCGGTCTACGAGGCTACGTGGACAACACTCTCCCCTCTCGTTGCTATGCATCACCATGATCTTGCGTGTGCGTAGAATTTTTTTTGAAATTACTACGTTCCCCAACAGGAGGCCCAACAACGTCTACAAGAAGAAGTTGCGTAGTAGACATCAAGCTATTTTCTGGCGCTGTTGTCGGGAGGTGAGTGCTTGAAGGTATATCTTTAGATCTTGCAATCGAATCTTTTTGTTTCTTGTTTTATCACTAGTTTAGTCTAAAAGAGAACACTACAGAAAAAATGGAATTGAGTTTGCCTCATATGCTTCATCTTTTTAATATCTTTCGTGAGAATGATGGGAAGGAAAATTGTGCTCGAGTGCAAGAAGAATAAATCTATAAAATGTTTGGTACTAAATCTTTGAATGATGAGCATGATTGCAATGTTGTTTGTATGAACTCTTTGAATATCCATAATACTAATGATGATTGCACTAGTCATGATGAAAATATCTCTTATAAGCATGTAATTTTTGTGGAATACATAGAGTTTGCAAGTACACACCAAATAGGGAAGATAGATTTTGCAAGAGGCATAAGTATTTGGAAACTAAATGGTTGCAAGAAAGGCTAGATGATTGTGCTGAAAGATTCAGTATTTATCGCCATCCTTGTGAACTTTGTAATGAACGTGGTGTTGGAAATATGCCCTAGAGGCAATAATAAAAGTATTATTATATTTCCTTGTTCATGATAATTGTCTTTTATTCATGCTATAACTGTATTATCCGGAAATCGTAATACACGTGTGAATACATAGACCACAATATGTCCCTAGTGAGCCTCTAGTTGACTAGCTCGTTGTGATCAACAGATAGTCATGGTTTCCTGGCTATGGACATTGGATGTCGTTGATAACGGGATCACTTCATTAGGAGAATGATGTGATGGACAAGACCCAATCCTAAGCATAGCACAAAGATCGTGTAGTTCGTTTGCTAGAGCTTTTCCAATGTCAAGTATCTCTTCCTTAGACCATGAGATTGTGTAACTCCCGGATACCGTAGGAGTGCTTTGGGTGTATCAAACGTCACAACGTAACTGGGTGACTATAAAGGTGCACTGCAGGTATCTCCGAAAGTGTCTGTTGGGTTGACACGGATCGAGACTGGGATTTGTCACTCCGTGCAAACGGAGAGGTATCTCTGGGCCCACTCGGTAGGACATCATCATAATGTGCACAATGTGACCAAGGGGTTGATCACGGGATGATGTGTTGCGGAACGAGTAAAGAGACTTGCCGGTAACGAGATTGAACAAGGTATCGGTATACCGACGATCGAATCTCGGGCAAGTAAAATACCGCTAGACAAAGGGAATTGTATACGGGATCGTTGAGTCCTTGACATCGTGGTTCATCCGATGAGATCATCGTGGAACATGTGGGAGCCAACATGGGTATCCAGATCCCGCTGTTGGTTATTGACGGAGAACGCCTCGGTCATGTCTACATGTCTCCCAACCCGTAGGGTCTACACACTTAAGGTTCGATGACGCTAGGGTTATAAGGAAGCTTGTATGTGGTTACCGAATGTTGTTTGGAGTCTCGGATGAGATCCCGGACGTCACGAGGAGTTCCGGAATGGTCCGGAGGTAAAGATTTATATATGGGAAGTCCTATTTTGGCCACCGGAAAATGTTCGGGTTTTTCGGTATTGTACCGGAAGGTTCTAGAAGGTTCGGAGTGGGGCCCACCTGCATGGGGGACCCACATGAACGTGGTAGTGGGGCAAGGCCCCACACCCCTGGTCAAGCGCACCAAGATCCCCCTTAGAAGGAATAAGATCATATCCCAAGGATAAGATCAAGATCCCTAAAGGGGATAACAATCGGTGGGGAAGGAAATGATGGGATTTCTTTCCTCTCACCTTGGCCAACGCCCCAATGGACTTGGAGGGCAAGAAACCAGCCCTCCACCCCTATATATAGGGGAGGTGCATGGGAGCTACACACGAGTTCTCGGCGCAGCCCTCCCTCTCCCAAGTCCTCCTCCTCGGATCTCGCGGTGCTTGGCGAAGCCTGCTGACTACCACGCTCCTCCATCACCACCACGCCGTTGTGCTGCTGCTGGATGGAGTCTTCCTCAACCTCTCCCTCTCTCCTTGCTGGATCAAGGCGTGGGAGGCGTCACCGGCTGTACGTGTGTTGAGCGCGGAGGTGCCGTCCGTTCGGCACTAGGATCTCCGGTGATTTGGATCACGACGAGTACGACTCCTTCAACCCCGTTCTCTTGAACGCTTCCGCTTAGCGATCTACAAGGGTATGTAGATGCACTCTCTTTCTACTCGTTGCTGGTCTCTCCATAGATAGATCTTGGTGACACGTAGGAATTTTTTTGAATTTCTGCTACGTTCCCCAACAGTGGTATCAGAGCTAGGTCTATTGCGTAGATTCTTTGCACGAGTAGAACACAAAGTAGTTGTGGGTGTTGATTTTGTTCAATATGCTCACCGTTACTAGTCCAATATTGTTTCGACGGTATTGTGGGATGAAGCGGCCCGGACCGACCTTACACGTACTCTTATGTGAGACAGGTTCCACCGATTGACATGCACTTCGTGCATAAGGTGGCTAGCGGGTGCCAGTCTCTCCCACTTTAGTCGGAACGGATTCGATGAAAAGGGTCCTTACGAAGGGTAAATAGCAATTGGCATATGACGTTGTGGTTTTGCGTAGGTAAGAAATGTTCTTGCTAGAAACCCATAGCAGCCACGTAAAACATGCAAACAACAATTAGAGGACGTCTAATTTGTTTTTGCAGGGTATGCTATGTGATGTGATATGGCCAAAAGAATGTGATGAATGATATGGGATGTATGAGATTGATCATGTTCTTGTAATAGGAATCACGACTTGCATGTCGATGAGTATGACAACCGGCAGGAGCCATAGGAGTTGTCTTAATTTATTGTATGACCTGCGTGTCATTGAACAACGCCATGCAATTACTTTACTTTATTGCTAACCGGTAGCCATAGTAGTAGAAGTAATAGTTGGCGAGACAACTTCATGAAGACACGATGATGGAGATCATGATGATGGAGATCATGGTGTCATGCCGGTGACAAGATGATCATGGAGCCCGAAGATGGAGATCAATGGAGCTATATGATATTGGCCATATCATGTCACAACTATATAATTGCATGTGATGTTTATTATGTTTATGCATCTTGTTTACTTAGGACGACGGTAGTAAATAAGATGATCCTTACAAAATTTCAAGAAGTGTTCTCCTCGATCGTGCACCGTTGCTACAGTTCGTCGCTTCTAAGCACAACGTGATGATCGGGTGTGATGGATTCTTACGTTCACATACAACGGTGTAAGACAGTTTTACACAGCGAAAACACTCGGGGTTAACTTGACGAGCCTAGCATGTACGCACATGGCCTCGGAACACGGAGACCGAAAGGTCGAGCATGAGTCGTATGGAAGATACGATCAACATGAAGATGTTCAGCGATGATGACTAGTCCGTCTCACGTGATGATCGGACACGGCCTAGTTGACTTGGATCATGTAATCACTTAGATGACCGGAGGGATGTCTATCTCGAGTGGGAGTTCATAAGATGAACTTAATTATCCCGAACATAGTCAAAAGATCTTTGCAAATTATGTCGTGGCTCGCGCTTTAGTTCCACTGTTTAGATATGTTCCTAGAGAAAATATAGTTGAAAGTTGACATGAGCGATTATGCGACAAGAGAAAGCTCATGTCCTTAATGCACCGCTTAGTATGCTGAACCCCAAACGTCGTTTGTGGATGTTGCGAACATCGGACATACACGTTTTGATAACTACGTGATAGTTCAGATAAACGGTTTAGAATTAAGGCACCGAAGATGTTTTTCGAAACGTCGCGGAACATATGAGATGTTTCGAGGGCTGAAATTGAGATTTCAGGCTCGTGCCCACGTCAAGAGGTATGAGACCTCCGACGATTTTCTTAGCCTACAAACTAAGGTAGAAATGCTCAATCATTGAGCTTGTGCTCAGATTGTCTGAGTGCAACAATCACTTGAATCGAGTGGGATTTGGTCTTCCAGATGAGATAGTGATGTTTCTCCAAAGTCATTGCCACCAAGCTGCTAGAGCTTCGTGATGAACTATAACATATCAGGGATGGATATGATGATCCTTGAGGTATTCACGATGTTTGACACCGCGAAAGTAGAAATCAAGAAGAAGCATCAATTGTTGATGGTTGGTGAAACCACTAGTTTCAAGAAGGGCAAGGGCAAGAAGGGATACTTCATGAAGCGGCAAAACAGCTGCTGCTCCAGTTGAAGAAACCCAAGGTTGAACCCAAACCCGAGACTAAGTGCTTCGTAATAAAGGAACCACCATCGAGCGGAATTACCCTAGATACTTGGTAGATGAGAAGGTGGCAAGGTCGATAGAAGTATATTGGATATACATTATGTTAATGTGTACTTTACTAGTACTCCTAGTAGCACCGTGGTATTAGATACCGGTTCGGTTGCTAAGTGTTAGTAACTCAAATAAAAGCTACGGAATAAACGGAGACTAGCTAAAGGTGAGCTGACGATATGTGTTGGAAGTGTTTCCAAGGTTGATGTGATCAAGCATCGCACGCTCCCTCTACCATCGAGATTTGGTGTTTGCGTTGAGCATAGACATGATTGGATTATGTCTATCGCAATACGGTTATTCATTTAAGGAGAATAATGGTTACTCTATTTATTTGAATAATACCTTCAATGGTCTTGCACCTAAAGGAATGGTTTATTGAATCTCGATCGTAGTGATACACATTTTCATGCCAAAAGGATATAAGTTAGTAATGATAGTACCACTTACTTGTGGCACTGCCATGTAAGTCATATTGGTATAAAACGCATGAAGAAGCTCCATGTTGATGGATCTTTGGACTCACTCGTTTTTGAAAAGTTTGAGACATGCGAACCATGTCTATTGGTGCATATGCATGAAGAAACTCCATGCAGATGGATCGTTTGGACTCACTTGATTTTGAATCACTTGAGATATGCAAATCATACCACATGGGCAAGATGACTGAAAAGCCTCGGTTTCAGTAAGATGGAACAAGATAGCAACTTGTTGGAAGTAACACATTTTGATGTGTGCAGTCCAATGATTGCTGAGGCATGCAGTGAATATCGTTATGTTCTTACTTCACAGATGATTTGAGTAGATGTAGAGTATATTTACTTGATGAAACACAAGTCTGAATTATTGAATGGTTCAAGTAATTTCAGAGTGAAGTTGAAGATCATCGTGACAAGAGGATGAAATGTCTATGATATGATCATAGAGATGAGTATCTGAGTTACGAGCTTTGGCACACAATTAAGACATTGTGGAAATTGTTTCACAATTAATACCGCCTGGAACACCATAGTTTGATGGTGTGTCCGAACATCATAGTTGCACCCTATTGGATATGGTGCGTACCATGATGTCTCTTATTGAAATACCACTATCGTTTATGGGTTAGGCATTAGAGACAACCACATTCACTTTAAATAGGGCACCATGTAATTCTGTTGAGATGACACCATATGAACTATGGTTTAGAGAAACCTAAGCTGTCATTTCTTAAATGTTTGGGGCTGCGATGCTTATGTGAAAAAGTTTCAGGTTGACAAGCTCGAACCCAAAGAGGATAAAATGCATCTTCATAGGACACCCAAAACAGTTGGGCATACCTCCTAATTCAGATCCGAAAACAATAGGGATTGTTTCTTGAATCGGGTCCTTTCTCGAGGAAAAGTTTGTCTCGAAAAGTTGAGTGGGAGGGTGGTGGAGACATGATGAGGTTACTGAACCATCACTTCAACTAGTGTGTAGCAGGGCATAGGAAGTTGTTCATGTGGCACCTACACCAATTGAAGTAGAAGCTTATGATAGTGATCATGAAACTTCGGATCAAGTCACTACCGTACCTCGTAGGGTGACAAGGATGCATACTACTTTAGAGTGGTACAGTAATCCTGTCTTGAAGGTCATGTTGCTAGACAACAATGAACCTACGAGCTATGGAGAAGCGATGGTGGGCCCAATTCTGACAAATGGTTAGAAGCCATGAAATCCGAGATAGGATCCATATATCTGAACAAAGCATGGACTTTGGTGGACTTGCCCGATGATCGGCAAGCCATTAAGATAAATGGATCTTTAAGAAGAAGATGGACGTGGACGGTGATGTCACCGTCTATGAAGATTGACTTGTGGCGAAGAGTTTTTTCACAAGTTCAAGGAGTTGACTATGATGAGATTTTCTCATCCGTAGTGATGCTTAAGTCCGTCGGAATCATGTTAGCACAAGCTGCATTTATGAAATCTGGCAGATGGATGTCAAAACGAGTTTCCTTACCATTCTTCATAAGGAAAGGTTGTATGTGATACAATCCGAAAGTTTTTGTCGATCCTAAGGATGCTAAAAGGTATGCTGGCTCCAGCGATCCTTCTAAGGACTGGAGTAAGCATCTCGGAGTTGGAATGTACGTTTTGATGAGATGATCAAAGATTTTGGGTTTATACAAAAGTTTATGAGAAACTTGTACTTCCAAAGAAGTGAGTGGGAGCACTATAGAATTTCTGATGAGTATATGTTATTGACATATTGTTGATCAGAAATGATATAAAATTTCTGGAAAGCATATAGGGTTATTTGAAAAGTGTTTTTCAATGGAAAACCTGGATTAAGCTACTTGAACATTGAGCATCAAGATCTATGAGGATAGATCAAAAACGCTTAATGGTACTTTCAAATAAGCATATACCTCAACATGATCTTGAAGGTGTTCAAGATGGATCAGTCAAAGAAGGAGTTCTTGCCTGAGATGTAAGGTATGAAGTTAAGACTTAAAGCTCGACCACGGCAGAAGAGAGAGAAAGGACGAAGGTCGCCCCTATGCTTTATACATAGGCTCTACAAGATGCTATCTTTGTACCGCACTGTAGTGTGCCTTGCCATGAGTCACTCAAGGGTACAAGAATGATCCAGAATGGATCATTGGAGAGCGGTCAAAATTGTCCTTGGAGTAAATAAGGACATGTTTCTCGATTATGGAGGTGATAAAGAGTTCGGCGTAAGGGTTACGTCGATGCAAGCTTTAACACCTATCCGAAAGTGACTCGAGTAGCAAACCGGATACATATAGTGGAGCAACCATTTGGAATAGCTCCAAGTGGAGCGTGGAAGCAGCATTTACAGAATGACCTAGATATTTGCGAAGTACATACGGATCTGAATGTTGCAGACCCGTTGACTAAAACCTCTCTCACAAGCAAAACATGATCAAACCCCACAACTCATTGAGTCTTAATCACATGATGATGTGAACTAGTTTAATGAAACTAGTAAACTCTTTGGCTGTTGTTCACATGGCGATGTGACCTGTCAATGTTAATCACATGGCGATGTGAACTAGATTATTGACTCTAGTGCAAGTGGGAGACTGTTGGAAATATGCCCTAGAGGCAATAATAAAAGTATTATTATATTTCCTTGTTCATGATAATTGTCTTTTATTCATGCTATAACTGTATTATCCGGAAATCGTAATACACGTGTGAATACATAGACCACAATATGTCCCTAGTGAGCCTCTAGTTGACTAGCTCGTTGTGATCAACAGATAGTCATGGTTTCCTGGCTATGGACATTGGATGTCGTTGATAACGGGATCACTTCATTAGGAGAATGATGTGATGGACAAGACCCAATCCTAAGCATAGCACAAAGATCGTGTAGTTCGTTTGCTAGAGCTTTTCCAATGTCAAGTATCTCTTTCTTAGACCATGAGATTGTGTAACTCCCGGATACCGTAGGAGTGCTTTGGGTGTATCAAACGTCACAACGTGGCGGGTGACTATAAAGGTGCACTGCAGTATCTCCGAAAGTGTCATTGGGTTGACACGGATCGAGATCGGATTTGTCACTCCGTGCAAGCGGAGAGGTATCTCTGGGCCCACTCGGTAGGACATCATCATAATGTGCACAATGTGACCAAGGGGTTGATCACGGATGATGTGTTGCGGAGCGAGTAAAGAGACTTGCCGTAACGAGATTGAACAAGGTATCGGTATACCGACGATCGAATCTCGGGCAAGTAAAATACCGCTAGACAAAGGGAATTGTATACGGGATCGACTGAGTCCTTGACATCGTGGTTCATCCGATGAGATCATCGTGGAACATGTGGGAGCCAACATGGGTATCCAGATCCCGCTGTTGGTTATTGACCGGAGAACGTCTCGGTCATGTCTACATGTCTCCCAACCCGTAGGGTCTACACACTTAAGGTTCGATGACGCTAGGGTTATAAGGAAGCTTGTATGTGGTTACCGAATGTTGTTTGGAGTCTCGGATGAGATCCTGGACGTCACGAGGAGTTCCGGAATGGTCCGGAGGTAAAGATTTATATATGGGAAGTCCTATTTTGGCCACCGGAAAATGTTCGGGTTTTTTCGGTATTGTACCGGGAAGGTTCTAGAAGGTTCTGGGTGGGGCCCACCTGCATGGGGGACCCACATGAACGTGGTAGTGGGGCAAGGCCCCACACCCCTGGTCAAGCGCACCAAGATCCCCCTTAGAAGGAATAAGATCATATCCCGAAGGATAAGATCAAGATCCCTAAAAGGGGGATAACAATCGATGGGGAAGGAAATGATGGGATTTCTTTCCTCTCACCTTGGCCAACGCCCCAATGGACTTGGAGGGCAAGAAACCAGCCCTCCACCCCTATATATAGTGGGAGGCGCATGGGAGCTACACACGAGTTCAGGCGCAGCCCTCCCCTCTCCCAAGTCCTCCTCCTCGAGATCTCGCGGTGCTTGGCGAAGCCTGCTGGACTACTGCGCTCCTCCATCACCACCACCCCGTTGTGCTGCTGCTGGATGGAGTCTTCCTCAACCTCTCCTCTCTCCTTGCTGGATCAAGGCGTGGGAGACGTCACCGGCTATACGTGTGTTGAGCGCGAGGTGCCGTCCGTTCGCACTAGGATCTCCGGTGATTTGGATCACGACAGCACGACTCCTTCAACCCCGTTCTCTTGAATGCTTCCGCTTAGCGATCTACAAGGGTATGTAGATGCACTCTCCTTCCCCTCGTTGCTGGTTTCTCCATAGATAGATCTTGGTGACACGTAGGAAAATTTTGAATTTCTGCTACGTTCTCCAACACGTGGTCATTTGAAGCTCCAATGCTATTTGTTTCATGATCAAATCATGTCCAAAAATTGTGATAACTTGATTACCCTTGAGCATAATAAAGAGCTTAGTCTTCTTTTGGGGTATGAAGAAATGAAACGTATAACTGAGGGTATTCCAAAATTTAATCTTGATAGATTTCTTGATTTTGATCTAGAGGAAATTTATACATATTGTGCGGTGAATTGCATTGAAAATCCTTATATTGCCAATTACATAAAGAAAAGAAAGGAAATAGAAGATGAATAGAATACTAATGAAAGGGAAGAGACTTCCCAATATCCTCCTATTATTTCTTATGATGAATCAGGTAACAAGGAGGAGCTTTCTATTCAACCAATCTCATTGATAAGGAGCTCAAAAAAGAGGGTTAAACCCACACATGATGTGAAGAAGAAAAAGAAAAGACGGAGAAGCAAAGGTAAAAAGGTATCCCTCCCAAATGATGTTGCTCCTACTACTCATTGTGATGATGATAATTGCTATACTATTGGTGCTATCCATACTATTAATGATGAGAGTGATTATGCTTAGGATATGAAAAAGGCCCAAGCTTGGGGATGCTATGTTTGATGAGAATGACATGTTTGAAAATATATTTGCTACAATTAATGTTTGTCCCAAGCTTGGGGATGCTACATTTAATGAAGATGATATTTTTAGCCTCCCAAGTTCGATGAGCAAATTTATTATAATGATAGCATTCCTCCTATTTATGATGGTTATATTGATGAAAGTGGGTTTGGAAGAGTGTCAACTTTAGGAAGTAATGATCCCACTATTTTGGAGGGTGTTGAATCTTATAATATTTATGAAAGTGGATTTGGAGAGGTCATGACTTTATTTAGTGATGAATCCACTATTTTGAAAGAGGTTTCAATCGATTATGATGAGAACAAAGTTGCTACTTATGATGACTACTGTGATGAAACTTATGCTATAAAAAGTAGTGATGATTATATTTATAAAACTTGTCATGATTATGATTAATATTTTTCTGAACATTACTCTTTTAATATAGAAACAATTTATAGTATCCGGATCTCTTATGATACTCCCACTATTCTGAATAAGAAGAATTTTGCTTATGTGGAGAGTAGTAAAATTTCTAAGCAAGTAGATCATGAAAAGAATGCTTTATATGATGGTTATATGGTTGGATTCATTCATGATTCTACTGAAAACTATTATGAGGAAGGAATATATGCTTGTAGGAATTGCAATAATATCAAGTTTCCTCTCTATGTGCTTAAAATCTTGAAGTTATGCTTGTTTTGCCTTCCTATGCTAGTCGATTATTTTTCCCATAAGTTGTTCGCTCACAAAATCCCTATGCATAGGAAGTGGGTTAGGCTTAAATGTGCTAGTCATATGCTTCTTGATGCTCCCGTTATGTTCCAATTCTTATCCTTTATGTGAGCATCATTGCCATCATCATGCCTAGCTAGAAAGGCATTAAAGAAAAGCGCTTGTTGGGAGACAACCCAATATTTAACCTTACTGTTTTTGTGTGTCCACATGATTATGCTACTGTAGTAATCATTTTTTATAGCTTTTGTTTCAATAAAGTGCCAAGTAAGACTTTTAGGATAGCTTGCGGTGATAGTTGTGTTGATCCTGCTGAAAATCAGAAACTTTTGCACCCAGTAAATTAGTTTTGATAATTCACAAAAACGTGATTTTGATCTGATTCTTGTTGATATAGATTGTTACACAAGTTTCTTAAGACTTCCTAATTTGGTAGAATTGTTCGAGTTACATAAGTATTCGAAAGTTACAGTTTACTACAGACTGTTCTGTTTTTGACAGATTCTATTTTCTATGTGTTGTTTGCTTATTTTGATGAATCTATGAGTAGTATAGGAGGGTATGAACCATAGATAAGTTGGAATACATTAGATATTACACCAATATAAATTTAGAATGAGTTCACAATAGTACCTAAGTGGTGATTTATTTTCTTATACTAACGGAGCTTACGAGTTTTCTGTTGAGTTTTGTGTTGTGAAGTTTTCAAGTTTTGGGTAAAGATTCGATGGACTATGGAATAAGGAGTGACAAGAGCCTAAGCTTGGGGATGCCCAAGGCACCCCAAGGTAAGGACAACCAAGAGCCTAAGCTTGGGGATGCCCAGGATGGCATCCCCTCTTTCGTCTTCGTCTATCAGTGACTTTTCTTGGAGCTATATTTTTATTCACCACATGATATGTGTTTTTCTTGGAGCGTCTTGTATGTTTTGAGTCTTTGCTTTTTAGTTTACCACAATCATCCTTGCTGTACACACCATTTGGGAGACACACACATGATTCGGAATTTATTAAAATACTCTATGTGCTTCACTTATATCTTTTAGAGCACGACGTTGGTTTTATTTTGTAGAAATTATTGATCTCTCATGCTTCACTTATATTATTTTGAGAGTCTTCTAGAACAGCATGGTATTTGCTATGGTTTTAAAATTGGTCCTATAATGATGGGCATCCAAGTTGGATATAATAAAAACTATCATAGAAAGTGAATTGGATGCTATGATCACTTCGATGCTTGATAACTGTTTTGAGATATAGAGGTAGTGATATTAGAGTCATGCTAGTTGGGTAATTGTGAATTTAAGAAATACTTGTGTTGAAGTTGTTAAGTCCCATAGCATGCACGTATGGTAAAAGCTGTGTAACAAATTTGTTGCATAGGGTGCTCTTTTGATTGTCATCCTTTGTGTGGAGGTCGGGATCGCGCGATGGTTAACTCCTACCAACCCTTCCCCTAGGAGCATGCGTGTAGTGCTTGGTTTTTGATGAATTGTAGATTTTTGCAATAAGTATGTGAGTTCTTTATGACTAATGTGAGTCCATGGATTATATGTACTCTTACCCTTCCATCATTGCTCGCCTCTACGGTACCGTGCATTGCCCTTTCTCACCTAGGGAGTTGGTGCAAACTTCGCCGGTGCATCCAAACCCCGTGATACGATATGCTCTATCACACATAAATCTCCTCATATCTTCCTCAAAACAGCCACCATACATACCTATTATGGCTTTTCCATAGCCTTTACAAGATATATTGCCATGCAACTTTCCGCCGTTCCGTTTATTATGACACGTTCCATCATGTCATATTGCTTTTGCATGATCATGTAGTTGACATCGTATTTGTGGCAAAGCCACCATCATAATTTTTCATACATGTCGCTCTTGATTCATTGCATATCCCGGTACACCGACAGAGGCATTCATATAGAGTCATATCTTGTTCTAGTATCGAGTTGTAATCCATGAGTTGTAAATAAATAGAAGTGTGATGATCATATTTATTAGAGCATTGTCCCTCAAATAAAAATAGAAAAGAGAAAGGCCAAATAAAAAAAGGCCAAAAAAGGAAGCCCCCCCCCCCTAAAAAAGGGGGACAATGTTACTATCCGTTTCCACACTTGTGCTTCAAAGTAGCACCATGATCTTCATGATAGAGAGTCTCCTATGTTGTTACTTTCATATACTAGTGGGAATTTTTCATTATAGAACTTGGATTGTATATTCTAACGATGGGCTTCCTCAAAATGCCCTAGGTCTTCATGAGCAAGCAAGTTGGATGCATACCCACTTAGTTTCTTTTGTTGAGCTTTCATACATTTATAGCTCTAGTGCATCCGTTGCATGGGAATCCCTACTCCTCATGTTGACATCAATTGATGGGCATCTCCATAGCCCGTTGATTAGCCTCGTCAATGTGAGACTTTCTCCTTTTTTGTCTTCTCCACACAACCTCCATCATCATATTCTATTCCACCCATAGTGCTATATCCATGGCTCACGCTGATGTATTGCGTGAAAGTTGAAAAAGCTTGAAAATGCTAAAGCATGAAACAATTGCTTGGCTGAAACCGGGGTTGTGCATGATGGGAGTATTTTGTGTGACAAAAATGAAACATAGCCTAACTATATGATTTTGTAGGGATAAGCTTTCTTTGGCCATGATATTTTGAGAAGACATGATTGCTTTGTTAGTATGCTTGAAGTATTATTACTCTTATGTCAATTTGAACTTTTATCTTGAATTATTGGGATCTGAACATCCATGCCACAATAAAGAAAATTACATGAGAAATATGCTAGGTAGCATTCGACAACAAAAATTCTGTTTTTATCATTTACCTACTCGAGGACGAGCAGGAATTAAGCTTGGGGATGCTTGATACGTCTCCAACGTATCTATAGTTTTGATTGTTCCATGATATTATATTACCTGTTTTTGATGTTTATGGGCTTTACTAAACACTTTTATATCATTTTTGGGACTAACCTATTAACCGGAGGCCCAACCCAAATTGTTGTTTTCTTGCCTATTTTAGTGTTTCGAAGAAAAGGAATTACAAACGGAGTGCAAACGGAATAAAACCTTCAGGAGAGTTATTTTTGGAACAGAAGCAATCCAGGAGACTTGGAGTGGACGTCAGGGAAGCTTCGAGGTGGCCACGAGGTAGGGAGGCGCGCCCCCCACCCTCGTGGGACCCTCGTGGCTCCCCTGACCGACTTCTTTCGCCTAGATATATCCATATACCCTAAAAACATCGGAGAGCACAATAGATCGGGAGTTCCGCTGCCGCAAGCCTCGTAGCCACCAAAAACCAATCAGGACCCTGTTCCGGCACCCTGCCAGAGGGGGGATCCCTCACCAGTGGCCATCTTCATCATCCCGGCACTCTCCATGACGAGGAGGGAGTAGTTCACCCTCGGGGCTGATGGTATGTACCAGTAGCTATGTGTTTTATCTCTCTCTCTCTCTCTCTCTCTCTCGTGTTCTTCATATTGCACGATCTTGATGTATCGCGAGCTTTGCTATTATAGTTGGATCTTATGATGTTTCTCCCCCTCTACTCTCTTGTGATGAATTGAGTTTTCCCTTTGAAGTTATCTATTCAGATTGAGTCTTTAAGGATTTGAGAACACTTGATGTATGTCTTGTCATGCTTATCTGTGGTCACAATGGGATATTCACGTGATCTACTTGATGTATGTTTTGGTGATCAACTTGTGCGTTCAATGAACTTATGCATAGGGGTTGGCACACGTTTTCATCTTGACTCTCCGGTAGAAACTTTGGGGCAGTCTTTGAAGTACTTTGTGTTGGTTGAATAGATGAATCTGAGATTGTGTGATGCATATCGTACAATCATACCCACGGATACTTGAGGAGACATTGGAGTATCTAGGTGACATTAGGGTTTTGGTTGATTTGTGTATTAAGGTGTTATTCTAGTACGAACTATAAGATAGATCAAATGGAAAGAATAGTTTCGTTTTATTTTACTACGGACTCTTGAATAGATCGATCAGAAAGGATAACTTTGAGGTGGTTTCGTACCCTACAATAATCTCTTCGTTTGTTCTCCTCTATTAGTGACTTTGGAGTGACTCTTTGTTGCGTGTTGAGGGATAGTTATATGATCCAATTAAGTTATTATTGTTGAGAGAACTTGCACTAGTGAAAGTATGAACCGTAGGCCTTGTTTCCTAGAATTGGAATATCGTGTGTGCTCACTTTTATCATTTGCTACCTTGCTGTTTTTATATTTTCCGATTACAAAAACCTATATCTATCATCCATATTGCACTTGTATCACCATCTCTTCGCCGAACTAGTGCACCTATACAATTTACCATTGTATTGGGTGTGTTGGGGACACAAGAGACTCTTTGTTATTTGGTTGCAGGGTTGTTTGAGACAGACCATCTTCATCCTACGCCTCCCACGGATTGATAAACCTTAGGTCATCCACTTGAGGGAAATTTTCTACTGTCCTACAAACCTCTGCACTTGGAGGCCCAACAACATCTACAAGAAGAAGGTTGCGTAGTAGGCATCACTCGCCGCCCTGCACTCGGCTCCGTCACCTAGCAACTACGGTGGCGGCGGTGACTCGTACATGGACTCGGGCACCACTGCTCACATGACATCTGATACGTCTCCAACGTATCTATAACTTTTTATTGTTCCATGCTATTATATTACCCATTTTGGATGTTTATGGGTTTTACTTTACACTTTTATATTATTTTTGGGACTAACCTATTAACCGGAGGCCCAACCCAAATTGTTGTTTTCTTGCCTATTTCAGTGTTTCAAAGAAAAGGAATATCAAATGGAGTCCAAACGGAATGAAACCTTCGGGAGAGTTATTTTTGGAACGGAAGCAATCCAGGAGACTTGGAGTAGACGTCAGGGAAGCTTCGAGGTGGCCACGAGGGTCAGGGGCGCGCCCTACCCCCTGGGCGCACCCCCACCCTCGTGGGCCCCTCATGGCTCCGCTGACCGACTTCTTTTGCCTATATATCTCCATATACCCTAAAAACATCGGGGAACACAATAGATCGGGAGTTCCGCCGCCGCAAGCCTTTTTAGCCACCAAAAACCAATCGGGACCCTGTTCCGGCACCCTGCCGGAGGGGGGATCCCTCACCGGTGGCCATCTTCATCATCCCGGTCCTCTCCATGACGAGGAGGGAGTAGTTCACCCTTGGAGCTGAGGGTATGTACCAGTAGCTATGTGTTTGACCTCTCTCACTCTCTCCTGTTCTTGATTTTGCATGATCTTGATGTATTGCGAGCTTTGCTATTATAGTTGGATCTTATGATGTTTCTCCCCTCTACTCTCTTGTAATGTATTGAGTTTTCCCTTTGAAGTTATCTTATAGGATTGAGTCTTTAAGGATTTGAGAACACTTGATGTATGTCTTGCATGTTCTTATCTGTGGTGACAATGGGATATCACGTGATTTACTTGATGTATGTTTTGTTGATCAACTTGCGGGTTCAGTGACCTTGTGAACTTATGCATAGGGGTTGGCACACATTTTCGTCTTGACTCTCCGGTAGAAACTTTGGGGCATTCTTTGAAGTACTTTGTGTTGGTTGAATAGATGAATCTAAGATTGTGAGATGCATATCGTATAATCATGCCCACGGATACTTGAGATGACATTGGAGTATCTAGGTAACATTAGGGTTTTGGTTGATTTGTTTCTTAAGGTGTTATTCTAGTACGAACTCTATGATAGATCGAACGGAAAGAATAGCTTTGTGTTATTTTACTACGGACTCTTGAATAGATCGATCAGAAAGGATAACTTTGAGGTGGTTTTGTACCCTACCATAATCTCTTCGTTTGTTCTCCGCTATTAGTGACTTTGGAGTGACTCTTTGTTGCATGTTGAGGGATAGTTATATGATCCAATTATGTTATTATTGTTGAGAGAACCTGCACTAGTGAAAGTATGAACCTTAGACCTTGTTTCGAAGCATTGCAATACCATTTGTGCTCACTTTTATCATTAGTTACCTTGCTGTTTTTTATATTTTCAGATTACAAAAACCTATATCTACCATCCATATTGCACTTGTATCACCATCTCTTCGCCGAACTAGTGCACCTATACAATTTACCATTGTATTGGGTGTGTTGGGGACACAAGAGACTCTTTGTTATTTGGTTGCAGGGTTGTTTGTGAGAGACCATCTTCATCCTACACCTCCCACGGATTGATAAACCTTAGGTCATCCACTTGAGGGAAATTTGCTACTGTCCTACAAACCTCTGCACTTGGAGGCCCAACAACGTCTATAAGAAGAAGGTTGCATAGTAGACATCAAACTCTTTTCTGGCCCCGTTGCCAAGGAGGTGAGTGCTTGAAGGTATATCTTTAGATCTTGCAATCGAATCTTTTTGTTTCTTGTTTTATCACTAGCTTAGTTTATAAAATAAAACTACAAAAAAATGGAATTGAGTTTGCCTGATACGCTTCATCTTTTTAATATCTTTCGTGAGAATGATGGAAAGGAAAATTGTGCTCAATTTCTAGAAGAAGAATGCATTAAAATGTTTGGTACTAGATCTTTGTATGATGAGCATGATTGCAATGTTGGTAGTATGAATTCCTTGAATATCCATGATGCTAATGATATGCAAAGCCACAAGCTTGGGGAAGCTATGTTTGATGAAGATGATATTTTTTGTCCAAGTTTTGATGAGCAAATTTATTATGATGAAAGCATGCCTCCTATTTATGATGATTATTGTCATGATACGTATGCCATAAAGAATAAACTTGCTTGTATGGAGAGTAGTAAAATTTCCATGCAAGTAGATCATGAAAAGAATGCTTTATGTGCTGGTTATATTGTTGAATTCATTCATGATGCTACTAAAAATTATTATGAGGGAGGAACATATGCTTGTAGGAATTGCAATAATATCAAGTTTCCTCTATATGTGTTGAAAATCTTGAAGCTATGCTTGTTTTACCTTCCTATGCTAGTCGATTCTTGTTCCCATAAGTTGTTTGCTCACAAAATCCCTATGCATAGGAAGTGTGTTAGGCTTAAATGTGCTAGTCATATGCTTCATGATGCTCCCACTATGTTTCAATTCTTATCTTTTATATGAGCATCATTGAAATCATCATGCCTAGTTAAAAAGGCATTAAAGAAAAGCGTTTGTTGGGAGACAACCCAATATTTAACCCTACTATTTATGTGTGTCCACATGATTATGCTACTGTATTAATCATGTTTTATAGCTTTTGTTTCAATAAAGTGCCAATTAAGACTTTTAGGATAGCTTGCGGTGATAGTTGTGTTGATCCTGCTGAAAATCAGAAACTTTTGCACCCAGTAAATTAGTTTTGATAATTCACAGAAACGTGATTTAGATCTGATTCTTTCTGCTATGGATTGGTACACGAATTTCCCAGGACTTCCTAATTTAGTAGAATTGTTTGAGATACAGAAGTATTCGAGTGATACAGATTACTACAGACTGTTCTATTTTTGACAGATTCTGTTTTCATTGTGTTGTTTGCTTATTTTGATGAATCTATGAGTAGTATCGGAGGGTATGAACCATAGAGAAGTTGGAATACAATAGATATTATACCAATATGAATTTAAAATGAGTTCACAACAATACCTAAGTGGTGGTTTATTTTCTTATAGTAACGGAGCTTACGAGTTTTCTGTTGAGTTTTGTATTGTGAAGTTTTCAAGTTTTGGGTAAAGATTCGATGGACTATGGAATAAGGAGTGACAAGAGCCTGATCTTGGGTATGCCCAAGGCACCCCAAGGTAATATTCAAGGCCAACCAAAAGCCTAAGCTTGGGGATGCCCCGGAAGGCATCCCCTCTTTCGTCTTTGTGTATTGGTAACTTTACTTGGAGCTATATTTTTATTCACAACATGATATGTGTTTTGCTTGGAGCGTCATTTTGTTTTCTTTTGTTTTGCTTGCTGTTTGAATAAAATACCAAGATCTGAAATTCTTAAATGTTAGAGAATCTTCACATAGTTACATAATTATTCAACTACTCATTGATCTTCACTTATATCTTTTGGAGTAGTTTGTCATTTGCTCTAGTGCTTCGCTTATATCTTTTTAGAGCACGGCGGTGGTTTTATTTTGAAGAAATATATGAACTCTCATGCTTAACTTATATTATTTTGAGAGTCTTTTAGAACAGCATGGTATTTGCTATGGTTATAAAATTGGTCCTAGAATCGTGGGCATCCAAGTTGGGTATAATAAAAACTATCATAGAAAGTGAATTGGATGCTATGATCAATTTGATGCTTGATAATTGTTTTGAGATGTAAAGGTGGTAATATTAGAGTCATGCTAGTTGGGTAATTATGAAATTGAATAATACATGTGTTAAAGTTGGCAAGTCCCGTAGCATGCACGTATGGTAAAAGTTGTGTAACAAATTTGTAGCATGAGGTATTTCTTTGATTGTCATCCTTTGCGTGGAGGTCGGGATCGCGCAATGGTTAACTCCTACCAGCCCTTCCCCTAGGAGCATGTGTGTAGTGCTTGGTTTGGTGACTTGTAGATTTTTGCAATAAGTACGTGAGTTCTTTATGACTAATGTGAGTCCATGGATTATATGCACTCTTACCCTTCCATCATTGGTAGCCTCTACGGTACCATGCATTGCCCTTTCTCACCTTGAAGTTGGTGCAAACTTCGTCGGTGCATCCAAACCCGTGATACGATACACTCTATCACACATAAACCTCCTTATATCTTCCTCAAGACAGCCACCATACCTACCTATTATAGCATTTCCATAGCCATTCCGAGATATATTGCCATGAAACTTTCTATCGTTTCATTTATTATGACACGTTTCATCATTGTCATATTGCTTTTGCATGATCATGTAGTTGACATCTTATTTGTGGCAAAGCCACCATGCATAATTTTTCATACATGTCACTCTTGATTCATTGCATATCTCAGTACACCGCCGGAGGCATTCATATAGAGTCATATCTTGTTCTAGTATCGAGTTGTAATATATGAGTTGTAAATAAATAGAAGTGTGATGATCATCATTTTTAGAGCATTGTCCCTTAATAAAAAAAGAGAAAGGCCAAATAAAAAAAGAAAGGCCAAATAAAAAAAGGAAAAAAGAAAGGCCAGATAAAAAAGGGAAGGCCCAAAAAAGGGGGACAATGTTACTATCTTTTTCCACACTTGTGCTTCAAAGTAGCACCATGATCTTCATAGAGGGTCTCCTATGTTGTCACTTTCATATACTAGTGGGAATTTTTCATTATAGAACTTGGCTTGTATATTCCAACGATGGGCTTCCTCAAAATTCCCTAGGTCTTCGTGAGCAAGCAAGTTGGATGCACACCCACTTAGTTTCTTTTTTGAGCTTTCATACATTTATAGCTCTAGTGCATCCGTTGCATGGCAATCCCTACTCCTCATGTTGACATCAATTGATGGGCATCTCCATAGCCCGTTGATTAGCCTCGTCAATGTGAGACTTTCTCCTTTTTTGTCTTCTCCACACAACCTTCTATATTATTTTTGGGACTATCCTATTAACTGGATGCCCAGCCCAAGTTGTTGTTTTCTTGCCTATTTCAGTGTTTCAAAGAAAAGGAATATCAAACAGAGTCCAAACAGAATGAAACCTTCGGGAGAGTTATTTTTGGAACGGAAGCAATCCAGGAGACTTGGAGTAGACGTCAGGGAAGCTTCGAGGTGTCAACGAGTGCCAGGTGCGTGCCCTACCCCCTAGGCACACCACCACCCTCGTGGACCCCTCGTGGCTCCCCTGTCCGACTTCTTTCGCCTATATATGTCCATATACCCTAAAAACATCGGCGAACACAATAGATCGGGAGTTCTGATACGTCTCCAATGTATCTACAATTTTTGATTGTTCCATGCTATTATATTACCCGTTTTGGATATTTAAGGGCTTTACTTTACACTTTTATATCATTTTCGGGACTAACCTACTAACCGGAGGCCGAGCCCGAATTGCTGTTTTTTTGCCTATTTCAGTGTTTCGAAGAAAAGGAATATCAAACGGAGTCCAAACGGAATGAAACCTTTTGGAGCGATCTTTTTGGAACAAACGAATCCACGGGAATCGGAGTGGACGTCAAGCAACAACCGAGGCGACCACGAGGGTGCCCGGCGCGCCCCCTGGGGGTGGGCGCGCCCCCACCCTCGTGGGCCCCTCCAGCGTCCACCGACCTACTTCTTCCTGCTATATATATCCACGTACCCTGAAAACATCAAGGAGCACCACGAAAAAATATTTGCACCGCTGCAACCTTCTGTATCCATGAGATCCCATCTTGGAGCCTTCGCCAGCGCTCCGCCGGAGGGGGAATCAACCATGGAGGGCCTCTACATCATCTCCAAGGCCTCTCCGATGAGTTATGAGTAGTTTACCACAGACCTTCGGGTCCATAATTATTAGCTAGATGGCTTCTTATCTCTCTTTGAATCTCAATAAAAGTTCTCCTCGATCTTCTTGGAGATCTATTTGATGTAACTCTTTTTGCGGTGTGTTTGTCGAGATTCGATGAATTGTGGGTTTATGATCAAGTTTATCTGTGAGAAATATTTGAATCTCCTCTGAATTCTTTTATGTGTGATTAAGTTATCTTTTCAAGTGTCTTTGAATTATCAGTTTGGTTTGGCCTACTAGATTGATCTTTCTTGCAATGGGAGAAGTGCTTAGCTTTGGGTTCAATCTTGCGGTGTCCTTTCCCAGTGACAGCAGGGCAGCAAGGCACGTATTGTATTGTTTCCATCGAGGATAAAAAGATGGGGTTGATATCATATTACATGATTTTATCCCTCTACATCATGTCATCTTTCTTAATGCGTTACTCTGTGCTTCATGAACTTAATACTCTAGATGCAGGCAGGAGTCGGTCGATGTGTGGAGTAATAGTAGTAGATGCAGAATCGTTTCGGTCTACTTGTCATGGACGTGATGCCTATATACATGATCATGCCTAGATAATCTCATAACTATGCACTTTTCTATCAATTGCTCGACGGTAATTTGTTCACCAACCGTAATACTTATGCTATCTTGAGAGAAGCCACTAGTGAAACCTATGGCCTCCGGTTATATCTTTTATCATATAAGTTTACCATCTACTTTTATTTGCATCTTCTATTTTCCAATCTATATCATAAAATACCAAAAATATTTATCTTATCATATTATCTCTATCAGATCTCACTTTCGCAAGTGGCCGTGAAGGGACTGACAACCCCTTTATTGCGTTGGTTGCGAGGTTCTTGTTTGTTTGCGTAGGTGCGTGGGACTTTTGAGGAGCCTCCTACTAGATTGATACCTTGGTTCTCAAAAATTGAGGGAAATACTTACGCTACTTTGATGCATCACCCTTTCCTCTTCAAGGAAAACCAACGCATGCTCAAGACGTAGCGAGAAGGATTTCTGGCGCCGTTGTCGGGGAGGTCTTTGCTCAATTCAAGACATACCAAGTACCCATCACAAACTCATCTCCCTCGCATTACATTATTTGCCATTTGCCTCTCGTTTTCCTCTCCCCCACTTCACCCTTGCCATTTTATTCGCCCTCTCTTTCCCAATCTCCTCTCTCTTTCGCTTGCCTTTTTATTTGCTTGTGTGTTGGATTGCTTGTCACGATGGCGCAAGATAATACCAAATTGTGTGAATTATCCAATACCAATAATAATGATTTCCTTAGCACTCTGGTTGCTCCTCTTAATGATGTTGAGTCTTGTGAAATCAATGCTGCTTTATTGAATCTTGTTATGAAAGATCAGTTCTCCGACCTTCCTAGTGCAGATGTCGCTACTCATCTAAACAACTTTGTTGATTTGTGTGATATGCAAAAGAAGAAAGATACGGATAATGATATTGTTAAATTGAAGTTATTTCTATTTTCACTTAGAGGTCGTGCTAATACTTGGTTTTCCTCTTTGCCTAAGAATAGTATTGATTCATGGAATAAGTGCAAATATGCTTTTATCTCTAAGTATTTTCCTCCCGCTAAGATCATCTCTCTTAGGAACGATATTATGAATTTTAAACAACTTGATCAGGAGCATGCTGCCCAATCTTGGGAAAGAATGAAATTGATGATTCACAATTGCCCTACTCATGGTTTGAACTTATGGATGATCATACAAAATTTTTATGCCGGATTGAATTTTGCTTTTGGAAATCTTTAAGATTCGGCCGCGGGAGGCACTTTTATGGAAATCACCTTAGGAGAAGCTACTAAACTCCTTGATAACATTATGGCTAATTATTCTCAATGTCACACCGAAAGATCTACTAGTAAAAAAGTGCATGTTATAGAAGAAATTAATGTTTTGAGTGGAAAGATGGATGAACTTATGAAATTGTTTGCTACTAAGAGTGATCCTATTGATCCTAATGATATGCCTTTGTCTACTTTGATTGAAAATCATAATGAATCTATGTATGTGAATTTTGTTGATAGGAATAATTTTGGTAACAATGCTTATAGAGGAAACTTTAATCCTAGACCGTTCCCTAGTAATTCCTCTAATAATTATGGTAATTCATACATCAACTATTATGGAAATTTTAATAAGATGCCCTCTGATTTTGAGAATAGTGTTAAAGAATTTATGATCTCTCAAAAGAATTTTAATGCTTTGCTTGAAGGAAATTGCTTAAAGTTGATGAATTGGCAAGGAACGTTTATAGACTTTCGCTTGATGTTGATTCGTTGAAACTTAGATCTATTCCTCCTAAGCATGATATTAATGAGTCTCTCAAAGCCATGAGAATTTCCATTGATGAGTGCAAAGAAAAAACCGCTAGGTTGCGTGCTAAGAAAGATTGCTTTGTAAAAGCGTGTTCTTCTAGTTTCCATGAAAATAATGATGAAGATCTAAAAGTTATTGATGTGTCCCCTTTTAAATATTTGTTTTGCAATATGAATCTTAATAATGATGGGACTAGAGATGAGTCAACTTTAGTTAAAGGGCGTCCCAATGATTCAGAGTTTTTCGATCTTGATGCTAAATTTGGTAAAAGTGGGATTGGAGAGGTCAAGACTTTTAATAGCATTGAACCCACTATTATGGATTTCAAGGAATTTAATTATGATAATTGTTCTTTAATAGATTGTATTTCCTTGTTGCAATCCATGTTGAATTCTCCACATGCTTATAGTCAAAATAAAGCTTTTACCAAACATATTGTTGATGCCTTGATGCAATCCTATGAGGAAAAACTTAATTTGGAAGTTTCTATACCTAGAAAACTTTGTGATGAGTGGGAACCTACTATAAAGATTAAAATTAAAGATCATGAGTGCTATGCTTTGTGTGATTTGGGTGCTAGTGTTTCCACGGTTCCGAAAACTTTATGTGATGTGCTAGGTTTCCATGATTTTGATGACTGCTCTTTAAATTTGCACCTTGCGGATTCCACCATTAAGAAACCTATGGGAAGGATCAATGATGTTCTTATTGTTGCAAATAGGAATTATGTGCCCGTAGATTTTATCGTTGTTGATATATATTGCAATCTTTCTTGTCCTATTATTCTTGGTAGACCTTTCCTTAGAATGATTGGTGCAATTATTGATATGAAGGAAGGGAATATTAGATTCCAATTTCCATTAAGGAAAGGCATGGAACACTTTCCAAGAAATAAAGTTAAATTACCTTACGAATCTATCATGTGAGCTACTTATGAATTGAATGCCAAAGATGGCACTACTTAGATCTATTCTCGCTTTTATGCCTAGCTAGGGGCATTAAACGATAGCGCTATTTGGGAGGCAACCCAATTTTATTTTTGTTTCTTGCTTCTTGCTTCTGTTTAGTAATAAATATTTCAACTAGATTCTGTTTAGATGTGTTTTCATGTTTTAATTAGTGTTTGTGCCAAGTAGAACCTATAGGATAACCTACGGTGATGGTTAATTTGATTCTGCTGAAAAACAGAAACTTCTGCACACACAAAAATAATATTAGTAATTCACAGAAACGTGATTTTGCATTGATTATTTTTGCTGTAGATCAATAGACAAATTTCCCAGGACTTCCTATTTTTGTAGGATTTTTAGAGTTCCATAAGTATTCGAGAGTTATAGATTGCTACAGACTGTTCTGTTTTTGACAGATTCTGTTTTTCGTGTGTTGTTTGCTTATTTTGATGCATCTTTGGCAAGTATCAAGGGGTATGAACCATAGAGAAGTTGGAATACAGTAGGTTTAACACCAATATAAATAAATAATGAGTTCATTACAGTACCTTATGTGGTGGTTTTTCTTTCTTGCACTAGCGGAGCTTATGAAATTTCCTGTTGAGTTTTGTGTTGTGAAGTTTTCAAGTTTTGGGTAAAGATTTGATGCACAATGGAATAAGGAGTGGCAAGAGCCTAAGCTTGGGGATGCCCATGGCACCCCAGGATATTCAAGGATAACCAAAAGCCTATGCTTGGGGATGCCCCGGAAGGCATCCCCTCTTTCGTCTTTGTCTATCGGTAACTTTACTTGGAGCTATATTTTTATTCGTCACATGATATGTGTTTTGCTTGGAGCGTCTTGAATGATATGAGTCTTTGCTTTTTTTAGATTACCACAATCATCCTTGCTGTACAAACCTTTTGAGAGAAACCCACTTGATTTGGAATTTATTAGAATACTCTATGTGCTTCACTTATATCTTTTGAGCTAGATAGTTTTGCTCTATGAGCTTCACTTATAATTTTTAGTGCACAGTGGTGGCTTAATTTTGTAGAAATTGTTGATCTCTCATGCTTCACTTATATTATTTTGAGAAGATTTTAGAACAGCATGGTATTTTCTATGGTTATAAAATTGGTCCTAGAATGACGGGCATCCAAGTTGCGTATAATAAAAACTATCATAGGAAGTGAATTGGATGTTATGATCAATTTGATACTTGATAATTGTTTTGAGATATGGAGGTGGTGATATTAGAGTCCTGCTAGTTGGGTAATTGTGAATGTAAAGAATGTTTGTGTTGAAGTTGGCACTTATGGTAACTGTTGTGTAACAAATTTGAAATATGAGGTGTTCTTAGATTGTCATCCTTATGAGTGGCGGTCGGGGACGAGCGATGGTCTATTCCTACCAATCTATCCCCCTAGGAGCATGCGCGTAGTGCTTGGTTTTTGATGACTTGTAGATTTTTGCAATAAGTATATGAGTTCTTTATGACTAATGTTGAGTCCATGGATTATACGCACTTTTACCTTTCCATCATTGCTAGCCTCTTCGGTACCGTGCATTGCCCTTTCTCACCTTGAGAGTTGGTGCAAACTTCGCCGGTGCATCCAAATCCCGTGATACAATACGCTCTATCACATATAAACCTCCTTATATCTTCCTCAAAACAGCCAGCATACCTACCTATTATGGCATTTCCCTAGCCATTCCGAAATATATTACCATGCAACTTTCCACCGTTCCGTTCATCATGACACGCATCATCATTGTCATATTGCCTTGCATGATCATGTAGTCGACATCATATTTTGGCAAAGCCACCTTCATAATTTTTCATACATGTCACTCTTGATTCATTGCCCATCTCGGTACACCACCAGAGGCATTCATATAGAGTCATATCTTGTTCTAGTTTTGAGTTTTGACTCATGAGTTGTAAATAAATAGAAGTGTGATGATCATCACTATTAGAGCATTGTCCCTAAAAAAAGAAAGGCCAAAAAAAGGCCAAATAAAAAGAAAGGAGAAAGGCCCAAAAAAGGGGACAATGCTACTATCTTTTTCCACACTTGTGCTTCAAAGTAGCACCATGTTCTTCATATAGAGTGTCTCATTTGTTGTCACTTTCATATACTAGTTGGAATTTTTCATTATAGAACTTGGCTTGTATATTCCAACGATGGGCTTCCTCAAAATGCCCTAGGTCTTCGTGAGCAAGCAAGTTGGATGCACACCCACTAGTTTCTTTTGTTGAGCTTTCATACATTTATAGCTCTAGTGCATCCGTTGCATGGCAATCCCTACTCCTCATGTTGACATCAATTGATGGGCATCTCCATAGCCCGTTGATCAGCCTCGTCAACATGAGACTTTCTCCTTTTTTGTCTTCTTCACACAACCTCAATCATCATATTCTATTCCACCCATAGTGCTATATCCATGGCTCACGCTCGTGTATTGCGTGAAAGTTGAAATTTTTTGAGATTACTTAAGTATGAAACAATTGCTTGGCTTGTCATCGGAGGTGTGCAAGATGAGAGCATTCTCGTGTGACGAAAATGGAGCATGACCAAACTATATTATTTTGTAGGGATGAACTTTCTCTAGCCATGTTATTTTGAGAAGACATGATTGCTTTGATTAGTATGCTTGAAGTATTACTATTTCTTATGTCAATATGAACTTTTATTTTGAATCATTTGGATCTGAGCATTCATGCCACAATAAAGAAAATTACATTAAGGATTATGCTAGGTAGCATTCCACATCAAAAATTCTGTTTTTATCATTGACCTACTCGAGGACGAGCAAGAATTAAGCTTGGGGATGCTTGATACATCTCCAATGTATCTATAATTTTTTATTGTTCGATGCTATTATATTACCCGTTTTGGATGTTTATGGGATTTACTTTACACTTCCATATCATTTTTGGGACTAACCTACTAACCGGAGGCCCAGCCTGAATTGCTGTTTTTTTGCCTATTTCAGTGTTTCGAAGAAAAGGAATATCAAACGGAGTCCAAACGGAATGAAACCTTCGGGAGCGATCTTTTTGGAACAAACGCAATCCACGGGACTTGGAGTGGACATCAAGCAACAACCGAGGCGGCGACGAGGGTGCCCGGCGCACCCCCTGGGGGTGGGCGCGCCCCCACCCTCGTGGGCCCCTCCAGCGTCCACCGACCTACTTCTTCCTGCTATATATATCCACGTACCCTGAAAACATCAAGGAGCACCACGAAAAAATATTTGCACCGCTGCAAGCTTCTGTATCCATGAGATCCCATCTTGGAGCCTTCGCCAGCGCTCCGCCGGAGGGGGAATCAACCATGGAGGGCCTCTACATCATCTCCAAGGCCTCTCCAATGAGTTATGAGTAGTTTACCACAGACCTTCGGGTCCATAATTATTAGCTAGATGGCTTCTTCTCTCTCTTTGAATCTCAATAAAATTTCTCTTCGATCTTCTTGGAGATCTATTTGATGTAACTCTTTTTGCGGTGTGTTTGTCGAGATCCGATGAATTGTGGGTTTGTGATCAAGTTTATCTATGAGAAATATTTGAATCTCCTCTGAATTCTTTTATGTGTGATTAAGTTATCTTTGCAAGTGTCTTTGAATTATCAGTTTGGTTTGGCCTACTAGATTGATCTTTCTTGCAATGGGAGAAGTGCTTAGCTTTGGGTTCAATCTTGCGGTGTCCTTTCCCAAAGGATGTTGAGGGCAGCAAGGCACGTATTGTATTGTTGCCATCGAGGATAAAAAGATGGGGTTGATATCATATTGCATGAGTTTATCCCTCTACATCATGTCATCTTTCTTAATGCGTTACTCTGTGCTTCATGAACTTAATACTCTAGATGCAGGCAGGAGTCGGTCGATGTGTGGAGTAATAGTAGTAGATGCAGAATCGTTCCGGTCTACTTGTCACGGACGTGATGCCTATATACATGATCATGCCTGGGCAATCTCATAACTATGCACTATTCTATCAATTGCTCGACAGTAATTTGTTCACTCACCGTAATACTTATGCTATCATGAGAGAAGCCACTAGTGAAACCTATGGCCCCCGGGGCTATCTTTTTTCATATAAGTTTACCATCTACTTTTATTTGCATCTTTTATTTTCCAATCTATATCATAAAAATACCAAAAGTATTTATCTTATCACATTATCTCTATCAGATCTCACTTTTGCAAGTGGCCGTGAAGAGATTGACAACCCCTTTATTGCGTTGGTTGCGAGGTTCTTGTTTGTTTGTGTAGGTGCGTGGGACTTTTGAGGAGCCTCCTACTGGATTGATACCTTGGTTCTCAAAAACTGAGGGAAATACTTACGCTACTTTGCTGCATCACCCTTTCCTCTTCAAGGAAAACCAACGCAAGCTCAAGACGTAGCAAGTTCCGCCGCCGCAAGCCTCTGTAGCCACCAAAAACAAATCGGGGCCCTGTTCTGGCACCCTGCCGGAGGGGGGATCCCTCACCGATGGCCATCTTCATCATCCCGGTGCTCTCCATGACGAGGAGTGAGTAGTTCACCCTTGGGGCTGAGGGTATGTACCAGTTGCTATGTGTTTGATCTCTCTCTCTCGTGTTCTTGATTTGGCATGATCTTGATGTATCACGAGCTTTGCTATTATAGTTGGATCTTATGATGTTTCTCCCCCTCTACTCTCTTGTAATGGATTGAGTTTTCCCTTTCAAGTTATCTTATCGGATTGAGTCTTTAAGGATTTAAGAACACTTGATGTATGTCTTGCATGTGCTTATCTGTGGTGACAATGGGATATCACGTGATCTACTTGATGTATGTTTTGGTGATCAACTTGCGGGTTCAGTGACCTTGTGAACTTATGCATCGGGGTTGGCACACGTTTTCGTCTTGACTATCTGGTAGAAACTTTGGGGCACTCTTTGAAGTAGTTTGTGTTGGTTGAATAGATGAATCTGAGATTGTGTGATGCATATCGTATAATCATGCCCACGGATACTTGAGGTGACATTGGAGTATCTAGGTGACGTTAGGGTTTTGGTTGATTTGTGTCTTAAGGTGTTATTCTAGTACGAACTCTATGATAGATCGAACGGAAAGAATAGCTTCGTGTTATTTTACTACTAACTCTTGAATAGATCGTGGTTTCATACCCTACCATAATCTCTTCGTTTGTTCTCCGCTATTAGTGACTTTGGAGTGACTCTTTGTTGCATGTTGAGGGATAGTTATATGATCCAATTATGTTATTATTGTTGAGAGAACTTGCACTAGTGAAAGTATGAACCTTAGACCTTGTTTCGAAGCATTGCAATACCATTTGTGCTCACTTTTATCATTAGTTACCTTGCTGTTTTTATATTTTCATATTACAAAAACCTATATCTACCATCCATATTGCACTTGTATCACCATCTCTTCGCCGAAGTAGTGCACCTATACAATTTACCATTGTATTGGGTGTGTTGGGGACACAAGAGACTCTTTGTTATTTGGTTGCAGGGTTGTTTGAGAGAGACCATCTTCATCCTACACCTCCCACGGATTGATAAACCTTTGGTCATCCACTTGAGGGAAATTTGCTATTGTCCTACAAACCTCTGCACTTGGAGGCCCAACAACGTCTACAAGAAGAAGGTTGCGTAGTAGACATCAACATCTCATCCCAGTAACCTCACATCTTCCACTCTTGTTCATACTCCCGCTCACGTCACCATTGGCAACGGTTCCTCTCTACCCATTACACATGTTGGTCATATGTCTTTTCCCTCTACTTCCACTCTGATTCTTAGAGGGGGACTCTGGTTAGTTACCTATCTCAATAAAGTATATGATTGGTTTGATGAACGTCTTGAGATTCAGGCAATTGCAGATGATATAACTAGTAAATATGTTCCTCCCCATGTTAACATATTTTATTTGTCTCCCTGACTTAGATACAAATCTTGTATCTGTTCGTCGCCTTGCTCGTGAGAATCCTATTACTATCAAATTTGACGATGTTGGTTTTTCTGTGAAGGACGCCCATACACGGATGGTACTCCACCGATGTGATAGCCCCGCCAAGCTCTACCCAGTGCATCCCTCCGCTTCCACCGCCACTCGTCCAGCCGCCTTCGCCGCTAGCGTCGACCTTTGACACGCCCGTCTCGGTCATCACAACTCCACAGTTTTGCATCAGATTCTTCAGAGTTTTTCATTCTCGTGTAATAAGGTTGACAACCACAATTGTGAGGCATGCCATCTCGGCAAGCACATTCGTCTTCCCTTTAGCGAGTCCGCCACCATTTCTACTTTTCCGTTTTAGTTATTGCATAGTGATGTTTGGACGTCCTCGGTTGCAAGCAACACAGGCTATCTATACTATTTGGTGATATTGGATGATTTTTCTCATTATGTGTGGACTTTTCCTCTTCGCCGCAAGTCTGACGCCCTCACCACACTCACCGCCTTTTACTCCTATGTCACCACACAGTTCGGTCATCCTATCCTGGCTCTCCAAACTGATAATGGAAAAGAGTTCGACAACATCGCTGTCCGTAACCTCCTCGCTTGCCCCTACACGTCACAGCAAAATGGCAGTGCCGAGCGTGTCATTCGCACTCTTAATGAGTGTGTCCGCATGTTGCTCTTCCACTCCAACGTGCCTCCTCGGTTCTAGTAGGATGCTCTCGCCACTGCCAGTCTCCTCCTTAACATCCGTCCATGTCGTCCTCGCTGGAACTATGCTCCTCACCAGCTTCTCTTCGATGTGGCTCCATCTTATGATGGTCTTTGCATTTTCGGGTGTCTCTCTTATCCTAGCACCGTATCCACCACCCCTCACAAAGCTCTCCGGTCGGTTTCTTACATCTTTCTCGATTATCCTCGCAACACCAAAGGTTACCGGTGCTATGATGCAGTGTCCCACTGCGTTTATACATTGTGGCACGTGTACTTTGATGAGCTGGTGTTCCCGTTTCAGTAGGTACCATCCTCCTCACTGCCCCTCGCGGCACGGCTCGCCCCTGCCACCACCTACGGTGATCCGCCCTCCTCGGCGAGCCAATCACTGGGCCCGGCCCTGCCTGCGCCTCCGGCGCTGGCCGACCCCTCCCGCGGCGCTTCGGGTGTGGCCATCCCCTCGGGCACCCCCGCCGCCGAGGCCTCTGGCCCCCCTCGGGTGAGGCCGCTCCCTTGGGCGCCCCGTCGCTGCGGCCCCCTCAGGCGCCCCCGCTGCCACGGCCTCTTCGATCGGCCCCGCCGTGGTGGCCCCTTCGGGCGCCCTCGCCATCACGGCCCCCTCAGCCTCATCGGAGACCGGCTTGACCTCCTTCTCGCCGGTCCCCCCCCCCTCTGCTCCGCCGGTTCTGGGTGCACCCGTCACTGATGTGGTTACTCGGGCTCAGACTGGGACGTTTCGTGCTAGCACGAGCTACACCTCCGATGAGTACGCGTGTGCCGTGTCTACCTCGGCCCCGTCTCCGCTACCCACCTCTGCACGCGCAACCCTTCGGGATCCGAACTGGCTTGCTACGATGCTTGTGAAGGAAATATTGAAGGAAATATGCCCTAGAGGCAATAATAAAGTTATTATTTATTTCCTTATTTCATGATAAATGTTTATTATTCATGCTAGAATTGTATTAACCGGAAACATAATACATGTGTGAATACATAGACAAACATAGTGTCACTAGTATGCCTCTACTTGACTAGCTCATTTATCAGAGATGGTTATGTTTCCTAGCCATGGACAAAAGAGTTGTCATTTGATTAACGGGATCACATCATTAGGAGAATGATGTGATTGACTTGACCCATTTCGTTAGCTTAGCACTTGATCGTTTAGTATGTTGCTATTGCTTTCTTCATGACTTATACATGTTCCTGTAACTATGAGATTATGCAACTCCGTTTACGGAGGAACACTTTGGTACTACCAAACGTCACAACGTAATCGGGTGATTATAAAGGAGTACTACAGGTGTCTCCGAAGGTACATGTTGAGTTGGCGATTTTGAGATTAGGTTTTGTCACTCCGATTATCGGAGAGGTATCTCTGGCCCTCTCGGTAATGCACATCATTATAAGCCTTGCAAGCAATATGACCAATGAGTTGGTTACGGATGATGCATTATAGAACGAGTAAATAGACTTGCGGTGACGAGATTGAACTAGGTATTGGATACCGACGATCGAATCTCGGGCAAGTAACATACCGATGACAAAGGGAACAACGATGTTGTTATGCGGTTTGACCGATAAAGATCTTCGAGAATATGTAGGAGCCAATATGGGCATCCAGGTCCCGCTATTGGTTATTGACCGAGAATAGTTCTAGGTCATGTCTACATAGTTCTCGAACCCGTAGGGTCCGCACGCTAAGGTTTCGATGATGCTTATATTATGAGTTTATGAGTTTTGATGTACCGAAGGAGTTTGGAGTCCCGGATGAGATCGGGTACATGACGAGGAGTCTCGAAATGGTCGAGACGTAAAGATCGATATATTGGACGACTATATTCGAGTTCGGAAAGGTTCCGAGTGATTCGGTATTTTTCGAGTACCGGAGAGTACGGAAAGTCGGCGGGAGAAGTATTGGGCCTTATTGGGCCCTGCGGGAAAGAGAGAGGGGCTGCCTAGGGCAGGCCGCGCGCCCCCCCAAGGCCTAGTCCGAATTGGACTAGGGGGAGGGGCCGCACCCCCTCCTTCCTTCCCTTCTCTCTTCCCCTTCCTTGTCTCCTACTCCTACTACATGGAAGGACTCCTAGTTGGACTAGGAAAGGGGGAATCCTACTCCCGGTGGGAGTAGGACTCCCCATGGCGCGCCCCTCCTAGGGCCGGCCTCCTCCTCCCTCCCTCCTTTATATACGGGGCAGGGGCACCCCATAGACACACAAGTTGATCTACGGATCGTTCCTTAGCCGTGTCGCGTGCCCCTTCCAACATATTCCACCTCGGTCATATCGTCATGAGTTTAGGCGAAGCCTGCGCCGATAGAACATCATCATCGCCACCACGCCGTCGTCTTGACGGAACTCATCTCCGGAGCCTTTGCTGGATCGGAGGCGGAGATCGCCATCGAGCTGAACGTGTGCTGAACTCGGAGGCCCGTGACGTTCGGAGCTTGGATCGGTCGGATCGTGAAGACGACGACTACATCAACCGCGTTGTGCTAACGCTTCGCTTACGGTCTCACGAGGGTACGGGACTAACACTCTACCCTCTCGTTGCTATATCATCACCATGATCTTGCGTGTGCGTAGGAAATTTTTGAAATTACTACGTTCCCCAACAATGGCATCGAGCCTAGGTTTTATGCGTTGATGTTATATGCACGAGTAGAACACAAGTGAGTTGTGGACGATATAAGTCATACCGCCTACCAAAGATGTCATACTTTGGTTCAGCGGTATTGTGAGATGAAGCGCCCGACCGACATTACGCCAGACGCTTACGCGAGACTGGTTTCACCGTTACGAGCACTCGTGCTTAAAGGTGACTGGCGGTTGTCTGTCTCTCTCACTTTAGTTGAACCAAGTGTGGCTACGCCCGGTCCTTGTGAAGGTTAAAACGGAGTCTATTTGACAAACTATCGTTGTGGTTTTGATGCGTAGGTAAAAACGGTTCTTGCTAAAGCCCGTAGCAGCCACGTAAAATTTGCAACAACAAAGTAGAGGACGTCTAACTTGTTTTTGCAGGGCATGTTGTGATGTGATATGGTCAAGACGTGATGCTATATTTTATTGTATGAGATGATCATGTTTTGTAACCGGGTTATCGGCAACGGTAGGAGCCATATGGTTGTCGCTTATTGTATGAAATGCAACGCCTGTAATTGCTTTACTTTATCACTAAGCGGTAGCGATAGTCGAGAAGCAATAGATGGCGAACGACAACGATGCTACGATGGAGATCAAGGTGTCGCGCGGTGACAATGGTGATCATGACGGTGCTTCGAAGATGGAGATCACAAGCACAAGATGATGATGGCCATATCATATCACTTATATTGATTGCATGTGATGTTTATCCTTTATGCATCTTATCTTGCTTTGATTGACGGTAGCATTTTAAGATGATCTCTCACTAATTATCAAGAAGTGTTCTCCCGAGTATGCACCGCTGCGAAAGTTCTTCGTCTTTGAGACACCACGTGATGATCGGGTGTGATAGGCTCTACGTTCAAATACAACGGGTGCAAAACAGTTGCACACGCGAATACTCGAGTTAAACTTGACGAGCCTAGCATATACAGATATGGCCTCGGACACGGAGACCGAAAGGTCGAGCGTGAATCATATAGTAGATATGATCAACATAGTGATGTTCACCATTGAAACTACTCCATCTCACGTGATGATCGGACATGGTTTAGTTGATTTGGATCACGTGATCACTTAGATGACTACAGAGATGTCTGTCTAAGTGGGAGTTCTTAAGTAATATGATTAATTGAACTTAAATTTATCATGAACTTAGTCCTGGTAGTATTTTGCAAATTATGTTATAGATCAATAGCTTGCGTTGTTGCTTTCATATGTTTATTTTGATATGTTCCTAGAGAAAACTGTGTTGAAAGATGTTAGTAGCAATGATGCGGATTGGGTCCGTGATCTGAGGTTTATCCTCATTGCTGCACAGAAGAATTATGTCCTTAATGCACCGCTAGGTGACAAAACCTATTGCAGGAGCGGATCGCGGCGTTATGAACGTTTGGCTAGCTCAAAAGGATGACTACTTGATAGTTTAGTGCACCATGCTTAAACGGCTTAGAATCGGGACTTCAAAGACGTTTTGAACGTCATGGACCATATGAGATGTTCCAGGAATTGAAGTTAATATTTCAAGCAAATACCCGAGTTGAGAGATATGAAGTCTCCAACAAGTTCTATAGCTAAAAGATGGAGGAGAATCGCTCAACTAGTGAGCATGTGCTCGATTGTGCAGGTACTTCAATCGCTTGAATCAAGTGGGAGTTAATCTTCCGATAAGATAGTGATTGACAGAATTCTCTAGTCACCATCACCAAGTTAGTAGAACTTTATGATGAACTATAGTATGCAAGGGATGACGAAAACGATTCCCGAGCTCTTCGTGATGTTGAAATCGACGAAGGTAGAAATCAAGAAAAGACCATCAAGTGTTGATGATTGACAAGACCACTAGTTTCAAGAGAAGGGCAAAGGGAAAGAAAGGGAACTTCAAGTGGAAAGACAAGCAAGTTGTCACTCCTGCGAAGAAGCCCAAAGCTGGACCATAGCCTGAAACTGAGTGTTTACACTGCAAAGGAAATGGTCACTTGAAGCGGAAATGCCCTGAATATTTGGTGGATAAGAAGGATGGCAAAGTGAACAAGGGTATATTTGATATACAGATTATTGATGTGTGCCTTACTAGTGTTTATAGTAGCCCTCAAGTATTTGATACTTGTTCGGTTGCTAAGATTAGTAACTCAAACAGGAGTTACGTAATAAACAGAGACTAGTTGAAGGAAAGTGACGATGAGTGTTGGAAGTAGTTCCAAGATTGATATGATCATCATCGCACACTCCCTATATTTTCGGATTAGTGTTAAACCTAAATAAATGTTATTTGCGCTTATGCGTTGAGCATGAATATGATTTGATCATGTTTATTGCAATATGGTTATTCATTTAAAATCAGAGAATAATTGTTGTTCTGTTTACATGAATAAAACCTTCAATGGTCATACACCCAATGAAAATAGTTTGTTGGATCTCGATCGTAGTGATACACATATTCATAATATTGAGGCTAAAAGATGCAAAGTTAATAATGATAGTGCAATTTATTTGTGGCACTGCCGTTTGGGTCATATCGGTGTAAAGCGCATGAAGAAACTCCATAAAGATGGATTTTCAGAATCACTTGGTTATGAATCATTTGATGCTTGCGAACCGTGCCTTTTGGGTAAGATGACTAGAACTCCGTTCTTCGGAACAATGGAACGAGCTACTGACTTATTGGAAATGATACATACTGATGTATGCAGACCAATAAGTATGAAAGCTCGTGGCAAGTATCGTTATTTTTTGACCTTCACAAGATGATTTGAGCAGATATGGGTATATCTACTTGATGAAACATAAGTCTGAAATAGTTGAAAGGTTCAAAGAATCTCAGAGTGAAGTGGAAAAATCATCGTAACAAGAAAATAAAGTTTCTGCGATCTGATCGCAAAGACAAATATTTGAGTTACGAGTTTGGTCTTCAACTAAAACAATGTGAAATAGTTTCACAGTTCACGCCACTTGGAACACCACAACATTATGGTGTGTCTGAACATTGTAATCGTACTTTATTGGATATGGTGCGATCTATGATGTTTCTTACTGATTTACCATTGTCGTTTTGGGGTTATGCATTAGAGACAGCTGCATTCACGTTAAAAGGGCACCATCTAAATCCGTTGAGACGACACTATATGAACTATGGTTTAGCAAGAAACCCAAGTTGTCGTTTCTTAAAGTTTGGGGCTGCGATGCTTATGTGAAAAAGTTTCATCCTGATAAGCTCGAACCCAAATCGGAGAAGTGCGTCTTCATAGAATACCCAAAGGAAATTGTTGGGTACACCTTCTATCACAAATCCGAAGGCAAGATATTCGTTGCTAAAAATGGATCCTTTCTAGAGAAGGAGTTTCTCTCGAAAGAAGTGAGTGGGAGGAAAGTAGAACTTGATGAGGTAATCAGACTGCTCCCTTATTGGAAAGTAGTTCATCACGTAAATCAGTTCTGTGACAAATACACCAATTAGTGAGGAAGCTAATGATATTGATCATGAAAATTCAGATCAAGTTACTACAGAACCTCGTAGGTCTTCCAGAGTAAGATCCGCACCAGAGTGGTGTAGTAATCATGTTCTGGAAGTCATGTTACTAGACCAATGATGAACCTACGAACTATGAGGAAGCGATGATGAGCCCAGATTCCGCGAGATGGCTTGAGGCCATAAAATCTGAGATATGATCCATGTATGACAACAATGTATGGACTTTGATTGACTTGCTCGATGATCAGCAAGCCATGTTAAATGAATGGATCTTCAAGAGGAAGACGGACACTGATAGTAGTGTTACTATCTACCAAGCTCGACTTGTTGCGAAAGGTTTTCAACAAGTTCAAGGTGTTGAATACGATGAGATTTTCTCACTCATATCGATGCTTAAGTCTGTCTGAATCATGTTAGCAATTGCCACATTTTATGAAATCTGGCAAATGGATGTCAAAACTGCATTCCTTAATGGATTTATTAAAGAAGAGTTGTATATGATGCAACCAAAAGGTTTTGTCAATCCTAAAGGTGCTAACAAAATGTGCAAGCTCCAGCGATCCATCTATGGACTGGTGCAAGCATCTCGGAGTTGGAATATACGCTTTGATAAGTTGATCAAAGCATATAGTTTTATATGGACTTACGATGAAGCCCAGATTTACAATAAAGTGAGTGGGAGCACTACAGCCTTTCGATTAGTATATGTGAGTGACATATTGTTGATCGAAATGATGTAGAATTTTTCTCAAAGCACAAAGGAGTGTTTTAAAGGAGTTCTTTAAATGGAAAAGACCTCGAGAAAAGCTACTTACATATTGAGCATCAAGATCTATTGAGATAGATCAAGACGCTTGATAAGATTTTCAATGAGTACATACCTTGGCAAGATTTTGAAATAGTTCAAAATGGAACACCAAAGAAAGAGTTCTTGCCTGTGTTGCAAAGGTATGAAATTGAGTAAGACTCAAATCCCGACCACAGCAGAAAAATAGAAAGAGAATGAAAAGTCATTCCCTATGCCTCACCATAGGTTCTATAAAGTATGCTATGCTATGTACCGCACCTATTGTATACCTTGCTCTGAATTTGGCAAGAGAGTACAATAGTGATATAGGAGTAGATCATCGGACATTGGTCAAGAATATCCTTAGTAAGGACTAAGGAGATGTTTCTCGATTATGGAGGTGATAAAAGAGTTTGTTGTAAAAGTTACATCGAGTGCAAACTTTTACACCGATCCGATGACTCTAAGTCTCAACCTGGATACATATTGAAAGTGGGAGCAATTAGCTAGAGTAGCTCCGCAAGAGCATTGTGGACATAAAATATTTGCAAAATACATACGGCTCAATGAATGTGACAGACCCGTTGACTAAGCTTCTCTCATGAGCAAAACATGATCACACCTTAGTACTCTTTGGGTGTTAATCACATAGCGATGTGAACTAGATTATTGACTCTAGTAAACCCTTTGGATGTTGGTCACATAATGATGTGAACTATGGGTGTTAATCATATACAGATATGAATATTGGTGTTAAATCACATGGCGATGTGAACTAGATTATTGACTCTAGTGCAAGTGGGAGACTGAAGGAAATATGCCCTAGAGGCAATAATAAAATTATTATTTATTTCCTTATTTCATGATAAATGTTTATTATTCATGCTAGAATTGTATTAACCGGAAACATAATACATGTGTGAATACATAGACAAACATAGTGTCACTAGTATGCCTCTACTTGACTAGCTCGTTTATCGAGAGATGGTTATGTTTCCTAGCCATGGACAAAAGAGTTGTCATTTGATTAACGGGATCACATCATTAGGAGAATGATGTGATTGACTCGACCCATTCCGTTAGCTTAGCACTTGATCGCTTAGTATGTTGCTATTGCTTTCTTCATGACTTATACATGTTCCTGTAACTATGAGATTATGCAACTCCGCTTACGGAGGAACACTTTGGGTACTACCAAACGTCACAACGTGAATCGGGTGATTATAAAGGAGTACTACAGGTGTCTCCGAAGGTACATATTGAGTTGGCGTATTTCGAGATTAGGTTTTGTCACTCCGATTGTCGGAGAGGTATCTCTGGGCCCTCTCGGTAATGCACATCATTATAAGCCTTGCAAGCAATATGACCAATGAGTTGGTTACAGGATGATGCATTACAGAACGAGTAAAGAGACTTGCCGGTGACGAGATTGAACTAGGTATTGATACCGATGATCGAATCTCGGGCAAGTAACATACCGATGACAAAGGGAACAACGTATGTTGTTATGCGGTTTGACCGATAAAGATCTTCGTAGAATATGTAGGAACCAATATGGGCATCCAGGTCCCGCTATTGGTTATTGACCGAGAATAGTTCTACGTCATGTCTACATAGTTCTCGAACTCGTAGGGTCCGCACGCTTAAGGTTTCGATGACAGTTATATTATGAGTTTATGAGTTTTGATGTACCGAAGGAGTTCGGAGTCCCGGATGAGATAGGGGACATGACGAGGAGTCTCGAAATGGTCGAGACGTAAAGATCGATACATTGGACGACTATATTCGAGTTCGGAAAGGTTCCGAGTGATTCGGTATTTTTCGAGTACCGGAGAGTTACGGAATTCGCCATGGAGAAGTATTGGGCCTTATTGGGCCTGCGGAAAGAGAGAGGGGCTGCCTAGGGCAGGCCGCGCTTCCCAAGGCCTAGTCCGAATTGACTAGGGAGGGCCGCACCCTCCTTCCTTCCTTCTCTCTTCCCTTCCTTGTCTCCTACTCCTACTACATGGAAGGACCCCTAGTTGGACTAGGAAAGGGGAATCCTACTCCCTGGGAGTAGGACTCCCCATGGCGCCCTCCTAGGGCCGGCCTCCTCCTCCCTCCCTCCTTTATATACGGGGCAGGGGCACCCCATAGACACACAAGTTGATCTACGGATCGTTCCTTAGCCGTGTGCGGTGCCCCTTCCACCATATTCCACCTCGGTCATATCGTCATGAGTTTAGGCGAAGCCCTGCGCTGGTAGAACATCATCATCGTCACCACGCCGTCGTGCTGACGGAACTCATCTCCGGAGCCTTTGCTGGATCGGAGGGCCGGAGATCGTCATCGAGCTGAACGTGTGCTGAACTCGGAGGCCCCGTACGTTCGGAGCTTGGATCGGTCGGATCGTGAAGACGTACGACTACATCAACCGCGTTGTGCTAACGCTTCCGCTTACGGTCTACGAGGGTACGTGGACGAACACTCTACCCTCTCGTTGCTATATCATCACCATGATCTTGCGTGTGCGTAGGAAAATTTTTTAAATTACTATGTTCCCCAACAAATATGCCCTAGAGGCAATAATAAAGTTATTATTTATTTCCTCATATCATGATAAATGTTTATTATTCATGCTAGAATTGTATTAACCGAAAACATGATACATGTGTGAATACATAGACAAACATAACGTCACTAGTATGCCTCTACTTGACTAGCTCATTAATCAAAGATGGTTATGTTTCCTAACCATAGACATGTGTTGTTATTTGATTAAAGGGATCACATCATTAGGAGAATGATGTGATTGACATGACCCATTCCGTTAGCCTAGCACTTGATCGTTTAGTATGTTGCTATTGCTTTCTTCATGACTTATACATGTTCCTGTAACTATGAGATTATGCAACTCCCGTTTACCGGAGGAACACTTTGTGAGCTACCAAACGTCACAATGTAACTGGGTGATTATAAAGGAGCTCTACAGGTGTCTCCGAAGGTACATGTTGGGTTGGCGTATTTCGAGATTAGGTTTTATCACTCCGATTGTCGGAGAGGTATCTCTGGGCCCTCACGGTAATGCACATCACTATAAGCCTTGCAAGCAATGTAGCTAATGAGTTAGTTACGGAATGATGCATTACGTAACGAGTAAAGAGACTTGCCGGTAACGAGATTGAACTAGGTATTGGATACCGACAATCGAATCTCGGACAAGTAACATACCCATGACAAAGGGAACAACGTATGTTGTTATGCGGTTTGACCAATAAAGATCTTCGTAGAATATGTAGGAGCCAATATGAGCACCCAGGTTCCGCTATTGGTTATTGACCGAGAATAGTTCTAGGTCATGTCTACATAGTTCTCAAACCCGTAGGGTCCGCACGCTTAACGTTACGATGACAGTTTTATTATGAGTTTATAAGTTTTGATGTACCGAAGGTTGTTCGGAGTCCTGGATGTGATCACGGACATTACGAGGAGTCTCGAAATGGTCGAGACATAAAGATTGGTATATTGGAAGCCTATATTTGGATATCGGAATGGTTCCGGGTGAAATCGGGATTTTACCGGAGCACCGGGGGGTTACCGGAACCTTCCCGGGGGTTATTGGGCCTTCATGGGCCCTAAGGGAGAAGAGGAGAGGAGGCAAGAGGTGGGCTGCGTCCCCTCCCCTCTCTAGTCCGAATAGGACAAGGAGAGGGGGGCGGCGCCCCCCTTTCCTTCCCCTCTTCCTCCTCCTTCCCCCTTTCTCCTTCTCCAACTAGGAAAGAAGTGAGTCCTACTCCCGGTGGGAGTAGGACTCCCCCTTGGCACGCCCTCCTTGGCCGGCCGCCCCCTCCCCCTTGGCTCCTTTATATACGGGGGCAGGGGGCACCTCTAGACACACAAGTTGATCTTCGTGATCGCTCCTTAGCCGTGTGCGGTGCCCTCCTCCACCATATTCCACCTCGGTCATATCGTTGCAGAGCTTAGGCGAAGCCCTGCGTCGGTAGAACATCATCATCATCACCACGCCGTCGTGCTGACGGAACTCATCCCGGAAACCCTGCTGGATCGGAGTCCGGGGATCGTCATCGAGTTGAACGTGTGCTGAACTCGGAGGTGTCGTACGTTTGGTACTTGGATTGGTCGGATCGTGAAGACGTATGACTACATCAACTGCGTTGTCAAAACGCTTCCGCTTATGGTCTACGAGGGTACGTGGACAATACTCTCCCCTCTCGTGGCTATGCATCACCATGATCTTGCGTGTGCGTAGGAATTTTTTCGAAATTACTACGTTACCCAACAGTGGTATCAGAGCCTAGGTTTTATGCGTTGATGTTATATGCACGAGTAGAACACAAGTGTGTTGTGGGTGATACAAGTCATACTGCTTACCAACATGTCATACTTTGGTTCATCGGTATTGTTGGATGAAGCTGCCCGGACCGACATTACGCGTATGCTTACGCGAGACTGGTTTTACCGCCGTGCTTTGCACACAGGTGACTAGCGGGTATCTGTTTCTCCAACTTTAGTTGAACCGAGTGTGGCAACGCCAGGTCCTTGCGAAGGTTAAAACAGCACTAACTTGACGAACTATCGTTGTGGTTTTGATGCGTAGGTAAGAACGGTTCTTGCTCAGCCCGTAGCAGCCACGTAAAATTTGCAACAACAAAGTAGAGGACGCCTAACTTGTTTTTGCAGGGCATGTTGTGATGTGATATGGTCAAGACGTGATGCTATATTTTATTGTATGAGATGATCATGTTTTGTAACCGGGTTATCGGCAACTTGCAGGAGCCATATGGTTGTCGCTTATTGTATGAAATGCAACGCATCATAATTGCTTTACTTTATCACTAAGCGGTAGCGATAGTCGTAGAAGCAATAGATGGCGTAACGACAACGATGCTACGATGGAGATCAAGGTGTCGCGCCGGTGACGATGGTGATCATGACGGTGCTTCGGAGATGGAGATCACAAGCACAAGATGATGATGGCCATATCATATCACTTATATTGATTGCATGTGATGTTTATCCTTTATGCATCTTATCTTGCTTTGATTGACGGTACCATTTTAAGATGATCTCTCACTAAAAATTATCAAGAAGTGTTCTCCCTGAGTATGCACCATTGCGAAAGTTCTTCATGCTGAGACACCACGTGATGATCGGGTGTGATAGGCTCTATGTTCAAATACAACGGGTGCAAAACAGTTGCACGCGCGGAATACTCAGGTTAAACTTGACGAGCCTAGCATATAACAGATATGGCCTCGGAACACGGAGACCAAAAGGTCGAACGTGAATCATATAGTAGATATGATCAACATAGTGATGTTCACCATTGAAACTACTCCATCTCACGTGATGATCGGACATGGTTTAGGTTATTTGTATCACGTGATCACTTAGATGACTAGAGAGATGTCTGTCTAAGTGGGAGTTCTTAAGTAATATGATTAATTGAACTTAAATTTATCATGAACTTAGTACCTGATAGTATTTTGCTTGTTTTTGTTGTAGATAGATGGCTCATGCTGTTGTTCCGTTGAATTTTAATGCGTTCCTTGAGAAAGCAAAGTTGAAAGATGATGGTAGCAATTACACGGACTGGGTCCGTAACCTGAGGATTATCCTCATTGCAGCACAGAATAATTACGTCCTGAAAGCACCGCTGGGTGCCAAGCCTACTACTGATGCAACTGACGATGTTAAGAACGTCTGGCAGAGCAAAGCTGATGACTACTCGATAGTTCAGTGTGCCATGCTTTACGGCTTAGAATCGGGTCTTCAACGACGTTTTGAACATCATGGAGCATATGAGATGTTCCAGGAGTTGAAATTAATATTTCAAGCAAATGCCCGGATTGAGAGATATGAAGTCTCCAATAAGTTCTGTAGCTGCAAGATGGAGGAGAATAGTTCTGTCAGTGAACACATACTTAAAATGTCTGGGTACAATAATCACTTGATTCAACTAGGAGTTAATCTTCCTGATTATAGTGTCATTGACAGAATTCTTCAATCACTGCCACCAAGCTATAAGAGCTTCGTGATGAACTATAATATGCAAGGGATGGACAAGACTATTCCCGAGCTCTTTGCAATGCTAAAAGCCGCGGAGGTAGAAATCAAGAAGGAGCATCAAGTGTTGATGGTCAACAAGACCACCGGTTTCAAGAAAAGGGCAAAGGGAAGAAGAAGGAACTTCAAGAAGAACAGCAAACAAGTTGTTGCTCAACGAAGAAACCCAAGTCTGGACCTAAGCACGAGACCGAGTGCTTCTACTACAAGCGATCGACACTCGGAAGTGAAACTGCCCAAGTATTTGGCGGATAAGAAGGATGGCAAAGTGAACAAAGGTATATGTGATATACATGTTATTGATGTGCACCTTACTAATACTCGCAGAGTACCGGTATTTGATAATCGGTTCTGCTGCTAATATTTGCAACTCAAACAGGGGACTATGGATTGCGAAGATTGGCTAAGGATGAGGTGACGATGCACGTGGGAAATGGTTCCAAAGTCGATGTGATCGCGGTCGGCACGCTACATCTACATCTACCATCAGGATTAGTTTTAGACCTAAATAATTGTTATTTGGTGCCAGCGTTGAGCATGAACATTATATCTGGATCTTGTTTGATGCGAGACGGTTATTCATTTAAATCAGAGAGTAATTGTTGTTCTATTTATATGAGTATTATCTTTTATGGTCATGCACCCTTGAAGAGTTGTCTATTTTTATTGAATCTCGATAGTAGTGATACACATATTCATAGTGTTGAAACCAAAAGATGCAGAGTTGATAATGATAGTGCAACTTATTTGTGGCACTGCCGTTTAGGTCATATTGGTATAAAGCGCATGAAGAAATTCCATACTGATGGACTTTTGGAATCACTTGATTATGAATCACTTGGTACTTGTGAACCGTGCCTCATGGGCAAGATGACTAAAACGCCGTTATCCGGAACTATGGAGCGAGCAACTGATTTGTTGGAAATCATACATACTGATGTTTGTGGTCCAGTGAATATTGAGGCTCGTGGCAGGTATCATTATTTTCTCACCTTCACAGATGATTTGAGCAGATATGGGTATATCTACTTAATGAAACACAAGTCTGAAACACTTGAAAAGTTCAAAGAATTTCAGAGTGAAGTGGAAAATCATCGTAACAAGAAAATAAAATTTCTACGATCTGATCGTGGAGGAGAATATTTGAGTTACGAGTTTGGTTTACATTTGAAACAATGCGAATAGTTTCCGGCAACTCACGCCACCCGAACACCACAACGAAATGGTGTGTCCGAACGTTGTAATCGTACTTTACTAGATATGGTGCGATCTATGATGTCTCTTACTGATTTACCGCTATCATTTTGGGGTTATGCTTTAGAGACGGCCGCATTCACGTTAAATAGGGCACCATCAAAATCCGTTGAGACGACGCCTCATGAACTGTGGTTTGGCAAGAAACCAAAGTTGTCGTTTCTTAAAGTTTGGGGTTGCGATGCTTATGTGAAGAAACTTCAACTAGATAAGCTCGAACCCAAATCGGAGAAATGTGTCTTCATAGGATACCCAAAAGAGACAGTTGGGTACACCTTCTATCACTGATCTGAGGGCAAGATTTTCGTTGCTAAATTTGGATCCTTTCTAGAGAAGGAGTTTCTCTCGAAAGAAGTGAGTGGGAGGAAAGTAGAACTTGATGAGGTAATCTGTACTGCTCCCTTATTGAAAGTAGTCCATCACAAGAACCGGTTCTGTGACAACTACACCAATTAGTGAGGAAGCTAATGATATTTATCATGAAACTTCAGATCAAGTTTCTACTGAACCTCGTAGGTCTACCAGAGTAAGATCCGCACCAGAGTGGTACGGTAATCCTATTCTGGAATTCATGTTACTTGACCATGGCGAACCTAAGAACTATGAGGAAGCAATGATGAGCCCAGATTCCGCAAAATGGCTAGAATCCATGAAATCTGAGATGGGATCCATGTATGAGAACAAAGTATGGACTTTGGTTGACTTGCTCGATGATCGGCAAGCCATTGAGAATAAATGGATCTTTAAGAAGAAGACCGACGCTGATGGTAATGTAATCGTCTATAAAGCTCGACTTGTTGCGAAGGTTTTCGACAAGTTCAAGGGGTTGACTACGATGAGACTTTCTCACCAGAAGCGATGCTTAAGTTTGTCCGAATCATGTTAGAAATTGCTGCATTTTATGATTATGAAATTTGGCAAATGGATGTCAAAACTGCATTCTTGAATGGATTTCTGGAAGAAGAGTTGTATATGATGCAACCAGAAGGTTTTGTCGACCCAAAAGGTGCTAACAAAGTGTACAAGCTCCAATGATCCATTTATGGACTGGTGCAAGCATCTCGAGTTGGAATAAACGCTTTGATAGTGTGATCAAAGATATGGTTTTATCTGCACTTTTGGAGAAGCCTCGTATTGACAAGAAAGTGAGTGGGAGCTTTGTAGCATTTCGATATTATATGTAGATGACATATTATTAATTGGAAATTATATAGAATTTCTGGATGGCATAAAGGGATACTTGAATAAAAAAAATTCAATGAAAGACCTCGGTGAAGCTGCTTACATATTGGGCATCAAGATCTATAGAGATAGATCAAGACGCTTGATTGGACTTTAACAAAGCACATACCTTGATAAAGTTTTAAAAAGTTCAAATGGATCGAGCAAAGAAAGGGTTCTTGCACGTAGACAAAGGTGTGAAATTGAGTCGACTCAATGCCCGACCACACAGAAGATAGAGAGAAAATGAAAGATGTTCCTATGCTTCAGCCATAGGCTCTATCATGTATGTAATGTTGTGTACCGGACCGACGTATGCTTAGCAATAAGCTTGGCAGAAGGTACCAAAGTAATCCAGAGTGGATCATCGGACAGCGGTCAAGAACATCCTAAAATACCCGAAAAGGACTAAGGATATGTTTCTCGATATGGAGGTGACAAAGAGCTAGTCGTAAATGGTTACGCCGATGTAAGCTTTGACATCGATCCGGACGATTCTAAATCGCAAACCGGATACGTGTTTTTATTAAACGGTGGAGCTGTAAGTTGGTGCGTTCTAAACAAAGCATCGTGGCGGGATCTACATGTGAAGCGGAGTACATAGCTGCTTGAAGCAGAAATGAAGGAATCTGGATGAAGGAGTTCATTTCGATCTAGGTGTCATACCTAGTGCATCGGGACCAATGAAGATCTTCTCGTGACAATATTGGTGCAATTGCCTTGGCAAAGGAATCCAGATTTCACAAGAGGACCAAGCACATCAAGAGAAGCTTCAATTCCATCCGGGACCAAGTCCAGGTGGGAGACATAGAGATTTGCAAGATACATATAGATCTGAATGTTGCAGACCCGTTGACTAAGCCTCTTCCACGAGCAAAACATGATCAGCACCAAGACTCCATGGGGGTTAGCATCATTACTATGTAATCTAGATTATTGACTCTAGTGCAAGTGGGAGACTGAAGGAAATATGCCCTAGAGGCAATAATAAAGTTTTTAATTATTTCCTCATATCATGATAAATGTTTATTATTCATGCTAGAATTGTATTAACCGGAAACATGATACATGTGTGAATACATAGACAAACATAACGTCACTAGTATGCCTCTACTTGACTAGCTCATTAATCAAAGATGGTTGTGTTTCCTAACCATAGACATGTGTTGTTATTTGATTAAAGGGATCACATCATTAGGAGAATGATGTGATTGACATGACCCATTCCGTTAGCCTAGCACTTGATCGTTTAGTATGTTGCTATTGCTTTCTTCATGACTTATACATGTTCCTATAACTATGAGATTATGCAACTCCCGTTTACCAGAGGAACACTTTGTGTGCTACCAAACGTCACAACGAATCGGGTGATTATAAAGGAGCTCTACAGTGTCTCTCAAGGTACATGTTGGGTTGGCGATTTCGAGATTAGGTTTTGTCACTCCGATTGTCGGAGAGGTATCTCTGGCCCTCTCGGTAATGCACATCACTATAAGCCTTGCAAGCAATGTAGCTAATGAGTTAGTTACGAATGATGCATTACGTAACGAGTAAAGAGACTTGCCGGTAACGAGATTGAACTAGGTATTGGATACCGACGATCGAATCTCGCACAAGTAACATACCCATGACAAAGGGAACAACGATGTTGTTATGCGGTTTGACCGATAAAGATCTTCGAGAATATGTAGGAGCCAATATGAGCATCCGTGTTCCGCTATTGGTTATTGATCGAGAATAGTTCTAGGTCATGTCTACATAGTTCTCGAACCCGTAGGGTCCGCACGCTTAACGTTACAATGACAGTTTTATTATGAGTTTATAAGTTTTGATGTACCGAAGGTTGTTCGGAGTCCCGGATGTGATCATGGAGATGACGAGGAGTCTCGAAATGGTCGAGACATAAAGATTGGTATATTGGAAGCCTATATTTGGATATCGGAATGGTTCCGGGTGAAATCGGGATTTTACCGGAGCACCGGGGGGTTACCGGAACCCTCCCGGGGGTTATTGGGCCTTCATGGGCCCTAAGGGAGAAGAGGAGAGGAGGCAAGAGGTGGGCTGCGCCCCCTCCCCTCCCTAGTCCGAATAGGACAAGGAGAGGGGGGCGGCGCCCCCCTTTCCTTCCCCCTTTCTCCTTCTCCAGCTAGGAAAGAAGGGAGTCCTACTCCCGGTGGGAGTAGGACTCCCCCTTGGCACGCCCTCCTTAGCTGGCCGCCCCCTCCCCCTTGGCTCCTTTATATACGGGGGCAGGGGGGCACCTCTAGACACACAAGTTGATCTTCGTGATCGTTCCTTAGCCGTGTGCGGTGCCCCCCTCCACCATATTCCACCTCGATCATATCGTTGCGGAGCTTAGGCGAAGCCCTGAGTCGGTAGAACATCATCATTGTCACCACGCCGTCGTGCTGACGGAACTCATCCCCGAAACCCTGCTGGATCGGAGTCCGGGGATCGTCATCGAGCTGAATGTGTGCTGAACTCGGAGGTGTCGTACATTCGGTACTTGGATCGGTCGGATCGTGAAGACGTACGACTACATCAACCGTGTTGTCATAACGCTTCCGCTTACGGTCTACGAGGGTACGTGGACAATACTCTCCCCTCCCGTTGCTATGCATCACCATGATCTTGCGTGTGCGTAGGAATTTTTTTGAAATTGCTACGTTACCCAACAGCTTGAGGAGTTTGACGCCCTGCAGCGCAACCGTACGTGGCAGCTTGTCCGCGCGGCCTCTCCGTGCCAACATTATCACTGGCAAGTGGGTCTTTCGCCACAAGACTCGCCCCGATGGTTCCCTTGAGCGCTACAAGGCGCGTTGGGTGGTGCGCAGTTTCCGCCAGCCCACCGGCGTGGACTTCACCGACACCTTCGCCCCGGTTGTCAAACCGGGCCCGATTTGCGCTGTCCTCCAGCTTGCTGTCTCTCGTGCCTGGCCAGTTCACCAGCTCGATGTGTCCAATGCTTTCTTGCATGGCCATCTCGACGAAAGGTGTGTTTTGTCAAGAGCTCATCGGTTTCGTCGACACCGACTATCCGGACCACGTGTGCTTGCTCTCCCGTTCTCTTTACGGGTTGAATCAGGCACCTCGGGCCTGGTACCAGCGGATCGCGACCTTCCTTCAGCAACAGGGGTTTCGGTCCACATGGTTTGATGCCTCCCTATTTGTTTATCACCGTATGCCGCCATCGTACCTTCTCCCAGACGCCAACGACATCATCCCGATCAAGGCCTCGCCAGCGCTATTTCAGCAGATCATAGCTCGCCTCGGCACCGAGTTGCCCTCAACGACTTCGGGGATCTCCACTACTTCCTCGGCATCAAGGTTGTTCGCCGTGCCACTGGCTTTTTCCTGCATCAGCAGAAGTATGCCTACGAGCTTCTGGAGCGAGCCGGCATGCTTAACTACAAGCCTGCTCCCACGCCTGTCGACACGAATGCTAAGGTGTCCGCCGTCAAGGGCTCTCCGGCGTCCGATGCTCCCTTCTACCGCTCCATCATCGGTGCTCTTCAGTACCTCACACTGACGCGTCCGGATATCCAGTATGTTGTTTAGCAGGTGTGCCTCCACATGCATGCCCCTCCTGACACCCATTGGGATCTGGTGAAACGTATTCTCCATTGCATACATGGCACCACGGCCATGGGCCTCACCCTGACGGCATCACCCGACACCAGCCTCGTCGCCTACTCCGACGCCGACTGGGTTGGGTGTCCCGACACTCGGCGCTCCACTTTTGGCTACTGCGTCTACTTCGGGCCCTCTCCGATTTCGTGATCGTCTAAATGACAACCCACGGTCTCACGATAGAGTGCCGAGGACGAGTACAGGGCTGTGGCCAACGCCGTCGCGTAGTGCTCCTGGCTACGACAACTGCTTCAGGAGTTGCTATGTGAGGTTTCTAAGGCCACGCTTGTTTACTGCGACAACGTCCCCGTGGTCTATCTCGCTGCCAACCCTGTCCATCATCGCCGGACAAAGCATATTGAGCTTGACATTCACTTTGTTCAGGAGCATGTCGCACTTGGTCATGTTCGAGTTTTGCATGTGCCCACCGATCAGCAGTTCGTCGATGTTATGACGAAGGGACTACCCGCCTCGACCTTTGAGGGCTTTCGGTCCAGTCTTTGCATCACCGGCGACGCTTCGACTGTGGGGGGTGTTGAACTTGTGTACATGTATGTAGGTTGGGTTTTGTATGTAGCACATGTAGTGTTTCTTTTCCTCTGTATTTACGTGTATCTTAGGAGACAAAACACCGGCCGCACCTCTTGTATCTATATATGTGCCTAACACACAATCAATGAAATTATCGATGCACACAATCTCTTTCTACATCGAGCAAGGGATGATACAAAAAATGGCTAGCAAACAATAAAGGGCGTCGAAGATGCTCTCCAAACCCGGCTCACACAGCCACCAAAATAGAGGGCGTAGAGGATGCTCCCCAAACTCACAGAATCGTCACCACACAAGCACAAACCGATAGCTGTGTCTAGTGTCGTCGAGCGGGGGAGCGCTGATGATAATACAAAAAATGGGGAGGGAGAATGAAAAACATAACAAAAAAATGGGACTTTCGGTCCAGTCTTTGCATCACCGGCGACGCTTCGACTGTGGGGGGTGTTGAACTTGTGTACATGTATGTAGGTTGGGTTTTGTATGTAGCACATGTAGTGTTTCTTTTCCTCTGTATTTACGTGTATCTTAGGAGACAAAACACCGGCCGCACCTCTTGTATCTATATATGTGCCTAACACACAATCAATGAAATTATCGATGCACACAATCTCTTTCTACATCGAGCAAGGGATGATACAAAAAAATGGCTAGCAAACAATAAAGGGCGTCGAAGATGCTCTCCAAACCCGGCTCACACAGCCACCAAAATAGAGGGCGCAGAGGATGCTCCCCAAACCCGCTGCAACCGTCAGCCACACAAGCACAGCCTGATAGCTGTGTCTAGTGTCGTCGAGCGGGGGAGCGCTGATGATAATACAAAAAATGGGGAGGGAGAATGAAAAACATAACAAAAAAATGGGACAGGTAGAAACTAAAAACATAACCGCCCACCATGGGGCTCGAACCCACGACCACAAGGTTAAGAGCCTTGCGCTCTACCAACTGAGCTAGACGGGCTTGTTGTATTTTGCTGAAATTTTGCATACATATTCAGATATACTGAGTCCCATTTCTCATGCACTTTCGGCTAAGATAAAGCTTGAACTGGTAACTGTGCTCCCCCATATCTACCCCCCAAAAGTTACTACTTCTACAAACACTTCTGATTACTGCTCACCAGTCCTGAGTAAACCAATATTTTTATACTATCAATAAAGTAAGAACTAAAGGGAAATCTCTTCCAGTATCGCTGCAACCTGCAAACAACACCCGGGCACACTGATCCCCTGAAAATATGCAATCTATCTTCTCGCCTATGCAAAGCATAATCCTGAACTCTCCGACAACTTCCTGTACATATCACGCTCTAATCACCTGAGACTACCACTCTGTTCAACTTGGTGATGCATCAACGCTTTTTCATCGTCATTAGAATCAAGCTCTTCCTCACCATACTCAATATCGATCACAGTGGCATCCTCCGTTCCCGCGTAGAAGTCTCCTACTCCATGACACCTTTCCAACTCGATATGCTGCAACTCCGATGTGATAAGGGAGTCCATTCTTGCCCTCTCCCTGTCGCGTGGGTATGTCCGGTACAACAGCGAGTAGATGAAGCAGCACAGCAGCATCGGGATGGCAATCGCCGTGTAAAGAGCTTTCGCTAGCGCAGCGGCATTGGACCTGTCACTCGCAACACTGGTCACTCCAGCCCCATATGAGACAGGGTTGTAGCCGTATGCATGCTCGGCTAAAAAGCCGACGACTGGTGGAGCAAATGAGGCTAGGACCGACTCGAAGGAACGGTCCAACGCGTAGATACTTGCCCTTGATCTCTCAGGAACGATCTCTGCAAATATGGGGCTGCACATGAAAAGTTTACATTTATTGCCAAAATACTGAATTTCATAGCTTATCAGCAGTTTGTGGTCGGCAGACAGGAGTATACGTTAAGCCCCTTATTACGGATCAGAAAAAAGTACTAATGATGAAATTGTATAGTGTGTGTAACTATAACAATCCCAAACAGCCAATGAAAGGTTATTTACCTGTTAGTAGCAGGGCCATTCCAGGAGATGCTTAGCCCCATGATAAACATAACAAGTCCATGCAAGACACCTGCAGATGAGTCATCAGGTAGTCCAAGCAGCAACAAAGCTGCAAGCGGGACTGCAGAACCCGAGCTTATTTGAGACAGCACTATCCTGCCAGAATCCGGATAACGAACAGAAAGATAATCCCCCATCTTTCCACCAAAGAGCCCTCCTAGTGAGCTTGCCAATGCAAATATTGCCATGAGAAGTCCCGTTTTGTTGTGTGTAAAGCCCATCAGCTCCAACCACATTGGGGCAAACGACAATGCCGACCATGGGAATGACCCTGTGATACCCTGAGCCACGATGATCTGAAATGATGGTATCTTCACAACAGTCTTGGCTTCTGCGACCAAACCCTTCATCTCTGCCCACGCCGACTTGCGCACAAGCTGCTCGTTACTCTCACCGTTGCAGAAATGAGGGTCCACTGCAAATAGATAGACCAACGCCCCGACCATCACACTGATGAGAGCAACAATGTGAAATGCGATACGCCAGCCGGCGATACCCATGATTGTGGTCGATGCTAGCATGATAGAGAACAAGCCTCCAATCACTGAACCTATGTTGCCTGTAAGTTGAAGCCATCCAAACGCAGAACCCCGCGTATTATCATCAGTATAATCTGCCACTAGAGATTGGATAGCAGGATTGACGAGTGCTAGACCAATGCCATTCAATCCCCTAGCTACTGCTACCTGCTCAAAGAAGCATGTATGCAAAATTATCCTTTGTTATCATCTATAAAAAAACATGCTTAGGAAGTATCGTAGCATTATTATTGGCTGCAGTTAAATACTCATTCCGTTCACTATTATAAGATGTTCTAACTTTTTTTTCTGAATCGGATGTATATAGATTATAGACACGTTTTTGTGTGTTTTTTCACTCATTTCAATCCGTATGTAGTCCATATTGAAATATCCAAAACGTCTTATAATAATGAACAGATGGGGTATCTAGAAATCCCAGCCCAGATTTTTATCCCCGCAAAAAAAAAAACATTTACATTCGAATTCGCACATTGGATGCCATTCACCTAATATTCAAATCTTACGAGATCGGAACAAAAAATACTCCAAGTGAAGAAACAGTTTGAACTAAAGTTTCAAATATTTGACATGTACTTAAAATTTTTACGAAATTAAAATTCAAAATAGTCAGAAATCAAACATAACTGTCTGGGGCGAGTATTTGGTTATTTCACATTAATAGCAATATAGTTATTCTGTTCATACAGGTAAAGGTCAACTACCATTCGGGGATCTTATTTTAGATGCGAATATGCTGCTCCTATGAGAATCTTATATAGTCCACGTGATTTGCTTCGGTTACGCCGACATGAACTTCGCTTCAGATTTCGCACTTTTACTTAAGATGCAAGCGTACACCAGCTTTTTGGCTGTAAAGCGTGAGCCAGAACGCAAATACTTAAGGGATCTGCGGATAAACCAAAGCATATACCCGAGATGATCCATGCCCCAGCTCGCAAAATTGGATCGACGATATCACGAGGCCGAGAAGAATTTGGGTGGTCTTTGGTCGGGACTGACCTGGGCGAAGGTGCCGGAGACGGCGACGAGGAAGGTGGCGGCGGCCCAGAGGAAGGCCCCCACGGCGATGACGTGGGCGCGGTTGTAGCGCACGGCGGCGTAGGCGGCGAGCGGGTAGCACGCGGCCTGCACGAAGGAGCGGTACAGGGTGAGCGCGCCGAGCCCCATGGGCGTGGCGTGCAGCGCGGCGCCCACCTCCCGGTACACCGCCGGCAGCAGCGCCTCGTCGGCGCGCTCCATGATGGCCGCCAGGTTCACCAGCAGCAGCGTCCGCCCCGGCGCCGCCTCTGCCATAGCGCCCCCTCCCTCCCGCGCGCGAGCTTCCGTCGGCGGCCTCTTTTGTTTTTTGGCCTACCCGCGGTGCGGTGCGCTTTCGTCGAGAACGAGGAGGGCGGTGCGTCGTCTCCTTCGCGGGCGCGTTTTCGAACGACTTTTCCCGTGGTTATGGAGAGCGACTGACGTGCGATCGCAACCGTTCGTCTACAATTGAAGGGTCTGATGGGAATCCGGGTCTGTATCAATGTGTCAGATCAGTTGACTGTGAAGGACGATGGCTTGGGTTGGCTGGCCGGACATCGCCGGCTGCGCTTCCACGTAGCTCGGCGAACGGCGGAGGGAAGCCGGAATACTCAACGCGTGGACCCTGCGGGTCCCGCTGCCGTATCCTTTCCGTGACCAGGTCAGATAGGGGAGGTCCTTTTTGAGATAGGGGAGGTCCTAATCGGTGCCGATTTGGAGAACGGGCGCCTACATCGTTCTACTGTGGGCTGGTTCGAAAGTTGGCCGGCCTTGTACCATGCAAGGTGTGTTTAGGAGATCTTGAAGAAATAAATCAGAAATTTTTTAAGCATCAGTTTTTATTTGTACAGAGTAGATGCTTAATTAGACATCTCTCATGTAGAAATAAGCACTGATGCTTTAGAAAAATTCATTTTATTTTTCTAAGCATTTCACTAAGCACTTAGCATTGTACAAGGCCTTAGGGTAGCTTCAAAACTGTTTCACATGCTTGGACTATTTTGCTATATGTTTCTTCTTCGAAACTGTTACTTCTTCTCCCAAGTGGTTCGTTCGGTAACTGGTTCGCTAGTTCCTCTGTTTCCTTTACTAGTTTATTATTTAATTAAAACCAGAAACAAAACGGCTGGAATTAGAAAAAATGCCTGTTAAGTATCAAAAATTGTTGACATAGCTGAACTAAAATGACAGTTCCTGAAACAATTCTTCAAAATGACATATACCAGCACTAAAATCTTGGTCATCACTAAAATGACGAACAGTATTCAAAATGAAAAAAATTCTTTATTCTGCCAGTTGTGATGTATGAGTTTTTTCTGGAGGCACCTTAAAAAACAGATGTAAATTAGTTGCTTCAAAATTGCAGTAATTTTTAATACTTTTTGGAATAATTATCTGATTGTAAACAGTTTTCCCTTGTTTCTTCATTGAGAGTTTTAGTTTCAAACCTTACTTGAAAACCACGAATTGGTTTATGATTGAAGAAATATTCATTTAAATGACCGAAATCCCTACAGAATGGAATTACCTTGAGGAAGTCAAGTTTCATGCATATCTTAACATAGTTGAAAAGTTTTTACGTGATAAATAATTTAAAACTTAAGCAAGAATAGAAAGGGATAGGATTTATAACTAACATGATTTTGAAGGAATGTCCTCACTATTGGTAATTGAACTTCGCTATTGCTATATGCTGCAATCTCATACAAGAAAATTTCGCGCAGAGCCAGAAAATCAACCTAGGGAAAAACACAGTTTGGGTCAGAATTGAATTTTGTTATCTCATGGTCGAGTCAAAATAACATATAGCATAAAACTGCAAAATACAGTTTAACTGCCACAACATGTGCAAATTCGATCCGTCGATCAGAAATATTAACCATAAAGGTTGCCTGTGTAAAACAAAGGGATTCCCAGTAAGTCACAAAGCTTGCTTTCATAATGGTGCTCGGCTTATCCGAGGTCAGTAATAGAAAAGGCCATTTTTCAAAAAGTTGTGCAGTACTTACCTCAATTTTTTTGTACAAAACAGTTCGAACCTACAAAAGAGTCCAATAAACCATACCGAGGGCTCCTTGAGGCACCTCGGCGCAGTTACCTCAGGACTCTGGAGAGCCCAACATATCCTCAGCATTTGTATTCAATATGCGAGCATTGTCTTCCCACAAATCGTTATAAAGCCACAATATGCACCATGACTTGAGATTTTTTGCCAAGCGGGGTTGTTTGGCTCCTGTGCTTACCCCTTGCGTTTCTGATGAATTCGACTAAGGGGTAAAGGGAGCACCTCTGCGATTGTTACTTCTGGGTCAACATGGCAAGTACCTCAAATGGGTGAAGCCAAAAGCTAGTGGTCACAAGAATATAATTGGTCGGCAATGAAGGAAGTGAAAATAAAGGCCTTTTTAAAGGGCACTAGATGTAGGTTGTAGAGCCTACTTATTACGCCGAGGATAATCCTGAGTTGAGGCCTTCGAGCAAGTATATTGGGACATTGGCTAGCTCGTCGTGATTATCATGACACCTCGGAAAAAGGATCTGCTAGAGGAACTATTTTTCGCTGAAGATGTGACTTGCCTTAAACAACAATATAATGTAACTCTCAGCAAGGCTTTCGTTTGACCTTATGGCCGGATTGCCTTGTTCCCTACATATGTTGCCCGAGGACTCAGCCGACGTTGGGAACACTCCTCGTCCTCTGGCCGAGGAGGCAGAAGCCGATGGCTGGTTAACGAAGTATAAAATCTACGGATATGAGCATTCAAAATGACAATCATTCAGCATAAACTGTTTATAAAATCTACTCACAACCACCTATAAGGGTATCAAGGAGACAATCCTGCTCGGTTAGCCGAGCAGCTGACATGACGCTCTCGAAATTCCCATTGGCTTTGATTTCCTTTCTATCAAGCCCCTTGAGGTCGACCCTGGCAAGCTCTTCGGTCTTCAACAGACAATAGTGTGTCTTAACCATTGCCCATGCTTCTCGAGCACCTTCTCGGCAGGCTGACAACTTACATGTCTAAATCCGATGCCTGGCTCCCTTCATGCGTTTAGTGAGCACAGACATATTCCTTTGCAGGGGTTCATTAGGCCATAGAGCTCGAAAAATCTTCTCTATCGATTTTTGTTGGTCCTTCTCAGCCTTGAGCTGATTACATTTGTCGATTTCTGAGCATGTGTTTGACGACCTGCTACCTCCAGCACTTCGGCGTACTGAGCAGCATCTCAAGCTTGCTCAAGGTCCTTTTTCAAGTTGACCTATCATCTACTCTGTTAAAAAAAAGCATGCAACTTATACAAGCAGTCATCATATTTTTTCGATAAAGGGCGCTTTTATTATCTCAAAATGTAGCATCAAAGGGATACAAATCATTAAGAGTATCACCCGGCCTCTGCATAACTAGGATGCACACAGCCAAAACTAGTAGTCTGATAAACAAAAAGATAAAAGACCGACAATTCGACATCAGTAGAGTCCATAGACCGACACTATGCCTATGTCGAAAGAGATGGTGGACCGATCCGGAGATTATGCTGCCACCCATGTTGGGGAAAAATCTCTGTAGCCACCTGCTCCAACAGCGTACACACCGCCTTGAACAGCGGTTGGTACTCCGCTTGTTGTAGCGTACACCACGTACGAAGCAAGTGCGTACAATGGAAAATAACCTGCAAAGGAGAAACATTTTTGTCATTAAAAACAACATCATTTCTACATAGCCAAAGCGACCATAATAAGGCATACGCTCCAACCCTTATTAGTGTTTTGTACATATTTGAAATACCGTCCAACCAATGACCAAAAATATTGGCAACACTTGTGGGCGGATACAAATTTCACGCTATTTGGATGGCTAACCACGTAGAACGTGCAAACTTACATTGGAAAAGGAGGTGTTTAATTGTCTCATCATGAGCACAAAAACAACACTTCTTACTTCCAGACCAGTTGCATCGTGCGAAGTTGTCTTTTGTTAGCACAACTCCCCTACGGAGATACCACATGAATATTTTAACTTTAAGTGGTACCTTCGTTTTCCAAATTTTTTTGTTATTATTCATCGGTACCTCAGAATGCGTGAGTGCGCGATACATAGACCCCGATGTAGTAAGGTTCCAACGAAACACATCACGACCTTGTGTCAGGTTAATCGAATCCAGACGGGACAACAGATTATTCCATAACATTAGTCGGGTGCCAATCAAATCCCGCCTGAAAGAAATATTTGGCGGGGATGAGCTGAGCACTTGCGCAATAGTATTATTCTTATCGCGTGCAATATTGTATAAGGATGGGTATCATAGGCCAAGTATTAAACTTACCATGTGCCTCGCAGGCGAATTTCTTGATTCCAGCAATTCTGCAACTCGGCAAGCTTGGCTTTCGCTAGCTCTAGCTGCTCTAAGAGATCTTTATTCTCTTGCCGAGAAGTCTATGTCAAACGTAACAAAATTTTGTGTGAAACACATATCGATCCTTAATTTGGCCACCTGTGCCCAAACTAAGACTTGGGGGGCTACTGGGCTTCATGCTTCTCAATTAAAAGCTATTAAAGGGTAAATTAATCCCCTGATCCAGTGTTACCACCCGATCAGTGGCTCGGGGGCTATTGTATTGATGATTTAATGTAGAAATTTAAAGTGCAAAATTGTTTCTCAGGAGATTGCAATCCTCAGGTTTGTCGGATGCACCCAACCCGAGTCTCAAAATCTATTTCGCACCATGTTTTGGTTCCTCAAATATGCTGCTGTAGCGACCCGATCCTAATGAATCGAAGTCTCCGTGCTTAAGTGTCATCCTTGGATCGGCATGCTGACACACACAGTACTCGAGGAATTATAATAGAGTTCAATCACACACTTACTACATCGAGGTCCTCATAAATAGTATTTACTACAAAAATAATATGGCTAAAGGCCATCTAAAATAAGATAACTGCGGAAGCTTCGAAGATAAATGAGTCCATCAACTCCACGGCATAACTGAGTGCATGACAATGACCTAGCGCACCTTATTCTTCGTCGGAAAATTCTACAACATGAGGCGTTGCAGCCGTGAAGGTCAACACAAGGAATATGCTGGCAAAGTCACACTGTAGAGCAAATGAATGAAAGAGACTATATCTACATGCATATTTGGCTGGTGGAGGCTCTAAGTTTAATTTTGCATAACGCTAATTTTTCCTTACAACAAAGGAGTAGGTTTTATTTACTACCAAGTTTATGCCAATATTGAGAAGGTTCCTCCAGCTCAATCCCAAAAATTAACCAAGTAATAAGAAATTAAACCCCATACATTAATTAAATAGAGTGATGAGATCAAAAAAATATTCACATCTAGATACTCAAATTGTCCATAACCGGGGACACGGCTAACCATGATTAGTTTGTACACTCTACAGAGGTTTGCGCACTTTCCCCCACAAGACTCGACCACATCCACGATCGGAAGATTGAGACATAGTATTTCTGAAGCACTAACTCCTTACTCTGGGTAGACCGGTACACCTACTTTCCCCTACATCTGCTAGTCTACCACTGAAAGAGGTCACACAACTTATTCAACTATGCCAGGGCCCATAATGGCTTGTGGCTACACACGAAAGTTTCTAGGCATGAAATATCATATGATCCCTTTAAGCCTGGGTGGCGGACCTAGGGTAATCACACGGGTACTCCAGGATTCCCATGGGAAAGCACTGGTTTCTCCAGGTGCCCCAAACAATCCACCCAGATGTGTATTAAAGTTGCCACCTTAATGTTGTCCAAAATTATTATCTCTCACAACTTTCATGAATCTCACAAACCAATCCCCGTCTACGAGCATGGCTAAGCAATGTATGAGCATAACATATATTCCCGGGGTGATCAAAGGTAATAGGTTCGTAACTCATGAACTACAACCAAACCACATGTTCCCAATCCTACTCATGCAAATCTTTGAGGGGCAAAACTAATGCATAGTAAAAACTGGGTATTGAAAAGTATGATCAAAGTGTGAACTTGCCTTGCTGACGATCGAAAAACTCTAAGGATTAGTAGTATCAAGCTTTGCACTCTAGAAAATCTAGCGTAAACAAACAATAGCATACATAAGCACTCAAGCAAAAGAATGCAAAGAAATCAAAGAAAAGATCCAGAAAACTCAAAAACAAGCAAATAACTAATCTAAACAGAAAACAAATTTTAACAGCATTATAATTATGTGTATTATATCTTAACAGAAGGTACATGTGATTAGCTACGATTTGCAAAAGGAATCAACTAAAATGGAGCTACGAATCTCAAGATACGAACAAAAGAACTTCAAAATCAAATATAAACTAAACTCAAATTTTAAATTTTCAAAAACATGTTCAAGCTGGTTTACTGGATAGATGAGATTGCTCTAAAGATTATGGCGTTGGTTTCGTCAAATTTGAACAAACGAGCAAAAAGTTGTGCTAGATAGAAACATAGGGACTAATAGGTAATTTAAAACTACGAATAGGTCCCTGGCAGAAAACTAAAATAAAAAGAAAAAATCTATCGAACAAACGTTCGCTGCAGAACCTAACAGAATGAAAACCGTTCGTTACAGAAGCTAAAGCAATGAACGTTCACTAAATAACGAAAACGAAAAAAACCAAACAAGATCTAACCCGTCGGATCGAGATCCGACGGTCGAGGTGAGACCGAGGGCTACTGGCGGTGACGGCGGTCGAGGGCGACGAATCGGACAGCTATGGCGGCTTCGGGTCGGGCGGGGAGGTGGCGGCGGGGCTCCGGCGGTGACGGCGAAGTGCGGCGGCGGCGGAGTGCGGTTCGCGGCACGACGACTTACTTGGCGCGACAAAGGCAGCTTATGGGCGGCGGCGCGAGCTAAGTCGCGTGGGCGGCAGCATGATGTGGAGGAGGAGGGCGGGGCCTCGGCTTTATAAGTGCTTAGGCGGCGGCTTGTGTCCGAGCCGGACACGAGGCATGGCGGCGGCTTGTGTCCGAGCGGACATGGCCTGGCGGGGACTCTGGCCTGGTCGGTCGAGGCGACGGCAATGGGCATGACTCAAGGCTAGCTGGGCTGCCCAGTTCAAAAGTTTTAAAAAACATTCTTCTAGAGGCAAAAACATGCAAAACTAAAATAAATAAAAATCTAAAAATACCAGAAAAATTCACATAATAATATGGCCTTATTAGTGACCTAGTGAACCTTTTTCTGGGCCGAAATGCCTAAACTAAAAACAAACATTATAGTACTAATTGCACCGCAAACAAATAAATAAACTAGCAAATAAAATCAAATAAAATATCCAAAAAATCAAAATTCAATTTCCAATATTTCTTTGTGGATTTTGAAGAAGTCCTTTTATCTTCTCTCTTTATTTTAAAATAATTGGAAAACAATTTGATCCAATTTACAAAATTTTGATAAATCAAAAATGGACTTTTTGGGAAACCTCCAACTCTCTCAAATTGGTCCTTGAGTTACTTAAGGTCTCTTGGATCAAAATGCAACTGAAACAAATTCAACAAAAATGCATAAATCATGGATGCATATGAATGATCTATAAATAACATCCAAATTGAAAATTGGGATGTTACAGCTGCCAAGCGGTTTGTTTTATCCTTCAAGTGCATCCCGGATTTTAGGCCGACATGCACCTTGAGGGCTACTTGTTATAATCTCAGCAGAGGGTATGCACCTGTAGCTATGTGTTTGATCTCTCTCTCTCTCTCTCTCTCTCTCTCTCTCTCTCGTGTTCTTGATTTGGCACAATCTTGATGTACCATGAGCTTTGTTAATATAGTTGAATCATATGGTGTTCTTCCCTATCTATCATTTTGTGATGAATTGAGTCTTTCCCTTTGAGGTTTCATTATTATCGGATTGAATATTTTGGATTTGGGAACACTTGATGTATGTCTTGCATGTGGATACTCGTGGTAACAATGGGGTATTATATTGATTCACTTGATGTATGTTTTGGTAATCAACTTGCGGATTCCCGAGGTGACAATGGAGTAATCTAGGTGGGGATTGAAGGAAATATGCCCGAGAGGCAATAATAAAGTTGTTATTTTATATTTCCTTATTCATGATAAAGGTTTATTATTCATGCTAGAAATGTATTGATCGAAAACTTAAATACATGTGTGAATACATAAACAAACACTGTGTCCCTAGTATGCCTCTACTAGACTAGCTCGTTGATCAAAGATGGTTAAGGTTTCCTAACCACAGACATGAGTTGTCATTTGATAACGGGAGCACATCTTTAGGAGAATGACATGATGGACAAGACCCATCCATTAGCTTAGCATAATGATCGTTCAGTTTATTGCTATTGCTTTCTTCATGTCAAATACATATTCCTTCGACTATGAGATTATGCAACTCCCAGATACCGGAGGAATACCTTGTGTTCTACCAAACATCACAACATAATTGAGTGATCATAAAGATTCTCTACAGGTATCTCTGAAGGTGTTTGTTGAGTTGGCATAGATCAAGATTAGGATTTGTCACTCTGAGTATCGGAGATCTATCTAGGAGATGTATAGTAATGAGAGGGGGAAAGTGTGTCCACGTACCCTCGTAGACTGAAAGCGGAAGCGTTTGATAACACGGTTGATGTAGTCAAACTTCTTCTAGCTCCGACCGATCAAGTACCGAACGTATGGCACCTCCGAGTTCTGCACACGTTCAGCTCGATGACGTCCCTCGCCTTCTTGATCCAGCAAGGTGTCGAGGAAGTAGATGAGTTCCGTCAGCATGATGGTGTGGTGACGCTGATGGTGAAGTGATTCTTGCAGGGCTTCGCCTAAGCATCGCAAAACTATGACCGGGGGTGTAAACTGTGGAGGGGAGCGCCGCACACGGCTAACGATTGTTCTTGTGTGTTCTAGGCGCCCTCCTCCCCACATATATATAGGTGGGAGGGGAGGAGAGGAATCCATGGGGCGCCCCAAGTAGGATCTGAATCCTACTTGGGGTTTCCCAAGTGGCGTCCCCCCTTCCTTATTTTACCGAAGAGGAAAAGGGAAGAGGGAAGGGAGGAAGGAAAGGGGGGCTGAACCCCCTCTTCCTTCTCCCAATCGGCCTCCTACCATAGGGGGCACCCCTTGTAGGCTAGTGTGCTCCCCTCTCATGGCCCATATGGCCCATTATTCCCCCGGGGGTTCCGGTAACCCCTCCGGTACTCCGATAAATACCCGATACTATCCGGAACACTTCCGATGTCCGAATACTATCATCCTATATATCAATCTTTACTTATCGACCATTTCAAGACTCCTCGTCATGTCCGTCATCTCATCTGGGACTCCGAACAACATTCGGTCACCAAATCACATAACTCATATAATACTAAATCGTCATCGAACGTTAAGCGTGCGGACCTCTCCGGTCAATAACCAATAGCGGAACCTGGATGATCATATTGGCTCCTACATATTCTACGAAGATCTTTATCGGTCGAACCGTTATGCCAACATACATTATTCCCTTTGTCATCGGTATGTTACCCGCCTGAGATTCGATCGTCGGTATCCACATACCTAGTTAAAACTTGTTACCGGCAAGTCTCTTTACTCGTTCCATAATACATCATCTTGTAACTAACTCATTAGTCACTTTGGTTGCAAGGCTTCTTATGATGTGCATTATCGAGAGGGCCCAGAGATACCTCTCCGATACCCGGAGTGACAAACCCTAATCTCGATCTATGCCAACCCAACAAACACCTTTGGAGATACCTATAGAGCATGTTTATAATCACCTAGTTATGTTGTGACGTTTGATAGCACACAAGGTATTCCTCTGGTATCCGGGAGTTGCATAATATCATAGTCGAAGGAATATGTATTTGACATGAAGAAAGCAATAGCAATAAAACTGAACGATCAATATGCTAAGCTAACGGACGGGTCATGTGAATGAAATATGCCCTAGAGGCAATAATAAAGTTTTTATTTTATATTTCCTCATTTCATGATAAATCTTTATTATTCATGCTAGAATTCTGTTAACCGGAAACTTGATACATGTGTGGATACATAGACAAAATACTGTGTCCCTAGTAAGCCTCTACTAGACTAGCTCATTGATCAAAGATGGTTAAGTTTCCTAACCATAGACATGTATTGTCATTTGATGAATGGGATCACATCATTAGGAGAATGATGTGATGGACAAGACCCATTCATTAGCTTAGCATTATGATCATTCAGTTTTATTGCTACTTCTTTCTTCATGTGAAATACATATTCCTTCGACTATGAGATTATGCAACTCCGGATACCGAAGGAATGCCTTGTGTGCTATTAAACGTCACAACGTAACTAGGTGATTATAAATATGCTCTACAGTTATCTCCGAAGGTGTTTGTTGGGTTGGCATAGATCGAGATTAGGATTTTTCACTCCAAGTATCGGAGAGGTATCTCTAGGCCCTCTCGGTAATACACATCATATGAAGCCTTGCAAGCATAGTGACTAATGAGTGATAATCCCCAAGTGCAGGGAATCATCATAGCAATTTCCAAAGGTGGAAGTGATAAGTATAGAGTGTCGAACCCACAAGGAGCTAAAGGTAAGATCAATATTCTCTCAAGCCCTATCTGCCACTGATACGACTCTACGTGCACCGAGCGTTTGCTTCCAACTAGCAACGAGAAATAAAACTGTGTTGTGGGTATAAAAAGGATAACTTTGTATGATATCGAAGAGCTAAAATATAAAATTAGGTGCTGTTATCATAAAGTTAGAATATATTACTAAATAATACAAATAGCGAGTGTGGAATAATGATGGATCGGTGTGCAGAATTGTCCTGGGCAATTGTTAACAAGACCGATAGTCGTCATTGCAATTTCATATGAGGGAGAGGCATAAGCTAACATACTTTCTCTACTTGGATCATATGCACTTATGATTGGAACTCTAGCAAGCGTCCGCAACTACTAAAGATCATTAAGGTAAAACCCAACCATAGTATGAAAGCATCAAGTCCTCTTTATTCCCATACGCAACAATCCCTCTTACTCGGGTTTGTGTTTCAGTCACTCACCAACCCACTATAAGCGAATCATGAACGTATTGCAACACCCTACAGCGGGAATCCCTCACGCTTGCGCGACATGGAGGGCACCATAGGACAGCACCAAGATAAAACATACAACTCGTACCAATCTAGACCATCAATCAACCCAAGGACAAAAGATATCTACTCAAAACATCATAGGATGGAAACACATCATTGAATCATAATATGCGGCACAAAGCACCATGTTCAAGTAGGGATTACAGCGAGGTGCGGGAGAGTGGACCACGTAAAAGAGATGAGGATGGTGATGATGATGGTGATGTTGATGAAGACAATCACCGCGGCGATGATTCCCCTCCCGATGGCACTCGGGTGCCACCAAGAGAGAGAGGAGGAGAGGTTCTCCCCCTTGTGCTTCGTCCTCCATGGCTTTCCCCTTCTGGTCCTTGGCCTTCATGGCGATGATGGCCCCTCTGAGATCCTCCTCCATGGCCTCCGGTGATGATGGCCCCCTCCGGCAGGGTGCCAGAGAGGGCCTAGATTGATTTCTCGTGGCTACAGAGGCTTGCGGCGGTGGAACTTCCGATCTATGTTATTTCCCGAAGGTTTCTGTATTTATAGGAAATTTTGGCGTTGGTTTCACGTCAGGGGGGCCTCCGGGCTGTCCACGAGATAGGGGGCGCGCCCTAGGGGGGTGGGCGCCCCCCCCCCACTCTCGTGGGCAGCCCGGGACTCTTCTGGCCCAACTCCAATGCTCTGTGGTCTTCTTTTGGTCCATAAAAAATCCTCAAAAATTGGCACGTTAATTGGACTCCGTTTGGTATTCCTTTTCTGAAACTCAAAAACAAGGAGAAAACAGAAACTGGCATTGGGCTCTAGGTTAATAGGTTAGTCCCAAAAATCATATAAAATGACATATAAATGCATATAAAACATCATAGATGGATAATATAATAGCATGAATACTTCATAAATTATAGATACGTTGGAGACGTATCAGCATCCCCAAGCTTAATTCCTGCTCGTCCTCGAGTAGGTAAATGATAAAAGAACTTATTTATGAAGTGTGAATGCTAGCAGGTGCACAAGTTTGAACAATGATAATTTCAATCACCTTTTCTAGCATCAATATGTGTCATAATAGCAGCTTATCTCATAAAACTTTTCATGATCAAGTAACAATCTATTCACAATGTCAAGTATGGTTCAGAAACTTCATTGAGAACTAACAAACTATAATCTCAATCATTGAAACAATTGCAATTTATCATAACATTAGAAAGAGTCAAGAATAGAGCTTTTCAGCAAGTCTACATACTCAACTATCATATAGTCTTCTACAATTGCTAACACTCACGCAATACTTGTGGTTATGGAGTTTTAGCCGGACACTGAGAATGATAGGGGCTTATTGTGTTGCCTCCCAACGTATTCACCTTTAGGTGATGTCAACAATAATATCCCATGCTAACTTACATCCAATTGGATATATATATATATATATATATATATATATATATATATATATATATATATATATATATATATCATGATCTTTCAAACATGAGGAGCTTGCCAAAGGATAAAATGAAAAAGGGAAAGGTGAGGATCACCTTGACTCAAGCATAAAGTAAAAATATAAAGTAAAAGATAGGCCCTTCGTAGAGGGAAGCAGAGGTTGTCATATGCGTTTAGGGTTCGATGCATAAAATCTTAATGCAAAAGAACGTCACTTTATATTGCGCCTTGTATGTGGACCTTTATTATGCAGTCCGTCGCTTTTATTGCTTCCACAACAAGATCGTACAAAGTTTATTTTCTCTGTACTAATAAGTCATACATATTTAGATAGCAATTTTTATTGCCTGCAACATGACAACTTACTTGAAGGATCTTACTCAATACATAGGTAGGTATGGTGGACTCTCATGGCAAAACTGGGTTTAAGGATATTTGGAAGCACAACTAGTATCTCTACTTGGTGCAAGGAATTTGGCTAGCATGAGGGGGAAAGGCAAGCTCAACATATTTGGAAGGTCAATGATAATATACTTTAACTGAGATGTGAGAAAACATAAACCATTATGTTGTCTTCCTTGTCCAACGTTAACTCTTTTAGCATGTCATACTTAATGAGTGCTCCTAATCATAAAATATGTCCAAGATAATATATTTGTATGTGAACCTCTCTTTCCTTATTACTTCCTATTAATTGCAACGATGACCAAAACTACGTTTGCCAACTCTCAACAACTTTTATGCCTCATACTCTTTATATGTGAAGTCATTACTATCCATGTTATAAGCATATGAAACATATAGAAATTCAGATTTATGACATTCAATTCATTCCCCCATTTACTCATAGGATACACATGAAGCACATGAGTAAATGACAAACTACTCCAAAAGATATGAGTGAAGGACACTGAGTAGTCAAATAATTAACTAGCCATGGGAGGGTTCCCCCTTTTTATTCAATATTTCAGATCCAATGATTTTATTCAAACAGGAAGTAAAATTTAAAATATGCTCCAAGCAAAACACGTATCATGTGACGAATAAAAATATAGCTCTGAGTAAGGTATACCGATAGTTTTGAAGACGAAAGTGGGGATGCCTTCCGGGGCATCCCCAAGCTTAGGCGCTTGAGTCTTCCTTGAATATTACCTTGGGGTGCCTTGGGCATCCCCAAGCTTAGGGTCTTCCTACTCCTTATTCTCCTCATATCGGTATCTCACCCAAAACTTGAAAACTTCAATCACACAAAACTTAATGGAACTTCGTGAGATAGGTTAGTATGATAAAGAGTAAACCATGCACTTTGGTACTGTAAAATACAAGGTTCATAAATTTTTTCACATAATGCCTACTGTAACATATCATTTCTACAATTTATATTGAGAAATATAAGCCATAGAAACTAGAAAACAAGCAAACTATGCAATGAAAACAGAATCTGTCAGAAACAGAACAGTCTGAATGATTTGAACAATAACCATACTTCTGCTACTCCAAAAATTATGAAATAAATTGGTGGACGTGATGAATTTGTCTATTAATCTTATGTAAAAATAATCAACTCAAAAGCACTCTTCTGTAAAAAATGACAGCTAATCTCGTGAGTGCAAAGTTTCTGTTTTTTACAGCAAAATCACATTAACTCTCACCCAAGTCTTCCCAAAGGACTTACTTGGCACTTTGTTGAAACAAGAGCTATAAAACATGATTACTACAGTAGATTAATCATGTAGACACACAAAAACAGTAAGGATAAATATTGGGTTGTCTCCCAACAAGCACTTTTCTTTAATGCCTTTTAGCTAGGCATGATGATTTCAATGATGCTCACATAAAAGATAAGAGTTGAAACATAAAAAGAGCATCATGAAGAATATGACTAGGACATTTGAATCTAACCCACTTCCTATGCCTAGAGATTTTGTGAGCACACAATTTATAGGAACAAGAATCAACTAGCATAGGAAGTCAAAACAAGTTTAACTTCAAAACATTAAGCACATAGAGAGGAAACTTAATATTATGGCAACTCCTACAAGCATATATTCCTCCCTCATAATAGTTTTCAGTAGCATCATGGATAACAACTTTGTTCTCATACTCAATTGGAACCTCTTCCGAAATAGTGGAATACTAACTAAAGTTGACACTCTTCCAAATCTACTTTCATAAATATCGTACGAAGATTCAACACCCTCCAAGATAGTGGGATCACTAATTCCTAAAGTTGACACTCTTCCAAATCCATTTTAAATTATAGTATTATTCATACTCCAAAATATATAAGTGAAGTTCCCGGAGCATTCTACCATTAATATAGACTAGCCAATATCCAAGCTCAAAATATATAAGTGAAGCGCACGAAGCATTCTATAAAACCATACTCAAACGATTTAAGTGAAGCACAAAGAGCAATTCTATAAGATCATACTTAAAAGATATAAGTGAAGCACATGAAGTATTCTATAAATTAATGAAGAGCTATCTCATACTATCATGATTCTTAAAGAAAAATAAAAACACAAAGGACACAAATCATGTGAACAAAACAAAAACCAAGGTGTACCGATATTTTTTGAAGAAGAAAGATGGGATGCCAACCGGGGCATCCCCAAGATTAGATGCTTGAGTATCCTTTGAAATATTTAATTGGGGTGCCTTGGGAATCCCCAAGCTTGAACTCTTGTCTCTCTTTATTCTTCTCACATCGGTAACTCCTCGTTCTTCAAATACTTCATTCACAAAAACTTAAACAAAAACTTGTGAGATCCGTTAGTGTAATAAAGCAAACTACCACTTTAAGGTACTATAATTAACTCATTCTTTGTTTATATTGGTTTTAAACCTACTGTATTCCAACTTCTCTATGGTTCATACCCTTACATACTAGCCATAGATGCATCAAAATAAGCGAACAACACACAAAAAACAGAATTTATCAAGAACAGGATAGTCTGTGGTAATCTGGCAGTTTAGTAAACTTCTGTAACTCCAAAAATTATGAAATAAAATTAAAAATTTGAAAAATTTGTACAGAAGTAACGTGCAAAAAGTTTCAGACCCATTTAACTTTCCAGTAAAAATGTAAATTCATGCACTACAGCCAAAGTTTCTGTTTTTGTTCTGCACAAAGTAAGCAAACAATCTTATCATACTAAAACCAAAGCTTGGCACATTATTTTTATAAAACAAAGGATATATACAACGGGATAATTATTTACATAGAAACTTCCATGAAAAATTCTACATTGTTTCCATGAGCATGAACACAAGTGCTCAAGGTCGACCCTCACTTCTTCAATGCATAACTTTCCAATCACTTCTCTTTTTGAAAAAACTTTTTTAGGCAAGAGAGGCAAGTAAATATTTTTTGGTATTTTCATTCTTTTTAATTTTTTTGTATGTTTCACCCACAACTAAACAAAACAAAAGGGAAAAACAAAATCTACTTAGTGAAGAAAGCAAACAAGCACACACGAGAATATCAACCCCACGCTATTGCTCCCCGGCAACGGCGCCAGAAAAGAGCTTGATAATCCCCAAGTGCAGGGAATCATCGTAGCAATTTCCAAAGGTGGAAGTGATAAGTATGGAGTGTCGAACCCACAAGGAGCTAAAGGTAAGATCAATATTCTCTCAAGCCCTATCTGCCACTGATACGACTCTACGTGCACCGAGCGTTTGCTTCCAACTAGCAACGAGAAATAAAACTGTGTTGTGGGTATAAAAGTATAACTTTGTATGATATCGGAGAGCTAAAGTATAAAAGTAGGTGCTGTTATCATAAAGTTAGAATATATTACTAAATAATATAAATAGAAAGTGTGTAATAATGATGGATCGGTGTGCGGAATTGTCCTGGGCAATTGTTAACAAGACCGATAGTCGCCATTGCAATTTCATATGAGGGAGAGGCATAAGCTAACATACTTTCTCTACTTGGATCATATGCACTTAGATTGGAACTCTAGCAAGTGTCCGCAACTACTAAAGATCATTGAGGTAAAACCCAACCATAGCATTAAAGCATCAAGTCCTCTTTATTCCCATACGCAACAATCCCTCTTACTCGGGTTTGTGTTTCAGTCACTCACCAACCCACTATAAGCGAATCATGAACGTATTGCAACACCCTACAACGGGAATCCCTCACGCTTGCGCGACACGGAGGGCACTATAGGACAACACCAAGATAAAACATACAACTCATACCAATCTCGACCATCAATCAACCCAAGGACAAAAGATATCTACTCAAAACATCATAGGATGGCAACACATCATTGAATCCTAATATGCGGCATAAAGCACCATGTTCAAGTAGGGATTATAGCGGGGTGCGGGAGAGTGGACCGCATAAAAGAGATGAGGATGGTGATGATGATGGTGATGTTGATGAAGACGATCACCGCGGCGATGATTCCCCTCCCGATGGCACTCGGGTGCCACCAAGAGAGAGGAGGAGAGGTTCTCCCCCTTGTGCTTCGTCCTCCATGGCTTTCCCCTTCTGGTCCTTGGCCTTCATGGCGATGATGGCTGTCGGTGTCAAAACCGGCGGATCTCGGGTAGGGGGTCCCGAACTGTGCGTCTAGGCGGATGGTAACAGGAGACAAGGGACACGATGTTTTTACCCAGGTTCGGGCCCTCTTGATGGAGGTAAAACCCTACTCCTGCTTGATTGATATTGATGATATGGGTAGTTCAAGAGTGGATCTACCACGAGATCAAGGAGGCTAAACCCTAGAAGCTAGCCTATGGTATGATTGTTGTAATGGTTGTTCGTCCTACGGACTAAAACCCTCCGGTTTATATAGACACCGGAGAGGGCTAGGGTTACAGTCGTCGGTTACAATGGTAGGAGATCTACATATCTCATCACCAAGCTTGCCTTCCACGCCAAGGAAAGTCCCATCCGGACACGGGACGAAGTCTTCAATCTTGTATCTTCATAGTCTTGGAGTCCGGCCGATGATGATAGTCCGGCTATCCGGACACCCCCTAGTCCAGGACTCCCTCAGTAGCCCCCGAACCAGGCTTCAATGACGACGAATCCAGAGCATCTATTGTCTTCGGCATTGCAAGGCGGGTTCTCCTTCAAATTCCATGTACCTGCCGAATAGTGTCTGGCACCCTTACAAATGTTGCGCTCCTTGGCTTCCACGCCCAATAATGGCTCTCTTCCATGCGTCGCACGAATGCGAAAGGCCAGGGTATCTTTTATATTTTACCCCCTAGCTGCGCAAATAATCTGCCTATAAGAGAGGCAAGAATCCAGATCCAAATCACATCATCTTCCTTCCGCGAGTACTCATCGGAGCGCTTCTGACCAAAAACCCATTCCATCATGGACCGTCGACGCGGCTCCTCCTCTCGCGCTCCCAGCCCTCCGCCAGGAGATTGGAGGAGATGTTCGGTTCCGCACAACGAGCTGGTGACACTTCAAGTGGAGGGATATCTTCCTCCGGCCTTTATGGTCCCGGTTCGAGCCGGGCTGGCCACCTACAAAGGTGGGAAGCAAGCGGAGGCCACCCCTAGCCCCTCTAAAGGAGAACGGGTGTGCTTCATCCCCTATCTAATAAGGGGGCTCGGATTTCCCGTACATCCGTTCCTCCGCGGGCTTCTGGAGTTCTACGGACTCCAGCTCCATCACCTTACGCCCACCTCTATTCTGCACATCGCGGGTTTTGTAGCTCTTTGCGAGCTATTCCTGGGAATCGATCCCCATTTTGCGCTGTGGAAGAGGCTATTCTGCCTCGTACCCCATTCTCACGAGGGGTCAATATATCAAGTGGGCGGCGCCGAAATATGGCGCATCGCCGGGACCAGATATCCATCCGGAACCCCAAAGAAGGCGTCCGAAGACTGGCCTTCAGAATGGTTTTACATAGAAGACGCTCCACTGCCGGACCCACTTCGGATCGGCCTCCCGGAGTTCAACAAGGCTTCTCTGAAGAAGCGCCTAAGTTGGCGCCCGCGGAGCCTTCAATTGGAGGAAGACAAGAGCGTCCATTATTTGATGAGCCGAATAAGGTTGCTAGCCCATTCCAGATTGACCATGATTGGAGTCATGGCCACGTGCATCGTGCGGGGGGTGCAGCCACTGCAATACAGGGGCCACCCTATGTGGGACTTCAACGGGGAGAATGATGCTACCCATCATGGCCGTAAGGGGCCGGGATCGGCCGCGGATCTGGTAAAGATCCTGTCCGGCCTGTACAAGGGGGAGAAAGAGGACTTCCTCCAGACGAGCCCATTGAATGGGTTCTCCATGAATAACCCTCAGAACTGGGTAAGCGGACATTTATTTATCTGACCCGTGCTTTCAAAGTTAAGTACCTTACTTTATGGTTTTGACGCAGGAACTGCGCCGGACTGTGGAGAGCATACATAGTCCGGCCCCACAACCCGAGGATCCGGGAAGATCCCTTGATCTGGCCTCCGAAGAGGATCCGGACATAAAGGTGGAGCTAATTGATGGGGTGTTCCACCAACTCAGCATGGACAATGCTCTAGTCACCGTTACGGCCGACTACCCTGGCCTAACCCCGGCTTCCCAGGTGATTATGACTGGTGTCGTGATGCTGTTACTTCATCCTTGCATATTTCTGACCACCGTATACAACGGTGTCTTGCAGGAGGTGCCTTCAAGGTGGGAAGCCGAACCCGCGGCGGCTGACCAACAAGGGTCAGTCCGGACCCACAGGCAGAAGAGGGGCGCGGTGCGAATCGAAACGTCACCGCAACAGTATAGCTCGCGACCGTTATTTAGGAGAAGATTCCTAGGAGGTTTATTAATGCTCATGACTTTTTCAGGAGAAAGAGCGCTCGCCGGACCGTGCCCGGAGAGGTTGCCAACCAAGCCTCCGCCAGCCAGGCTCCAACACCTGGTCCGGAGGGGGAGGCGAGCGCAAGGCGCGAGCCAGATACTCCTCCAACGGAGGATGCCGACAGCTGTCCGCCACCAGTGCGAGGTGGAGAGCGCCATGAACCATAGGCGCCGCGACAGTTTTTCGTGACGCGTGTTTCTCCCTGAGGCATTGAATGCCTTTAACGCGGGAGACGCGCACCTCCGTGCTGCTCAAGATGGTTTGACCAGAGCCACAGAGCAGTATGTAAAAGACATACGGGTAAGGGATTATAATAGTTGTATATGCTAGTAGCCCCCGAGACTTAAAGTAGTTAAAATAACTGATTTAAGGATCATATAATGTGCAGGGTCTTACAGAGAAGAATACCCAATTGTCCCAGGAGCTACAAGAGTGCAAGGCCCAACTTGAGGCCGCACTAGCTGCCATGAAGGAGGCACAGAGACCCCTCTGTAACACATTATTTCAAAAGATAAGCGGTGTGCGGCATACGTATAATCGACAATGGTATTGCGGATGTTGCGGACTTGATCCGAACAAGCAACAACTCTGCGCCCGGTGAAGGCCGCGAGAGGTGCTTTCAAGGTGCAGCAGAGAGGAATAAACTCGGGATGCCCACACCCAGTGGGAGAAGAGCTAAAGGGTGTTCGGGCCGAGCTGTCTCAGCTCCGTGAAGGAGAATCGGCGGCCGTCGCGGCATCTATAGTAAGTGCTTGGCGAACTCCTTTGAAAAGAAGAGTTCGGCGAGGAAGTCAATTGACGTAAATATGTCTCAGTGGTGTGCTCACAGTGCCTGCGGAGGAAATGCCCGTTCGACGGGTGACCAACTTCCCGAGCTGGTGCAACTGCTCGAACGTGTTCGGCAGGCGATGAGTGGCGTCGTCCAGGCCCTATGGCCATCCGTCTCCCTACCCGAGGGCCTTGGAGAGCTTGCGGAGAAGCTTCAGGGAGTGCGGCAGCACTTCCGTTTATGGAAGATATTGGCCTGCCGTCAAGGTACCAGGGAGGCCTGGGCCATGGTGAAGACGCGGTACAAGAAGGCGGATCCAAACCACATGGCTGAGGTCGGACCTGTGGGGCCCGATGGGAAGGAGATCCCTGTGAGCTTAGTGTACGGCCAAGTAGAGCTAGCCGCTAAGTATTCCCAACGGGACTGTAAATTAGACAGCCTGTTAGATGGGATTGAGGAGGAGTACAGTCAGTCGATTTGACGATGTATTTAAAATGACATGTAAGATGCCTTCTAGACGGATTGTAGATCGTTTGTCTTTGCCGACCTTTTCGCTTCGACCTCGGGACCCTAGGGTCCGGAGTGTGTCTGAATACCTTCTCGGTTATGAAAAAAACCGGGGCATGCATGGAGACTAGGCGTAGGGGTCATTAGTGCTTTATCAGACAAGTGCCCAACTAGTTATGTTATATTACATGGTTAGTAAGAAACATCTTCCAAGGAGAATAGTTCCGTTAAGGGTTCCTTTCCCTGGGAGGCATTCCCTAAAGTGCATGTCCGGACTGCGAAAAGAGCAGGAAAACATCTGGGGGCAGGTAAATAAATTTGTAAAAAATAATCATCTGTCAAGTCACCGACCGAATATTCCCTTAAGAACGCTAGCTGTCGGCTTCACCCAGTCTGAGGTACACATCCGGTGACCGGCGAGAACAATCGCAGAGGTGCTCCTTTACCTCCTAGCCGAACAATCGGGAGCGTGGGGGTAAGCACAGAGCCGAACAACCCAGCTTGGCCAAAACTTAAGTCATATCGATGCATATAATGGTGAATAAAAGGTACATGTGGAAGTTTGACACATGTGCTGCGCATGAAGCCCTTATAAGTAAGCTTCTGTTAAAGAAGCCCCCAGGTATAATGAGTGCGGGTAGCACATCAGGTGTGTGCACATAATGCGCCAATAGGCCTTCAAGGGCTTTTATGAAAAAGGTGGGAGAAAAGAGAAAAACAAAAGACAGTTGAAGTGTAAAAACATGGACGGAGGAAGGAGACGAACTCTTAGTTTGGCGCTAGGCGTAGAATCTTCGGAGGCGGGCTGCGTTCCATGGGTTCGGCTCGAGTCGGTTGTCCGATGCATTTCGCAAACGGTATGCTCCGCCGGCCAGGACTTGGTCGATGATGAAGGGACCTTCCCATTTGGGCTTGAGTTTGTCCTTTTTCTTGTCCGGCAGGCGTAGAACTAGTTCGCCAACATTGTAAGTTTTAGCCCGTACTTCTCTGCTTTGATATCTTCGAGCTGAAGGAAATATGCCCTAGAGGCAATAATAAAGTTATTATTTATTTCCTTATTTCATGATAAATGTTTATCATTCATGCTAGAATTGTATTAACCGGAAACATGATACATGTGTGAATGCATAGACAAAACAAGATGTCACTAGTATGCCTCTACTAGACTAGCTTGTTAATCAAAGATGGTTATGTTTCCTGACCATGAACAAAGAGTTGTTATTTGATTAACAAGGTCACATCATTAGTAGAATGATCTGATTGACATGACCCATTCCATTAGCTTAGCACACGATCGTTTAGTATGTTGCTACTGCTTTTATCCATGACTTATACATGTTCCTGTAACTATGAGATTATGCAACTCCCGTTTACCGGAGGAACACTTTGGGTGCTACCAAACGTCACAATGTAACTGGGTGATTATAAAGGAGTACTACAGGTGTCTCCAAAGGCAGATGTTGGGTTGGCGTATTTCGAGATTAGGTTTTGTCACTCCGATTGTCGGAGAGGTATCTCTGGGCCCTCTCGGTAATGCATATCACTGAAGCCTTGCAAGCACTACAACTAATGAGTTAGTTGTGAGATGATGTATTACGGAACGAGTAAAGAGACTTGCCGGTAACGAGATTGAACTAGGTATTGGATACCGACGATCGAATCTCGGGCAAGTAACATACCGATGACAAAGGAACAACGTATGTTGTTATGCGGTCTCGACCGACAAAGATCTTCGTAGAATATGTAGGAACCAATATGGGCATCCAGGTCCGCTGTTGGTTATTGACCGTGAATAGTTCTAGGTCATGTCTACATTGTTCTCGAACCGTAGGGTCCGCACGCTTAAGGTTTCGATGGCGGTTATTATGAGTTTATGAGTTTTGATGTACCAAGAAGTTCGAGTCCGGATGTGATCACGGACATGACGAGGAGTCTCGGAATGGTCGAGACGTAAAGATTGATATATTGGAAGCCTATGTTTGGAGTTCGAATGGTTCGGCGAAAACGGAATTCTGGAGTACCGGAGGTTACGGAACCCCGGGGTAAATGGGCCTCGGTGGGCCTCGAGGGAGAAGAGGAGGGCCGGCCAGGAGGTGGTCACAGCGCCCTCTCCCCAGTCCGAATAGGACAAGGAGGGGGGCGCCTCTCCTCTTCCCCCCCCAAACCTAATCCAACTAGGAAGGGGGTCCTACTCCCGGTGGGAGTAGGACTCCTCCCGCAGCCTCTAGCTAGGCCGGCCGGCCTCCCCCTCCCTCCTTGATATCACGGGGCAGGGGGCACCCCAACACACAAGTTTGATCTTTGGATCGTTCCTTAGCCGTGTCGGTGCCCCCTCCACCATATTCCACAGGTCATACTGTCATGAAGCTTAGGCGAAGCCCTGCGCGGTGAAACATCAAGATCGTCCCACGCCGTCGTCTTGACGGAACTCTCCCTCGACACTCGGCTGGATCGAGTCGAGGGACGTCATCGAGCTGTACGTGTGTCAAGAACTCGGGGCGCCGAGTAACGGCGCGGGATCGGTCGGATCGCGAGGAGAACGTCGACTACTTCCTCTACGTTGTGATCGCTTCGCTTGGGTCTCGAGTGCGTAGACAACACTCTCCCCTCTCATTGCTATGCATCACCATGATCTTGCGTGTGCGTAGGAAAATTTTGAAATTACTCGTTCCCCAACAAAGGCATCCGAGCCTAGGTTTTTCTATGGTTTGATGTTTTGCACGAGTAGAACACAAGTGAGTTGTGGGCGATACAAGTCATACTACCTACCAGCATGTCATACTTTGGTTCAGCGGTATTGTGAGATGAAGCGGCCCGGACCGACATTACGCGTACGCTTACGCGAGACTGGTTTCACCGCTACGAGCACTCGTTGCTTAAAGGTGACTGGCGGGTGTCTGTCTCTCTCACTTTAGTTGAACCGAGTGTGGCTACGCCCGGTCCTTGAGAAGGTTAAAATGGAGTCTATTTGACGAACTATCGTTGTGGTTTTGATCGTGGGTGAGACTGGTTCTTGCTTAAGCCCGTAGCAGCCACGTAAAATTTGCAACAACAAAGTAGAGGACGTCTAACTTGTTTTTGCAGGGCATGTTGTGATGTGATATGGTCAAGACGTGATGCTATATTTTGTTGTATGAGATGATCATGTTTTGTAACGAAGTTATCGACAATCGGCTGGAGCCATATGGTTGTCGCTTTATTGTATGCAATGCAATCGCTTCGTAATGCTTTACTTTATCACTAAGCGGTAGCGATAGTCGAGAAGCATAAGTTTGGCGAGGCGACAACGATGCTACGATGGAGATCAAGGTGTCGCGCCGGTGGCGATGGTGATCATGGTGGTGCCGCAAGATGGAGATCATGAAGCACAAGATGATGATGGCCATATCATATCACTTATATTGATTTGCATGTGATGTTTATCCTTTTATGCATCTTATCTTGCTTTGATTGACGGTAGCATTATAAGATGATCTCTCACTAAATTATCAAGAAGTGTTCTCCCTGAGTATGCACCGTTGCCAAAGTTCGTCGTGCCCGGACACCACGTGATGATCGGGTGTGATAAGCTCTCGTCCATCTACAACGGGTGCAAGCCAGTTTTGCACACGCAGAATACTCGGGTTATACTTGACGAGCCTAGCATATGCAGATATGGCCTCGAACACGGAGACCGAAAGGTCGGCGTGAATCATATAGTAGATATGATCAACATAAGATGTTCACCATTGAAAACTACTCCATTTCACGTGATGATCGGTTATGGTTTAGTTGATTTGGATCACGTGATCACTTAGATGACTAGAGGATGTCTTTCTAAGTGGGAGTTCTTAAGTAATATGATTAATTGAACTTAAATTTATCATGAACTTAGTACTGATAGTATCTTGCTTGTTTATGTTTGATTGTAGATAGATGGCTCGTCTTTGTTGTTCCGTTGAATTTTAATGCGTTCCTTGAGAAAGCAAAGTTGAAAGATGATGGTAGCAATTACACGGACTGGGTCCGTAACGAGGATCATCCTCATTGCTGCATGTAAGAGTTACGTCTGGATGCACCGCTAGGTGCAGACCTCTTGCTAATGCAACTGCAGATGTTATGAGCGTCTGGCGAGCAAAGCGATGACTACTCTATAGTTCGATGTGCCATGCTTTACGGCTTAGAACCGGGACTTCAACGACGTTTTGAGCGTCATGGAGCATATGAGATGTTCCAGAGTTGAAGTTAATATTCCAACAGAATGCCCGGATTGAGAGATATGAAGTCTCCAATAAGTTCTATAGCTGCAAGATGGAGGAGAATAGTTACATTAGTGAGCATATACTCGTAATGTCCGGGTACTACAATCACTTGACACAATTGGGAGTTAATCTTCCGGATGATTGTGTCATTGATGAAATTCTTCAATCACCGCCACCAAGCTACAAAGGCTTCGTGATGAACTATAATATGCAAGGGTTAGTAAAGACTATACCGAGCTCTTCGCAATGCTAAAGGCTGCGGAGGTAGAAATCAAGAAGGAGCATCAAGTGTTGATGGTCAATAAGACCACTAGTTTCAAGAAGAAAGGCAAAGGGAAGAAGAAGGGAACTTCAAGAAGAACAGCAAGCAAGTTGTTTGCTCGGAGAAGAAACCCAAGTCTGGCCCTAAACCTGAAATCGAGTGCTTCTACCGCAGCGGTAGTCCTTTGGAAGCGGAACTGCCCCAAGTATTTGGCGGATAAGAAGGATGGCAAGGTGAACAAAGGTATATGTGATATACATGTTATTGATGTGTACCTTACTAGAGCTCGTAGTAGCACTGGTATTTGATATCTTGGTTACATTGCTAATATTTGCAACTCAAAGCAGGACTACGGATTGCTTAACTCTGGCAAAGGACGAGGTGACGATCTGCGCGTGGGAAATGGTTTCAAAGTCGATGTGATCGCGGTCGGCACGCTACCTCTACATCTACCTTCGGGATTAGTTTTAGACCTAAATAATTGTTATTTGGTGCTGCGTTGAGCATGAACATTATATCTGGATCTTGTTTGATGCGAGACGGTTATTCATTTAAATCAGAGAATAATGGTTGTTCTATTTATATGAGTAATATCTTTTATGGTCATGCACCCTTGAGGAGTGGTCTATTTTGATGAATCTCGATAGTAGTGATACACATATTCATAATGTTGAAACCAAAAGATGCAGAGTTGATAATGAAAGTGCAACTTATTTGTGGCAATTGCCGTTTAGGTCATATCGGTGTAAAGCGCATGAAGAAACTCCATCTTGATGGATTTTTGGAGTCACTTGATTATGAATCACTTGGCACTTGTAACCGTGCCTCATGGGCAAGATGACTAAAACCCGTTCTCGGTACTATGGAGAGAGCAACAGATTTGTTGGAGATCATACATACGGATGTATGTGGTCCGATGAATGTTGAGGCTCGTGGCGGATATCGTTATTTTCTCACCTTCACAGATGACTTAAGTAGATATGGGTATATCTACTTAATGAAACATAAGTCCAAAAACATTTGAAAAGTTCAAAGAATTTCAGAGTGAAGTTGAAAATCATCGTAACAAGAAAATTAAGTTTCTACGATCGATCGTGGAGGTGAATATTTGAGTTCTGAGTTTGGTCTACATTTGAAACAATGCGGAATAGTTTACAAACACATACCGGAACACCACAGCGTAATGGTGTGTCGAGCGTCGTGTCGTACTTTACTAGATATGGTACGATCTATGATGTCTCTTCAGATTTACCGCTATCGTTTTGGGGTTATGCTCTAGAGACGGCCGCATTCACCTGAATAGAACACCGTCGAAATCCGTTGAGACGACACCTTATGAACTATGGTTTGGCAAGAAACCAAAGTTGTCGTTTCTAAAAGTTTGGGGATGCGATGCTTATGTGAAAAAGCTTCAACCTGATAAGCTCGAACCAAATCGAATGTGTCTTCATAGGATACCCAAAGGAGACAGTTGGGTACACCTTCTATCACAGATCCGAAGGCAAGACATTCGTTGCTAAGAATGGATCCGTTCTAGAGAAGGAGTTTCTCTCGAAAGAAGTGAGTGGGAGGAAAGTAGAACTTGATGAGGTAATTGTACCTTCTCCCTTACTTGAAAGTAGTTAAATCGCAGAAACCGGTTTACGAGACACCTACACCAAGTAGTGAGGAAGTTGATGATGTAGATCATGAAACTTGAGATCAAGTTACTCTGAGAACCTCGTAGATCAACGAGTAAGATCCGCACTGAGTGGTGCGGCAATCCTGTTCGGAAATCATGCTACTAGATCATGATGAACCTCACGAACTATGAAGAAGCGATGGTGAGCCCAGATTCGCAAAATGGCTTGAGGCCATGAAATCTGAGATGGGATCCATGTATGAAAACAAAGTGTGGACTTTGGTTGACTTGCCCGAGGGTCGGCAAGCAATAGAAAACAAGTGGATCTTCAAGAAGAAGACCGACGACGACGGTAATATTATCGTCTCTGAAAGCTCGACTTATGCAAAGGGTTTTCGACAAGTTCAAGGGATTGACTACGATGAGACCTTCTCACCCGTAGCGATGCTTAAGTCCGTCCGAATCATGTTAGCAATTGCGCATTTTATGATTATGAAATTTGGCAAATGGATGTAAAGACGCATTCTGAATGGATTTACGGAAGAAGAGTTGTATATGATGCAACCGAAGGTTTTATCGATCCAAAGGAGCTACCAAAGTGTGCAAGCTCCAATGATCCATCTATGGACTGGTGCAAGCATCTCGGAGTTGGAATAAGCGCTTTGATAGTGTGATCAAAGCATTTGGGTTTGTCTGAGACTTTTGGAGAAGCCTGTATTTACAAGAAAGTGAGTGGGAGCTCAGTAGCATTTACGATATTATATGTAGATGACATATTGCTGATCGGAAATGATATAGAATTCTGGATAGCATAAAGGGATACTTGAATAAGAGTTTTCAATGAAAGACCTCGGAGAAGCTGCTTACATATTGGGCATCAAGATCTATAGAGATAGATCAAGGCGCTTAATTGGACTTTCACAAAGCACATACCTTGACAAAATTTTGAAGAAGTTCAAAATGGATCAAGCAAAGAAAGGGTTCTTGCACGTGTTACAAGGTGTGAAGTTGAGTAAGACTCAATGCCCGACCACTGCAGAAGATAGAGAGAAAATGAAAGATGTTCCTATGCTTCAGCCATAGGCTCTATCATGTATGCAATCTTGTGTACCGACCTGATGTGTGCCTTGCTATAAGCCTAGCAGGAGGTACCAAAGTAATCCAGTGTGGATCATCGGACAGCGGTCAAGAACATCTGAAATACGAAAAGGACTAAGGATATGTTTCTCGTATATGGAGGTGACAAAGAGCTCATCGTGAACAGTTACGTTGATGCAAGCTTTGACACCGATCCGAGACGATTCTAAATCGCAGACCGGATACGTATTTACACTAAGCGGAGGAGCTGTCGGTTGGTGCAGTTCTAAACAAAGCGTCGTGGCGGGATCTACATGTGAAGCGGAATACATAGCAGCTTCGAAGCAGCTAATGAAGGAGTGCGGATGAAGGAGTTCATATCCGATCTAGGTGTCATACCTAGTGCATCGGGTCCAATGAAAATCTTCGTGACAATCTTTGGAGCAATTGCCTTAGCGAAGGAATCCAGATTTCACAAGAGGACCAAGCACATCAAGAGACGCTTCAATTCCATCCGGGACTTAGTCCAGGTGGGAGACATAGAGATTTGCAAGATACATACGGATCTGAATGTTGTAGACCCGTTGACTAAGCCTCTTCCACGAGCAAAACATGATCGGCACCAAGACTCCATGGGTGTTAGAATCATTACTATGTAATCTAGATTATTGACTCTAGTGCAAGTGGGAGATCAAGGAAATATGCCCTAGAGGCAATAATAAAGTTATTATTTATTTCCTTATTTCATGATAAATGTTTATCATTCATGCTAGAATTGTATTAACCGGAAACATGATACATGTGTGAATGCATAGACAAAACAAGATGTCACTAGTATGCCTCTACTAGACTAGCTTGTTAATCAAAGATGGTTATGTTTCCCACCATGAACAAAGAGTTGTTATTTGATTAACAAGGTCACATCATTAGTAGAATGATCGATTGACATGACCCATTCCATTAGCTTAGCACACGATCGTTTAGTATGTTGCTACCGCTTTTATCCATGACTTATACATGTTCCTGTAACTATGAGATTATGCAACTCCGTTTACGGAGGAACACTTTGGTGCTACCAAACGTCACAACGAATCGGGTGATTATAAAGGAGTACTACAGGTGTCTCCAAAGGCGATGTTGGGTTGGCGTATTTGAGATTAGGTTTTGTCACTCCGATTGTCGGAGAGGTATCTCTGGCCCTCTCGGTAATGCATATCACTGAAGCCTTGCAAGCACTACAACTAATGAGTTAGTTGTGAGATGATGTATTACGGAACGAGTAAAGAGACTTACCGGTAACGAGATTGAACTAGGTATTGGATACCGACGATCGAATCTCGGGCAAGTAACATACCGATGACAAAGGGAACAACGTATGTTGTTATGCGGTCTGACCGACAAAGATCTTCGTAGAATATGTAGGAACCAATATGGGCATCCAGGTCCCGCTGTTGGTTATTGACCGTGAATAGTTCTAGGTCATGTCTACATTGTTCTCGAACCGTAGGGTCCGCACGCTTAAGGTTTCGATGACAGTTATTATGAGTTTATGAGTTTTGATGTACCAAGAAGTTCGAGTCCGGATGTGATCACGGACATGACGAGGAGTCTCGGAATGGTCGAGACGTAAAGATTGATATATTGGAAGCCTATGTTTGGAGTTCGAATGGTTCGGTAGCGAAACGGAATTCTACTGAGTACCGGAGGTTACTGGAACCCCGGGGTAAATGGGCCTCGGTGGGCCTCGAGGGAGAAGAGGAGGGCCGCCAGGAGGTGGCACGCCCTCTCCCCCAGTCCGAATAGGACAAGGAGGGGGCGCCTCTCCTCTTCCCTCCCCCAAACCTAATCCAACTAGGAAGGGGAGTCCTACTCCCGGTGGGAGTAGGACTCCTCCCCGCCCTAGCTAGGCCGGCCGGCCTCCCCCTCCCTCCTTGATATCACGGGGCAGGGGCACCCCAATACACACAAGTTTGATCTTTGGATCGTTCCTTAGCCGTGTCGGTGCCCCCTCCACCATATTCCACCGGTCATACCGTCGCGAAGCTTAGGCGAAGCCTGCGCCGTGAAACATCAAGATCGTCCCACGCCGTCGTCTTGTGGAACTCTCCCTCGACACTCGGCTGGATCGGAGTCGAGGGACGTCATCGAGCTGTCGTGTGTCAAGAACTCGGGCGCCGAGTAACGGCGCCGGATCGGTCGGATCGCGAGGAGAACGTCGACTACTTCCTCTACGTTGTGATCGCTTCGCCGGGTCTCACGAGGGCGTAGACAACACTCTCCCCTCTCGTTGCTATGCATCACCATGATCTTGCGTGTGCGTAGGAAAATTTTTGAAATTACTACGTTCCCCAACACGAGCCTGCTGCTGATAGAATGCGGGACGGGCCTTTGCCACATCGCGTTCTTCCTCCAATGCGTCCAAGCTGTCTTGCCGATCCAGCTCGGCTTCTCTTTCTTCGTACATGCGCACTCGAGGTGAGTCATGAATGATGTCGCGGGCAAAACTGCCTCTGCGCCGTATACCATGAAGAATGGTGTGAATCCGGTAGTATGGTTGGGTTGTCCGCAGCCCCCAGAGTACGGAGTCAAGCTCCTCTACCCAGTGCGTGTTAGATTCCGTAAGGGACCGCACTAGTCTGGGTTTGATGCCGCTCATTATTAGACCATTTGCTCGTTCAACTTGACCGTTGGTTTGAGGATGATAGACTGAAGCGTAATCGAGCTTAATGCCCATATTTTTGCACCATAGTTTAACCTCGTCGGCCGTGAAGTTCGTGCCGTTATCGGTAATGATGCTATGGGGGACGCCATAATGGTGTACTACCCCGGATATGAAGTCTATCACTGGTCCGGACTCTGCCGTTTTAACTGGCTTGGCCTCTATCCATTTGGTGAATTTGTCCACCATGACCAATAGGTACTTTTGCTTGTGGGTTCCCCTTTAAGGGGTCCAACCATGTCAAGCCCCAGCACATGACGGCGGGTAATGGGTATAGTTTTGAGGGCGGTGGGTGGAATATGGCTCTGATTGGCGAAGAGCTGACAACCGACGCATCTTTGGACTAAGTCCTGAGCATCTGCTCGGGCCGTCGGCCAATAAAATCCTGTACGGAAGGCCTTACCTACAAGGGCCTGGGCTGCAGCGTGGTGTCCGCCTAGTCCGGCGTGAATTTCAGCCAGAAGATTTCGCCCTTCCTCTTCGGAGATGCACCTTTGAAGGACTCCGGTTGTGCTTTTCTTATAAAGTTCTCCCTCATGGACTTTGTAGGCTTTAGATCGCCAAACTATGCAGCGGGCCTCGTTTTGGTCTTCGGGGAGTTCCTGCCTAATTAAGTAGGCTAGGAATGGTTCTGTCCATGGGGCAATTACCGCCATTATTTCGTGGGCTGAAGGTGTTATTTCGTCGGCTGAACCGCCGATTATGTCAGATTGCTCTGTGTTGGGTGGCGCGGTTGTTTCCGGGTTGTTATTTCCGAACTCTTCCCATAGTACGGATGGCTTGAAGAGCCGTTCCAAGAAGATGTTTGGAGGAACAGCGTCGCGTTTCGCGCCAATGCGTGCCAACACGTCGGCTGCTTGGTTATTATCTCGGGCTACGTGGTGGAATTCGAGTCCTTCGAACCGAGCTGACATTTTTAGGACAGCGTTGCGATAGGCTGCCATTTTCGGATCCTTGGCGTCGAAGTCTCCATTTACTTGGGATATTGCAAGGTTTGAATCCCCGCGCACCTCTAGGCGTTGAATACCCATGGAGATTGCCATCTGGAAACCATGTAGGAGGGCCTCGTATTCGGCTGCATTGTTGGAGTCCGTGTACATTATCTGAAGTACGTATTGGACCATGTCTCCGGTTGGGGACGTCAGTACGACGCCAGCCCCCAAGCCGGTCAACATTTTGGAGCCGTCGAAATGCATAATCCAATTGGAGTATGCGCCGTACTCGTTAGGGAGTTCGGCTTCGGTCCACTCAGCGATGAAGTCAGCCAAAACTAGCGACTTTATAGCTCGCTGAGGTTTATAATCTATATCGAATGGTAAGAGCTCAATGGCCCATTTTGCAATCCTGCCCGTCGCATCACGGTTGTTTATAATGTCATTGAGGGGTACTTCGGAGGCCACTGTTATTGAACACTCTTGAAAGTAGTGTCGGAACTTCCGGGATGCCATGAACACCGCGTACGCTATCTTTTGATAATGCGGGTACCTAGACTTGCAGGGAGTTAAGACAGTGGATACGTAGTACACTGGTTTTTGAAGAGGGAATTTATGCCCTTCTGTTTCTCGTTCGACGACGAGCACCGCGCTTACAACTTGATGTGTTGCCGCGATATAACAACATTGGTTCGCCCAGGTTAGGCGCAGCCAGGACCGGATTTGTTGCCAATATGACTTTTATTTCTTTGAGTCCGGCGGTGGCAGCATCCGTCCACTCAAAGTGTTGATGCTTTGAGGAGGCGATAGAGGGCTATGCCTTTTCTCCCAAGCGGAGATGAAGCGGCTTAGAGCCGCCATGCATCCAGTCAATTTTTGTATTTGTTTGAGGTCTTTTGAAATATCCAGTTGTGACAGAGCTCGGATCTTTGCTGGGTTTGCTTCAATTCCTCTACCGGATACAATGACGCCTAGGAGCTTTCCGGCCGGTACGCCGAAAACGCATTTTTCCGGGTTCAGCTTTTTGTCATATGTTCAGAGGTTATCGAATGTGAGCCTCAAGTCGTCTACTAGAGTTTCGACGTGTTTGGTCTTGACGACCACATCATCTACGTATGCCTTTACTGTTTTGCCGATCTGGGTAGCCAGAGATGTCTGAATCATGCGTTTATAAGTTGCGCCGGCGTTTTTGAGTCCGAAGGGCATCGTGTTGAAGCAGAATGGTCCATATGGAGTGATGAATGCCGTCGTGGCTTGGTCCGCCTCCGCCATCTTGATTTGATGGTAGCCAGAGTATGCGTCAAGGAAGCACAATGAATCGTGCCCTGCAGTGGCATCGATTATTTGGTCGATCTTGAGGAAGGGGAAGGGATCCTTTGGGCATGCCTTGTTGAGGTCTTTAAAATCGACACATAGGCGCCAGATTTGTCCTTCTTTGGTACCATTACCAGGTTTGCTAGCCATCCGGATGTTTGATGTCTCGATGAATCCGGCTTCCAATGGTTTGGCTAGCTCTTCTCCCATTGCTGTCTTTTGGGTTACGAAAATCGCCAAGAGCCTGTTTGGTGGCTTGAATCCTTTAGGATGTTTAGGCTGTGTTACGCTAATCTGCGTGGGATTCTGGCATATCTGAAGGGTGCCAGGCAAAGATGTCCCAATTTTCCTGAAGGAATTCTCGTAGTGCGGCGTCTACATCAGGGTTCAAATGTGCCCCGATGGAGGCCGTCTTTGTTGGGTTCGTTGGATGGACCTGGAATTTGACTATTTCATCCGCTGGTTTAAAGGAGGTGGACTTGGATCTCTTATCGAGTATCACATCATCCCTATTCACCGTAGAGCGCAGCGCAGTGAGTTCCTTCGCTGCTAGGGCTTTGGACAGTGCCTCCAGGGCTAATGCAGATGTCTTGTTTTCGGCGCGGAGTGCTGTGTCCGGATCACTAACGAGAGTGATTATTCCGCCGGGCCCGGGCATCTTAAGCTTCATGTACCTGTAATGGGGTATGGCTTGAAAAATTGTGAATGCCTCTCGTCCTAATATAGCGTGATATCGCTGTTGAACGGGGCCACTTGGAACGTGACCTCTTTGGACCTGTAATTGTCCGGCGAACCAAACACCGCATCAAGTGTGATTTTTCTGTGAGCGTGCTTCCCGGCTAGGGATTATTCCTCTAAAGGTTGTGATGCTTCGCTCAATGCGGCTCCAATCTATTTCCATTTTTTGAAGAGTTTCCTCGTAGATGAGGTTTAATTCGCTGCCGCCATCCATGAGTACCTTGGTAAGACGAAAGCCGTCCACTATTGGACTGAGGACCAATGCGGCTGGTGCTCGGGCTGTTCGGAATTTAGGTTCGTCGCTGGTGTTGAAGGTGATGGCCGAGTCGCTCCATGGATTTGTTGTTGCTACTTGGGAGACTTCGGCGAGGCTGCGGATTGTTCGTTTCCGCATATTATTTGATGTGAAAGTCTCAAGACTGTTGACCTTTATCTTGGTACTTGTTGGAGTGGTTCTCGGGGCTAGAAGCTCTTCGCCACTTTTGGACACCTGCCGCAGTATCCAACATGCTCGAAGGCTATGTGTTGGAGTGGCGCCTTCTGTACTGTGAATTTTACAGGGTCCGTTGAGCCATCCCTCCAGTACGGTTCCGTGCCCTTTATGGGGTTTTTTCTTTTTGGTTTTTGTATCTGGTGCCTGAGTATGATGCACCCTTTTGTTTCGGACTAGGGTTGTATTCGGGGCCGGATTGTCCCAAAACTTAGTTTCGGTTTTCCGGAAACTCTCCATCGCACAGTACTTTTGTACTATGGACGCCAGATCGTCGAAGCGTGTAATTTCACGACAACTGACGGCGTTCAAGATTCCCTCGTCCGTGCAGTTATTGCAGAAAATTGAAATTGTGTTTTCCTCTCGGCAGTCCTTTATCCTGTCCATAACCAGGAGGAATCTAGCCCAGTAATGATGTACTGTTTTAGCGGGCTCTTGCCGGATTTGAGATAGATCGCATATGTCTGGGTGGGTGGGTGGAATTGAGTCCGGAACCCTACCCATCTCGAGGCTCAAGGGCCGAAAAGTTTCCGAATTTGGAAGCTTGAATTGCTGGACGTTATCCAACGAGTCTGGTCCGATGCCTGAATTTAGGTTCAGTGCTTGATCGAAGTCCGACCCTCCGCGGGAATCCGGCATGGAGGGTTCGGGAGTCCGGACATGACTAGTTTTCAATACAGAAGAAGAGTCGCCGCGTTGTTCCTCTACCACCGCAACGTGGTGGGTAACCCGGGAGAGTTAATCTCTCGGATCGGTTTAAGCCCAATCTGATTGTAGTCTGTGGCGACTCCTGTATGCGGCGATGCGATCCAAGAGCTCGTTCTGGACGAGAGCTCTATTGGATCCAGCTGCTCGGCGAATTCGAGTTGACGTGAAGATTGCTTTTGATGACCCGAGAGGTCGCTGTCGAAGCGGTGGCGAACAGCGGTCATGAGAAAACCACCAGCCGGATAGTTTGGCGGCGGCCAAGGCTCCTTTGGCGAAGATACCGTCTTAAAAGACGGAAGAGGCATCCTTCCTATCGGTGGCGGCGCGAAGGAACTCTCAATGAAAGCACCAATGTCGGTGTCAAAAACTGGCGGATCTCGGGTAGGGGGTCCCGAACTGTGCGTCTAGGCGGATGGTAACAGGAGACAAGGGACACGATGTTTTTACCCAGGTTTGGGCCCTCACGATGGAGGTAAAACCCTACTCCTGCTCGATTGATATTGATGATATGGGTAGTACAAGAGTGGATCTACCACGAGATCAAGGAGGCTAAACCCTAGAAGCTAGCCTATGGTATGATTGTTGTAATGGTTGTTCGTCCTACGGACTAAAACCCTCCGGTTTATATAGACACCGAGAGGGCTAGGGTTACAGTCGGTTACAATGGTAGGAGATCTACATATCCGTATCACCAAGCTTGCCTTCCACGCCAAGGAAAGTCCCATCCGGACACGGGACGAAGTCTTCAATCTTGTATCTTCATAGTCTTGGAGTCCGGCCGATGATGATAGTCCGGCTATCCGGACACCCCCTAGTTCAGGACTCCCTCAATGGCCCCTCCGAGATCCTCCTCCATGGCCTCCGGTGATGATGGCCCCCTCCGGCAGGGTGCCAGAGAGGGCCTAGATTGATTTCTCGTGACTACAGAGGCTTGCGGCGGCGGAACTCCCGATCTAGGTTATTTCCCAAAGGTTTCTGTATTTATAGGAATTTTTGGCGTTGGTTTCACGTTAAGGGGGCCTCCGGGCTGTCCACGAGATAGGGGGGCGCGCCCCCCACTCTCGTGGGCAGCCCAGGACTCTTCTGGCCCAACTCCGATGCTCTGTGGTCTTCTTTTGGTCCATAAAAAATCCTCAAAAATTGGCACGTCAATTGGACTCCATTTGGTATTCCTTTACTATAAACTCAAAAACAAGGAGAAACAAAAACTGGCACTGGGCTCTAGGTTAATAGGTTAGTCCCGAAAATCATATAAAATGACATATAAATGCATATAAAACATCATAGATGGATAATATAATAGCATGAATACTTCATAAATTATAGATACGTTGGAGATGTATCAATGAGTTAGTTGCGGGATGATGTATTACATAACGAGTAAAGAGACTTGCTGGTCACTGGTACGCGTCGGTGCTATACAAACGGTTTTAAACCCCTTTCCGCGACGGCATTTGGAACCGTCGCCAAGTGAGTGTGGGCGATAGGGGGTCCTTCCCACACGACCCAGAAACCGTCGGGTATATGCCCTCCTGGCACACACGCTTGGCAAAATGAGGTCATGTGCGACCAGCGAGCGAGCAAATATGGTTATACGTATAGTGGTGCTCAAAAAAATACAATTATACAGGCGGAATCGTTTCCAGTTGTAAGTACATCCCACACAGTCAGCCCCCGCTAAACGTTTCCGTTCGTATGTACATCTCACATAGTCGCTCCAAGGAAAATATTTCCGTTCGCAGGTACATCACACACAATTTTCCCCGTTAAATCATTTGTGATAGCGTTGACATCGCACACTATATTAACAATTTTATCGTTTGCGTTATTTAATGCATCACACATGGTGCATAGAAGAAATTGTGTGGCAAAGGCTGTCATCACACACAATTTTTATGCGGAAAACGTTTGCGGAAGGTGGCCTAACGCAAACAATTTGGAAGAGAATGTCGTGTGTGATTGTTCATCGATCCAACACGGTTTATTCCAAGAAACTGTGTGTGTTGCCTTAGGTCATCGCCCACAGTAATTTCTCAATAACTGTTTGCAATAGCAAAAACCAATTAGTAGGCTAATTGCCCTATTATTAACAATTCATTTATTAATCTAATTGACATTCATATTAAACACATAATATATTTCATTCCCATATTGAGGAAGCAGGATCTCATAATTGAAATACATCATAGTACAACATGATATAGCTTTAGCACTCAGCTACCCCATTACACAACTGCACCAGCACCAAGTTTCACATGCAACATCTAGAACCTTTCGAAATTAGCTTCATAGACGGTACATAGACAGATGCATCTCATCTTGAAAACTGCTGAAGCGGAAGGCAAATATTGAGCCTTCATTCATGTTGAAGGTCTTTGCAACTTTAGGCCAGTGCCTATGGATGATTGACCGTCCATCCTTCGTCCTCTTCAGGAACACTTCAATATTGAACAGTGGGTGTTGTATGAAAACTTTCCTCGCCTCCTGACCATAGAGGTGGTTTGATAGGTAATCATCAGTGAACTGCTTTGGAAAGGCCTGAAAACAAGGGTGTGCATAAATATCTTCTCTATATTGGAAATGGGGTAAAGGAATAAAAAAGGCAAGGTATAATAGTTAGTACCATCTTGTAAACCTCAGTGCTTCCCATTGTTTCCCTACAACAATTGAACATCGCATTGCAGAATTGAACCAAATAGTTAACTAAACACCACAACAAATGAACCAAACGTTAACTGAGCACCACATTGCACAATATGATATACACCTAATAGAAGATCAGACAGTTAACCAAACCAAGCATGCTAAACAACTTGGAAATATAGCAATTGCATTTGTTTCTCATGTATTTAGTACAGTCAAACTCGATTTATTTCTCACATGGTATACAATAACATAATGCACACACAACAATTGAACATCACATTCCAGAATTGAACCAAACAATTAACTAAACACCACAACAAATGAACCAAACGTTAACTGAGCACCACATTGCATAATATAACATACTCCTAATAGAAGATCAGATATCTAACCAAACCAAGCATGCTTGACAACTTGGAAAATTGCACCCTAAAGAATTGAGCATCACATTTGCAGAATTGAACCAAACAGTTAAGTGAACACATTGCACGACATATAGAACATATGCACTAGAGCAGAAGATTGCATGGTAAAAGTAGATAGCACACTTCACTAGAATTTGTGAAGGAAAGGCAGTAGCTAGCAAACTGAACATGGGTCCTTATAGTGAGCTAATAAGACAAGCTACTCATTGTCGGAGATATCAATGACGATTGGCTCCTTGGACATGGAGGAGGGCGACGCCTCCGCATCGTGGGTGCCCTCGTCATAGTGGTAAGTTGCCTGAGCCGCTCCAGGCACCAACCTGCTGGCTCTCGAGATGAGGTAAGCACGTGCACACTGAGAAAACACCTCATAGTCTTTGTCGATGGCACCGGCGGCGGCCTCGAGAAAATGCCACGAACTGTCGTTTAAAGCAGCCAACCGCGTTGCGGCATCGACGCGTGAGGCATTGATGGTGGCCTCGACAGCGAGGTGCTCCTCCAAGATCTGGGGGTTGGCACGAGTCGCAGCCATCGCGACCTCATCCACGTGTGCGGCCATGATTTGCCTCTCCGCTGCCAAATGCTCCTTGAGATCCTGGCTATACTGCGTGCACCATGGCTTAGGGCAGCGCTTATTTGGTGGAGGGGTCGGTGATTTGGGTGGAAGGTGTCGCGCTCGCGCCGGTGGTCGGGGCATGTGGGATGTAGAAGGAGGAGGATTTGAGTCAGGTGTGGATTACCTGCCTGGATAGGCGAGGCCGAGCAGCGCGAAGGAGGGTCTCCGGCAAGGGGGGAGGCGCTGCAAGCAAGGAGTGAAGGTTTCAACTTGGAAAGGATGGTGGAAATAGGGGAAATGTGGCTTTTGGTAAGGGGGAGGGGGCGGGGAGGTAAATATTTCCGCGGAAGCTGAAAATTTGGAATCGCTTCAGTGAAAAAACTGGCGCGAAGTGTCATCAGACACGGTCCCTTATTTAGGACTGTGTATGATATGTGAACATCACAAACGATTCAGATAGCTTAACCCGTGTGTGATGAGTTTGAATGTCAAAATTTTTGGTTCCAATTTCCCTGTAGCTGACGCACCTTCTCGCGTAAGCCATAGGCATACTATACACCAACGGTGCTCCAGGATATTTTGTACTGCATCTCACACGGTTGGTGATAATAAATTGTGTGGGATATACTTGATTTTTCATCTTGATTTGAATTACATAATGGTGTTTGAATTGCTAGAACTTCTATATGTAGTGAACACGCAACTATAGGTGTGTCGTCATAAAATTTGGAATTATTTAGGGTTCGTTTGGACATTTTTATAAGGTATCTTGGTTTTCTAGGCATTTCAGGTGCACAATTAAAAATTAAACCACATGCACTTGCTCCGGTGCACCAAAATGGTTTGTAAAATGATATATGTGTCCATGGGTTGATGCTTACGTCCCATTCAAGAAATGGGGATGAATTTCAAATACCACGACACCGTGGCTCTCCGGCAAACTTTGAGGTGCTTGCTTTTGTAATTCTATTAAATACAAAAATCGTCTGAAATTCCTGAACCTTGGCATGCTATCATGGAACAACATCAAGATGCTGGGGTAAAAAAATATTGTCCCATTTGGGCCAGGTTATGGTATAAGCTTCTTGCAACCAGAGCTTCTCTCACAACAAGCATGATGGTTTCGGTAGGGAACGTTTCACCTTTCTGGACGAAATGATATTCGTTGCCTCTTCTCGATTTCAATTTTTTTTCCTAGTGTCAATATAGAACAACAGGAGTGTTGTGTAAATTTTTGGGATTTTTCGGGTTCGCTTGGACATTTTTATACATTAACTGAGTTTTCTATGCATTCATGTGCATAATTCAAATTTGAACTACATGCACATGCTCTAATGCATATAAATTAGTTGAAAATTCAAATCTATGTCCTTGGTTGCATGCTTATTAGGTCCCATGCAAGAAATGGGAATGAATGTCAAACACCCTGCCACCGTCACTCGGCCGCAAACACTGAGATACCTGGTTTTTAAATTCTAGTAAATCCAAAGCTCGTCTAAAATTCATGAAACTTGGCATGTTGTCATGGAGCGGCATCAACATGTCGTGGTAATTTTTTTGTCACATTTGGGGCAGGTTTGGGGATATGCTTATCACAAATCAGAGCTTCTCACAACAAGCCCGATGGTTTCGGTAGGGAACGTTTCACCTTTATGGATGAAACGATATCCATTGCCTCTTCTCGATTTCAATTTTTTTTCCTAGTGTCAACATAGAACAACAGGAGTGTTGTGTCAATTTTTGGGATTTTGGGGGGTTCGCTTGGACATTTTTATACATTAACTGAGTTTCTATGCATTCATGTGCATAATTCAAATGTGAACTATAGGCACATAATCTAATGCATATAAATTGGTTGAAAATTCAAATTTATGTCCTTCGTTGCATGCTTAATTAGGTCCCATGCAAGAAATGGGAATGAATGTCAAACACCTGCCACCGTCACTCGGCCGCAAACATTGAGATGCCTGGTTTTTAAATTCTAGTAAATGCAAAACTCGTCTGAAATTCATGAAACTTGGCATGCTATCATGGAGCGGCATCAACATGAGGTGGTAATTTTTTTGTCCCATTTGGGGCAGGTTTGGGGATATGCTTCTCACAAACCAGAGCTTCTCACAACAAGCCTGATGGTTTTAGTAGGGAACGTCCCACCTTTGGGGACGAAACAATATCCGCTGCCTCTTATTGCTTTCAAAAAATTTCTAGTGTCAACATAGAACAACACGAGTGTTGTGTCAATTTTTGGGATTTCCGGGGTTCGTTTGGACATTTTTATGCATTAACTGAGTTTTCTATGAATTCATGTGCATAATTCAAATTTCAACTACAGGCACATGCTCTAATGCATATAAATGGGTTGAAAATTCAAATGTGTGACCTTGGTTGCATGCTTAGGTCCCATGTAGGAAATGGGAACGAATGTCAAACACCCTGCCACCGTCACTCGGCCGTAGACATTGAGTTTCCTTGTTTTAAAATTCTAGTAAATCCGAAACTTGTCTGAAATCCATGAAACTTGGCATGCTATCATGGAGCGGCATCAACATGCCATGGTAAATTTTTTGTCCCATTTGGGGCAGGTTTGGGGATATGCTTCTCACAAACCAAAGCTTCTCACAACAAGCCTGATGGTTTCGGTAGAGGACGTCCCACCTTTGGGGACGAAACGATATCCGCTGCCTCTTATTGCTTTCAAAAAAATTAGTGTCAACAGAGAACAATAGGAGTGTTGTGTCAATTTGGGGATTTTTCAGGGTTCATTTGGACATTTTTATGCATTAATTGAGTTTTTGATGCATTTATGTGCATAATTCAAATTTGAACTACATGCATGTGCTCCAGTGCACATAAATTGGTTGGAAAATCAAACATGTGTCCTTGGGTGCATGCTTAGGTCCCATGCAAGAAATGGGAATGAATTTCAAACACCACGGCACCGTTGATTACGGCAAAACATTGTGATACTTTGTTTTTAAATTCTAGTAAATCCAAAACTCGTCTGAAATTCATGTAACTTGGCATGCTATCATGGAATGGCACCCGACATGCTGTGGTGTTTTTCGTGTCCATTTTGAGAGAAGACGCACTCGAATAACAACCAACAAAGGCATTTTGAAACAAATAGCTGCCACTTTAATATCTCAAACGTTTGTATAATTCAAATCGTGTGCGTTCTGTTAACCATTGACGTGATGCCATGTGTCTTGGTTTTGATGGCTATAGGAGGTGTCGTGCGGGCAACTGCTTGACTAAACGGGAGGCATGTGAGCGTAGTCTGGTGTGCAGGCTGACCGAGAGGCTCACCAGGAAGCGTGCGAGCTGTTCAATGCGGGATTTGTGCATCTCTTCAACGCAAACGGTTCAGATTGAATACGGTATACAAATTAAAGCCAGACTTCGACGCTAAGCCAAGAGACACTGAGATTTGTCAAAATATGCAGCTAAAAATCACTAGCACTATCTAATTTTTGTAACTAAAATCAGTACCACTATCTAATTCATGCGCGTGTTCGCTATGCACTCACCATACGGGGCGTGCTAGTAGCTGTGTGAAGAGTGACGGTGGGCGTGCGAGCAGTTCGTCGCGCAGGCTCATCGGGAGGCAAGCCAGCCCTTTGACCGCCGCCCACCTTGCTCCCACTCCTGTATATTAATGGCGCGTCCGCCTCGCTCCGTGAAATGATGGTATAGGAATGCCAGAAGTCCGCTGATAACCCACAAGTGTAGGGGATCGCAACAGCTTTCGAGGGTAAAGTATTCAACCCAAATTTATTGATTCGACACAAGGGGAGCCAAAAAATATTATTGAGTATTAGCAGTTGAGTTGTCAATTCAACCACACCTGGATAACTTAGTATCTGCAGCAAAGTGTTTAGTAGCAAAGTGGTATGGTAATAAAGGCAACAGTAGTAAAAGTAATATTTTTGGGTTTTGTAGTGATTGTAACAATAGCAACGGAAAAGTAAATAAGCGAAACACAAGATGTGAAAAGCTCGTATGCATTGGATCAGTGATGGATAATTATGTCGGATGCGATTCCTCATGTAATAGCTATAACATAGGGTGACACAGAACTAGCTCCAATTCATCAATGTAATGTAGGCATGCATTCCGAATATAGTCATACATGCTTATGGAAAAGAACTTGCATGACATCTTTTGTCCTACCCTCCCGTGGCAGCGGGGTCCTAGTGGAAACTAAGGGATATCAAGGCCTACTTTTAATAGAGTATCGGACCAAAGCATTAACACATAGTGAATACATGAACTCCTCAAACTACGGTCATCACCGAGAAGTATCCCGATTATTGTCACTTCGGGGTTATCGGATCATAACACATAATAGGTGACTATAGACTTGCAAGATAGAATCAAGAACTCACATATATTCATAAAACATAATAGGTTCAGATCTGAAATCATGGCACTCGAGCCCTAGTGACAAGCATTAAGCATAGCAAAGTTATAGCAACATCAATCTCAGAACATAGTGGATACTAGGGATCAAACCCTAACAAAACTAACTTGATGACATGGTAAATCTCATCCAACCCATCACCGTCCAGCAAGCCTACGATGGAATTACTCACGCACGGCGGTGAGCATCATGAAATTGGTGATGGAGGATGGTTGATGATGACGACGACGACGAATCCCCCTCTCCGAATCCCCGAACGGACTCCAGATCAGCCCTCCCGAGAGAGATTAGGGCTTGGCAGCGGCTCCGTATCGTAAAACACGATGAAACTTTCTCTCTGATTTTTTTCTCCGCGAGATGAAATATATGGAGTTGGAGTTGAGGTCGGTGGAGCCTCAGGAGGCCCACGAGAGCAGGGGAGCGCCGAGGGTGGGCGCGCCCACCCTCGTCGACAGGTGTGGGCCCCCGGTCTTGATTCTTCGCCAAGATTTTTATATTTTCCAAAAAGTGCCTCCGTGGATTTTCGGTCATTCCGAGAACTTTTGTTTTCTACACATAAAACAACATCATGGCGATTCTGCTGAAAAAAAGTCGATCCGAGTTAGTTTCATTCAAATCATGCAAGTTCTGAGTCCAAAACAAGGGCAAAAGTATTTGGAAAAGTAGATACGTTGGAGACGTATCAACTCCCCCAAGCTTAAACCTTTGCTTGTCCTCAAGCAATTCAGTTGATAAACTGAAAGTGATAAAGAGAAACGTTTACAAACTCTGTTTGCTCTTGTTGTTGTAAACATGCAAAGCCAGCATTCAGGTTTCAGCAAATATTATGAACTAACCATACTCACAATAACACCTAGGTCTCACAATTACTCATATCAATAGCATAATCAGCTAGCGAGCCATAATAATAAAACTCGGATGACAACACTTTCTCAAAACAATCATAACATGATATAACAAAATGGTATCTCGCTAAACCTTTCTGAGGCCGCAAAACATAAATGCAGAGCACCATTAAAGATCAAGGACTGACTAAACATTGTAATTCATGGTAAAAGAGATCCAGTCAAGTCATACCCAATATAAACCAATAGTAATGAATGCAAATGACAGTGTGCTCTCCAGCGGGTGCTTTTTAATAAGAAGGTAATGACTCAACATAAAAGTAAATAGATAGGCCCTTCACAGAGGGAAGCAGGGATTTGTAGAGGTGCCACAACTTGATTTTAAAATAGAGATTGAATAATATTTTGAGCAGCATACTTTCACTGTCAACGCAACAACTATGAGATGGCTGTATCTTCCATACTACATGCATTATAGGCAGTTCCCAAACAAAATGGTAAAAGTTTATACTCCCCCACCACCAACAAGCATCAATCCATGGCTTGCTCGAAACAACGAGTGCCTCCAACTAACAATAGCCCTGGGGGAGTTTTGTTTAATTATATTGATTTCCTTTGATCTTTTTGGATCATGGGACTGGGCATCCCAGTTACCGGCCCTTTCTCGTGAATGAAAAGCGGAGTCCACTCCTCTTGAGAATAACCCACCTAGCATGGAAGATATAGGCAGCCCTAGTTGAAACATGAGCTGCTCGAGCATACAAAACAGAATTTCATTTGAAGGTTTGGAGTTTGGCACATACAAATTTACTTGGAACAGCAGGTGAATACCGCATATAGGTAGGTATGGTGGACTCATATGGAACAACTTTGGGGTTTATGGAGTTTGGATGCACAGGCAGTATTCCCGCTTAGTACAAGTTAAGGCTAGCAGAAGACTGGGAAGCGACCAACTGAGAGAGCGACAACAGTCATAAACATGAATTAAAATTAATTCACACCGAGTACAAGCATGAGTAGGATATAATCCACCATGAACATAAATATCATGAAGGCTATGTTGATTTGTTTCAACTACATGCGTGAACATGTGCCAAGTCGAGTCACTCAATTCACTCAAAGGAGGATACCATCCCATCATACCACATCATAATCATTCTAATAGCATGTTGGCACGCAAGGTAAACCATTATAACTCATAGCTAATCAAGCATGGCACAAGCAACTATAATCTCTAGCTATCATTGCAAATATGTTTACTTCATAATAAGCTGAATCAGGAACAATGAACTCATCATATTTACAAAAACAAGAGAGGTCGAGTTCATACCAGTTTCTCCCATCTCAATCAGTCCATCATATATCGTCCTTATTGCCTTCCACTTGCACGACCGAACGATGTGTATAATAATAATAGTGCACGTGCATTGGACTAAGCTGGAATCTGCAAGCATTCAACTCAAGAGAGAAGACAAGGTAATATGGGCTCTAAGTTAAATAAACAATCATGCATATGAGAGCCACTAAACATTTTGAATATGGTCTTCTACTCTCGACCCCCAAAGGAAAGAAAAGAAAAGAAAACTATTTACACGGGAAAGCTCTGAACAAGTAAAAGAAGAACGAGAAATCTTTTTGAGTTTTCATTTTAATTTCTACTACAAACATAGAAATTAAACTAACTAATTTTTTTGGTTTTTCTTAAGGTTTATCAAACGCACAAGAAGAAAGCTAGAAAAAGAAATTTAAACTAGCATGGATAATACAATGAAAGAGTATGAGCACCGACGACTAGAATAGTGTGTGAACATGAATGTAAAGTCGGTGAGAAATACGTACTCCCCCAAGCTTAGGCTTTTGGCCTAAGTTGGTCTAATGCCAAGGACCACTGCTGCTCTCCCCGGTGTACTGGGAGGTGTAATCGGGATACCACTGGCTGGCCATCTCCAGGTCCCACTGGTAAGATGATGCACGATAAGGGTCCAGTGCAGGTTCCGGCTCAGGCTCAGGCTCTGGAGTGGATGCTTGGCCTTGATGAGCGTACACCGCTTCCGGCGTGACAAGAAAATTATCTACAATCAAATCAAACAACAAAGGCACACGCAAAATAATAGTCTCATTGCGTTTCTTATTAAATCTCAGGTTATACAAGATCATCTTATCTTTGTTGTCAACAATGTACTCATGTGCTACCATGCTCTTGTAATCTAAAATGTAAGGAGGCAATTTTGTCTCCTCTTTCTCATGGTGCCTAATAGGTATCTCAAAATGTCTAGCAAGACGTGAAGCATAGATACCTCCAAAGATGGGGCCTTTTGTATGATTCAGGCTTAGCCGTTTAGCAATGACGACACCCATACTAAAACTATTATCTCCAAACAAGGCATGGTGAAGAATGATAATATCAGGAACATTGAAGTTTCCACTATTTCCACGACCAATCAAGCATCTACTAGCAAATATGGCAAAGTAGCGTAAAACAAGAAAGTGTATGCTAGAGATTCTCGCATCGGAACCCTTCTTTGGATCCCCTACAGTGATAGTGTTGACAAAGCCATCCACATCTTTACGATGGGGTTCCTCTAATTTTCCCTCCAAGGGTATCCTACATACTGCGCAAAAATTACGTAAAGACATTTCCCTGAATTCATCATATAAATGAAATGATACTGAAGGCAGTGACTTCTTAGGATAATAATAAAAGTTTTGCACGAAAGTATTGGTGAGTAAGAGATACTGATCGATCCGGTCGTGGAGGAAATCGGTGAGGCCTGCATTCTCGATCAAAGAATAAAAATCTTCATGAATTCCAGCTTCTTATAAGAAATTATCGCAAGGCCATTCACACGGTCGTACTTCCGCTACGGGAGGAAGATTATACTTGGCCTTTTCCTTCTCTTTAGCTTGTTTTTCCTGGGAGCCTTGGCTAGAATAGCCCCTCAACAATCTCCTTAACATTTTCTGAAAATTTCTGAAATTTTAGTAACTTCAAAATATAAGTGAATAAAACTAAACAAGATTGGTAGCAACTACTCCTACAAGTGCCTAGAGCCTATATCATGCATTAGAATTACTTGGGACCTCATAAATTTAACATGCAAGCTCAAGAACATGGTCACCTATGCAGCAAAAATTTGCAATGAATAAAGCACTAGAACAAAAACTAATTGGACCAATGGAGGAGTCACATACCAAGCTACAATCTCCCAAAACAGTTCTGTGAATGGAGCTTTGAGCAAGGAGATCGAAAATCGCAGATAAATGAGCTAGAACTCGTGCTTGAGCTGGATGGGGATTTTTTTGGGAAGAAGATGGAGTGTGTGGGTGCTGGCATAAGTGGAGGGGGGCCACTAGGGGCCCACAAGACAGGGGGTGCGCCCAGGGAAGGTGGGCGCGCCCTCCACTCTCGTGGCCTGGTGCTTGCCCCTCCTTCAGTGATTTTAGTGCCTAAAATCCTCAAATATTCCATAAAAATCATACTAAATTTGCAGGGCATTTGGAGCACTTTTATTTTCGGGATATTTTTTATTGCACGGATAATTCGAAAAGCAGACGGATAATACTATTTTTGCTTTATTTATTCTAAATAACAGAAAGTAAAAAGAGGGCAGAAGGTTGTGCCTTCTAGTTTCATCCATCTCATGATCATCAAAATGAATCCACTAACAAGGTTGATCAAGTCTTGTTAACAAACTCATTCGAATAACACGAAAACCGAGAAATTTGAATAACACTAAGTTACGTCAGCGGGATATGAACATCCCCAACAATAAGAATATCATATTTGTTCTTGACAGTAGGAAGAGGAAATTCAAAACCTCCAGTAATGATAGTTGGAAATTTTCCAATAGAATTGATGCTATGAACTTGAGATTGTTTCCTCGGAAAGTGTACCGTATGCTCATTACCATTAACATGAAAAGTGACATTCCTTTGTTGTAATCAATAACAGCCCTGCAGTATTCAAAAGGGTCTACCAAGGATAATCGACATACTATCATCCTCGGGAATATCAAGAATAACAAAGTCCGTTAAGATAATGACATTTGCAACCACAACAGGCACATCCTCACAAATACCGACAGGTATAGCAGTTGATTTATCAGCCATTTGCAAAGATATTTCAGTAGGTGTCAACTTATTCAGTTCAAGTCTACGATATAAAGAGAGAGACATAACACTAACACCGGCTCCAAGATCACATAAAGCAATTCTAACATAATTTCTTTTAATGGAGCATGGTATAGTTGGTACCCCCGAATCTCCAAGTTTCTTTGGTATTCCACCCTTAAAAGTGTAATTAGCAAGCATGGTGGAAATTTCAGCTTCCGGTATCTTTCTTTTGTTTGTAATGATATCCTTCATATACTTAGCATAAGGATTTACTTTAAGCATATCAGTTAAGCGCATACGTAAGAACATAGGTCTAATCATTTCAGCAAAGCGCTCAAAATCCTCATCATCCTTTGTCTTGGATGGTTTAGGAGGAAAGGGCATGGGTTTCTGAACCCATGGTTCTCTTTCTCTACCGTGCTTCCTACCAACAAAATCTCTCTTATCATAACGTTGATTCTTTGATTGTGGGTTATCAAGATCAACAACAGGTTCAATCTCTACGTCATTATTTTCGCTAGGTTGAGCATCAACGTGAACATTATCATTAACATTATCACCAGGTTCATGTTCATCACCTGATTGTGTTTCAGCATCAGTAACAGAAATATCATTGGGATTCTCAGGTGTGTCTACGACAGGTTCACTAGAAGCATGCAAAGTCCTATCGTTTTTCTTTTTCTTCTTTTTAGAAGAACTAGGTGCCTCTAAATTGTTTCTCTGAAAATCTTGCTCGATCCTCTTAGGGTGGCCTTCAGGATACAAAGGTTCCTGAGTCATTCTACCGGTTCTAGTAGCCACTCTAACAGCAAAGACATTTTTATTATTTAATTCATCAAGCAAATCATTTTGAGCTTTAAGTACTTGCTCAGCTTGAGTAGCAACCATAGAAGCATATTTGCTAACGAGTTTAAGTTCACCTTTAACTCTAGCTATATAATCACTCAAGCATCCTATCTCGAAAGCATTGTTCTTTAATTCTCTACCAACATAAGCATTAAAACTTTCTTGTCTAGCCATAAAGCCATCAAATTCATCTAAGCACGGGCTATGAAATTTAGTAGAGGGAATTTCAACTTTATCATATCTATAGAGAGAATTTACCTTTACTACCTGTGTCGGGTTATCAAGACAATGTGGTTCTTCAATAGGCGGTATATTAAGACCATGTATTTCTTCAATAGGTGGTAAATTCTTAACATCTTTAGCTTCAATACCTTTTTCTTTCATTGATTGCTTTGCCTCTTGCATATCTTCAGGACTGGGAAATAAAACACCTCTCTTCTTTGGAGTGGGTTTAGGAATAGGCTCAGGAGTTGGCTCAATTGGTTCAGGAATTTCCTTAGGAATTGGCTCAGGAAGAGTCCAATTATTTTCATTAGTCAACATATTATTCAGTAGTAATTCAGCTTAAATCATTTTCTTTCCCTGAAAACACAACCAGCACAACTATCCAAGTAGTCCTTGGAAGCATCGGTTAGTCCATCATAAAAGATATCAAGTATTTCATTTTTCTGAAGAGGATGATCAGGAAAAGCATTAAGTAATCGGAGAAGCCTCCCCCAAGCTTGTGGGAGACTCTCTTCTTCGATTTGCACAAAATTATATATTTCCCGCAAGGCAGCTTGTTTCTTATGAGCAGGGAAATATTTAGCAGAGAAGTAATAAATCATATCCTGGGGACTACGCACACAACCAGGAGCAAGAGAATTAAACCAAGTCATAGCATCACCCTTTAATGAGAACGGAAATATCTTAAGGATATAATAATAGCAAGACTTCTCATCATTAGTAAACAGGGTGGCTATATCATTTAACTTGGTGAGATGTGCCACAACAATTTCAGATTCAAGGCCATAAAAAGGATCATATTCAAATAAAGTAATAATCTCAGGATCAACAGAGAATTCATAATCCTTATCAGTAACACAGATAGGTGAAGTAGCAAAAGTAGGGTCAGGTTTCATTCTAGCATTAAGAGATTGCTGCTTCCATTTAGCTAATAATTTCTTAAGATTATATCTATCTTTACAAGCAAAGATAGCTCTAGAAGCTTCCTCTTCCATAACATAACCCTCAGGAACAACAGGTAATTCATAATCAGGGGGAGAACTTTCATCATCACTATCATCAATAATAGCATCTTCAATAATTTCATTCTCTCTTGCCCTAGCAAGTTGTTCATCAAGAAATTCACCTAATGGCAAAGTAGTATCATGCACAGAAGTAGTTTCATCATAAGTATCATGCATAGCAGAAGTGGCATCATCAATAACATGCGACATATCAGAATTCATAGCAGTAGCAGGTTTAGGTGTCGCAAGCTTACTAATAACGGAAGGAGAATCTAGTGCAGAGCTAGATGGCAGTTCCTTACCTCCCCTTGTAGTTGAGGGCAAAATCTTAGTTCTTTCGTCTTTCAAGCTCCTCATAGTGATCAACAGATATAAATCCCAAGTGACTCAGAGAATAGAGCTATGCTCCCCGGCAACGGCACCAGAAATTAGTCATGATAACCCACAAGTGTAGGGGATCACAACAGCTTTCGAGGGTAAAGTATTCAACCCAAATTTATTGATTCGACATAAGGGGAGCCAAAGAATATTATTGAGTATTAGCAGTTGAGTTGTCAATTCAACCACACCTGGATAACTTAGTATCTGCAGCAAAATGTTTAGTAGCAAAGTGGTATGGTAATAAAGGCAACAGTAGCAAAAGTAATATTTTTGGGTTTTGTAGTGATTGTAACAATAGCAACGGAAAAGTAAATAAGCGAAACACAAGATGTGAAAAGCTCGTAGGCATTGGATCACTGATGGATAATTATGTCGGATGCGATTCCTCATGTAAGAGCTATAACATAGGGTTACACAGAACTAGCTCCAATTCATCAATGTAATGTAGGCATGTATTCCGAATATAGTCATACGTGCTTATGGAAAAGAACTTGCATGACATCTTTTGTCCTACCCTCCCGTGGCAGCGGGGTCCTAGTGGAAACTAAGGGATATTAAGGCCTCCTTTTGATAGAGTACCGGACCAAAGCATTAACACATAGTGAATACATGAACTCCTCAAACTACGGTCGTCACTGAGAAGTATCCCAATTATTTTCACTTCGGGGTTGTCAGATCATAACACATAATAGGTGACTATAGACTTGCAAGATAGGATCAAGAACTCACATATATTCATGAAAACATAATAGGTTCATATCTGAAATCATGGCACTCGGGCCCTACTGACAAGCATTAAGCATAGCAAAGTCATAGCAACATCAATCTCAGAACACAATGGATACTAGGGATCAAACCCTAACAAAACTAACTTGATTACATGGTAAATCTCATCCAACCCATCACCGTCCAGCAAGCCTATGATGGAATTACTCACGCACGGCGGTGAGCGTCATAAAATTGGTGATGGAGGATGGTTGATAATGATGACGACGATGAATCCCCCTCTCCGGAGCCCCGAACGGACTCCAGATCGGCCCTCCCGAGAGAGATTAGGGCTTGGCGGCGGCTCCGTATCGTAAAACGCGATGAAACTTTATCTCTGATTTTTTTCTCCGCGAGACGAAAAATATGGAGTTGGAGTTGAGGTCGGTGGAGCCTCAGGGGCCCACGAGACAGGGGGCACGCCCAGGGGGTGGGGTCGCCCCCCACCCTCGTGGACAGGGTGTGGGCCCCCTGGTCTTGATTGTTTCGCCAGTATTTTTTATATTTTCCAAAAAGTGCCTCCGTGGATTTTTCAGGTCATTCCGAGGACTTTTGTTTTCTACACATAGAACAACATCATGGCAGTTCTGCTGAAAACAGCGTCAGTCCTGGTTAGTTTCATTCAAATCATGCAAGTTAGAGTCCAAAACAAGGGCAAAAGTGTTTGGAAAAGTAGATACGTTGGAGACGTATCATCCGCCGCGCAGACTCACCGGGAAGTGAGACAGCCTTTGACCGCCACCCGCCTCGCTCCCACTCGTCTGTATTAATGGTGCGCCCGAGCGGCCACACCCCCATCCTCGCCCACACAATCCTCTCTCTCTCTGCCCGCATCCTTGACGCCGCTCTCAGTCCTCAAAGTGCACCGGAGCATGGCGTGAATATGGAGACAGAGGTTTCCGTCGCCGCCGACGAGGTGGAGAACGAGGCTGCCAACAAGCGGAGGCGGTCGAGAAAGAACATAGCGACTCCAAAGAGGCCTAGACTTCATCAGCAACCTCCCCGATGATATGTTGAGAGTCATCATATCCCTCCTCCCAATCAAATATGGGGCGAGGACAGCCGCCCTTTCCCGGCGGTGGCGCCCCCTATGGCTCCTCACCCCTGTCGACCTCCTCAACGCCCATGAGCTCTTCCATGGTTATCGCAAAAGCTTGGATGCATTCTCCCAATCCTCAACAGTCACCATGGCCCAATCAGAGGCCTTATCACGGGCAAGTTCCATTCCAATGGCAAGGACCGAGCCAAGCTTGACGAGTGGTTCCGATCCCCCACCAAAGATCAGCTCGAGAAGCTTAGTTTTAATGATGGGCATATGCGCTTGCTGCCAACGTCCGTGCTCTGCTTCGCGCCCATGTTGCGCCTCACCAAGTTCATGAGCTAACATCCCCCCTTAATGATGCGCCCGCTCTTTTTCTACCACGACTAAAGCACCTCGAGCTCGTCGCCGTCCGCATCCCAAAGGATGACATGGAGTGCCTGCTCCGCGGCTGTACTGCACTCGAGTTCCTTTGTCTTCAGGCGATGAATTGGTCGAGTACCTTCCACATCACCTCCAGGACTATTCGGACTATTTATGTGTGTTGCTGGTGCTGCAACGAGAGATCACAAAAGGTGGACCACAATATGATCATTGAGGACACACCTTCACTTAAGAGATTACCTGTAGTTGATCAAGAAGGTCCAACAAGAATCAGTGTCATTTCTACGCCGAAATTGGCATTGGTGGGCTACTCATCTGTCAAATACTACTACTTTCAGGTACAACAGTCGCCTTATACCTCTCTTTCTTGATATCAACATTATTTCTAGTTTTGAAGATGTATGTTCGTCTGTCATCTAGCAAAGCTTCACCCAGATTCTGGGCACAGTGAAGGTCTTGGCACTAGAATCTGTTGGCCCCAACCTGGACCAAGTTGTTAGTTGCCTGAGATGCTTTCCGTGCCTGAAGAAGTTGTATATCGAGGTGATGTTCCTTTCCTGTTAAATGTTAACCATAAGGGAGTTCAATTTTTTGCACCTTTTCCCAAGTTTACAATGACAATGTACTATGATTTCTGAAGGAATTTTGGAGGATTTCAGGACATACACCCCCCACCACATATTGGTTGATTGATTCATATGGTTACAATCCATAAGCATTTCTCCTTTTGATTCATCTGTACTAGTTTTCTTAGGGATTTTTTCATCCGATCCAACTTCTTGTGAAGAAGGCTACATGTTTCTAGATTGTAATCAAATGCCCATGTTAATCATGTTAGATCAAAGATGGCACATTGGTGCATTTTACAAATCCTGCAAACCAAATAGGCGTGTGGTAGTGTTCAAAACTGCATGTAGGCACTAACACGTTCTCTTCTTTTGCAGATAATAATAGGCCCGGAGGTAGATAATGTTTATTACGACAATCACATCGAATGCTTGGATCTGCATCTCTCAAATATTACTTTGAACTCCTATCGAGGGACCTTACCAAAGATTACACTCGCTAGGTTCTTTCTTGCCAGAGCAAAGGTGCTGAGGGTACTAAGGTTGAACACGCATTTAATTAGGAAAGATGAATGGTATGTTGATTAGAGCCGGTAGGTACTACAGAATGGAAGAGGCTCCAAAAAAGCTAAACTTCATTTTGAAATAGCATATGACAGAGCAATTGGAAGTCATTGTGTCAAACCCATACTTGTCAGCGGCTGATCCATTTGCAGAAATATTGATGTTCGCAATGTTTGAATTTGGGCATTGTAATCTTTGAATTTGAACCTTGCAATATTTATGGTATTTGTTATATAACATAATTGGATGTTTAATTTGGTATTGCAATCATTTCATGTTACAAGTATATATATGTTGTTCTTCTGTACACAGAGCATAGATGTTCTGCAGACAGAGCATATCACAACACACACAGACCGCACTAGGTAACCCGTCAACAATGAATTCATCAATCGCAAACTGTTCTTCAGAGTGAACCGGATGCTATACATCGCACACGCCTTCGTCTGGCAGCCCATTTCTTTTGTTCACCCTCATCGCAGACAGTTAATTGAACTAAACCGTATGCCCTGAATCGCACACACAACAAAAATCTGAACCGTGTTTGATGCATCCATCATCGCAAATGTTTTGCACCTTTTTTATGGTCCTTTTACACCACCATCTGTGATTAATGCATCGCACATAGTTTCATGAAAGGGTCTCTGATTGTAGTGTCGCATTAGCAGCATCCTGCAGTAGTGGGTAACGAGATTGAAATAGGTATGAATATATCGATGGTCGAATCTCGGGCAAGTAACAAACCGATGACAAAGGGAATTGCGTATGTTGTCATAACCGTTCGACCGATAAAGATCTCCATAGAATATGTGGGAGCCAATATGAGCATCCAGGTTCCGTTGTTGGTTATTGACCAGAGAGGTGTTTCGGTCATGTCTACATAGTTCGCGAACCCGTAAGGTCTGCACGCTTAACGTTCGTTGACGCTAGAGTAGTATTGGGATATTTGATGAGTGGTAACCAAATGTTGTTTGGAGTCCCGGATAAGATTTCGGACATCACGAGGAGTCTCGGAATGGTCAAGAGGTAAATATTTATATATAGGAAGTCATATTTTGGGTTCCGGAAAAGGGTGCAGTTTTTTCGGTATTGTACCGGGAAGCTTCTAGAAGGTTGATACGTCTCCAACGTATCTATAATTTTTGATTGCTCCATGCTACCTTATCTACTGTTTTGGACTATATTGGGCTTTATTTTTCCACTTTTATATTATTTTTGGGACTAACCTATTAACCGGAGGCCCAGCCCAGAATTGCTGTTTTTTTGCCTATTTTAGTGTTTTGAAGAAACGGAATATCAAACGGAGTCCAAACGGAATGAAACCTTCGGGAACGTGATTTTCTCACTGAACCTGATCTAGGGGACTTGAACCCTACTCCAAGAAGTGCCAGAGGCAGTCATGAGGGTGGAGGGCGTGCCCAGGCCTCGTGGGCCCCCTGTTGCTCCACCAACGTACTCCTTCCTCCTATATATACCTATGTATCCCCAAACGATTAGAACAAGGAGCCAAAAACCTAATTCCACCACCGCAACCTTCTGTATCCACGAGATCCCATCTTGGGGCCTGTTCCCGAGCTCCACTGGAGGGGGCATCCACCACGGAGGGCTTCTACATCAACACCATAGCCCCTCCGATGAAGTGTGAGTAGTTTACTTCAGACCTTCGGGTCCATAGCTAGTAGCTAGATGGCTTCTTCTCTCTTTTTGGATCTCAATACAATGTTCTCCCCGTCTCTCGTGGAGATCTATTCGATGTAATCTTCTTTTTGCGGTGTGTTTGTTGAGACCGATGAATTGTGGGTTTATGATCCAGTTTATCTATGGAAAATATTTGAATCTTCTCTGAATTCTTTTATGTATGATTGAGTTATCTTTGCAAGTCTCCTTGAATTATCCGTTTGGTTTGGCCAACTAGATTGGTAGTTCTTGCAATGGGAGAAGGGCTTAGCTTTGGGTTCAATCTCGCGGTGTCCTTTCCCAGTGACAGCAGGGGCAACAAGGCACGTATTGTATTGTTGCCATCGAGGATAACAAGATGGGTTCTTTATCATATTGCATGAATTTATCCCTCTACATCATGTCATCTTGCTTAAGGCGTTACTCTGTTTTTAACTTAATACTCTAGATGCATGCTGGATAGCGGTCGATGAGTGGAGTAATAGTAGTAGATGCAGAATCATTTCGATCTACTTGTCTTGGACGTGATGCCTATATACATGATCATTACCTAGATATACTCATAACTATGCTCAATTCTGTCAATTGCTCAACAGTAATTTGTTCACCCACCGTAGAATACTTATGCTCTTGAGAGAAGCCACTAGTGAAACCTATGGCCCCGGGGTCTATTCTCATCATATCAATCTCTATCGCTTTATTACTTGTTTTGTTTTTACTTTGCCTTTTACTTTTCACTTTGCATCTATCTATCAAAAATACCAAAAATATTATTTATCATCTCTATCATATCTCACTCTTGTAAGTGACCGTGAAGGGATTGACAACCCCTAATCGCGTTGGTTGCGAGTAGCTATTGTTTTGTGCAGGTACGTGGGACTTGTGCGTGGTCTCCTACTGGATTGATACCTTGGTTCTCAAAAACTGAGGGAAATACTTACGCTACTTTACTGCATCATCCTCTCCTCTTCGGGGAAATCCAACGCAGTGCTCAAGAGGTAGCAAGAAGAATTTCTGGCGCCGTTGCCGGGGAGGCTCACGCAAGCAAGTCAACCATACCAAGTAGCCATCACAATCCCTATCTCTCGCATTACATTATTTGCCATTTGCCTCTCATTTCCCTCTCCCCCACTTCACCCTTGCCGTTTTATTTGCCCTCTCTTTCCCAATCTCCTCCTCTCTTTCTCATTTGCCTTTTTTCCGTTGCCTTTCTGTTTGCTTGTGTGTTGGATTACTTGTTGCCATGGCGCAAGATAATGCCAAATTCTATGATTTCTCGAATACCAATAATAATGATTTCCTTAGTACTCCGATTGCTCCACTTAATAATGATGAGTCTTGTGAAATCAATACCGCTTTGCTGAATCTTGTTATGAAAGATCAATTCGCCGGCCTTCCTAGTGAAGATGCCGCTACTCATCTAAACAATTTTGTTGATTTGTGTGATATGCAAAAGAAGAAAGATATGGATAACAATATTGTCAAATTGAAGTTATTTCCGTTTTCACTTAGAGATCGTGCTAAAGTTTGGTTTTCGTCTTTGCCTAAAAATAGTATTGATTCTTGGAACAAGTGCAAAGATGCTTTTATCTCTAAGTATTTTCCTCCCGCTAAGATCATCACTCTTAGGAACGATATTATGAATTTTAAACAACTTGATCATGAGCATGTTGCCCAATCTTGGGAAAGAATGAAATTGACGCTTCGCAATTGCCCTACTCATGGTTTGAATTTATGGATGATCATACAAAAATTTTATGCCGGATTGAATTTTGCTTCTAGAAATCTTTTAGATCCGGCCGCGGGAGGCACGTTTATGGAAATTACGTTAGGAGATGCCACAAAATTGCTTGATAATATTATGGCTAATTATTCTCAATGGCACACCGAAAGACCTTCTAGTAAAAAAAAGTGCATGCTATAGAAGAAATCAATGTTTTGAGTGAAAAGATGGATGAACTTATGAAGATGTTTGCTCCTAAAAATACTCCTCTTGATCCCCATGATATGCCTTTATCTACTTTACTTGAGAATAATAATGAATCTATGGATGTGAATTTTGTTGGTAGGAATAGTTTTGGAAACAACGCGTATAGAGGGAATTTTAATCCTAGGCCTTATCCTAGTAATCCTTCTAATAATTATGGAAATTCCTACAACAACTCTTATGGAAATTTTAATAAGATGCCCTCTGAATTTGAGAGTAGTGTTAAAGAGTTTATGAATTCACAAAAGAATTTTAATGCTTTGCTTCAAGAGAAATTGCTTAAAGTTGATGCTTTGGCTAGGAACGTTGATAGAATTTCTCTTGAAATTGATTCTTTAAAGCTTAGATCTATTCATCCTAAGCATGATATCAATGAGTCTCTCAAAGCCATGAGAATTTCCATTGATGAGTGCAAGGAAAGAACCGCTAGGATGCGTGCTTCCAAAAGATGCCTTTATTAAAGCGTGTTCTTCCAATTCCTATGAAAATCAAGATGAAGATCTAAAAGTTATTGATGTGTCCCCCATTAAATCTTTGTTTTGCAAAATGAATCTTGATGAAACTGAAGATGATCTTCCTTTACCTAGAAGGCGTTTTAAGAATTCGGAGTTTCTAGATCTTGATGATGAAATTGATGAAAGTGGGATTGAAAAGAATAAAAATCTAGATGTTGCCAACCCACTATTTTGGATCTCAAGGAATTTAATTATGAAAATTGCTCTTTAATTGGTTGTATTTCCTTGTTGCAATCCTTGCTAGATTCTCCTCATGCTTATAGTCAAAATAAAGCCTTTACCGAACACATCGTTGATGCCTTGATGCAATCTTATGAAGAAAAACTTGAGTTGAAAGTTTCTATCCCTAGAAAACTCTATGATGAGTGGGAACCTACTATTAAAATTAAAATTAAAAATTATGAGTTTCATGCTTTGTGTGATTTGGGTGCTAGTGTCTCTACTATTCCCAAAACTTTATGTGATTTGCTAGATTTCCGTGATTTTGATGATTGCTCTCTAAACTTGCATCTTGCGGTTCCACTATTAAAAAGCCTATGGGAAGAATTAATGATGTTCTTATTGTTCCAAATAGGAATTATGTGCCCGTAGATTTTATCGTTCTTGATATAGATTGCAATCCTTCATGTCCTATTATTCTTGGTAGACCTTTCCTTAGAACGATTGGTGCAATTATTGATATGAAGGAAGGGAATATTCGATTCCAATTTCCCTTAAAGAAGGGCATGAAAAACTTCCCTAGAAATAAAATAAAATTACCATATGAATCTATCATGAGAGCCACTTATGGATTGCCTACCAAAGATGGCAATACCTAGATCTATCCTTGCTTTTATGCCTAGCTAGGGGCGTTAAATGATAGCGCTTGTTGGGAGGCAACCCAATTTTATTTTGTGTTTTTTGTTTTTGCTTCTGTTCAGGAATAAATATTCCATCTATCCTCTGTTTGTATGTGGTTTTATCTTTTAGTTAGTGTTTGTGCCAAGTAGAACCTATAGGATAACATACGATGATAGTTGATTTGATTCTGCTGAAAAACAGAAACTTTGCGCGCATGAATATAATTTTGTTAAATCACAGGAACGAGCTTTTGCGTTGATTCTTTTTGATGATGTTCCATCAACAAATTTTCCAGGACTTCCTATTTTTTTAGAATTTTTAAAGTTCCAGAAGTTTGCGTTAGTTACAGATTGCTACAGACTGTTCTGTTTTTGACAGATTCTGTTTTACGTGTGTTGTTTGCTTATTTTGATGAATCTATGGCAAGTAAAATAGTTTATAATCCATAGATAAGTTGGAATACAGTAGGTTTAACACCAATTTAAATAAAGAATGATTTAATTACAGTACTTTGAAGTAGTCTTTTGTTTTCTTTCTCTAACGGAGCTCACGAGATTTCTGTTGAGTTTTGTGTTGTGAAGTTTTCAAGTTTTGGGTGAATTCTTTTGATGGATTATGGAACAAGGAGTGGCAAGAGCCTAAGCTTGGGGATGCCCATGGCACCCCCAAGATAATCCAAGGACACCAAAAAGTCAAAGCTTGGGGATGCCCCGGAAGGCATCCCTCTTTAAATCCACTTCCATCGGTAATTTACTTGGAGCTATATTTTTATTCACCACATGATATGTGTTTTGCTTGGAGCGTCTTGTATTATTTGCGTCTTTGCTTGTTAGTTTATCACAATCATCCTTGCTGTAAACACCTTTTGAGAGAGCCATACATGAATTGGAATATGTTAGAATACTCTATGTGCTTCACTTATATCTTTTGAGCTTGATAGTTTTGCTCATTGTGCTTCACTTATATCTTTTGAGCGTGATAATTTTTGCCCTAGTGCTTCACTTATATCTTTTAGAGCAATGTGGTGGATTTGTTTTAAAGAAACTATTGATCTCTCATTCTTCACTTAGATTATTTTGAGAGTCGTTAATAGCATGGTAATTTGCTTAATGTTAATATACTTGGTATTCAAGATATGTGAAACTTTCTTTTGAGTGAATTGGATACTAAGATAAGTTTGATGCTTGATAATTGTTTTGAGATATGGAGGTGATAATATCAAAGTCATGCTAGTTGAGTAATTATGAATTTGAGAAATTCTTGTGTTGAAGTATGCAAGTCCCGTAGCATGCACGTATGGTTAAAGTTGTGTAACAAATTTGAAACATGAAGTGTACCTGGCTTGTGCATTCTTATGAGTGGCGGTCGGGGACGAGCGATGGTCTTTTCCCACCAATCTATCCCCCTAGGAGCATGCGTGTAGTACTTGATTTTTGATGGCTTCTAAATCTTTGCAATAAGTATATGAGTTCTTTTGACTAATGTTGAGTCCATGGATTATACGCAATCTCACCTTTCCGCCTTTGCTAGCCTCTTCGGTACCATGCATTGCCCTTTCTCACCTTGAGAGTTGGTGCAAACTTTGTCGGTGCATCCAAACCCCGTGATACGATACGCTCTATCACACGTAAACCTCCTTATATCTTCCTCAAAACAGCCACCATACCTACCTATCATGGCATTTCCATAGCCATTCCGAGATATATTGCCATGCAACTTCCATCATCTTCATCATGACATACATTACTTTTGTCATATTGCCATTGCATGATCATGTAGTTGACATCGTATTTGTGGCAAAGCCACCATGCATTATTTTTCATACATGTCACTCTTGACTCATTGCACCATCCCGGTACACCGCCGGAGGCATTCATATAGAGTCATATCTTGTTCTAAGTTTCGAGTTGTAATCCTTATGTTGTAATCAATAGAAGTGTGATGATCATCATTATTAGAGCGTTGCCCAAAAAGAAAAAGAAAAAGGAAAAAAAAGAAGAAAGGCCAAAAAAAGAAAGGCCCAAAAAAAGGAAAAAAAGAAAAGAAAAAGGAAAAGAAAAAAGGGCAATGCTACTATCTCTTTTTCCACACTTGTGCTTCAAAGTAGCACCTTGTTCTTCATGTAGTGAGTCTCATATATTGTGCTTCAAAGTAGCACCTTGTTCTTCATGTAGTGAGTCTCATAAGTTTTCTTTTTATACTAGTGGGAATTTTTTATTATAGAACTTGGCTTGTATATTCCTACGATGGGCTTCCTCAAATGCCCTAGGTCTTCGTGAGCAAGCAAGTTGGATGCACACCCACTAGTTTTCTTTTGTTGAGCATTCATAGCTCTAGTGCATCCGTTGCATGGAAATCCCTACTCCTCATGTTGACATCAATTGATGGGCATCTCCATAGCCCATTGATTAGCCTCGTCAATGTGAGACTTTCTCCTTTTTTGTCTTCTCCACACAATCACCATCATCATATTCTATTCCACCCATAGTGCTATATCCATGGCTCACGCTCATGTATTGCATGAAGGTTGAAAAAGTTTGAGATTATTTGAGTATGAAACAATTGCTTGGCTTGTCATCGGGGGTATAGAAGTTGGGAACATCTTTGTGTGACGAAAATGAAGCATAGACTAACTATATGATTTTGTAGGGATGAACTTTCTTTTGCCATGTTATTTTGAGAAGACATGATTGCTTTGATTAGTATGCTTGAAGTATTATTATTTTTGTGTCAATATGAACTTTTGTCTTGACTCTTTCGGATCTGAATATTCATATCACAATTAAGAAGATTTACATTGAAATTATGCCAAAGTATCACTCCGCATAAAAAATTCTTTTTTATCATTTACCTACTTGAGGACGAGCAAGAATTAAGCTTGGGGATGCCTGATACGTATCCAACGTATCTATAATTTTTTATTGCTCCATGCTACTTTATCTATTGTTTTGGACTATATTGGGCTTTATTTTTTCACTTTTATATTATTTTTGGGACTAACCTATTAACCGGAGGCCCAGCCCAGAATTGTTGTTTTTGCCTATTTCAATGTTCAAGAAATGAATATCAAACGAGTCCAAACGGAATGAAACCTTCGGGAACGTGATTTTCTCACGAACGTGATCCAGAGACTTGGACCCTACTCCAAGAAGTGCCGAGGTGGTCACGAGGTGGAGGGCGCCTTGGCGCGCCCCTACCTTGTGGGCCCCTATTGCTCCACCGACGTACTCCTTCCTCCTATATATACCTCGTATCCCCAAACGATCGAACAAGGAGCCAAAACCTAATTCCACCACCGCAAACTTCAGATCCACGAGATCCCATCTTGGGGCTGTTTGAGTTCACGAGGGGGCATCCACCACGGAGGGCTTCTACATCAACACCATAGCCCCTCCGATGAAGTGTGAGTAGTTTACTTCAGACCTTCGGGTCCATAGCTCGTAGCTAGATGGCTTCTTCTCTCTTTTTGGATCTCAATACAATGTTCTCCCCCTCTCTCGTGGAGATCTATTCGATGTAATCTTCTTTTTGCGGTGTGTTTGTTGAGACCGATGAATTGTCGGTTTATGATCCAGTTTATCTATGGAAAATATTTGAATCTTCTCTGAATTCTTTTATGTATGATTGAGTTATCTTTGCAAGTCTCTTCGAATTATCCGTTTGGTTTGGCCAACTAGATTGGTAGTTCTTGCAATGGGAGAAGTGCTTAGCTTTGGGTTCAATCTTGTGGTGTCCTTTCCCAGTGACAGCAGGGGCAGCAAGGCACGTATTGTATTGTTGCCATCGAGGATAACAAGATGGGGTTTTTATCATATTGCATGAATTTATCCCTCTACATCATGTCATCTTGCTTAAGGTGTTACTCTGTTTTTAACTTAGTACTCTAGATGCATGCTAGATAGCAGTCGATGAGTGGAGTAATAGTAGTAGATGTAGAATCGTTTCGATCTACTTGTCTCGGACGTGATGCCTATATACATGATCATTACCTAGATATACTCATAACTATGCTCAATTCTGCCAATTGCTCAACAGTAATTTGTTCACCCACCGTAGAATACTTATGCTCTTGAGAGAAGCCACTAGTGAAACTTATGGCCCCCGGGTCTATTCTCATCATATCAATCTCTATCGCTTTATTACTTGCTTTGTTTTTACTTTGCCTTTTACTTTTTACTTTGCATCTATCTATCAAAAATACCAAAAATGTTATTTATCATCTCTATTAGATCTCACTCTCGTAAGTGACCGTGAAGGGATTGACAACCCCTAATCGCGTTGGTTGTGAGTAGCTATTGTTTTGTGCAGGTACGAGGGACTTGTGCATGGTCTCCTACTGGATTGATACCTTGGTTCTCAAAAACTGAGGGAAATACATACGCTACTTTACTGCATCATCTTCTCCTCTTCGGGGAAATCCAACGCAGTGCTCAAGAGGTAGCAAAGGTTCTGGAGGATTCCGAAGGGGTCCTAAAGTCCACAAGTGGGTTCACCACGACCCAAGGGCTAGCATGGGCTGCGGGGAGGTGCTCTAGCCTTATTGGGATAGGCTCACCAAGTCCTCAAAAGCCGATGTGGCTAGGGAAAGGAAAAAAGGAAGGAGTCCTAGTAAGAATAGGATTGGACTTGGGATCCAAGTCCTCCTCCCCCTTGGGTGCGCCTTGGACTTTGGAGGGGCTGTTGACATGCCCCTCCACCTATATATAGAAGAGAGGGGGTGACCCAAGAGGACACACAAAGCCCTTGGCGCCCCTCTCTCTCTCCCGTTACTCCGTAGTTCCACCGCCTCGTCCAGGCGACGCTTAGCGAAGCGCTGTCGGTGCTCCGGTGCTCCACCACCACCATGATCACCACGCTGTCGTGTTGGTTATCGTCCCATCTACTTCTCCTCTCCTGTTTGCTGGATCAAGAAGGAGGAGACGTCATTGAGCTGAACGTGTGCAGAACTTGGAGGTGTCCTACGTTCGGTGCTTGATCGGTCGGAAAGAGAAGAAGTTCGACTACATCAACCGTGTTATCAAACGCTTCCGCTTTCGGTCTACGAGGGTAGGTGGACACACTCTCCCCATCTCGTTGCTATGCATCTCCTAGATAGATCTTCCGTGAGCTTAGGATTTTTTTTGAAATTGCATGCTACGTTCCCAAACAGTGGCATCCGAGCCAGGTCTATGTGTAGATGATATGCACGAGTCGAACACAAAGAGTTGTGGGCAGTGATCGTCATACTGCTTACCACCAATGTCTTATTTTGATTCGGCGGTATTGTTGGATGAAGCAGCCCGGACCAACCTTACATGACCATGTTCATGAGACCGGTTCCACCGACAGGCATGCAACTAGTTTTGCATAAAGGTGGTTGGAGAGTGTCTATTTCTCCAACTTTAGTTGAATCAAATATGACTGCGGTTAGTCCTTGTTGAAGGTTAAAACAGCAAACTTGATAAATCACCGTTGTGGTTTTGTGCCATAGGTAAGAACGATTCTTGCTAGAAGCCCGTAGGAACCACGTAAAACTTGCAACAACAAAGTAGAGGACGTCTAACTTGTTTTTGCGGGGCATATTGTGATGTGATATGGTCAAGACATGATGTGATATACGTTGTTGTATGAGAAGATCATGTTTTGTAGAAGTTATCGGGAACTGGCAGGAGCCTTACGGTTGTCGCTTTATTGTATGAAATACAAACGCCATGTAATTGCTTTACTTTATCACTAAGCGGTAGCGATAGTCGTAGAAGCAATAGTTGGAGAGATGACCACGGTGCTATGATGGAGATCAAGGTGTCAAGCCGGTGACGATGGAGATCATGACGATGGTTTGGAGATGGAGATCAAAAGCACAAGATGATGATGGCCATATCATGTCACATATATTGATTGCATGTGATATTTATCTTTTTGCATCTTATTTTGCTTAGTACAGCGGTAGCATTATAAGATGATCCCTTCACTAAATTTCAAGGTATAAGTGTTCTCCCCGAGTATGCACCATTGCGAAAGTTCTTCGTGCTGAGACACCACGTGATGATCGGGTGTGATAGGCTCTACGTTCACATACAATGGGTGCAAGCCAATTTTGCACATGCGGAATACTCGGGTTAAACTTGACGAGCTTAGCATGTACATACATGGCCTCGGAACACTGGAGACCGAAAGGTTGAACGTGAATCAGATAGTGGATATGATCAACATAGAGATGTTCACCATTGATGACGACTACTCCATCTCACGTGATGGTCGGACATGGTTTAGTTGATTTGGATCACGTATCACTTGGATGACTTGAGGGATGTCTATTTAAGTGGGAGTTCATTAGTAATTTGATTAGTTGAACTTAATTTATCATGAACTTAGTCTTGATAGTTTTGCATATCTATGTTGTAGATCAATAGCTCGTGATATAGCTCCTATATTTTTTTGATTGATATGTTCCTAGAGAAAACTAAGTTGAAAGATGATAGTAGCAATGATGCAGACTGGGTCCATGATCTGAGGATTATCCTCATTGCTGCACAGAAGAATTATGTCCTTGATGCACCACTAGGTGACAAACCTGTTGTAGGAGCAGATGCAGGCGTTATGAACGTTTTGCAAGCTCTATATGATGACTACTTGATAGTTTAGTGCACCATGCTTTACGGCTTAGAATCAGGACTTCAAAAACGTTTTGAACGCCCTGGAGCATATGAGATGTTCCAAGAACTGAAATTGTATTTCAAACTCATGCCCGTGTCGAGAGGTATGAGACCTCTGACAAGTACTTTGCCTACAAGATGGAGGAGAATAGCTCAGCTAGTGAGCATGTACTCAGAATGTCTGGGTACTACAATCGCTTGAATCAAGTGGGAGTTAATCTTCCAGATAAGATAATGATTGACAGAGTTCTCTACACTAAGCTACTAGAACTTCGTGATGAACTATAATATGCAAGGGATGATGAAAACGATTCCCAAGATCTTCGTGATGCTGAAATCCGTGAAGGTAGAAATCAAGAAAGAACATCAATTGTTGATGGTTAACAAGACCATTAGTTTCAAGAAAAAGGGCAAAGGGAAAGAAAGGGAACTTCAATAAGAACAGCAAGCAAGTTGCCGCTCCCGTGAAGAAGCCCAAAGTTGGACCTAAGCCTGAAACTGAGTGCTTCTACTGCAAAGGGAATGGTAACTAGAAGCAAAACTGTCCCAAATACTTGGTGGATAAGAAGGATAGCAAAGTGAACAAAGGTATATTTGATATATGTATTATTGATGTGTGCCTTACTAGTATTCATAGTAGCCCCTGGGTTTTTTATACCGATTCAGTTGCTAAGATTAGTAACTCGAAAGAGAAGTTGCAGAATGAACAGAGACTAGTTAAGGGCGAGGTGAAAATGTGTCTTGGAAGTGATTCCAAGGTTGATAGATCACCATCGCACACTCCCTCTACCTTCAGGGTTAGTGTTGAACCTAAATAAGTGTCATTTGGTGTTTGCATTGAGCATGATTATGATTGGATCATGTTTATTGCGATACGGTTATTCATTTAAGTCAGAGAATAATTGTTGTTCTGTTTACATGACTAAAACCTTCTATGGTCATACACCAAATGTAATTGGTTTATTGAATCTCGATCGTAGTGATGCACATATTCATAATAATGATGCCAGAAGATGCAAAGTTGATAATGATAGTGCAACATATTTGTGGCACTGCAATTTAGGTCATATTGGTGTAAAGCGCGTGAAGAAATTCCATCCAGATGAACTTTTTGGAATCATTTGATTATGAATCATTTGATACTTGCAAACCATGCCTCATGGGCAAAATGACTAAAACTCCGTACTCCGGAACAATGTAGCGAGCTAATGACTTATTGGAAATAATACATACCGATGTATGCGGTCCGATGAGTGTTGAAGCACGCGGCGGGTATCGTTATTTTCTGACTTTCACAGATGATTTGAGTAGGTATAGGTATATCTAATTAATGAAACACAAGTCTGAAATATTTGAAAAGTTCAAAGAATTTTAGAGTGAAGTGGAGAATCATCGTAACAAGAAAATAAAGTTTCTACGATCTGATCACGGAGGCGAATATTTGAGTTACGAGCTTGGCCATCATTTAAAACAATGTGGAATTGTTTCACAAGTCATGCCACCTGGAACACCACAATGTAATGGTGTGTCCAAACATGTAACCGTACCTTATTAGATATGGTGCATTCTATGATGTCTCTTACCGATTTACCACTATCGTCTTGGGGTTATGCATTAGAGACAACTGCATTCACGTTAAATAGGTCACCGTCTAAATTCATTGAGACGACACCGTATGAACTGTGGTTTGGCAAGAAACCTAAGTTGTCGTTTCCTGAAGTTTGGGGTTGTGACACTTATGTCAAAAGGCTTCAGCCTGATAAGCTCGAACCCAAACCGGAGAAGTACATCTTCATAGGATTCCCTAAGGAAACAATTAGGTACACCCTCTACCACAGATCCGAAGGCAAGATCTTTGTTTCCAAGAATGGAACATTTCTGGAGAAGGAGTTTTTCTCGAAAGAAGTGAGTGGGAGGAAAGTAGAACTTGGTGTGGTAATTGTACCTTCTCTCGAATTGGAAGGTAGCTCATCACAGAAAACCATTCCTGTGATGCCTACACCAACTAGAGAGGAAGCTAATGATGATGATCATGAAACTTCAGATCAAGTTACTACTGAACCTCGTAAATCAACCAGAGCACGAGCCGCATGAGAGTGGTATGGTAATCATGTTCTGGAAGTCATGTTACTAGACCATGACGAACCTACGAACTATGAAGAAGCTATGATGAGCCTAGATTCCGATAAATGGCTGGAAGCCATGAAATCTAAGATAGGATCCATGTATGAGAACAAAGTGTGGACTTTGGTGGACTTGCCCGATGATCGGCAAGCCATTGAGAATAAATGGATGTTCAAGAAGAAGACAGATGATGATGGTAATGTCACTATCTACAAAGTACGACTTGTCGCAACAGGTTTTTCGACAAGTTAAGGGGAATGACTACGATGAGACTTTCTCACCCGTAGCGATGCTTAAGTCCGTCTGAATCATGTTAGCAATTGCCGCATTTTACGAAATCTGGCTAATGGATGTCAAAACTGCATTCCTTAATGGATATTAAGGAAGAGTTGTATATAATGCAACTAGAAGGTTTTGTCGATCCTAAAGGTGCTAACAAAGTGTGCAAACTCCAGCGATCCATCTATGGACTGGTGCAAGCATCTCGGAGTTGGAATATATGCTTTGATGAGGTGATCAAAGCATATGGTTTTATACAGACTTATGGTGAAGCCTGTATTTACAAGAAAGTGAGTGGGAGCTCTGTAGCATTTCTGATATTATATGTGGATGACATATTGTTGATTGGAAATGATATAGAATTTCTGGATAGCACAAAAGGATACTTGAATAAGAATTTTTCAATGAAAGACTTCGGTGAAGCTACTTATATATTGGGCATCAAGATCTATAGGGATAGATCGAGACGGTTAATAGGACTTTCACAAAGCACATACCTTGACAAGATTTTGAATAAGTTAAAAATGGATCATCAAAGAAAGGGTTCTTGCCTGTGCTGCAAGGTGTGAAGTTGAGTAAGACTTAAAACCCAACCACGGCAGAAGATAGAGAGAGAATGAAAGTCATTCCCTATGCCTCAGCCATAGGTTCTATAAAGTATGCCATGCTGTGTGCCAAACCTGTTGTGTACCTTGCCATGAGTTTGGCAAGGGGGTACAATAGTGATCCGGAGTAGATCACTGGACAGCGGTCAAATTTATCCTTAGTTACCTAAGAGGACTAAGGAGATATTTCTCGATTATGGAGGTAATAAAGAGTTCAACGTAAAAGGTTACGTCAATACAAGCTTTGACGCCGATTCGGATGACTCTAAGTCTCAATCTGGATACATATTGAAAGTGGGTGCAATTAGCTAGAGTAGCTCCATGCAGAGTATTGTAGACATAGAAAATTGCAAAATACATACGGATTTGAATGTGGTAGACCCGTTGACTAAAACCTCTATCACAAGCAAAACATGGTATCACCTTAGTACTCTTTGGGTGTTAATCACATAGTGTTGTGAACAAGATTATTGACTCTAGTAAACTCTTTGGGTGTTAATCACATGGCGATGTGAACTAGATTATTGACTTTAGTGCAAGTGGGAGACTGGAGGAAATATGCCCTAGAGGCAATAATAAAGCTATTATTTTATATTTCCTTATTCATGATAAAGGTTTATTATTCATGCTAGAATTGTATTAATCGGAAACTTAAATACATGTGTGAATACATAAACAAACATTGTGTCCCTAGTATGCCTCTACTAGACTAGCTCATTGATCAAAGATGGTTAATGTTTCCTAACCATAGACATGAGTTGTCATTTGATAACGGGATCACATCATTAGGCGAATGATGTGATGGATGCTATGTCTTTAGCTTGCATTGGTTTTCCTTGAAGAGGAAAGGGTGATGCAGCAATAGTAGCGTAAGTATTTCCCTCAGTTTTTGAGAACCAAGGTATCAATCCAGTAGGAGGCTCCTCAAAAGTCCCACGAACCTACACAAACAAACAAAGAACTCACAACCAACGCAATAAAGGGGTTGTCAATCCCTGCACGGCCACTTGCGAAAGTGAGATCTGATAGAGATAGTATGATAAGATAAATATATTTTTGGTATTTTATAGTATAGATTGGAAAAGTAAAGATGCAAATAAAAGTAGATTGAAAGGTTACATGATAAAAAATAGACCCAAGGGCCATATGTTTCACTAGTGGCTTCTCTCAAGATAGCATAAGTATTACGGTGGGTGAACAAATTACTGTCGAGCAATTGATAGAAAAGCGAATAATTATGAGATTATCTAGGCATGATCATGTATATAGGCATCACGTCCGTGACAAGTAGACCGACTCCTGCCTGCATCTACTACTATTACTCCACACATCGACCGCTATCCAAAGATGCATCTAGAGTATTAAGTTCATAAGAACAGAGTAACGATTAAGAAAGATGACATGATGTAGATGGATAAACTCATGCAATATGATATAAACCCCATCTTTTTATCCTCGATGGCAACAACACAATCGTGCCTTGCTGCCCTACATCCTTTGGGAAGGACACCGCAAGATTGAACCCAAAGCTAAGCACTTCTCCCATTGCAAGAAAGATCAATCTAGTAGGCCAAACCAAACTGATAATTCGAAGAGACTTGCAAAGATAACTCAATGATACATAAAAGAATTCAGAGGAGATTCAAATATTTCTCATAGATAAACTTGATCATAAACCCACAATTCATCGGATCTCGACAAACACACCGCAAAAAGAGTTACATCGAATAGATCTCCAAGAAGATCGAGGAGAACATGGTATTGAGATCCAAAAAGAAAGAAGAAGTGTAGGATCGAAAGTATGTCTAGAGGGGGGGTGATTAGACTACTTGACAATATAAAAATTTAGCCTTTTGACAAAGACAAGTTTTTGGCAGATTCACGATTATGATCAAGTCAAGTATCACCCTACACATGCAATTCTAGAGTATAGGCAGCGGAAAGTAAATTGCACATGTAGTAAAGAGAGGTGGAGAAGAGCAAACGCAATTTTGGAGACGCGGTGATTTTTCTCGTGGTTCCGATAGGTGGTGCTATCGTCATTCCACGTTGATGGAGACTTCAACCCACGGAGGGTAACGGCTGCGAGAGTCCACGGAGGGCTCCACCCACGAAGGGTCCACGAAGAAGCAACCTTGTCTATGCCATCATGGCCTACGCCCACGGAGGGCTAGCCTTACTCGGGTAGATCTTCACAAGTAGGCGATCTCCTTGCCCGACAAACTTCTTGGTTCAACTCCACATCTCGACGGAGGCTCCCAAGCGACACCTAACCAATCTAGGAGGCACCACCCTCCAAAAGGTAATAGATGGTGTTGATGATGATGAACTCCTTGCTCTTGTGCTTCAAATGATAATCTCCCCAACACTCAACTCTCCTCACCGATTTGGCTGTGGTGGCGAAGAAAGGATTGAGTGGAAAGCAACTTGGGAAGGCTAGAGATCAAGCTTCATATGGTGGGAGTGGAGCAACTTGATCTCAACACAAGGGTAGGTGGTTCTCTTCTCGAAATGTAAGGTAGGAGTGGTAGTTCTTTCGATGGCTCTCTCCACGAATGAAGAGGGGTGGAGGGTATTTATAGCCTCCACACAAAATCCAACCGTTACACACATTTGACCAATCTCGGTGGGACCGAAGTTGACAACTCGGTGAGACCGAAAGTTCAAATCATGTGAACGTTGGGATTTTCGGTGGGACCGAAAATACAATCTCGGTTAGTCCGATTCGTGTAAAGACAAGAGCTTGCCAATCTCGGTGAGACCGACTTCATCATCTCGGTGACACCGATTTGATGACAGAAGGTTACAGAAGCTTGGCAACTCAAGTTTCGGTGAGACCGAGTTCGAATCGGAAAATCCGAGATTTCTAGGGTTTGGCTTTGTGGTGAGGTGGTTCATCTCGGTGTGGTGAGTTTGGAATATCGGTGGGACCGAGATTACTTATGAGTGTATATTGCGGTGAGAGTTGCTTGATAGTTTAGGAGATGTATCACTAAGCACTTTGAGCAACGGATCATTATCATAACCTCATCCCTTTTAATAGTATTGGCTTTCCTATGGACTCAATGTGATCTTGGATCACTAAACCAAAAATGGAGTCTTGAGCTTTTGCCAATGCTTGCCTTAGCATTTTGAGGGTCCACTTCTTCAATCCTTGCCATACCCATATCATGAACTTTCTCAAATGATTCTCAAGTAACTATTAGTTCAATGATATATATGTTGTTATTAATTACCAAAACCACCCGGGGATTAGTTGCACTTTCAATCTCCCCCTTTTTGGTAATTGATGACAACATATAGCTCAAAGCTTCGACAAAGGATATAATCAATGAATAATAGCGTCGCTTTGAGAAGTATGTGATAAGCAAGAGCTCCCCTAAATTTGTGCATTATTTAAGATTTGCGTTTGAATGCAAATGCACAATCGATTAGGATCATGGGTCACTCTTCCATGTCACATACATCTTGGTGGAGCGCACAAAATGATAAGAATGAACAACATGCACCCAATCACCAAGACATGAGTAAATGGTCATACAAGATAGGAATAGCATATGATAAGCATTAAGCACACATTAAAGCATAGTACGACCAAGCACTCATTAAGGTAGAATCAAACGTAGTATCAAACACACTGAATGTCTCGAAAACCAAAAGTATCTCAAAGTAACCGCAAAAGAACGAAAGAGCAAAAGCGCAAAGACAACAACACTCTCTCTCTCGAAGTCCTATGATCTATACAATTTCTCCCCCTTTGGCAACAAGTTACCAAAAGTTCAAAAAGCATAGAGCTAAGCGTCACTTTGGGGACTCTGTTGGCGGCTCCTCTGCAGGTTGATGTTGGAGTTGATATGGCAGCATCGTGAAGACTTCAGGTGATGTCTGGCTTTGGAGGAGTGGTCACTGGAGCTGGAGCCGGAGCAACCGATGGAGCTGTGGGAGGTCTTGAAGTTGTAGTCCCGTGTCTCATCATTTGAATAGCAGCTGATCGGGGTCTGTGGGAACCGGAGCGATCTGTTGATAAGCATCTGGACTAAGTCATCCCGCATCTCACGCATAAGTTCTTCCTTCTCCCTCTTTGCTTCCTCAATATCTGCCTCAAGCTTGTTGACATTACTTGCACTTGATCGACTTCACATCCAGGCGTGGATCTTGTCTTCAACAATCCTCTCTAGGCTCTCCTGAGACTGTACAATGCTGGCCAGGCGTTGTTCAATCCTTTGGGTAGCTTCAAGGAGCTGCTCTCCGACACTCTTGGGTTTAGCTGCTGCTGCTGCTGCTTCCTTTTCAGCTTTGGCTTTCTTGGCAGCTTCAATCTTTGCTTGACCTTCAACAGATGTTGGATCCTCCTCATCCATCACAACAACATTATCCTCATGCTCAGGCTGCACGAGGCAAACCACTTGGTGTACTCCTCTCACCATCATCTGATGAGCTGCTGGGTTCAGGACTAGTGCCTGCCTCTGGAATATCTGCAATAGGTGACTCGACACATTGCTCGGCTGTCACTTTGGCATCGACATGGGCCGACAACCTGTGAATAGATAAGGTATAGGCAGAGAAGAAGAGTTATCACAAACTGCAGAAGTTTTTGCAAACAAAATGAGTTCAAATTCTAGTATTAGGTTTTCACAGAAGACATTTCGGTCAGACCGAGTTTAAAATTCGGTGAATCCGAAGTGTTTAAACAGAAACTTTCACACCACTTTCGGTTGGACCGAAGTGGGTTTCGGTCCTGCCGAAAACACTAGGGTTTCACAGAATCCTCATTTCGGTCACACCGATTTGCACAACTTCGGTTGGACCGAAGGTGCGAAGGTAATGGCCATAGGCCAAATCGGTCATACCGAAAATGTAAAATCGGTCTCACCGAGATGTGTTCGGCGGAAACCTAACCCTAAAACTTTTACTCGAATCTAATCCAAAAGAACTAATCTGGTGTTCTGGAAGATTTCAATCGTGGCAAGATACTAGGCAAACCAAACGTGCATTGAATTGGAGATGGGAGCACGAGTGGGATCGAAACTCACCCTAACTTGGTGGAGTTCCTCTACGGCGGCAACGGCGCGGAGAAGATGTCCGCTGACGGCGACGGAGACTGCGGCGAGGGCGCGACAAAGCGGCAACGGAGATGATCCGGAGACCAAGGCGACGGCAAAGAAGGGTGGGGCGGCGTTTGAAGTAGAAATCAACGCGCGGCGGCCCTCGAGTATATATACCCTTTGTTGTCGGTGGGACCGAGTTGTAAACTTCGGTGGCACCGAGATGAATAATATGCAGTGATTATGCACTTGATCACGCCGAAATTCACAACTCGGTTTCACCGAGGTGAAAACCTAGATCAGTCCAAGTGCTTTCGGTTCGACCGAGTTTGAGTGAGTTGGTCTGACCGAAATCACTTAGAAGGTTTTGGAAGTTAGCCCTTGACGGATCGGTGGCTCCGAGTGCTCCTCACTCGGAGGGTCCGAAAATGAATTGTTCAAAGTTTGTGATGTAAGCATGAATAGAATTTGAGACAAGAAATCATAGATAGCTAGGGGAGGTACTTAGGCATTCTTGTCCATCCATTTGGTCAGAAAAATCAAAACACCCAAAGCAACAAATGGATGTCCTCGAATGGATAAAATCATGCATCCAACATGCTCACACAATAAGATAGCAAATGAAATATGTGTCAAACATGCACAATCAAAACTCTAGCTACTATCACACAATTTGTCGATGACTAGGTCATCTTTATATGAGTATATTGACTTAGGAGTCAAATGAGAACATTTGATCATAGGTCATACTCATCTTTTAAGCACAAGTGGGGTTACCACTTTTACATAAAGCATTAATGTGTTCACATCATTTGAAGATGCTTTTGCTCAATTCTTTAGAGCAAAGCTCCCCTAGATGTGAGAACCCTTTTAAAGGGTCAAACTAACCTTGGGTTGTCGTAGAAGACTTCATGTAGATGTCAAGATGTGGATGCTCAATGTTGATGAAGATCATCAAGAGTTGGGAGCAATCCTTTGGATTCGGGCACTTTCAATACCTACATGGGTTAGTCCTACAAGGAACAAACAAGAATATCCATGGACATAGATTGAAGTTCACAATAGATGATGTCCATGAAAGCAATGATTACCTTGTCCCTTGACTTTCCAACAAGAGGGTTTGTGACTCCATGAACTAGTGCATAATGTGGAAGTTGGTTGCACAAGTTTTTGCCAAAATGAATGTGAGTGAAGTATGTTGGCGGAGTCACCCTCAAGAACTCTCTAGTTCTTCTTCTTCGGGATCCACATCATCTTGATGGGAATCCTTGGGGTTGTAGTTGAGCTTGACGAAGTAGAACTTGACGTTTCCTTGGGAACCCACTTGACCATGGCTTGAGGTGCTTCAACAAATGCATCAATCTCCTCTTGAAGCTTGTCCTTGCCTTTTAGCTTGTGGTCTTGTGGTGGAAGGTCATCTTGAGCTTGTTCCACATTGGAAGAAGTAGGATCATACTTCTCCTTTTGAGAAACAAACTGTGGAGTGGGATATTGACCTTCTTCCCATTCAACACCCTCGGCGTTGAACTTTCGCTCAAAACCAATTCCTTGATTCTTCCGGTGCCTTCCTTGCTTGCGAACAATTTCCTCAAAGTTCTTGCTTCCGGCAAGGCTCTTGTAGACACCTTTCTCTATAATCCCTTTCAATAGACTATTTTCTTGCTCAAGTGTAACTTGGCTTGAGACATTGTTAGTGGAATCAAGAGAACTACTAGAAGCAACAATATTGGATTTAGCATGGTTATTGTTACTACTAGATGAAGAATTTTTCTTATGTTTGTCATGCTTAGTTTTAATAGGTGGCAAGAAATTAGACAAGAGAAGTCGTTTGGCAAGATATGAAGAACTCTTCTTTCGAAGATCGTCATTGGTTGCTTTTAGAAACTCATGTTCTTGCTCTAGAGTGAGCTTCTCGAAGCGTAGCTTCTCATGAGATCTTAGGAGCTCTCTATGATCTTCTTGAGTTGTTTCATGAGCTAACTTAAGAGTGTTTAGTTCTTTAGTTAGATGCTCAATCTCCTTCATAGCATTGTCATTCGAATCTTCTCGACTATAAAGACTACTAGCATGTTCATCATTACTAGGCTCACTAGATTTATCATGTAAGAGCTCATCTTCACCAAGCAAGTCATCCTCATCACTATCAAAGTCAATGAATTCAGGGTGTGATACCTTGGGGCCTTTAGCCATGAAGCATCTTCCAATTCCCTCATTTGGTGAATCAAATAAGTCGTAGGAGTTGGAGTTGGAGGATACGAGAGCAAGACCGGCAACACCTTCATCTTGACTGTAGTCGGAGTTGGAGTGATAGCTTCTTTTGGATTGATTGTCGGAGTCGGAGCCGGAGACCCATTCACCTACATGAGCTTGATGTTTTCTTCTTGTGTAGCTCCTTGATGACTTGTCTTTCCTCTCCGAATCCTTGCTTCTCCGAGAGGGTCTTCGTTCATAACGTTCATCTCTACTCCTTCTCTCTTTCCGAGGTGACTCATCTCTTGAGCTTCTTCTTCTTGGAGATTCTTCTCTTCTCTTGTGTGGAGCCGAGCACTCATTTGAGTAGTGTCCGGGTCTTCCACAATTGTAGCAGTTTCGATCACGATTAGAAGATCTCTTTTCATCATATGATCTAGACTTTGAGCTTCTCTCTTTGCTTCTACTCTTGTAGAATTTGTTGAAGTTCTTCACCATTAGGCTTATCTCTTCATTGGAAACTAGCTTGTCACTTGAGGTTGTGGGAGCATCACTTGTAGCTTTGTAAGCACCACTTGACTTGTTGTGAAGCTCTTCCTTATCCTTAAGTGTCATCTCATGAGCAACAATTCTTCCAATGACTTTGGTTGGCTTGAGATTCTTGTAGTTTGGCATCATTTGGATCAAAGTGCACACGGTGTCATACTTTCCATCCAAAGCTCTGAGAATCTTCTTGATGATGAATCGGTCGGTCATTTCTTCGCTTCCTAAGCCGGCAATCTCATTTGTGATGAGAGCAAGCCTAGAGTACATTTCAGCGACTCCTTCACCTTCCTTCATCTTGAACTTGTCAAGTTGACCTTGAAGAACATCTAGCTTTGATTCCTTCACGGACTCGGTACCTTCGTGCATTTCAACCAAAGTATCCCAAATCTCTTTTGCATTCTCAAGGCGGCTGATTTTGTTGAACTCCTCGGGACACAAGGCATTGAAGAGAATGTCACAAGCTTGAGCATTGTTTTGCAACATCCGCAATTCTTCCGTTGTAGCTTCACGATCCGAACTTTTCCTTCCTCGAAGAATTCACCTTGCATACCAACACAAATAATGCCCCATGCAGTGGGTTATGGCCAAGAATATGCATTTTCATTTTATGCTTCCAACTAGCAAAGTTTGTACCATCAAAGTAAGGACCTCTACGAAAATTACCCTCACTAGACGCCATACTCTCCTAGGTTGTGAAACCAAGCTTATGGAGTCCAATGCAATGGAAACCAATACAATGGAGACCAAAGCTCTGATACCACTTGTAGGATCGAAAGTATGTCTAGAGGGGGGGTGATTAGACTACTTGACAATATAAAAATTTAGCCTTTTGACAAAGACAAGTTTTTGGCAGATTCACGATTATGATCAAGTCAAGTATCACCCTACACATGCAATTCTATAGTATAGGCAGCGGAAAGTAAATTGCACATGTAGTAAAGAGAGGTGGAGAAGAGCAAACGCAATTTTGGAGACGCGGTGATTTTTCTCGTGGTTCCGATAGGTGGTGCTATCGTCATTCCACGTTGATGGAGACTTCAACCCACGGAGGGTAACGGCTGCGAGAGTCCACGGAGGGCTCCACCCACGAAGGGTCCACGAAGAAGCAACCTTGTCTATGCCATCATGGCTCACGCCCACAGAGGGCTAGCCTTACTCGGGGTAGATCTTCACAAGTAGGCGATCTCCTTGCCCTTACAAACTTCTTGGTTCAACTCCACATCTCGATGGAGGCTCCCAAGCGACACCTAACCAATCTAGGAGGCACCACCCTCCAAAAGGTAATAGATGGTGTTGATGATGATGAACTCCTTGCTCTTGTGCTTCAAATGATAATCTCCCCAACACTCAACTCTCCTCACTAATTTGGCTGTGGTGGAAGAAAGGATTGAGTGGAAAGCAACTTGGGAAGGCTAGAGATCAAGCTTCGTATGGTGGGAGTGGAGCAACTTGATCTCAACACAAGGGTAGGTGGTTCTCTTCTCGAAATGTAAGGTAGGAGTGGTAGTTCTTTCGATGGCTCTCTCCACGAATGAAGAGGGGTGGAGGGTATTTATAGCCTCCACACAAAATCCAACCGTTACACACATTTGACCAATCTCGGTGGGACCGAAGTTGACAACTCGGTGAGACCGAAAGTTCAAATCATGTGAACGTTGGGATTTTCGGTGGGACCGAAAATACAATCTCGGTTAGTCCGATTCGTGTAAAGATAAGAGCTTGCCAATCTCGGTGAGACCGACTTCATCATCTCGGTGACACCGATTTGATGACAGTATGTTCTGAAGCTTGGCAACTCAAGTTTCGGTGAGACCGAGTTCGAATCGGAAAATCCGAGATTTCTAGGGTTTGGCTTTGTGGTGAGGTGGTTCATCTCGGTGTGGTGAGTTTGGAATATCGGTGGGACCGAGATTACTTATGAGTGTATATTGCGGTGAGAGTTGCTGATAGTTTAGGAGATGTATCACTAAGCACTTTGAGCAACGGATCATTATCATAACCTCATCCCTTTTAATAGTATTGGCTTTCCTATGGACTCAATGTGATCTTGGATCACTAAACCAAAAATGGAGTCTTGAGCTTTTGCCAATGCTTGCCTTAGCATTTTGAGGGGTCCACTTCTTCGATCCTTGCCATACCCATATCATCGAACTTTCTCAAATGATTCTCAAGTAACTATTAGTTCAATGATATATATGTTGTTATTAATTACCAAAACCACCCGGGGATTAGTTGCACTTTCAAGAAGCCATCTAGCTAATAACTATGGACTCGAAGGTCTGTGGTGAACTACTCACAACTCATTGAAGGGGCTATGGTGTTGATGTAGAAGCCCTCCATGGTCGATTCCCCCTCTGGTGGAGCATCGGCGAAGGCTCCAAGATGGGATATTGCAGATACAGAAGGTTACGACGGTGGAATTAGGTTTTCGTTGGCTCCCTGGATGTTCTCGGGGTATGTGGGTATATCTAGGAGGAAGAAGTAGGTCGGTGGCCGCCCGAGGGGCCCACGAGATAGGGGGCACCCCCTCCACCCTCGTGGACGCCTTGGCTGCTTCTTGACTTGCACTCCAAGTCCTCTGGATCACGTTTGTTCCAAAAATCATGCTCCCAAAGGTTTCATTCCGGTTGGACTCCGTTTGATATTCCTTTTCTTCAAAATACTAAAATAGGCAAAAAAAACAGCAATACGGGCTGGGCCTTCGGTTAGTAGGTTAGTCCCAAAAATGATATAAATGTGTAAAGTAAAGCCCATAAACATCCAAAAAGGGTAATATAACAACATGGAACAATCAAAAATTATAGATACGTTGGAGACGTATCAATGGACAAGACCCATCCCTTAGCTTAGCATGATGATCGTTCAGTTCATTGCTATTGCTTTCTTCATATCAAATACATATTTCTTCGACTATGAGATTATGCAACTCCCGGATACCGGAGGAATACCTTGTGTTCTATCAAACATCACAACGTAAATGGGTGATCATAAAGATGCTCTATAGGTATCTCCAAAGGTCTTTGTTGAGTTGCCATAGATCAAGATTAGGATTTGCCACTTCGAGTATCAGAGAGGTATATCTAGGCCCTCTCGGTAATACACATCACAAGAAGCCTTGCAAGCGAAGTGACTAATGAGTTAGTTGCATAATGATGTATTATGGAACAAGTAAAGAGACTTGCCAGTAACGAGATTGAACTAGGTATGAAGATACCGATGATCGAATCTCGGGCAAGTAACATACCGATGGACAAAGGGAATTAGGTATGTTGTCATAAGGTTCGACCTATAAAGATCTTCATAGAATATGTAGGAGACAATATGGGCATCCAGGTTCCGCTATTGGTTATTGACCAGAGAAGTGTTTCAGTCATGTCTACATAGTTCTTGAACCCGTAGGGTCCGCGTGCTTAACGTTCGTTGATGATATAGTATTATATGAGTTATGTATGATGGTGACCGAATGTTGTTCAGAGTTCCAGATGTGATCACGGACATGACGAGGAGCTCTGGAATGGTCTGGAGGTAAAGATTGATATATAGGATGACATGGTTAGGCCAAGGGGTAAAGCCCACGGGGCTTTAGGTCTGTGCAAAAGGAGTTTTGCGGAGGCCAGGAGGCCAACAGCCGGAGACCCTGGCGTCTGGCCCTGGGCCAGATGCCGAGGCCCATGGCGTCTGGGCCAAACGCCAAGGATTGTGGCATCTAGTTCTGGAAGTCCGAGAAGGACTCTTCCTTGCGGGCAAAACCGACTTTGAGGAGGCTCTTTCTCCAAGTTACGACCCCAGGGCTCAACATATAAATAGAGGGGCAGGGCTAGCACCTGGAACACATCAAGATTCACCAAGCCGTGTGCCGGCAACCCCGTCCCTCTAGTTTATCCTTCGTCTAGTTTCTGTAGTGCTTGGCGAAGCCCTGCGGAGATTGTTCTTCATCACCAACCGTCACCACGCCGTCGTGCTGTCGAAACTCATCTACTACTTCGCCTCTTTTGCTGGATCGAGAAGGCAAGGACGTCATCGAGCTTAACGTGTGCTGAACGTGGAGGTGGCGGACGTTCAGTACTTGATCAAGATGGATCATGAAGGTGTACGACCACATCAACAGGGATAACATTCGTTAAGGATCGTATATTTTGAAAAAGTAATGATTATGCTTCTTATATCCATGGATATTATTAGTTGATATTGTTACTTCATCGTTTCTCAATATTTATACCATAAAGAGATTACATGATACACATGCTAGTTAGCATTTCACATCAACAATTCTGTTTTTATCATTTACATACTCGAGGACGAGATGAATTAAGCTTGGGGATGCTGATACGCCTCCAACGTATTTATAATTTTTGATTGTTTTATGCTATTATATTATCAATCTTGGATGCTTTATATGCATCTATATGCTATTTTATATCATTTTTCTAGGACTAACCTATTAACCCAGTGACTAGTGCCAATTCCTTTTTTTGCTTGTTTTTTTTTACTTTTCAAAAAATCAATACCAAACAAAGTACAAACACGATGAAACTTTACGGTGATTTTTCTGGACCAGAAGGGACCCTAGAAGGTTCGGGAGGAGGCCAGAAGCCTTACGGCAGAGCCACGAGCTCACAGGGCATGCCCCAGGGGGTAGGCACCCCCTGAGGTCATGACTCGCAACTCCGTTTGACCTAATTTCACCTGTATTAATTTCCAAAAATTCCCAAACCAGTAGAGAGACACCTGAAACACTTTTTCCACCGTCGCAAGCCTTTGTTCTTCCATGATCCCATCTGGAGGGTGGTACTCTACCGGAGGGGGAATTGATCATGGGAGGGCCTCTACATCAACCCTGTTGCCCTACCGATGATGCGTGAGTAGTTCACCACCGACCTACGGGTCCATAGCTAGTAGCTAGGTGGCTTCCTCTCTCTCTTTGATCTTCAATGCCATGTTCTCCTTGATCTTCTTGGAGTTCTATCTGATGTAATCTTCTTTTGCAGTGCATTTGTTGGGATCTAGTGAATTGTGGGTTTATGATAAGATTATTCATTTAACGTAATTGAGTCTTTCCTAAACTTTTATTATGCATGATTATTACAGCTTTGTATTTCTCTTTGATCTATCCATTTCGTTTGGCTAGCTAGATTGATCTATCTTCAGTGTGAGAGGTGCTTTGTAATGGGTCCAATTTTACGGTGTCCTCACCCAATGATAGGAGGGGTAGCAAGGCACGTACTTGTATTGTTTCCATTACGGGGAAAACGATGGGGTTTAATCAAATTGCTTGAGTTTACTTTGTCTACATCATGTCATCTTGCTTAAAGTGTTATCCTATTTGTCATGAACTTAATAACATAGATGCATGCTGGACAGCAACCAATTGGTGGAGTAATAGTAGTAGATGCAGGCAGAAGTCGGTCTACTTGTCACAGACGTTATGCATATATGTGTGATCATTGCCATGATCAATATCATAACTATGCGGTTTTCTATCAATTGCCCAACAGTAATTTGTTTACCCATCATATGCTATGTGTTCGAGAGAGAAGCCTCTAGTGAAAACTATGGCCCTGGGTCTATTTAATCATGTTAATAAAAACCAAAGATACCTTGCTACAATTTATTATCTTTATTTTGTTTTGCAATTTATCTATCTATCACTACAAGATTTAATCCTTGCAAGTAACGAGTTTAAGGGGATTGACAACCCTCTTGCCCGTGATGGGTGCAAGTATTTGCTTTTGTGCATACATGTGTTGTTTACTAGGGTGAGATTCTCCTATTGTTTCGATAAACCTTGGTTCTCACTAAGGGAAATACTTATCGCTACTATATTGCTTCACCTTCCTCTCCGGGGAAAATCCCAACGCAGCTCACAAGTAGCAGAAGTATCCTCGGTAGAATCGCTCCGCTGGAGAGCAAAAGTGCTCCTGGCCAGGTTCCGCCTCGAGACGACGGCGCCTCATCCTAAAAGTCTTATTCTTATTTTCTTTCCATGGCAAACGGCTTCATGTAGCGGAAGGAGGGCACCGGAGGGCTACTATGGGCCCCACAAGGCATTAGGGCGCGCCTTGGGGGGTGGGCGCGCCCTGTTGCCTTGCGGACAGCAGGTGGCCCTCCTCTGGTGGTTCTTCATTCCAGTATTTTTTATATATTTAGTAAACAATTCTGTGAAGTTTCAGATCATTTGGAGCTCCATAGAATAGCTATCTCTGTTGTAGCTCTTTTAGGTCCAGAACTCCAGCTGCCGGTAACTTCCCTCTTCATGTGGATCTTGCAAATTAAGAGAGAAAAGACATTAGAGTTGCATCATAAAGTGAAATAATGACCAAAAGCATTATAAATAATAGTAGGAAAACATGATACAAAACGGATGTATCAACTCCCTCAAGTTTAGACCTTGCTTGTCCTCAAGTGAGAGCCGAACTCGATAATCATGACCACATGTCTAGAGAGAGGTGTCGATAAAACAAAATACGGACAGAGAAGCATCATGCTTTATCATAGCAGCAATTATTCATCATATAACTTCTCATAATCAAGTAGCAATTCATTCACAAGGCTGAAGTATGAAGCCTAAGCTTTCTTAAAAACAAACAAACTATGTTCTTAGTCATTGAAGCACTTACAATTCATCATATTTCCAGGAAGAGTCTATGTAAGAGCTTTTATCTTAGCAAGTTCCGCATACTCAACTATCATATAGTCTTTTATGAATGCTAACACTCAGGGCATATTTCTGGAACAAATGTTTCAGTCAAACACATAGGAAGATGGGGGTTTATTGTTTTCACCTCCTTACTTACCTCAAGGATAATGTCAACAATAATAACTCATGATTACCTACATCCAACTGGATATATGTACCTGGATATTTTCCTACCACATGATGCTTGCCAGGTGGAGAATAATTAAGAATGAAATAGGGCTGTACATTATTGATTCTTCCATAAAGAAACTAAAAATTAAAAGATAGACCCTTCGTAGAGGGAAGTAGAGGTTGTCATGCATTTTTTCATTTGGATGTGCAAGCTCTTAATGTAAAGTAACGTCACTTTATGTTGCCCTTTGTGATAACAACCTTGTAAGGGCATATTTATCCCTAAGGTGTTTTGGTGATTGATGACAATGCTTTTGCGGACTAATCGTGTGCGTTGAGTTTTTTTAGAGATTCATCCTTTGGCACGAGACGATTCCATCCCCTCGGTGTTTTTATTCAAGATGGTGTAGCTCCTTCGTTTCTCTGTTGGTGGACTAGTTTCGTAGGAGTCACCGTACTATCAAGAGGGGATCTGCTTTGGTAAGGCTAGGGTGGAATCAACACGTACACATCCTTATCACACCCGACGTTCCTTTCCGCTTCATTGGAGCTACCTTTCCTCTCCTTGCCTGCCTTGACCTGTCCCAGCGGTAGTACCGCAGTCCTCGACGGTAGTACTGCCGAAGCACGTCAAGCGGTAGTACCTCTCCCCAAGCGGTAGTACCGCTTGCTGTCTTCCGCCGTAGTACCGCTGTAGTTCCGGGCTACTACCGCCTCGACTCGAGACCCCTATTTTTCATGTCGGGTTTTGTGGTACTAGTAGCGGCAGTAGCGGCGGTAGTACCGCTCCAAGCGGTAGTACCGCCCGTACTCCCGCAGTAGTACCACTCTGGGCCCAGTCCTAGCTACCCTCGTGAGCGCGGCAGTATCGCTGGGAGGGAACGGTAGTACCGCTGGCTCAGCGGTAGTGTCACGCCCAATATGCGACCCTATCCAAGAGGAACTCGAAGGTCCCACCAAGGATAGACCCGCATATTGAAACGCTTTTGCAAGGTGGATATCATTACATCAACATTACATAAATAGATGGGGATACATACAAAAGGCATACAATGCCACACGAATACAACATCATCTTACATAAAAGCACCATCCGACTACGGATGAAACACAAACAGAAACTCAAACGACATCCACCACCTAGCCCAGTGCTGCCGACACGAACCTATCCCCGATCAAGAAGAAGCGTAAGAAGAACTCCAAAACAAGCAAACATCGCTCTCGCGTCAAGATCATCGCATAACCTGTACACTGCAATCGTTGTTGTAGAAATCATGAGCCACGAGGACTCAGCAATCCCATTACCATGGGTATCAAGACTAGCAAAGCTTAATGGGAAAGGAAGGGGTAAAGTGGTGAGGTTGCAGCAGCGACTAAGCATATATGGTGGCTAACATACGCAAATGAGAGCGAGAAGAGAAGCAACGGAACGGTCGAGAAGCTAGAAGTGATCAAGAAGTGATCCTGAACTCCTACTTACGTCAAACATAACCCAAAGACCGTGTTCACTTCCCAGACTCCGCCGAGAAAAGACCATCACGGCTACACACGCGGTTGATGTGTTTTAATTAAGTCAAGTGCCAAGTTATCTACAACCGGACATTAACAAATTCCCATCTGCCACATAACCGCGGGCACGGCTCTCGAAAGTTTATACCCTGTAGGGGTGTCCCAACTTAGCCCATGATAAGCTCTCGCGATCAACGAAGGATATACCTTCTCCCAGGAAGACCCAATCAGTCTCGGAATCCCGGTTTACAAGACATTTCGACAATGGTAAAACAAGACCAGCAAAGCCGCCCGATGCACCGACATCCCGATAGGAGCTGCACATATCTCGTTCTTAGGGCAATACCAGATGAGCACTCCGTACAACTAAAACCAGACCTCAAGTTTCCCTGAGGGGGCGCTGCAAAGGACTCTAGTTCGGACCAACACTTAGACAAGCATTGGCCCGGGGGGGCTAAAATAAAGATGACCCTTGGGTTGGCCGACCCAAGGAAAGGGTATAGGTGCTGGTGAGGCAAATGGTAAAACCAAGGTTGGGCCTTGCTGGACAAGTTTTATTCAAAGCGAACTGTCAAGGTGGTCCCATAAATCACCCGACAACGTTAGGAACGCAAAATCCGGGAACATAACACCGGTATGACGAAAACTAGGGCGGCAAGAGTGGAACAAAACACCAGGCATAAGGCCGAGCCTTCCACCCTTTACCAAATATATAGATGCATTAATAATATAAGAGATATTGTGATATCCCAACATAATCCTGTCCACCATGGAGCAATCTTCAACTTCACCTGCAGCTAGCAACGCTATAAGAGGGGCTGAGCAAAGCGGTAACATAGCCAAGCAACGGTTTGCTAGGAAGGGTGACAAAGGTTAGAGGTTCATGGCAATTTGGGAGGCTTGAAGAGCAATTGATAGGTAGCGCAGCAAAGTGATAGAACGAAGCAACTAGCATAGCAATGATAGTAGTGAGATCCAAGGTGACGGTCATCTTGCCTGAGATCCCGCAAGGAAGAAGAACGAGTCCATGAAGAAGACGAACGGGAGTAGTCGAACGAATCCTCACAATCGCAACATTACCGGGACTAGGAAGCAACACCGGAAAGAAAGAAACAACATGGTAAACACACAAGCATAATCATGGCATGATGCACAAACAAGTATGATGCATGTCCGGTTTAATGAGGCATGGCATGGCAAAGTGCAACAAACAATTCTATAAGTTAAGTGGAGCTCAATATGCAACAAGTTGCATATTGACAAAACACCACATTGACATATTTAGTTCAATCTCGTTTAAGCTACCAAACAATATTAAATGCTGTTAAACATGGCAAGAGGTGAAGCATAATAAAACTACCTATCTAGGCAAGTTTAAATGAGGCCGGAACAACGAACAACAATTCCGAAAAATCCCCAAGTTATTTAGCAATTTAACGCAAACAACAATTTTAAGCATTTAAATGTTGTTAACATGATGCGGATGACATATGCAAGTTTTAAGCAATTTTATGAAAATGTTGACATGAGCATGATATGAAGCATTTTGTCACCATGGTGGAAAGAAGAGGTGTCACGGCGACGAATCCGAAAATGATGCCACGGCAACATATCGGTTCCGGTAGCTCATGGAGATACTGGTGCAAAAGGAGGCGTGCGGATGTGCGCAACATGCTAGAGATGGTGGGGTGCTCCCGACTACCGGGTTCCCCACGGGTTAGTGGCATGGAAACGAGTGAAAATTCGGACACGGTGCAATCGGTGCATCTCATTCAACACATGCATTCGGTCCATGGCGGTCGTTCTCGGCGGTTATACCTTCGAAGCGTGCATACGGGGCGGAACGCGTCCGTCGAAGGAAGTAGTGGTACACGGATTGTAGTGGAAGTAGTTGTACACGTTTCGGTAGTGGAAGTAGACGTTCACGGGTCGTAGGGGAACTTGACGAAACCCAAGGCGACGGTTGTGGAAGTAGTGGAACTTGGTGCATCCAAGCTCTTCGGCGTAGTGGTACACATTCCGTAGACGAACATGGGAGTCGTGGTACTTGGCGTTATTGTGGCCTCCAAGTACTTGCCGAAATCCACATCGGGTGGTACTTGGCGTTATTGTGGCCTCCAAGTACTTGCCGAAATCCACATCGGATGTAGTCGTATAGATTTGAAGACGAACTTGGCGCCGAAGTCGAACTTGCCGGTCTTGATGAATCTGAAGGGGCATCGAGGGACTTGCCAAGGCCCTGCCTCGGGAGGTCACCGGAGGTGCGTGGAGGCGGCAGAGATGGTGTTGCACGGACGCGGGCACAGAACAGGTGATGGGGTGGCGAGGTGACCAGAGGCGCGAGGAGGGGGATCCTGGTCGCGACAAGAGAAGGCAGCGGGGCGACGTCCTTGTCGGACGGAGCTGGTGCAGGAGAACCGTGGCGAGGCCGAAGGTGGGTCTCGGGCAGGAGGTGAAGAAGACAGCAGGGACGCGAGCTCCAGCGAGAAGCCGAAGCAGAAGAGGTTGAGGCATGCGCCGGAGTTGACGAGCTCCTGGTCGAGCACAGAGCTCGGGCGAGGCAGCGGCACCATGGACGAAGGGAGCAGAAACTCGGGGAGGAGGCCGAGCGCTGGTGAGGGGCCTCGCTGAGCTACACGGCCATGGCAGGGGGGCCATGAGAACCTGCTGAAGGAGGAGGACACGAGCCTCGGGCGTCTTCGAGCATGCGGGTGGGCGACGAGGCAAGGGACCGAGAGGAGCATGGTGGCTGGCTGATGGAGGAGGAAGGGATCGAGCCGACGCTCTCCTAGTGGTGCAAGCGAGGGGAACGAGGGAGAGAGCGAGGGATTGAGAGGAGCGAAGGCGAGCGCTAGGGTTAGAGGAGAGTTGGGCTTAGGTGGGTCGGCGCTGCGGGCTAGGCCGAGCTACGGACTGGTGGGCTGGCTGCATCTCTCTCTCTCTCTCTAAACTCTTAGCAGAAAAGAAAAGAAAAAGGAGAAGAAAAGAAAGGCTAGGAGGAGAGTTTGGGCATGGGGATTATTTTCCCGAACTCGCAAAAATGAGCTCGGTCCAGGAAAATAAAAGAGGGATGATTGAAAGATTTAAATCCAAAACCATTTGAATTTAATTCGGATGGTATGGACTAGGATAACGTTTTGAAGAGTCCAAAAATGTTGAGAATTTAGGAGGAGCCTCGATAAAAGAGGTAAGAATTGTTGGCAAAGCTTGGGGACCAAACTTGAAGTAGAAAGGGCATGGGAATTTTGCAAGTGTGTTACGGTTAATTCCAAGCTAATGGAATATTTTATAGTAGCTCCCTAAATATTGGGAGGATATGTTATAAAGAGAAATCACCATTGTGAATATCCCTCGATTTAAATGGATCGAAGATCCATACGATTTTATTTAGATGAGTTTTAAAATTAATGATATGATGGCATGATGACATGATGCAATGCAAGAGATGGCATGATGAATGCACAAACAAAACAAATCACACGACAAAACTTGGAATAGCTGGAAGTCTTCTGGAGCGTCGGTCTCGGGGCGTTACAACACTCCACCACTACAAGAGGATCTCGTCCCGAGATCTAGAATGGCATCGGAGAGAAACAGAAGAGGAAAAGAAGAGGGAAAACTAAGTTGCTTCTTCGACCAATGAGTGAAACCAAAGAACCTTGAGAAGTTGAGCAATTTAAAAGAAAGAGTACAACAGAGATGAACGAGATTGCGAACAATCCGTTAGAAAAGAGGAACAAAGCATTAGAACTTGAAGGTTGCAAAGACATGAATCAAGAGTTTAATGGACAAGATAGAATTCGAAACCACTCCGATTAAAACAAGATGAGAGAGGAAGAATTCGGGCAGCACTCCGATTGAACATGGAAGGAATAGAACATGAACTTGAGAAGATGGGATGATACTTGATGAAGTCAACAACACACTGCCTCCGGAACTATTGAAAGAATGGCACAAGGGGTAAGAAGGATTTCAGACAGCAATCCGGTTGAAAAGAGAGGCAAAACTTGATAAAATGAAAAGAACTTGAAGAGATGACACAACACTTCGGTTAAATGGATAAGCACGAAAAGAACATAATCCTCACAATTCGAGATGATGAGTGAAAAGAGCAGCATCACAATGCCTCCGGAAGAAAGAATAGAAGATAGGTCATTGGAATAACAGAATGGAGAAGAAAATGCCAACTTCTGCCACAAATGAACTTGAAAAGCATCCTTAGAAGAAAGGATTGGACGGAGTTGCTGAGAAAATCAACAACGAAAAGAATAAGCTTGTTGTGGACTTATGGATAACATCCGAAATCATAAGGTGATAACTGGCCACAAACGGAAATGATTCGATAGCTGAGAAGAACGAAGAAATGCAAAACTCCACTTCAAAAGAAAACGGAGAATTAATTGCACCTCGAGAAGCAAGAAGAAGGATACTTGAGCTCCACCAAAAAAATCTTGATGAACACTTGAAGAATGAATTAAATCATGAAGAACCACCATAAAGAACTCCGGTGACAAAAGGATGATGAGATAGAGTTCAAGGATGGAAAGAATAAGATTAGGGCCCTGCGATGATTTAGATGGAGGTTCCGACGAAATGGCCGAGGGAATTTGATCTTCGGAAAAGAAAAGATGAAAACACTTGGAACTAGAATTTATTCAACAAGAACAAACTCCAAAGGAAGGGATTACTCACTTGGATGAAATAAGAATAAGATTTATTGTATGCTTATCCTTCATCAAATTAAATTGATGACAAGCAATGGATTCTTGCATACTACTTATTCTTGTTGGAAAAGGATTGAGAAGTGGCATATCTTAAACTTGAGGATGTCTTCATGAACCACCGATAGGATTGAAAAGAACGAATGAATTAATATGATAAACGAAGAAAAAGAATCTTGAATGAACCACCGTAAGGATTTGGAAATGACTGACGAAAGAGAATGAATCACCGGGAAGAATTAGAAGAACAAATAAGCTAGAGGGGATTTAGATACATGAGAACGAAGAGGCCATGAACTGATTAGAGGTTATTTGAACGATGCACCGGTAAGATTTGGAGAACGATAGCTACACGCTAAGAATGAAGAATTATGACATGATGGCCTTCGTAGGAATAAAATGGAAAACAACTCATGAAATGCTCCGGATGGTAAGAAAAGAATTGTCACAACCAAAACAATTATGAGGATAGCATGAAGCCAGCACCATGAATATTCAAGAGAATGGACCAAGATTTAGGAGAAATCCTTCTTCGGTCTTCAAATGTTGAGAATGATGATGAGAACCACCATGAAATTGTTGAGATACTCCGGGAGAATTAAAAGAGGAAAGGTTGAGCCAAAGATGAAAAGAATTTGAAAACGACCTTGGAGAAGGCATGTGACTGATGAAAATTCATTCTTACGTCAAACTTCAAAAGACTTTGGAAATCGCTCCGGATGAATTAGAAGAGTTAGGTAAGATCCTGGGAAAAGACATGTGGGTTAGGGCCCACTCAAAAGAAAACACCATTGAAAATGATTTTGAAGAGAGATTGCACCGGTTGAATTAAATGGCTTGAATGAGATAACAATCTCCAAATGGCTTGAACGGATTAAGAATGGAAACACAAATCTTCTGGGATATCTTCAACACTCTGGAACAAATGAATAGCAAGAGGTGAGTGATTGAGAGGTGCACCGGCATGAGAAAGCATTTGACACGAGGAAAGGAATATGATCAACACTGAAAGCTTGAATTGGATCCACCGGAGAAGAAACAATAATGAAGGATGATGAACTTGAAGCTCGTGAGCGTCTTCACGAGGGAACACCGGATCAGAACATTGATTGAAAAGAGTGAAGTGACTTCACATGAATAAATGGATACTTGATTCAAATAAATGAGTCCTTGAAGAAAAGGGTGGGAGGGTGGGGAAAACAAAGACAACTTGGGATGAACGAAACAAACACCGTTGACAAAACATAGAATTGATCTTGCGGATGGGGAGAATGATGGGATCATCTCGAAGAGAAGCGCATCGGATGGAAAAGAATTACCATGACAACCTTAATGATCAAAAAGGATTAATATTCGCATAGCAATATGAGAACACCGTTTAGGAAAGGTATGGATTCAATGTTTGACTTCGAAGCAACTCGAATACCACAAATAAAACAAAACAAAGGATTTGGCTTGCAGAATAAGCCGGAACAAATACATATGATAGAGATTTACCCAATCCCATATCATGCATCTGTCGGAAAGATATTCTAGGAGCTACTTGAATTCCCACCTATAAACTCCCGAAACTTTCTGGTTATGCAATCTAGTGTTGGGGATACAGGGGAAGCAATATATCTCACCCAAACTAACAATCCCTACATCCAAGCTGTATCCATCCGTCAACACATAACCAAGAAAACTCCGGAAATCGTGTACCCCAACCTTCGAAAAGCATCCGTTATACGAGTTATGGCAATACTCCCGAACTCCCCAGTACTGGGTGGCGTCGAGGTTATCTCACCAATAACTGCATAAAAGAGATTTTCAATGTCGGCAAAACTCAAGTATTCCAGAACTGCAACGATAAAATTATGACGACAACACCTCAGAGCTCAACTCCCCGGGACACTGCCACAACCCCTAAATGTCAGGAGGCACCAAGAACAATGTTCTCGTCATAAGAATATCGGAACGATCCCAAGATACCCGCGTGATCCTAAAAAAATAGTGAAATTTGAGGAGAGGAAAGACAAAACATCTACGTCAGGAGTCCTCACCAGAGCGACGAAGGGGGCTGAGGAGTAAAAAGAATCCTACTCTCCGATATATATAATCCTAAGACTCAAAATAGTTTTCTTCTAGACTCAACAACGGCCAACAATCAAGGGGCTCCTATGGTGGGTCGAGGCTCGATACCAACTTGAACACGCCCAATATGCGACCCTATCCAAGAGGAACTCAAGGTCCCACCAAGGATAGACCCGATATTGAAACGCTTTTGCAAGGTGGATATCATTACATCAACATTACATAAATAGATGGGGATACATACAAAAGGCATACAATGCCACATGAATACAACATCATCTTACATAAAAGCACCATCCGACTATGGATGAAACACAAACAAAAACTCAAACGACATCCACCTCGCTAGCCCAGGCTGCCGACACCGAACCTATCCCCGATCGAAGAAGAAGCGTAAAAAGAACTCCAAAACAAGCAAACATCGCTCTCGCGTCAAGATCATCGCATAACCTGTACTGCAATCGTTATTGTAGTAATCAGGAGCCACGAGGACTCAAAGAATCCCATTACCATGGGTATCAAGACTAGCAAAGCTTAATGGGAAAGGAAGGGGTAAAGTGGTGAGGTTGCAGCAGCGACTAAGCATATATGGTGGCTAACATACGCAAATGAGAGCGAGAAGAGAAGCAACGGAACGGTCGAGAAGCTAGAAGTGATCAAGAAGTGATCCTGAACTCCTACTTACATCAAACATAACCCAAAGACCGTGTTCACTTCCCGGACTCCGCCGAGAAGAGACCATCATGGCTACACATGCGGTTGATGCGTTTTAATTAAGTCAAGTGTCAAGTTATCTACAACCGGACATTAACAAATTCCCATCTGCCACATAACCGCGGGCACGACTCTCAAAAGTTTATACCCTGCAGGGGTGTCCCAACTTAGCCCATGATAAGCTCTCGCGATCAACGAAGGATATACCTTCTCCCAGGAAGACCCGATCAGTCTCGGAATCCCGGTTTATAAGACATTTCGACAATGGTAAAACAAGACCAGCAAAGCCACCCGATGCGGCGACATCCCGATAGGAGCTGCACATATCTCGTTCTCGTGGCAACACCGATGAGCACTCCGCATAACTAAAACCGGACCTCAAGTTTCCAGGGGCGCCGCAAAGGACTCTAGTTCGGACCAACACTTAGACAAGCATTGGCCCGGGGCTAAAATAAAGATGACCCTTGGGTTGGCCGACCCAAGGAAGGGTATAGGTGGTGGTGAGGCAAATGGTAAAACCAAGGTTGGGCCTTCTTTGGACAAGTTTTATTCAAAGCGAACTGTCAAGGGGTCCCATAAATCACCCGACCGCGTTAAGAACGCAAAAATCCGGGAACATAACACGGTATGACGGAAACTAGGGCGGCAAGTGGAACAAAACACCAGGCATAAGGTCGAGCCTTCCACCCTTTACCAAATATATAGATGCATTAATAATATAAGAGATATTGTGATATCCCAACATAAACCTGTCCACCATGGAGCAATCTTCAACTTCACCTGCAGCTAGCAACGCTATAAGAGGGGCTGAGCAAAGCGGTAACATAGCCAAGCAACGGTTTGCTAGGAAGGGTGACAAAGGTTAGAGGTTCATGGCAATTTGGGAGGCTTGAAGAGCAATTGATAGGTAGCGCAGCAAAGCGATAGAACGAAGCAACTAGCATAGCAATGATAGTAGTGAGATCCAAGGTGATGGTCATCTTGCCTGAGATCCCGCAAGGAAGAAGAACGAGTCCATGAAGAAGACGAACGGGAGTAGTCGAACGAATCCTCACAATCGCAACATTACCGGGACTAAGAAGCAACACCGGAAAGAAACAAAAAACATGGTAAACACACAAGCATAATCATGGCATGATGCACAAACAAGTATGATGCGTGTCCAGTTTAATGAGGCATGGCATGGCAAAGTGCAACAAACAATTCTATAAGTTAAGTGGAGCTCAATATGCAACGAGTTGCATATTGACAAAACACCACATTGACATATTTAGTTCAATCTCGTTTAAGCTACCAAACAATATTAAATGTTGTTAAACATGGCAAGAGGTGAAGCATAATAAAACTACCTATCTAGGCAAGTTTAAATGAGGCCGGAACAACGAACAACAATTCCGAAAAATCCCCATGTTATTTAGCAATTTAACGCAAACAACAATTTTAAGCATTTAAATGTTGTTAACATGATGCGGATGACATATGCAAGTTTTAAGCAATTTTATGAAAATGTTGACATGAGCATGATATGAAGCATTTTGTCACCATGGTGGAAAGAAGAGGTGTCACGGCGACGAATCCGAAAATGATGCCACGGCAACATATCGGTTCCGGTAGCTCATGGAATTACTGGTGCAAAAGGAGGCGTGCAGATGTGCGCAACATGCTAGAGATGGTGGGGTGCTCCCGACTACCGGGTTCCCCACGGGTTAGTGGCATGGAAACGAGTGGAAATACGGACACGGTGCAAACGGTGCATCTCATTCAACACATGCATTCGGTCCACGACGGTCGTTCTCGGCGGTTATACCTTCGAAGCGTGCATACGGGGCGGAACGCGTCCGTCGAAGGAAGTAGTGGTACACGGATTGTAGTGGAAGTAGTTGTACACGTTTCGGTAGTGGAAGTAGACGTTCACGGGTCGTAGGGGAACTTGACGAAACCCAAGGCGACGGTTGTGGAAGTAGTGGAACTTGGTGCATCCAAGCTCTTCGGCGTAGTGGTACACATTCCGTAGACGAACATGGGTGTCGTGGTACTTGGCGTTATTGTGGCCTCCAAGTACTTGCCGAAATCCACATCGGGTGGTACTTGGCGTTATTGTGGCCTCCAAGTACTTGCCGAAATCCACATCGGATGTAGTCGTACAGATTTGAAGACGAACTTGGCGCCGAAGTCGAACTTGCCGGTCTTGATGAATCTGAAGGGGCATCGAGGGACTTGCTAAGGCCCTGCCTCGGGAGGTCACCGGAGGTGCGTGGAGGTGGCAGAGATGGTGTTGCACGGACGCGGGCACAGAACAGGTGATGGGGTGGCGAGGTGACCAGAGGCGCGAGGAGGGGGATCCTGGTCGCGACAAGAGAAGGCAGCGGGGCGACGTCCTTGTCGGACGGAGCTGGTGCATGAGAACTGTGGCGAGGCCGAAGGTGGGTCTCGGGCAGGAGGTGAAGAAGACAGCAGGGACGCGAGCTCCGGCGAGAAGGCGAAGCAGAAGAGGTTGGGGCACGCGCCGGAGTTGACGAGCTCCTGGTCGAGCAGAGAGCTCGGGCGAGGCAGCGGCACCATGGACGAAGGGAGCAGGAACTCGGGGAGGAGGCCGAGCGCTGGTGAGGGGCCTCGCTGGGCTCCACGGCCATGGCAGGGGGGCCATGAGAACCTGCTAAAGGAGGAGGGCACGAGCCTCGGGCGTCTTCGAGCATGCGGGCGGGCGACGAGGCAAGGGACCGAGAGGAGCATGGTGGCTGGCTGATGGAGGAGGGCGCAAGGCGCGCGTGGCCATGGGGATTGGGATCCCTCTCCTGTGTGTGCGACGAGGGAGACGAGTGAAGGGGGAAAAGGGATCGAGCCGAGGCTCTCCTAGCGGCGCAAGCGAGGGGAACGAGGGAGAGAGCGAGGGATCGAGAGGAGCGGAGGCGAGCGCTAGGGTTAGAGGAGAGTTGGGCTTAGGTGGGCCGGCGTTGCGGGCTAGGCTGAGCTGCGGACTGGTGGGCTGGCTGCATCTCTCTCTCTCTAAACTCTTAGCAGAAAAGAAAAGAAAAAGGAGAAGAAAAGAAAGGCTAGGAGGAGAGTTTGGGCATGGGGATTATTTTCCCGAACTCGCAAAAATGAGCTTGGTCCAGGAAAATAAAAGAGGGATGATTGAAAGATTTAAATCCAAAACCATTTGAATTTAATTCGGATGGTATGGACTAGGATAACGTTTTGGAAGAGTCCAAAAATGTTGAGAATTTAGGAGGAGCCTCGATAAAAGAGGTAAGAATTGTTGGCAAAGCTTGGGGACCAAACTTGAAGTAGAAAGGGCATGGGAATTTTGCAAGTGTGTTACGGTTAATTCCAAGCTAATGGAATATTTTATAGTAGCTCCCTAAATATTGGGAGGATATGTTATAAAGAGAAATCACCATTGTGAATATCCCTCGATTTAAATGGATCGAAGATCCATACGATTTTATTTAGATGAGTTTTAAAATTAATGATATGATGGCATGATGACATGATGCAATGCAAGAGATGGCATGATGAATGCACAAACAAAACAAATCACACGACAAAACTCGGAATAGCTGGAAGTCTTCTGGAGCGTCGGTCTCGGGGCGTTATAGGTAGTACCGCCCTGCCCAAGCGGTAGTACCGCTCTGTGCGTGGCTGCTTGGGGGGTAACGGTTGGATTGTTCCCCCCACTATATAAAGAGGTCTTCTTCTCCAATGTTGACCTATCTCTTCCCCCAAAAGCTCCATTGTTGCTCCAAGCTCCATTTTCGCCCAATCTCTCTCCCTAGCCAATCAAACTTGTTGATTTGCTCGGGATTGGTTGAGAAGGCCCCGATCTACACTTCCACCAAGAGAAATTTGATTCCCCCCACTAATCCCTAGCGGATCTTGTTACTCTTGGGTGTTTGAGCACCCTAGACGGTTGAGGTCACCTCGGAGCCATACTCCATTGTGGTGAAGCTTCGCGGTGTTGTTGGGAGCCTCCAATTAAGTTGTGGAGATTGCCCCAACCTTGTTTGTAAAGGTTCGGTCGCCGCCTTCAAGGGCACCAATAGTGGAATCACGACATCTCGCATTGCGTGAGGGCGTGAGGAGAATACGGTGGCCCTAGTGGCTTCTTGGGGAGCATTGTGCCTCCACACCACTCCAACGGAGACGTACTTCCCCTCAAAAGGAAGGAACTTCGGTAACACATTCTTGTCTCCACCGGCTCCACTCTTGGTTATCTCGCGCCTTTACTTTTGCAAGCTTACTTGTGTTGTATCCTTTGCTTGCTCGTGTGCTTGTTGCCGTCGCATCATATAGGTTGTTCACCTAGTTGCATATCTAGACAACCTACTTTGATGCAAAGTTTAATTTGGTAAAGAAAAGCTAAAAATTGTTAGTTGCCTATTCACCCCCTCTAGTCAACTATATCGATCCTTTCAATTGGTATCGAGCCTCGTCTCTTTATTAAGGACTTTGCCGTCCAAGAGTATGGTTGACATCGTGAGCGGTGGGGAGGAGGAGCACTCCGGTGTGAATCCGATCTCGCTCTCTGGTAATGGGAAACGTGGTGTCCCGTGAGGAATTCATGTGGCCTTGGACACATTGAAAACCTCCATGACAACCACAGTTGAAAGCATGTTTAATAAATTCTTAGAAGGACTTAAACTACCTACCTCGCCGTGAAAGTGGGTGATCCCGCTAACAAGGTGACGGATGCTAACTCCGACAAGGGGGAAGATAATAGTGAGAAGGGTCCTTCTACTAGTGGTAGAAATGGCACCGGCATCTTTGCCCATGTGGAACCTCCAATTTATGGAGGACCGATTCTCTCTACTCATTTAAATCATGCCGGTCCTCCTCCTAAGATTGTGCAAAATGAGGATTTTTATTCTTGGGTGTATCGCTTCAAGCGTCATTTAAATCATGTGAATACTAATCTTTGGAGAATCATTGAAGAAGGTTTCTATCCACATGACCGAAGCAACTTCACCCCGAGAGAAGTGGTGGATAATCAATTCAATGAGAGTGCTCTCTTCATCATCCAAGATGCAATCCTTCCCGAAGATCTCCCTCATCTTCGACCTCATGCCATGGCCAAAGACGCATGGCAATGCGTTGTGTCACTCTATCGAGGAAGTGCTAGCATTCAACGCTCCAACTATGAAGTGGTGCAAGATGAAGCCGATGAGTTTGCAATGAAAGAAGATGAAGAACCTCGTGAGCTCTTTCGAAGAGTGACCAAACTCGTGGTCTCACTCCGAGATCATGGGAGCAAGGACACAGATGACAATTGGATCAAGCACAAGTTCCTCAAGGCAATGATGCCCTACAACAAGGCCATGTCCTCTGTCATTCGTCAAAGACCAGACTTCCACTCCATGACCTCAAGTGAAGTGTTGGATGAGTTCGTTGCAATGAGCATCTTGGACAAGACCGCTAACAATGCGGTGCTCCGTTCTCAAAGGGTAAAGAAACCCAACCTTGCCTTGAAGGCCAAGGTCATTGTGGAAGAAGAGGAAGAAGAGGAAGATGAGGAGAGCAACCCCAAAGACACAAAATATGATTATCATGAGCACATGGCTCTTGTTCAAGACAATTTTGGAGCAAGAAGAATTCAAGACCCAACTTCAATAAGAACAACTCAAGTGGCTTCAAGGGCAAGCAACAAGTTAGAACTTGTTTCAACTGTGGCAATGTGAGCCATTTCGTTGCGGATTGTCCTTACGAGAAGCGGGAAGACAATGGTGGCAAGTTCATCCGAAAAGACAAAGCCAAGTCCTTCCCCAACAAGAACAACTTCACCAAGAAGACTCCTACTCATGGGTTGGTGGTTCAAGAAGAATACCATGAGGATGAAGATGATGATGAAAATGGAGAAGCAATGGCCATGGCCTCCGTTGCCATTGCTACCACTCCCCAGGTGTCTCTCTTTGATTCACCCAACGAGAACATCACCGCCAAGTGCCTCATGGCTAAAGCCTCCAACAAGGTAACCCCCAACATCAAAACCACCATCATTACTAATCCCTCCTTGGAGGGTTGCATTAATGAACATGAGGGGTCTAATGAGGATGTGAATGAATTTGAGTCATTTATGAGTAAGCTCAAGGGCAAATCCAAGAAGCACTTTGTTGCTCTCTTGGAACAACTTGGTGAAGCCAATGACATGATCGAGGCTCACGAAGAAACCATCTCTAAGATGGAAGGTCATAGTGGTGACTATGCCGATGAGATATCGGATCTCTCCAATGCTCTTGAGGAAGAGTGTGGGCATCGTTTGGCTCTTGAGGAGTCACACAACGATGACCATGCCAAGTTAAAGAAAGATCTTGATCATGCTCTTGTTGTGTCTCGTGTGCTAACTTCCGAGAAGGCTAAACTTGGGGTTGATCATGCTGGACTGAAGGAGGAGTTTGATGTACTTGACAAGGCCCACAAGGTCTTAAAGGGTGCACATGCAAACCTCAAGGAGTCTCATGCGCAACTCCAAGTTAAGCTAACCAAGGAAAAGGCCACCTTTGCTCATATGGTATTAATTGATAATGCATATGCACCTTTGCTCAAAGGACCCATTACTAGATGGGTACTGAGGGAGTCCTGGACTAGGGGGTGTCCGGACAGCCGGACTATCAATATCCGCCGGACTCCAAGACTACGAAGATAGAAGATTGAAGACTCCGGCTCGTGTCCGGAAGGTACTTTCCTTGGCGTGGAAGGCAAGCTTGGCAATACGGATATGTGGATCTCCTACCATTGTAACCGACTCTGTAACCCTAGCCTCCCGGTGTCTATATAAACCGGAGGGTTTTAGTCCGTAGGACAACATACATCTCAACAATCATACCATAGGCTAGCTTCTAGGGTTTAGCCTCCTTGATCTCGTGGTAGATCTACTCTTGTACTACCCATATCATCAATATTAATCAAGCGGACGTAGGGTTTTACCTCCATCGAGAGGGCCCGAACACAGGTAAAAACATTGTGTCCCTCGTCTCTTGTTACCATCCGCCTAGACGCACACGATTCGGGACCCCTACCCGAGATCCGCCGTTTTGACACCGACATTGGTGCTTTCATTGAGAGTTCCTCCGTGCGCGCCACCGATAGGCTCGATGGCATCTTCAACCAACAACGCTGTCCTAGGTGAGACTTTTCTCCCGGACAGATCTTCAGATTCGGCGGCTTTGCATCGCGGGCAATTCTCTTGGCCATCCGAGCAGATCAAAAGCTACGCCCACGCCGTCAGTCGATTCGAAGCTTAAACTTCACGGCCGATGTCCGGGGACTTGATCTTCGACGGACTCGAGCCACGACCACGCTGCCGCCTTGTGACGATGGGCACGATCTAGCTCTGCCACGGACGGTGCCTTGGTAGCCGCACCGGATCCGCTTGACCATTAGCACGAGCCGATCGCCCATATCAAGGGCCGGTGGGTAGACGCCGCCCTGGGGGCTTCAACATCCACGGCGATGGAGCCGAATACTAATCTTGTCCCCTGCGAAACTCGTGATTCCGAGGCGCCGGACTCCTCGCCGGACTCCGAGCCTCCCGCGCCCCTGCCAATCAATTCGGACTGGGCGCCGGTTATGGAATTCACCGCCTCGGACATCTTCCAGCACTCGCCTTTCGGCGATATCCTGAATTCACTGAAGCATCTCTCGCTATCAGAAGAGTCCTGGCCGGACTATGGCCAAGATGGTTGGGGTTTGGACGACGAAGAAATTCAGATCCCACCCACCACCCACTTTGTAGCCACTGTCGACGATCTAACCGACATGCTAGATTACGACTCCGAAGACATCGACGGAATAGACGACGATGCCGGAGACGAACAAAAAACAGAGCTTACACAGCATGACAGGACCACCTTGTCACATGACATATATATGGTGGATACCCCAAAGGGGAGCGATAACGAGGACCAATGGGCGACGGCAGAAGATAATCCCGCCGATAAACGACCAAAGCGACGGCGTAAGCGCCACGCTAAGTCCCGCCTCGACGACAACAATGCTCCCAACGAGCCTGCAATACGGCAGAGCTCACAATCGGACAACGAACATGCACATAAGCAACCGTCCGAACACGACGAGTCAGATAACAAATCAAAGCCCGGCGAAGACAACGGTCCGGACGACCACATGTCGGACACGTCGCCGGAGAACAAGAACCTTCGGAAAAGACTCACAAGACTTGCAAGAAGCTGAAGAAGGAAAACGGAAGCTCAAAACAGCGGAAGACACACTCAGAATGAGATGGAGCAAAGTGCTCAACACCGCAGACAAGTACGGCAATGGCCACCAATCAAAGAGCTACCCGAAGCGCAAGCTGCTACCGGAATTTGACGAGGAGGCCATAGAACCCCCACCGTCCAAAAATAAAAGGGCTGCCTGGTTGGATAGACGGCCAGAAGACAGGCCAAATTCTGAAAGCGGCACCACACACAAATCCACCAACGAACTCGGAAGGATAGATGGCCCATCCAGGTCCATTTATGGGCCAAAGGAGAAGGCCCCAAAAAGCAAGGCAACACGCCAAGTGTCCGACGATAACGGCATACATAAATACAGGGGCGCCGCACACCCGCTATGTTTCACCGATGAGGTGTTGGACCACGAATTCCCAGCAGGATATAAACCCATCAACATAGAGGCCTACGATGGAACAATGCACTCGAGTGCGGATAGAAGATTATATACTACATATACATATGGCCAGAGGAGACAACCTCCACGCCATAAAATATTTACCACTCAAGCTCAAAGGGCCAGCCCGTCATTGGCTTAAAAGCCTCCCATAAAATACTGTTGGAAGTTGGGAAGAGCTCGAGGACGCGTTTAGAGCAAATTTTCAAGGGACTTATGTCCGCCTCCGGATCTGAGATGACCTAAGTCACATAACTCAACAACCCGGAGAATCAGCCATGAAATGCAGGAACAGGTTCCTTACCAAAAGAACCAAATAGTGGACTGTCCGGACGCCGAAGCCTTAGTAGCTTTCAAGCACAACGTCCGAGACGAATGGCTCGCCAGGCACCTCGGTCAAGAAAAGCCGAGGACAATGTCCGCACTAACAAGCCTCATGACCCGCTTCAGGCGAGCGAAGACAAATAGCTAGCAAGATGCAAGACCAAATACCCTAGTACATCGAGATAAGAGATGGAACGGAAATCACGGCGCGAAAAAGAGCAAATACGAATAAAGAGAAAAGCCCAAAGAGCACGGCAATCACGCCGGATTTAAAAGCTCATGCCCCAATAATAAAACACAGCCTTTAAAGGATGACAAAGGATTTAATTGTTCAGCTTAAAGAAGATTTTGGGTCGGATATGTCAAATCCACAAGTACCCGGAAGACCTGCAAATCACACCCACAGGATTGTTGGGTTTTAAACAGTCCGCCGATTAAATGTCGAACACAAGGGCTCGACGCGTCAGCGAAGAGGATAAACCCCAACAAAGAAGCAAGACCGAAAACAAAAGACTTTCCCACAAGGGGTTAAAGCAATAAACTCACTTCATGTGATAAAATGAAAGAATAGTGCGGCACTTTCTAAAAGAGCTTCATGCAGTCCGACCCAATGGACAATAGAGATTGGACATCAAAACCAATCACTTTCGACCACCGACTATTCGAGCTGCGTTGAACGCGGGCGGACTCCTTGATATTGAATCCCATAATAGACGGATTACAATTCACCAGCGTCCTAATGGACGGAGGCAGTGACCTAAACCTGATGTATTCCAGAACAGTCCGTCGGATGGGGATAAACCCTGCTAAAATCCGACACAACCGCACTTCCTTTAAAGGAGTGACGCCAGGCCCTCACGCCAAGTGCACAGGCTCTATATTACTAGAAGTCGTGTTCGATCGCGAACAATTTTCGACGCTGAAAAATTAATTTTCATATCGTCCCATTCGAAAGTGAATATCAAGCACTCCTGGGACGAAAGGCTTTTGTCCGCTTCAACACCATACCGCATTACGCGTCTCTTACACTTAAGATGCCCGGTCCACATGGCGCCGTTTCGGTGCGAGGGTCACTTAAGGCCCCCGGACTCGGATAGACAGATCCGGATTCAGCAGGCAAGGGGCTACCTAGCCGCATACCCCTTCACAGGGAGCTGCGCGCACAAACAATCGTAGTTTCATATAAACCTTGCTTTAATTTTTTATATTTTACATATTTCCCGCACAAGTTGTTTTTAAACTAAACGTTCCTCTTTTACAGATGAACAATGTGCATACCCGCCGAGATAACGGCAAGCAGAGACACAGCGCAGACGCGTGCAGTAGGGACCCGTTGTGAGGATTCTTTTCAGATTAATACCCTGCGTAAACCTTTCTTACTGTCTCTTGTTGTTATTTTCCCTTGGTTTCTTCTTATAGCCAATGCGGAGCCTGACGCTTTGGCATCGGCCACGTCAGAAGACCATGCCCGTACCTGGACACTAGGGGCTTAGGGCATCTTCCTGCCCATTATTATAAAGTCCGAACACCTTCGGGAGTGCTCGGCGTCTCGAGTTAGGCATTATATGCATCAGCTCCGAATCATGTCTTTGGTCAAATGTTGGGTTTGCCCGGCTCCTGTGTTTTGCTGCCTTACGTTCCGTATCATCCGGCTAACGCGGCACCAGGAGAACTATCTGCGATTGTGCCCGGTCGGCCGGGCGAGCACCTCGATGAGAAAGCCGAAAACCGATCGCTATGATACAAATAGAGAGTCCGGTCAACCACTCGATCGACTATCGGAATGTTTAGAATTCCCCGCCTTGACGAAGGACCGTTTCCCGGTCAGGCACATACGCACCCCGAATCCGGAGATGTGCGGTGCCACCAGGGGCTATATCGTAGCCCCACCCTCGAGCTCCATTGGCTAAGTGAAAGAGATAAAGCATTATAGTCCGGATTGCCTCGTTCGCTACGCTACCACCTCCTTATAACAGGACCGAGACGTTGGATCAAGTGTGAAACGCGCTATTTTGCTAACACCCCAGCACCCTGTGCGAGGGGGCTGAAGCCGAAGACTGCATATTTCAGGTTATACACAAGTATACGTAAACGACCGCAAAGGAGAAGTTTTACTACTTGGAAGCACAAGTATAAAAAGCAGTCAAATTATAATCATTGATAAACAAGCTAATGCGTTCAATTGAACGTTACATTCTTCGAGCACTGCGACTCTATTACACGAGCGCCACGCATAACTTCCCGAAATAGTGCTCGGCAGGAGCCGTTTTCATCCGAACTCGGGCAGAATAAATGTGGCGTCCATCTCCGGACAATGCGCTTCACACGGGCCAAAGCCATCCGCGCGCCCTCTATGCAGCCGACCGCTTCATCTCCTTTATATGCGGCACAGCCCCAAGGAATTGCTGCAGTAAGCCAAAGTAGCTCGTCGCCTTGGACCTCTCTGGCCGACATGGGCCACGATGTCGATCATGGCTAGTCCGGACAATCTATTTAGTTCGCCCATTCGCCAACCGGTCCGTCGGCGGAAGAGGGCGATCCGGGCTGTGGAATTGAGACCAATATAACTCTTCCGCCTCGTGATCCCCCGCTCGAAGTGCTTAACGGCATCACCGCACTCGCAGCCAAGTCCATATACTGATCCTCCGAACTCCACAACCGCTCAAATTGAGCGTACTTTGCATCCATAAACCGCGGCGCGATCGTAAAAGGCTTGCCGTCGCGATTTCTTGACTTGGCGCAGCTCCTCCTTCATAGCCCGCATTGCAGAGCGGGCATCCTTAACTTCGGGTGGCCTTCTTGAGTCTTCCCACTCCGATAAGCGCTCCTTTTCAAGAGCCTCATTGCGTTCGGTAGCATCCTTTACTTTCGTGGCCAATTGCCACCTCCGCCCGCTAGGCGAGCGCGCCTTTCGGCTTTCAAGTCCTCGGCTGCCTTGAGGC